>JBANSL010000017.1:22377616-23577616 GCA_037127255.1 Persicaria tinctoria
CATTTACCTGCTGCTCATGCTCTTAGCATTTTCTTGGCTAATATGTCCCCTCATCTGCAATACCATGTTAGGCAATTCAAGCCCAACAATATCACAGAAGCAGCAAGGATAGCTAAGTTGTATGAAACCTCACTTGCTGCTGCACCCCAGAGGCCCCTTCAATCCAAACAAACCCACCACTCCCAATCTTATGGCTCTACAAAAGAACCTTCTCAGCAACCTCAACCAATACCTATCGTACGAAGCCCTGAACACCGAACATTTCCTCAACCCAAGCTACGTACCCTATCTCCTACTCTTAACCCCACCACAGATCAGTCTATGAAGAAGTACACCGCTGAGGAGGTCGAAGAGAGAATGGTTAAGGGCTTATGTTTTTATTGTGATGAGCCTTTTACACCTGGTCACCAACTGAAGCACAAGAAAGTTCAGATGTATATCATGGAAGAGGAAGATATAAATGCCTCCAAGCTGGAAGCTGGGCACATTCGAACCTTGTGTGGAGGAACCAGCTGATTTGTCAAGTTTTGATAAGAATGGCGTGTATGTCAGGGACCAAGCTTGCTACATTTCTGTAAATGCCCTCAATGGTAGTAGGGGATGCAACTGCATTAGGATTACTGGTCACTATGGGAACAGGGAGCTCAACATATTGATTGACCCAGGAAGTTCTCACAACTTTGTTGACGCTGAAGTAGCGAAATGCTTGGGATGTTTGCTAGAACCGGCCAACTCTATGATTGTTGCTCCTGCGAGTGGAAATAAACTACTATCTAAGTACATTTGCAGGGATTTTAAATGGCAGCTGCAAAACCATCAACTCACAGCCGAGATAAGGACAGTTTCCCTAGAAAATTACGATGTGATCTTGGGAATGCAATGGCTGATTTCTGTGAATCCAGTGTGGTGGGACTATGCTCATATGACAATGAAGTTCGAGGTGAATGGCTGGAAGATCACACTAAGGGACATGAGTAATTCGGGCACAAAGGCTGCTAAAGCAAGTATGTCTACTGTGCGCAAGAAGGAGCAAGTTTAGCCAGCAGTTTTACAAATCACATCTCCAACAGATTCCGAAGCTGCTCGAAGAGGTTTTACACCGAGATATGCCAGCCAAGCATCCTGAAATAGATCCTTGAGGACAAGGATCTCTAGAAGAGGGGAGATTGATGCAGGAAACACACATTTCCTAATTTCATTTCTTACTGTCGTAAAACTTTCATGCTATTTCATTCAAGTATTTGAACTCTTTTCCCTAAAACCCGGTTTGTGGGAGCCTGTTTTGTTCACCCGGTTTATTTGAGAAACCCTTTTGTATTTAAGCGTCTCTCTCTGATTGTTCTTCATCTCTCTTAAATTGATTGATCTCTGAACTTGAGAATCACCAAATCCAGATCATCTCGATCTCGTTTGTATCAGAAAGATGAAGATGAAGATGAAATAGGGGGAATTACCATAAATGCGATCGGAAATTTCGAGAAGCCGATCGGGAGGCTTCGGGTAGAAGAATTTGCGGAACATCAGCATACGATGGCGTCGTTTAATTTCTCTCAACAGTTGAATCCAACCCTATCTCAAACATGATCAATTCCAATTTCCAAATTGATCATTCAAAGAACCGCGAAATTTGCTTCGTTAAGGCGCCTAAAAAAATTTCCGAATGATCAGCCCCCCATTGTAATCGACCAAAAACTCAAATAATACGGAAAATCACAAAACACTCGTAGGAGTCGTAGCCTAAATTCGGAAGTGAGGGTGGATTTGAGGAAACTGATTTTCATCCACAAGGTTTTGCTTAAAAAACGATAAACTTCACTTTTTAGTAATTTATTATATATATATATATTTTTCTTGATCTGAGTAATTTATTATATTAATAAAATGTTCATTTACACGTAACCAATAGGTGAATTACATCTATAGGCTTTACCTTTCCATTTTATTATTTTCAATTTTTTTATCTGTTCTATTCTAATCCTTAAGGCCGTGTTTTCTCGGGTTTCTTAAGAGGTTAATATTATTTTTAAGGGGTGAAAAGGGGAGATATATATTTTACGAGATGAAAAGTATGAAGATTAATTTTACAAAATATCTCTTGTGGTGTTTGGTTGATTGGAGTTTTAGGAGGTGCAAAATATCCAAATTACCTTGACTAGAAATTAAAAAACGATCCTTCTCCTCCCCCATTTCCTATCAGTACGATACATCCCTCAGCTTCATCCAAGAGGGCTTCGTTGTGGCCGACCGTCCACCATAGCAATCCAGATCCGGAGGCTGTGCTTTAGCGCCGGGGAAGCCATCATTCAGGGGAGGCCGCCGCCACCGCCAGGCTCCAGACCACCTCTCCACCCACCTCCAGAGAGCCTTTGCCATGTGAGTTTATCCTTTCGCACTCATATGTTCGAATATGTGGTCGACGTTAGGGTTGCTAATTCCTAGGGATATGATACGAATTAGGCCGCCTCGTAGTTGAAATTGTGGATTTATCACTTGATCCTTGAGGGAAAACTAATTTTTTTGTAATTTTTATCTTTGTTTTTGTGACGGGTGTTTTAGGGCAGCTTCAATTTTTTTTATTTGGGTTGAAATGGGTGTTTTTCTTTTTATTTTGTACATTTTGGGTCTGTCATTGTAGTTTTGCTAGCATTTTTTTTCCTTATATCAAAAAGAGGAAATGCAGGAGTTTGTAGAGAAGGGTGTAGTCAATTTGTCCATTTCTCAATTGCCCTTTTGATTTTCCAATTCTCAATTTGAATGAATGGTCAATTGATGGGTACTTCTACAGCTCAACACCTTCATTTCATATCCTTTTGTATGGGTTTGTCGGGTAATTTGAACCTTGTAGTTTGCTATACAGTATTGTAAGGACAAATTATGGAGTTATGTTGTTGATATTGCCTTTCCGTTTTAGGGGAATCAGTACTGAGTTTTTGAAGATGTGATTGCTTTTGAGATGCTAGATGTGTTGAGGTGTTTTCTCCCATTTTTGAGATTGTTTGGACAGATTTCTCATTGTAATTTGAAGGTATTGTTTGAGGTTCTCATTTTTATGTTACCTGCTGTAGAACATCTTCCATATATACATGTGGTTGTGATGGTCGTTCTTTACATAAAGGATCATCTTTATACTCTGTCTTCTATTGATGCATAAATAATGTGGTGGAAGGGAAGTTCCACACTATGTCTTTATTTATACATGTTTATGTTTGCCTTTGCATCTTATGTTCCTTTCTTATGTCTGCAACCTACTGTATACATGAATAAGATGGATGTGATATAATCATTTGTAATCACTCAAGTAGTATCAATATGAGTTTCTGTTTCGCTCTTCTGCTCATGTTTTACGGTGGAGGATGAATATAAGTTTGTCTTTCTCTCATGTGGTTATGTTATCTGGTTTATGTTGTTGATTACCTTTAGTACGGAGTGTGAAATAATCCATTGCCCTTTTAGTGACATTGGTTGTAGTTGATGAGAATGGCACCGAAAAAAACTAGGGCCCCTAAGGAGAAGTCGAAGCCCAAACAACCCGCGTTCTACTGGACGAACGCACTGTCGAAGACACTTGTGGAACTTATCCTCTCTTACCAAGAGTCCGTTGGTAGAGAGAAACCGATGGCGTGGAAGAAGTTTAAGGTTGATTTCGAGGGGTTGACTGGAAAGAAGTGTAATTCATTTACCTTGAAAAACCGTAACCGGGACATGAAAGCTGAATGGATAAAGTGGAAAACCCTTAAGCACGGGGAGACTGGCCTCGGTTGGGATACTGCAAAAGGGACCATTGCAGCGTCAGATGAGTGGTGGGATAAGAAATTAAAGGTAAGTCATCGCCACTGTTGTAGTTATATTCAATTGCGGCAATAGTTTTTCGATGTGTGGTGGTCCTATTTCTTCCCGTTATGCCCAGAGTCATCCCGAGTTCAATCGATTTCGGAAGAAGGGTGTCCCCTCCGACTTGGAAGAGTTATGGACCCAATTGTATGACGGAGCAATCACCACAGAGAAGTACTGTGTCGTCCCCTCCATGGACGCTTCGAAAAGGCTGGGTGACTATGAGACGTCTGACGCCCTTGACGATGGAGGGAAGGAGGGGGATGAAGGGGATAATGGATCCCAAGTCAACCCACTGCTAAGCGGCGGCACATACATAGAGGGATTGGATGAGACCTTCCCATCCCATCCGGTGCACGTGACTCCCACACCATGCGGTGACGGTGTTGGTGACAGCACCGGTGCCACGCATCCCAATGGGACAACCCATACACCTTCCCCTCCCCCCGCCCGTGTATCCGGAATTGCACTCGGAGAAGGGCATCTGAACAAGGGGAAACGTCTTGCGGGATCCGCTTCAACGAGCACTCAAGGACCGGGAAAGCAGAGCGTGCATAGGTCGGAGGGGTCGAGGTTATTTCAACAGCATATCGAGGTGGCCCAGGAGACAAACTCGTTGATACGGTCGCTGTTGGAGAAGGATAAGGTTTTGTCTTTGAAGCCCGGTAGCATAACAGTAGACGCACTCACCATCGTTCAGGAGTTGGTAAGGGACAGCCTCCTCCTTGAGGGGGAGCCACTCTGGTGCTTCACCGTTTCCCTCATCGCCTCCCATCTCGAACAACGAGACGTTTTTATGAACCTAAACAACAACAACGCCAGGCTCAAGTGGTTGAAATGGGTCTATGAGATGGAAGGTGGGCGGATCATAATCCCCAAGAGGTAGACCAGATTCATATTGTCGTTTGATGAGATAGACCTTGTATGTTTCGATTGAGTCATTGTGTGTACTGTTTAGATGCTAAATTGCGATCATGGTTTGTGCTGCGTGTTTTATTGTTGCTAAGTGTGAAGATGCAACAATGAATTGAGATCCTGTTTCATGTTTATGTTTGTTGAAGGTTATGGTTGCTGATTGCATCCTCTTTCTTTTATGACTTTATACACGTGTCGTCAAAAACTTGATGTAATAATGCAACCATGACAACATTTACAATGACTTGAGGATGGATGCGGTTGGTAAGCATTGTGTGTATGATCGCACGAAGGAGAGGGACGACCATAGGGAACGTCGTGTTCACAATCGGCATCTTGTGGCGATGTTACTGGTCGGATAAAAGCAGACGATGCCCATCGTCAATTACTACTCGAAGCACATTCAAAAAGTCCCTTGCTACACGTCCTCGTACACGGGGGAAGCAGTGGGTGGATGATATTTTTAACCACCCGGGGGACATAAGGAGTGTCAACGCCTTCCGGGTGGAGAAGCACGTCTTCCTTCACCTATGCGGGGTCTTGGAGCATAGGTATGGACTCTGTGGCTCAGTGCAATTATCGGTCATGGAGAAGGTTGCGATCTTCGTAAACACGATGGAATGGAGTGGAAGCCAAAGGAATGCATGAGAGCGTTTCCAACGGTTCACCCATACGATTTCGAAGGCGATAGGTGATGTGCTTGCTGCCATGGTTGGGAGAGATCGACACTTTGTGGGGTTAGCTAAGGACGTCATCAGGCCGAACGACCCCACGTTTCCCGAAGTACCTGTTTGCATTAGGGATGACAGGCAGTACTAGCCTTACTTTCGAGTGTTGTTCCAGTTCCTTTCTCTTGCGTCACGAAATATCACAAAAGTGTTGAAGGTTGATGAGAAAAACGGCGTAGGGATTTATAAAGGAAATAGATGGCACGTACAATGAAGCACTTATCCCTCGTGAACAACAACAATGCTTTCGGGGTAGGAAGGGCATATGCACTTTCAACATGATGGTTGTGTGCGACTTCGATTTGCAGTTCACATTCATCTCCTCTAGTTGGGAAGGAAGTGCTCATGATGCCCGAGTTTTCGATCACGCTCTACAGAGTCCATCTATTACCTTCCCACATCCGCCTCCGGGTCGCTACTACGTGTGTGACAAGGGGTACCGAGAGCAGAAGGGGTATATGGTCCCTTACAGCAACACGAAATATCACTGTCCAACTTTCCAGGCGGAGGCCCCATCGAACGAGAAGGAGGCGTTCAACTAGTCACATTCGTCGCTTCGAGCTACAATCGAATGCTCATTCAGCATTTACAAGAGTCAGTGGAAGATCACACATCGCCTCCCATCGTACCCGATTCCAAAGTAGGTGGACATAATTATGGCATACTTCACCTTGCATAATTTCATCTGCCAGAACATGGACTACGCTTTCATTGACGAGGAAGATGATCCTCGTTTCATAGACAGAGTCAGCGATGAGGAAGAATCAGACAGTGATGACGACATCGCAGATGGGGAGGCAGGTATGTATATGGATCGGAATTCAGAAGAAGTGAAGCGGATGAGACTCCTGCGGGACAATATTGTGTCTCTGAACGATCAAAGACAACTCATGTAGACGCACATGGACGACCAACAACTGCAGCCAGCAACGCATGAACGAGTAAGAATCCCCTTTTCGTGCACTCAAAAGTAGGGTGGCTCATCCGGGTCGACCCGACCCGACCCTAATATTCCGGGTGGGGGTTAACCCGAAGGCCCGAGATTTTAAAAAATACGACCCGCCACCCGACCCGAACCCGAGATTTGTAATTCCGGGTTTTCCGGGTCGGGTCACGGGTTCACCCGAAAACCCGAGTTTTAAAATTTTATTAGTTGTTACAATATTTAAATTAAATAAAAAGGATTTTTTTTTTTACTTTTCATCCGCATATTAGTTAGTTATTACATATACTCCGTAGTCTCCGTACGTGTATATATATATATTTTAAGGGTGGGGTTGGAGTGTGGGATACGAAAACACAATTTTGTTACAATATTTTATTTCATTTTATTTATAAGATCATTTATCACTAATGGACATTTATATTGTGCAAAGAAAAATTCAACCTATGTCCCATTTCATTTTATTTCAGGTACAGAGTATTTGGTTGAATATTTGCAAAGTTACAGTGGACAAATAACTAATAGAGCAGACACAGAACAATAAAAAATTAAAAAAAAAAAAATCGGGTCAACGGGTCAATCCTGAGACCCGCCGAGTCTGACCCCGACCCGCCCGTTGACCCGGGATTTTTTAAAATTCGACCCGAGACCTGACCCCGTGTTTTCCGGGTCGGGTCGGGTTTCCGGGTCAGGTCTATTTTGAGCCACCCTACTCAAAAGTTGACAATGGGAAACGATTGTATGTTTTGCATAACTTAAAATGGTTGTAGGTTTTGAAGTATGTGTAACGATATATTGTCAAACTGCTTTCAGATGTCAACTTTTGCAATTTAGATTTGGTGACTTACATATTTTATTCCTTGTTAATGAAGGAAAACGAATTATAATTTGATGGAGTCTGATATGATTACTTTCAGATGTTGAGGCTTTACATCAACGACTATTGCTTCATTTGAGTGGAGACAGGGGTGTGTCCCCTTCCAAGATGAAACCGTATCTTTGCTATTTGTGTGGGATCTGTATCTTTATTCATTGAAAAAAAATGTATTCATCTTCAATCAAATTATACTATCAAATTTTTTAGTACAATACAACCTTGCTTCACTCACCTAGTTGCAGTCTTTGCATTTGAGACCCTTTTACTGATGCCCATATCGGATTTCAATACTCTAGACAACCACAATAATGAAAGGAAGTAATGCCCCTATTTCTTTGTAAGTAAGAGCACCAACATGAAGAATACATATTAAATTAAACTGCAACTTGTCCATAAATATATTGCTAAAGAGCCATCCACTCTAGTTTCAGTTCTAACTCTCCACATTCGACATTCTGGAGCTGAAGATCCATATGTTGTTTCACCTTTCCATCTACAATATGTTTATGGTGCTATCCTCAATGAGAGCGTTGTCGTTTGATTTCAGCCACTTACCGATTTGCAGGCCCGAAAACATTTCTGGGTTTCCATACACCATGTTTGATGTGATTAGCGGCTGGAGATCAATTTCATAGTAAACGCTAGAGATTTACCTTTATCGGATTCTACATGAACCAGTTTTATATGAATTCAAACATCAAGTAAAAGTAAAAGCAAAATAAGATTATAACAATTCATATACCAGATGAACTAATATAACAGTAAAGTGGAAAACGGAGCTACTCACAATCAAGCCCTGAAATATAATCCATAAAAATACATACAAGACACTGCTTGCTTTCTATTCTAACAGATAAATGGGCATAAATAGATTGATGAGAGTAGCTGACCTGATGGTCGAGAGCTAGAACAACATAAGGATCACTTGTCAGCATATCTCTTAAGCTAACTTGGTGCCTTTTATCACTTTGACCTTTAATATTCTTAGGAATTCAACCATTCCTACCTGTCGGATTCAACGCCAAATGAATATCACAAAAAAAAGGAGAAAGACAGAAGTTGAGAGTAAATGAAAGATTAGTAACACTTACAGAACATTCTGCCTTTGATGAATTAACAGGAAAACTATTCATTACTTTCTGGGAAAAACTGGATTGTGCATCAGTCCTCTGAGAAGAAGAATGAGAAGAAATTGATGTAATCCGCAAGCTAGACTTTAGGAATTCCGCTGCTCTACATCAAAAGGGACAAATCAAAAGGAATGAACAAATGATGAAGCAAAGAAATGATATAGACAAATACAAAAATCACTCAAAATGATCACCCTAAATTCTTGCAATCATGGACTTGAAAAGAAACACCAAATGCATAAAATAAAAACCGATTAAGATACTGTAAAGGTAACCCTATAATACCGACATTTTGACTCCTTCTGCGCTGCTCATCGACACCATATCATACTAACATAGAAACATACGTCAATTACAAATGGACGGACACACATATCATACAAACATAGGCAAACAAAGTACCACACAAAGGTCATTACAGATTCAGTCAAAGTACCACACACATGTCATTACAGATTCAGTCTCATACATCACCGAAGGCTTCGTTGTGGCCGACTACAACTTACACATTCGACACCACAACAACGGGGCTTCAAACAAAAAGGGGATACCCCGGACAACAAAAGCGTACAGTACGGTGAGATTAGGGTGGATGGTAATTGTTTATAGGTACCCGCGGTTAAACAAAAGGCGAGCATGCAACCATCAATCTATCAGCGACAAGCCTACATTAATTTACAACAGTACCTTCCTTCAATCCTCCAGCATCGACATCATTTAAGGCGAGTGAAGATGACAGCCAGCAATGCAAAGATAACTCCCACGACGACGCAAAGGACCACCGTGACGACCCTCTTCTTCTTGTCTGATTCCTGCAATCTCACCCAGAGGGTCACGATGTCTGATTCCTGCAAGCTCTTGGATGGTGGAATCAGACTCTCGCAGATGGCGGTCACAGTCCTCCGGGAATTCTTCAAGCTGGGCAATGCGAGCCTGCATCGCCTGCGTAGGATCATTCAGTTCTGGAACAACCTCATTGTGATTCGAGCTGCCATGAGATTCACTTGGACGGGGGGAGATACGACCTGCAGACGGGCCCTCTCCGTTATCATGAACCCACTACATATGGTGCAACAGCAAACCAGTAAGGGTGAATATCCCACATAAGTTATGAGAACGTCGGTATGGTGGGAGTGAATAACAAATTAAATAACAAACCAAGTAGTTGGGCCTTACATTCTATGGATAGCCGTAAGGGTAGCACCCCCTAATCCAATAGTACTTATCAGGGTCTCCACTTTGTAGGCTGATATAGGAGTCGGAGTCAGAGAACACCATGGTGAGCTGGTGAGTGGGAGAGAACTGGTCAGCTACTACACAGGAAACGCAGGTAGCAAATCACCAACTCACAAATATTATATTATGACTCTAATGGCAGCTGTAACTGTATTATAGTAACACTAAACTGATCAAAGATGTGTCAAAATGTAAATAAAGTTTAAGGGGAATTATACCATTCATGTATCTCTTGTAAAGATCGGGATAGTAGTTGTTCTCTGAATCTAATTATACCATTCATGACAGAGCACTTGCTTTTGAAAAGGGATGCTATTTTGTATCACACAATTCATGACTGCACTACTGTCTTTTTGATTCATTATCTAACATGTAACAAGATTAGCGTCTATAAAAATCTTCCATTTTCTCATCAGTTTCATCCAAGAAATTAAACAGCAATTCATGGGCTTTGTGGGAACTAGCAAGTCTAGAGAATTCAGAAATAAAATGTCTAACCTAGTTCAAATCAACCAACTGAAATTCCCTAAATAAAATGCTGAAAAGATACTAGGAATTGAGAAAGGCAAAAGAAGCAAACCGAAAGGGTTGTGTACATTCCACAGTTAACATGTCATTGGAATGGTGGATGGAGAAACATATATGGTTCAAAGATATGAAATCGGGAAAAGCATATGACAAATTCCACTAAAAAAATACACACTTTAAGGTGTTGCCAAGTGTTGGCTTTTTATTGTGCTAGTTCTTTTAAGTTACTTCATATTGTAGCTTCTGAAACTCATCTCTTGTGCCTTGTGAAATTGACAATTCTACTTAACCTACTAACCATGAAGTACATGGTTTCAAAGGTGGAAAAGTACCTGATGTGCTACAATTAGTCAAAGGCAACATATGAAAGGGAAATGATAGATGCTCTCATGTCCAGAAAGGTGAAAGAAAAGAAAGCAGTCCATAATCAATGAGAGGGAAAGCATTGATTTGAAGGTTCAATCCTCGACACAAAACAACTGGTAACTCAAACAGAAAATCACATACACAAGGGGAAAACCACCTACAACAATAAGAAATAAAAATCCTCTAAGCAAATATTTTTACACGAGTGGAACAAGAGATTGACAGAGAGCACTAATTTGAACAGTTAATCAGCAAAATATATATACACATTTATATATAAACAGGCCTAGGCACGAAACTTACATGAAACAAGAAGTTCCTCAATCCAAAGACCAAATTTCAAGCAGATAACCACCTCATACAAACGTTAAACTTGTGTTTCATTCAGGTTGATCCATTTCTATAATTAGTTGGAGCTACGAAGCTAAATGTTGTACTTAGAAAAATCAAAGAGCTCAGTTGTAGCCTTTGGATCCAAAAGAAGATGATGCCACTGCTTTGAGATATCTATCAAGGATTGACATCATTGGTGACCAGAGTAAAGACGCCTTTGTTCCAGTAATTGCAAAAACCAATATGTTTAAAAAAGTATCCACAAAACAGTTCATACTCACAACAGTGGGAAATTGAAACATCAAGAAAAGGAACAAATCCAAGAAACCAGACAAATCTGCAATCGAGTTAATGAAACAACAGGTTGAGAAAGTTGGGAAACCGGACAGATCTAAAGGCACATTCTCTACAACAGAAGATTTCCCAAATTTGAGAAAGTTGGGAAAGCTTAGAAATGAGAGAAAACACACATAGATCTCTGCAACACCAACATACCAGGACCACATACACGTTCACCCCTTCAGGATCTTACCATCCTCCACCCCTTCCACCTCCCCACCCCCCCACCCCCCCAACCCCAAAAAAAGGTGGGAAAAATCCTCCACCCCCACCCCCATTTCGCATCCCATCCCCACCCCCTCCATCTGCTACCAAACGATGATCACCTCCTCCACCCCCACCCTGTGTACCCTGTCCACCACTTAAAAAGTTGCAGAAAAACACGACCTAAGTAACCTATTGAAAATCATTCCAAACTTCATCCTTTCTTTAATGGGGTTTACCGTCTCACTAATAACTAATTGTCATCTGTTTTCAAGTGTGGGATCCATAGAGCGAGATGATTTTCTTTTTTAGAATATTAAAGATAGGAAATTAGAGGTGAGAAACATTCGTCGGCAAATTGTTATCATTTACGGACGCAAGTTTGTACTTTTTTTTAATAAGGTAAGAATTCGATCGTGAGACAGGCAGTGACAAGCAAAAAAATTCCGGACGATCTAGCATACCTAATTTTAACACATTGGGGACAACACAGATTACGAACCGAAGCCAAACGCCACCAAGCAGCGACACCGCCGACCTACATCAGGAATCCCTGTGGGCAATGAAGATGAACATGTAAGGAAATTTCAGAATCAAGGAGATGCCTCGATACACATCGCCTCGACCCCATCCATACTCGACTTCGAGACGCCAAAGCCCCAAGTTCCCAACTAAGTAAAGGACCGCCGAGACCAACCAAAAGAGTAGCCGAGAAGCACCCAAGAACAACGTACCTGAAAACCCTTTCGGGGTTTTATTGGAAACCTTTCGGGATTTAGGGTCTGTTTATAATACATCTATTTAGTTTATAATATATTTAAAAAATAAGTAGTGTCCTAAAATGAATTATAATGATTTTATTACCAAAGCTTTTTTTTATTTAGAAAAATCAACATGCAACAACATTCAATTAATTAACCAAATCCTTCAGTAACAAAGCTCTAATAGCAGAAGAGAAATGAGCCACCTTCGACATTACCACCGGCCTTGCCGGCTTCAGCCCCGCCAGAAAATCAACCACCCTGTTTGTCTGTCTAGGCATATGACTCCATCGGCATTCCTCGAATTCCTTCGACAGCGTCTCAATCTTTCTCACCTCCTGGTCCCAAGCTCTCCCCTTGGAAATTCCCCCTCCTGAATCTTCGTTATAACTCTGAGGCTGTCCGATTCCACCAAAATTCGGGTATAACGTTGCTCCTTGCACAGCTCGAGAGCCCAACCGAGCCCCTCCGCTTCCACCAGGTCTGCATTGTCTATGTCCTGCACCGACCGGGCCGCTGCATACAGCGCTTCACCCTCCTCATTCCTTGCAACGCAACTCACCCCACATGTACTGTCCCCAACCCCATCCCCATCCGTGTTTACCTTCACTCTACCCGCAGTCAGAGCCTTCCATCTCTGGTCTTCTTCCCCACTTCATTTAAATTAAAACCAAAAGAGTTAAATAAGGGAGAGAATTTCTCTCAATGGTTTCCATTCTCTCTCCACTTTTTTTAGATCTGAATCTTGAGGTTATGGGTGTTGATTTGTGGCTAAACATCAATTTTAGGGAGTAGATTTTAGCCTTCAACATAAGACTCGAGCAGGGAGCAAGAGATTTAGGGGAAAAAACCACCCAGTGTACTAAAATTCGACCGAAATCCGACGTGTGAAAGAGGTGGTGTGACCCTGGCTTAGGGATCCGGCGAGGTGGTGGTCGGAGGAGGAGCGAGCATCATCTTTAGAGGTCCGGTGAGAGGTGTGGTTCCCGATGGCGAGGCAGGAAGGTGGAGATCGAAAGTGGGGCGAGCGGCGATGCCCGTCAGAGAAAGGCGAGGGCGGTGATGGTCAGGCTGGTGTGGATGGCTCTACTGCGCCGGCGTCGATCGGTGAACGGCAAGAGGGCGGCAGGAACTAGTGGTCGGGGAGAAAGGGCTAGGGGTCTAAAACCTAACCGAACCGGGCCGAACCGAAACCGAAACCGAAAATCTCAAAATTCTCAAACCGAAAGCCGAACCGAAAGTATTAGGTTCGGTTATTTGCCGGTTCGGTTTGTGTTCGGTTCGGTTTTAACATAATTGAACCGAATTTCCAAAAAAAAATAAAATTTAAGTATACAAATATATATAAAATATAGTATATATACACATATATACACATATTCCAATATAAAGTATACAAATATAGTTACAAATATATATATACGGTTACAAATACAGTGTGTATATATATATACACAGTTGTATGCTTTCTAAGACTAAAGTATACAAAATTAAAATATATATACAATTGCAAATACAATTATGTGTATATACACTTTATATATGTATATACAGTAAGACTAGTAAGTATGTGTGTATATATATATAAAGTATACAAATATATATACAATGTATTTATGTAGTGTATAAAAAAAATTCGGTTTAATACAAACCGAACCTAAATCGAACACAAACCGAACCGAAACCGAAAAATGGAAATTCTCGAACCGAAAAATTTCGGTTAGGTTCGGTTTGTGTTGGTTCGGCCCAAAAATTCGGTTTGGGCCGAATCATGCACACCCCTAGAAAGGGCGAGGGCTAGGTTAACTGGGGAAGGGGAAACGTCTTGATAAGAGCTACTTGATTTTTTTTTTTAAAAAAATAAGTAAATCAAATGAATTTACTTATCAATTTAATAAATGTATTTTACTTATAATTGAAATACATTGGGAATCCAAACAGACCTTAATCAAATCCTTTCGGGAATTTGTTCAACCATTTTGGAATTTTTGTCAATCACTTTTGAGGATTGCTCAGACCCTTTCGAGATATTAGACAAATCCTTACAATGCAAGTTTGTACATTAGTCAAGCAAAACAAACAATGACGGCAGGGAATATATAATTCGTTTATTTTTTGGAGCAAGATAACGGCTAACGTTTCGCGCCATTCTGTAGTTTGGATATGGTTAGGATATTACCAAGAGACCCGGGTTCGAATCCCCGAAAACATAATTTCTCTATTTGGAGCGTAAATTGAAATTTGAGAATCCAAAACGCAATACCACGACACGACTAGCCACAAAATGGGGGGACTACTTCTAAGATTATAGACCAGATGCCATTGTGATTACCGAGTCCCACTTTTGATATTTACATTTGCAGTACCGTTCGAAGCAGAAACCAAGTGCCAAATTCTCTCAACCTGACACTCCCAGCATATAAGACTATACCAGAAGATAATAAGATCTTCCCTCGGAGTCCGTTCAGTCAGTTCTCTCTGCCGAGAGCTCAGGTGGACCACATCCTCTCTTTGGGTATGCATAATGCATTTGTTCAGCTTCTCCTGGCACCACTGCACCTAGGCCAGGGTACTCGACTCTCCAGGCACGGTTAATTGTCAACTTGTCCAAGCAATATAAACCATTACCCTGTCATTTCCCATTTTTCTTACCTGAAACATCATAAAACCAACTATGAATAAAACGCCAGGCATATTCTTACTGAAAGATGATTTGCAACATTCATGAAGAAGTCCATATGTTACGTTTTCCGGGCGTATTTGAAAATGCTGGTGCTCGGAAGTCTTACCATCTTTACAGGACCAATCTTATCATTGATGCTATGCAAGTCAAATGATAAAAGATAGAATACATTCTCAAGAAAGACACATCTTTTAATGTTTTGATTATGGCTGTTTCATTCTTCAAAGTAATACTGTAAAGACCACTTACCTTTTTGAAACCATGATCTTCGAACTGCTTGGCAGATTCGGCGCTCATGCTTCTCCAAAAGCTCCTCAATCCTGTGTGATTGGGATAGCAATGGACCAGAGAACTCCACTGCGTCGTCTTTATCCTGGAACGAAAATAACACAATCTCACCAAATTGCTTTAAGAAAAGGCATAAATCAAAGAACCAAGAAACATCAACATGCCCCCAGTTCCTACAAAAGCTCAATGAAATTCTGCTTTTTCAGATATCTTGCTTAATGCTCAATAAAATTACTAGATTTCAGGTTGCATTATTCAGAGAAGATCCTAAAAGCCATCAACTAAAAGCTATGGTTATCAAGCGCTTTTTGTTCAGAATCTAAGACAAATATTCGAAATCCAGAGATATTATCACATGTAGTTAATGCCTCAACATACATCCCAATCTATAAGAGAGAGAACTGCCCCGTCTATGCTTCTTTAGTGGGAAATTTGTGTCTCAATATATGTTTTCTAGAGCAGATATGATGATTAGCTTTAATAACATTTTTTTACTAACCATTTTGGTTCTCTTGGCTTCTAGCTCTTTTCGGTAGACTGCCAGCGACAGTTCCTGCGAGTGATATTCGTCACAATCATCAAAAGAATCTGAAAGTCCAATCTGGCTCCATTGTCTCTGCACTGCAGGCTTGTCAACCTCATAATAATCACCATCATGCCCGAGTGAATGAGGGTGTTCCCCATGTGAAATATTCCGACTATCCTGCCTCCTCGACTCAAAATCCTTTTTAACAAGTGATGTTGATGAAGGGGGTTGTTCTAACCCATTAAGGCTCGTTTTGGAACTAGACCGACTATATGACCTCACGGATGCATCATCTCTTCTCTTCTTTGCCCAAGCAAAGCCACTTGAACCAGGAACTGGCAAGGGGCCTGAATATGGTACATCATCCAGTGATGCATTATTTACGTGGGAAACCTCTTTACCAATTGAGAGTTTTGGGTCTTCTCTTCCTACTATGCTCTCTTCTTCTGGTGGAAAGAGTGGTATTTTTCCGTTGATCTTCGTCCTATGGGTATTCTGTGTCTGAACTGGCAAATCCTGTACAAGGAAAAAAGATGGTTAATAGGATTCATCCAGCCAAAAAAAAAGCACACACTATTTGAGAGAGAGAGAGACCTTTGCTGGCGGGATTTTACGGACTCCATTAGGTTTCCTAGAAGCCTTTCTCGACATTGCAAGGCCACCACCTCTACCACCGAGTTTTTGTCTAGTATGGATTCAATACCAAAATCATATTTGATTAGACTCACACACCTTAACCAACTAAAGCAATATAGTTTTTAAAGTATGAGATGTATGAATAGGAAAAAAAATAAGAGATGATCACTGATCAGAAGCCTCACCTTCTTGCTTCCTCACGGCATTTTGCATCAATTTCCTTGTTAGGAGGGTACTTGGGCAGGCTTGATGGATCGCATGCATACGGCTTTGTTGCAAAATACTGTACACAAAATTGAGAACCTTGAGATAAAATTCAATCCTAAATTCCTAATTATAAATCATCAAGAAGTTTCAAGAAGAGGCCTAAAATGAAAGGTGATACTGCATTTATTCAATTCACCCTTTACCAGAAAAGAGGCAACTTGTCAAAGGGAATGAGACAAGGCAACACACCTCTGAAGTAAGAGCCAAAGAAGCACCGCCGCGTTTTGATGGCTCAACAGAAAGTAAAGTTTCTATGAGGTGCACAGCGGGTCTTGGCAAATCTTTACATGTTTCACGGAGAGAACTGACATAATGCTGCTGTGGTTTGAAGAGAGTTGCATGAGGAAGTTTCGACTTCTTCCAGTATTCATCCGGAGGGGACCCACAAAGCTTAAAGATTTTGTGCAGTTGCTCAACCTGTTGGAACAGATAATGATTAAATGAATCATTTGACCTTCGATATTAAGCCATCTGGTAAACTTGATAAAGATGAAAATTAAAGAGGAATTTTGAGGGATAGTCGCACCTCAGTTCTTCCCTGCAGGAGAGGCCTTCCAAGGAGAACCTCAGCAAACACGCAACCAACGCTCCAAAGATCCACTGATGGTCCGTAATCTGTTGCTCCGAGTAGAAGTTCAGGAGGCCGGTACCATAGAGTCACAACACGGCTGGTCAGAGGTTGCTTGTTCACTAAGCTGGAGAAGTTGGCCAATCCGAAATCAGCCACCTTTAGAATCCCTTCGTTGTTAACTAGAAGATTTGACCCTTTGATATCCCGATGCATTATTCCACGAGAATGGCAATGATCGAGCGCAGATAAAAGCTGCTTCATATAGCATTTGACCTGCAAAATATGAAGTGTGATAAATAGATAACCCTTGTGATGCAAGTATCATCTGCAGGTAAAAAAAAAGAACTAATCTGATACTGAATGTTTTTAACTCAATGAAACTTGATTTGGCTTGTTTTCTCCTCCAGTATAACTGAGTTTTCAATGTAGGAGTAATTGCAAGCAAAAAAACCAAAAAAAAAACCCTTAAAAAGTAATTGCATTTAACCATTTATTTCCATACTTTGATATAAATTCAACATCCCTCTATGCAAAAAGACAAATGTTAAATATGCTTGAATAGTGAGTTTTTAGACACTTTACACTTTCTCTTAACATTTTATTTACAGCAAATTTGGTCTAAATGTTGTATTGCTAACAGTATGTAAAATTGATAATTAAAATACCAATTTTCTTGTAAAGGGCGGTTTGTTCAGAATGACCTATACAAGAGGTAGTATTGTGTCGTTTACCAAGATTGAGGATATGATCACAAAATAAGTTGGACTTTATGAGTAAATTAGAGGGAAAATGGTGTTAACCTGTGATTCTGTGAACTTGATTTCAGTGCAAGAAGAGAGCCCTGCGAGATCATGCTCCATGTACTCGAACACGAGATATATGCTGGAAGACAATTTGGATGTTATTATTCCCTCAAGCCTTATAATGTTAGGATGGTCAAGGCTGCGAAGGATGAGAATCTCTCTCGCCATGAAACGGACACTCTCTGGCTCAAAATTGTCGAAGCGGACCTTCTTCAACGCTACTATCTTCCCTGTATTGAGATCACGTGCTCGAAACACACTACTATACGTTCCTTGTCCGATCTGTAACAAAACAAAAACCCTCTCAGATTAAACCTTTTGTGCAGAATCGGTGCAACATTCTAGTTGCCTAACCAACTCTCTTTCTTTTACCTTGCACTTCAAATCCTGGGGTTTCATTAGTATCAATACGAGCTTCAAGTCTATTTCTAGTTTTGTGAAAAATTAAAAACTGATAACTCAAACAACAAACATTCAAACAAGGTTCTAATTTTTAAGTTTCCCTTCCACTGCCTCTTGAGAAATTCTCTTCACCATCAGTAGATTCAGTGGAGCTGTAGAATTGAAGTGGAACAGTGCAGTACTTATGAAGCATGGTTTTTGGTCAATTCCACTTCAATTCTAGAAAGCCCAAATTTTATCTTATTTTTTATTTTATTATATATTTTTTTCCAGTGGAATTAACTTGAGAAATCGCCCAAACACACAAGATTATAGAAATTACAGTATAAATTTGGTGCGCTTTAAGATTGCTATGCCTACCTAAGCTAGCCCACAAAAAATCAAAAGGTAAAAAACTGTTTTTTCCATAATTGCATATAGGACAATGATACAGTAAATTGAGGTTAGATGATGAAGATGTCGGGTTGGTACACACTTGACATTGCATCTTTGCATTTATGAACAAGAATCAGCCAAATTGAAGGCAAGTCTAAAAATACTTTACATTATAAAGGTAAGCACATCATTTACAACAAAACGAACACCAAAATGATTCAGAATTTCAGATTGGAGTATGTAAAATCCCCAGTACGGCCGTACCATCCACCCAAACTACTACTACTTGAATACAGTACAAATCAACAATTTCATAGATCCAACAGCTGCAATCATTTTTCAGCTACTGTCCATCAAAACTTTATAATAGTAATTGCTGGTGAGCCCCCCTCAGTTGGCAAAACACTCAATGACACTTCAAGTTGAAGATAAATACTAGTACTGTATCACTTTCTTGAATTTGGAAATTGAATCTAAATTCCAATAAATAAATAAATAGATATATTTAAAAATAATACTAAAAGACAAAACGAATAATAATTTTCTGGAATTATAAATCAGAGGAGGAGGAGAAGGAGAAGACCTTTTCGAGCTTCTCGAAGGAATCGGGACTGAGGGGAATCCAACCCTGAACGGCCTCGCCGGCGACAGCGCTGAGCCACGCCGGCCATCCGGCGGCGACCTGCTCCCCTTCCACATACTTCTGCAGATTCCCGAGCCTGAAACTCACCGACTCGCTCCCGCACGTGGCCGTGGTGCTGTCCCTTCTGCCGAAGGAATCCGCCGCCACGCTCGCCACAGAATCAGCGATCCCAGCGCCGATCGATGCAGCCACAGCATTCGCCGCCGCCTTGCTCCGAGCCGAAGACGATTTCTCGGAGCCCAATCGGCTCCTCCGCCCCGAACAAGAAGCCGTATTGAGGGCGCCGGAGGAGTCGAGTGCTACAGGGGTCACCGACACCCCCTCCTTCGAACTAACGCACCCCATTTCTCAAAGGATTCGATTCGAGAAGTTGTAAAGACGGGTTTGATGTTATATAGATGTGAATCGAATGGGAACGGGGGGAAATTGGCGTCGGGCGGGTGATGGTGATCGAAGAAGCTTCTACAGTGAGTTTTAATGGCGAATTTTGGAATTTAGGGTTTACGTGATGGATGGTTAAGGGTGTAAATTGGGGGTTTGTTGATTCAGTTGAGGGGGAGAGTGGTGAATATCTGCGGGAATTGCGGAAGAGGGAGACAGTGGGGGAGAGCATTAAATGGGGGGAGGACTGCCCATCCCATGCCCGGGTTTGCTGCTTACTGCTTCTGCTTGAACTGCACGAACCCGCACCGAAATTAGCGGGAAAAAGGGCCCTTTTATTTTTATTATTATTAGTATTATTAATAATTAATACAATATTTTATTCCTTTAATAGCTCTAAATCACAGCACAAAAGGCCGATCACACTATTTTTTTTTGCAAACTAAAATGCTTTTCTCTAACTTTATTGTCTAAAACAATCACAATGCTACTTCATGGTAATGCTTAACTTCATTCTTTCTTTACGTCATCAACTTGCTAATTTTAAGTTTGCTTAAATTCGTCATGTAATTTAGTGCATGATGCCTACTTTATTCTTATTTTTTGTTGGGTGGTCAACAATTTTCTGTCTGCTGACTTGTCGGCCTATCGAGTATGTCTTATCTCGAGACTCGAATTCATACTTTATCAAAAAAGATAAAACCATCATTTTTTAAATTTTAAAACTTATTTTTTTATTCCAAAAGACAACTTATATTATAGTTTTTTAAGAAATTATTTTTAAAAATATTATTTTAAAAAAAACGCCTTATATAATATAATCAAGACAACCTTTAATGTCAAAATTTCGATAATATTATGTATTATTTGACGGGAGCTGTTGTAAAAAATGTAATTGGCGTCCGTCTAGACACTGTCAAGAAGCTCAACGTAGGCTAGCCGTCAAGACATTGCGGCATGTTTGATGGTTTGTTTAGAATTTGAGACTGGTTGATATTGTTTCATTTGTTAATGTAGAAATTATGAATTGTGATGTTTATTTGAACATGTTACTTGATTTTATATTTCAATCCAATAACAGTTAAATTTAATTTGTACAATGTTTTTATTTAAAAATGTTGATGACTTTAAAATTACATAATTTCTTACATTATATGAGTTTTGGATTTGGTGAAGGGTTAGAAATAAGAAAATAATTAAGAATATTTTATCTGCAAAAAATCTACAACTAAGGTTGTTAAATCGTCTTAGCTAGAGAGATGGCCGACAGGATGATGATGAAGGGGGAGCGACTGTGGAGGATGAGGAAGGTAGCGAGGGGGAGTAAAGGAAGGGTTGGGAGTTGGGAACTTGGCAGAGGACAAATAGAGGGAGGAGGAACTGTTGGAGGGTCTATGGGGTGTTGCTGTTGCAGTGAAGGAGTATAAAAAGAAATGGAAAAGGCTAGCAAGGGAGGGAGTTGTAGGTAGGGATGAGAATGGGAAAAAGGAAAGAAGTAGAGGGTAATGGACTAATGGGGATAAGGTGATGGCAGAGGTTGAAAAGAAGAGGAGGTTAGGATTAGATAATACATTTTTTACATCAGCGGGAGGTGCTATAGACCCCTCTAATCGGGGACAATGAGTATCCTAAGTTACAATTGTTTAGGGTTGGGGAAGACTTGTGGAGTTGTTCAACTCACCAATTTGGTGAGGAGGAAAAGCCCAAAATTGTGTTTCTAACGGAAACACGATGCGAGAGGAAGCATATGAAGGAGGTTAGAGTTCGATTAGCCTATCAGAATTGTTTTGTGGTTGATTGTATCGGTAAATCGGGTTGTTGTTGTGAGATGCAAATGTTCAATGGAGTATACATACCTATACAACCCATCACATTGACGTAGTCATAACGAGCAGTGGCGGCCGCAGGATTTCTTAGAGGGGGTGGGGGGAGGAATTTTTCCTCGGTATATATATATTAAAGAAATTTTTAAAAAATATATTGAAAATAAACCATAAATTATGGTATAAATATGATATTTTATTACAAAAATTCATAAAATAATTTAATAATTTATATATATATATATATGTGTGTATGTGGCAGGATTAAGATTTTTTTAAAAAATTTTGAAAGAAAATTTTAAATTTTTTAATGAATTTGTCATTGGTAAATGAAAAGAAAAATGATAGGATTGAAAAGTATGACAAAAAAACTCATAAATTGTGGTTTAAATATGACATTGATAGTAAAAAAATTTCATAGAAGTAAAAATTAGAAGAATTATTTAAAATATATGGGTAAGATAATGAATAATCTAATGAAAATATTAAAAGAAAAATATAACAAAAAAGGTAAGGAATAAAAGGAGTGCAAAAAAGTTAGTATTGAGATTTGACCCATGACCTCTTGGTTCCCTTCCCCTTCCTTCCATCCTTTTACCAACTAACCTAGACAATCTTTGTGTTCTCTTTCACATTTATTTATTTATTTTTTACCTTATATTTATTTTATTTTTTTAAAATAGTACGAAATTCCATCGCGTGCCCCCCCCCCCCCCCCCCCCCGATAACGAGTGTTGAGTCGGGCACCTGGATGTTTTTTGGGTTTTTATGGTTGGCTTGGGCGAACAAAGAAACACCATTCTTGAAGCATGCAACATCGTCTATGACAGGATAAACACCAAGCAATTACATGTGAATAACCTAACTCAAGCCATAATATATAAAAATACATTGATTTCATTTCATTATATAACACCCTGTTTAACAAATTTACTAGTAGAAAGACCAAATGTGTACAAAATATCAAAGTTCAGAGACTTCAATGAACAAAACTAAAATTCAGGACTAGTTTGAACATTAGGTCAAAGTTCAGAAACCATTGGTGGATTTTACTCAATCAGACTTGGACATATCAACCAGGGTTGGTAAGTCAAAGAATGTAATTTTAAGTAGTGTGAAGGGGAGGATATAGAATAAGCTAAAGGTTGAAAAGAAAAGATGTACCCTTTCGATCTAGAGCGGGCAAGGAGGTGTTACTAAAAGCAATCGTTTAGGTCATCCTGATGTACACAATGCATGAGTATGTTTGTCAAGAGATTGATAAAATGATGTGTAACTTTTAATGGGGGATATAGATGGGAAGAAGAAATTCACATCACAGATTTTTCTCTCTCTAGGGCATAGGAGACGTGCGGCGAGAGTCACCGACGATCAACACAAGTCTTCTTCCTCTCCGGTGGGGGGCCGTGGGAGCTAGAGAATCTCACCGCTTCCGTGCGAGGTTCGATGTGTTCGCGATCAGTACCAGGTTGTATTTTGCAGGTTTTTGAAGTTATAGGGTTAGGGTTTTTGTAGTTATATTCATCTCACAAGGGAAGAGAGGGAGTCGGAGGAGATTGGGAAGGAGATAGGGGTTGCAGGTGGGGAAAATAGGATGCCGATTCTCATAGGTGCTCTGAAGACGACGCGACCGTTCAACTCATATGCGATGAATGCTGCGCTGAAGGGGGCTTGGCGAGTAAGGAAGGGATACCATTTTCGGGAGTTGTCGACGAATGTGTTCTCGTTCCAATTCAGCGATCAAGCAGAGAAGGAGCGGGTTTACAAGGGTGGTCCATGGGCTTTTGATCGTGCCCTTCTGGTGCTCCGAGAACCTAGCCAAGAGCAACCATCGAAGATGACGTTCGATGAAGCGCCGTTTTGGGTAAGATTGTATGATTTACTGGTAGGGGCTTTCAAAATGGATGTGGTTGAAAAGTTAGGGGCTAGGGTGGGTAGAGTCTTGGATGTGGATAAGGGGACGATTGAAGTATGTTGAAAGTACGTCCGAATGAGAATCATGCTGGATATTACAAAACCTTTGAGAAGAGGTGTCATGGCCACGATAGATGGTAGGAAAATGTGGTTTGTCGCGAAATACGAACGTCTCCCGAATTTCTACTATGTGTATGGTCGGGTAGGACATGTTGAATTATACTGCGAATATGAGGAGGCAAAGCAATTCCAAAACGAGTATGGCGACTGGATGCGAGCATCCCCAATGAAAGCCACGACAAGAGGGACGGGAGGTAGGAATGACCAATGGAAAGGTGGAATGGAGGAAAAAGGTGAGGGTGAAGAGGATAGGGGAACAAATGCAGAGAGGGGAGCTAATAGAAATAATGCGAGAAGATCGCTAGCGGAGGAGTTGGAGGCTAAGGATGATGCAGAGAGTGAGGGAGAGCTGGGTAAGGAATAGGTTGATGATCAAATTCAAATGGCAGAGAAACTGCAGGAGATGGTGTTGATAAATGATGATAATAATAAAGATAAGAAAAAGGAAATAGAGGGAGGAGATGTGAGGATGGGGGATCATAAGAAGAAGGGGAGTGAGAGGGGAAACGATGGGGAAAAGAGTGTAATGATTGGGGGAGGGGGTGGAGAGGGAGATGGAGGTAAGAAGAAACACTGGAAGAGGGCTACGAGGGGAGGTTATGTAAGTGAGGGTGGCGGGGATAAAGAGGGGAGGGCGGGAGATCATAAGAACTGAAAGAAGAGGAAAGAGGGAGAGGGGGATGATGCGATGGCGATTGATAACATAACTGATGAAAAGAGACGGAAAGTGATTCTGGAGGATAACCCAGTTTCGATATCGGCGGAGGAGGCCGAGGGCCTCTTCGGCCGGAAGCCATGAATGTCTTAAGTTATAACTGCCTGGGACTGAGGGGAGGCCAAGCAGTTAACAGGCTCACCGAGCTGGTGAGAAAGGAGGCCCCATGATTGGTTTTCTTGATGGAAACCAAAAGTACGACTGCGAGAATGGAGTTCATCAGGAGAAAATTAGGGATGACAGGATGTTTCACGGTGGATTGTGTCGGGAGGTCGGGGGGTTTGTGTCTTTTATGGACGGCGGATGTGGTGTTGAATGTGAAGTCATTCACTAGGTATCACATTGATGCAGAGGTGGAGTATGAGGCCCGTGTATGGAGGTTTACTGGAGTGTATGGCTGGCCTAATAAGGCAGAAAAACGACATACTTGGGGCCTTCTTGACCGATTGCATGAGGAGAGGCATGCTGAATGGATTTGTGTGGGGGATTTTAATCATGTTTTTAGACAGGATGATAAGGAAGGTGGGATACCGGTCGAGGTGAACATGCTGTTAGAATTCAGGGAGGTGGTAGAGAAGTGTGGCTTTAGGGAAATAAGATACGAAGGCAACCGGTTTACATGGGATAATCGGAGAGAAGGGGATGGCTTCATACAAGAACGTCTAGATATGGGGTTCGCAAACTCCCAATTTCTTGATGTTTTCCCGAAAACTGTGGTGTATCATCTACCATGGATGGGGTCAGATCACGTCCCGATTATGATAAGATTCAGCCCGAGTATGGAGAGTGGTGACAAACGAAAAGGGAGCAAATTGTTCCGCTTTGAAGCGATGTGGCTTGACAATGAGGGGTGTAGAGAGGTGATAAAGAATGGATGGCAAAACCCGGGTACAACTAGAGTTGATACCAGTGTGCTTGGTGAAGCGTTCATGGGGTTTCACCTATACTTATTACCTCACTTGTAACGACATAATTATGTTACTATTCAATTGTCGTCTGCAGAGGAAGTTCGGCGGGGTTGTTATCCCAAGAAACGTTCTTCTCCGATCGAGGATCTTTAGAACTCAACTCCAGGGGTTTTAAGTCCGGGAGATAATCAGAGCTCTTATGCTTTTCTATCTTCGGAATCGGATCCCTTACTCTGAGATCGGAGGGGGGGGGGTATTTATAGGGAAACCAAGCGAGCAGCTGGCTGGCAACCTCGTGGTTCTATGTAGGACACGTGTAGTGCATGCCCACACGCTTAGGATCATAGGCAATACACGTGGAGCCTTTAGAGGCGAGGTGCTTGAGCCAACGAGCTGCTTGCTACGACTTCGGAGGTTTACGAGATATTTCGGAGAGTTCATTCTGGTTCTTACACTGAGTTTGAGTCGCGAGGGAAATAAGGGTTAATAGATCTTGGGAGCGCTAAGCCTAATTCTTCGGGTTCAGTTGGATACTTTGCTCGCGATGTGCTAATGGTGGGACCGACCATCCTTTTGTGTTGGATGACCCATTTATGACGTAATATTCCGTGTTTATTATATAGCCTATTTTCTATGGCATCGTCATATCTCCTCGTAACCGGATCGCGAGTGACACTCTATTCGCGGTTAGGTTTTGACAAGTACGATGCTCTCCGCCAAAGTTCTTAGTTTATTAGATGAACCTTACTTGGGCCTATCGTGCTTCTTGGCCCATTGGGCTGGTTGGCCCCACATGGACCTATAAGTGGGGTTTTTACCCTCGCTCATTCTCATTCCACGTTTCTGAATTTCCAAAGAGGAGGGAAGAGAGAGGGATTTTCAAGGGTTTCTTGTGTTTTTCGAAGAACTGAGATCGGAGTTAGGTGGTGGTTCACTCCCAGTTCCCTGAGTTTTTCAGTGCTTCCCTGCCGCAGTTGCTCAAGTAAGCTGTCTTTGATCTTTCTTTTGCCCTTTTTAATTTCCCAAGTTTGTGTCATCCTCTCGAGATTTTTAGGGTTAGCCGGAAAAACTGAAACTAGTGGCGGTTATGGGGTGGCGATTGGGGTACGCCCTGGTGCTTCACCCTTGACTTTCCCCTTTGTCTCCTTAGTCGTAACTGGCCTTTGTGGAGTAGCAGATGTGTAGTTAGTAGTAGTAGGGTGGTGTCGAGAGGGGATAGTGTTGTATTTTGAGTTTTCCGGATGACCTCCGGCGTTTTTTTTCGGAATTCATGGAGTACCTCCGACGAAAAGGGGCGGAAGAAATTCTTTCGACTCCCCCCTTTTGTCCTTCTCAGGGGTGATTTCTCGAGAATCGAGAAATCTTTATGAGGGAGATGGAAGGGCGCCTTTTAGCCGTCGTCCCGTGGGGGGGAAGATGTCTTTTCAACGTTCCTTGGGGGGGGGGGCGTGAGGCGCCAACATAAGCCTTTAAGAGGGCTTTTTGGCGCCAAATTTATTTACTCACGATGTTGAAAAGGTAGTTTTCCCCTTGTTAATTTTTTCTTTTTCTTGCGTCTTTTCCAGGGGATTTTTCCTTTGTCTTTATAATTAAGATGTCGCAGGAGAGCGATATTCAGAATCGTAGTGTGAGCTATAAATATGAAGAAGTCAGTTCCTCGCGTACCAGTTCCCATGCATATGTTAGTTCGGAATCCGCGGCGAGTCCGGCTCCTCTTCCACCAAGTAACAAACTTCGCGAGGAGAAGAGAAAAAAGGTGAACCCTGGAGATGGTCCTAATGCGAAAAGGCGGAAAATGGCAGGAACCATCAAGCGCCCTTTAAAAAGGGGACAACCCCGAGTATTGCCATACCTTGGAGTCTATAAATGACCTGGGAAGAGGCGAGTCATCTCGGGTACCTGAAGAGTCTAAAAAACCTACCCGAGTGGTTCCGGGTGACTTCACCCTACCTTCCTATGATCGAACGGAGGTTGGTAGTTGTAGTTTTTATGAAGTTCATACTTTCGCGGTGCCCCCTCCTCCCCCAACAATATTCTTGGATCGCGTAGTTCCTACCGTGCCAAAAATGCTGGGTGAGGAGTCGATCTTAGATGTTAAGCACCTGGAAGAGGTGGCAAGGCTCTATCCATGGCCGGCTGGGGTGGAAATAGGTCTGGCCGTTTATGGTAGTGGATGCTTGAATGAATATAAGGACCACGTTGTCGTTCATCTGGGCAGTTTGCTTCAAGGGTTCCGTCTCCTTCTCCCCCCGCTGTATGTGGATTTTCTAGCTTATATAAACCAACGCCCTGCCCAGCTTGCTTTTAACGCATGGATGTATTTGGCGGTATACATCATGCGTTGTGCTGCCATTAAGCAAACGCCATCGTTATATCATCTTTTCTCCGTTCTTTCCTTGAGGCACGGTGAGGGATTGGTGTCCGCCTCCCTGGCTGGGAAGATCGTTGAGAGCTTGTCTAGTAGCCCGGGATGGAGGAAAAAGTGGTTCCTCGTTCGCGATCCAACCAAAACTATCTTGAACTTCGTGATTAAACCTGGCAAGTACGTCGCGCCTGGCGATAAGCATGATGCAACAGATATGTGGAGAGTTGCGTTTAAGAGGGGGGTAGCGGTTGTACGGGGTTATAGGAAGGTTATGACCCCGGTTTTCTTGGAAATGGCTAAACTTAGCCTTCTGCATCGGCCGGGTCGGTGTTTAGGAACCTTTTATTCTAAATCCTTTGGTGTTTTGACCATGATTTTTCTTTCGTTCTAACTTGCTTTAATATTTCCCGCATATATGGCAGTTGATAAGTCGAAGGTTTTTGCGCTCGCGAAAAGGAAAAATGCCACGAGAGGTGGGTCAGGACCGTCTCTTACTATCACCCCGCGTCCGGGTGGTGGTCGTCAAAATGTTTCCCGCGAGTCTCCTATTGTAGCTACGAGTTCAAAAGGGAAAAAACCGGCCGAGGACTAGGAGAGTATTTCGTTCGATGACCAACCGTTGGCCCATTGTAGGCGAAAGCGTCTAAAGGAGGGTAAAGAGGGAACCACACGCCTAAACTCTGAGCCGACTACTCGTGCCGGGACACAAATGATGGCTTACCGGTTGCCTGGGTGTGACCCTATTGATATTAAGAAGTTGGATATCCCTCCGAAGAGTTGTTTTGCCGAAAGAGAGTATCTTCATTATTTGACGGATGAAGAATTAGTTGAACATGGCCGGAAAAGTAGGGGCTGGGTAATTACCTTCGTCGCGACTTATGCCTTCACTTCTTCTTTCTTCTTTTATTTAACTTATGCATTTTATTTTTATCCGTATGCTGCCGTAGGATAATCTGCAATGGTTTGAAATGGCCTTGCATTTGAGAAACTATGGTGAAAAAGTGAGGGAGTTGAGGACTAATGTGGCCACTCTGAAGACAAAGGTGGAAAAGTTGAAAGATGCGGAGCTCCGGGAGGTAACCATTGAGAGCCTCAATGATGCTTTGACGAAATCCCAGAAAGATGCAGAAGCCGCGAAGAATGAGCTAGATCTGTCGCGTGTTGAACTTGCGAAAGCTCAAGAGGTGGGGGCCCGACATGAACTAGAGGCCACGCGTTTGAAAAGTCATCTTAAAGATCTTGAAGGTGAATTGGGGGCGGTTCGCGAGGAGTTGGCTGGTGCGAAGAGCCAGTTGGAGTGCTTTATTTCTGGGGATGAGGCCGTTCTTTCCAAGAAGTTGCTCCATGAGTTCATGCTTAGTGACGAGAGCCAGGGGTGGCTATCTGGTTTCTTGGGGGATGCCGGTCAGGGTTGGCTTGATCATTACCTCGAGACGGATGGAGATGATGCCCTTTATGACAAGGTCTCCGATGCGTGGATGGACGGGATCATAGGTGGGATCACTCAGAGTGTTTATCGCTTTTCTTATCTTGGCGACGAGGTGAGGATGTTTCCTCCTAGCTACGAGGACGAAGACCTGAAGCTTAAGGATCCTCAGTGCGAGTTGCCTCCTCCCCCCCCCCCCCCCCATGTGACGCTCTTATTAATGATGCAGCTATCCTTAACCCTCCGCCTGATCGTGAAAAAACCACCGAGCCTGCTCATGTAGATCGCCCTCCTATTGATGTTTGACTTGGCTGTTTATTCCATTCTCTGTAAAGATATTTTGTTTGTGGGGAAGTTTGAAAACATTTATACCCGTAGTGACAGTCTCGTACTCTGCTGCGGTTTGTGTGTTTGTTTGACGAATATTTCCAAACCTATGGTAAGCGATGTTTTATCGTGGTTTTTTTGTGAATACTTTATATTTGAACTTACCGTGGTTTCGTTTATATCTATTGCTTGTTTTTCTTGCCGGCTTGTCCTGCCAATTTTCCTTATGCTTTCTTATGCCTTAAAACTTGACCTGTTTACCTTGCCTACTGTTTTTATCTGTAAGATAAATTCACGACACCCTTATCCATCTCCTATCCTTGATCATTTTATGGAATAAATCGTCAAATGACAAAAAGTAGGGTTCGCGTATTTATTATTTGTTATTCGAAACGATAGACCGAACTTAAGAACTTTTTAGCGATGAAACATAACAGGAAATATCTTGGAGTGTTTTTCTTGCGGTTATATTTTCCTCGTAGCACATGTAGTTAGGCAAAGTATCCCCATTTTCGTCGGGACCTGGTTGCTCTATTGCCACACTAAAGTGGGATTCTCCTTGGTACTCAAAGGTGAGACGGCTCCCTATTCTGAGGCTCGTAATGTTCGCAAAAGATCGTCATCCTTCCGATAGAGAGAACCAGTCCCCCTCGTCTCGCTCGACTAGGATTAAAAATTCTTGTTTTGAGGGAGAACATAGGTAGATGTGGTTTGTTATTTCCTCCCCGAATTCTACAAAGATATATGGTAGCGGGAGCCTGTGTAAGTGGCTCTCTCTAAGGATTATTCTGGCGAATTTAGGATTTGGAAAAAACATAGTGTTTGTGATGGAATTTGGTGGAGGGGTTTCTGGTGGAGAGGGCTCTCCTGAAACCCTATCGAAACTTGGCATTGTGTTTTTTAGATGATTCAAATTGTACTCCCGATGATTTTATTTATACTAGTTCTACATGCAGGGGTGATAAGGCATATTCCAATAGGCATTATAGATTAGTTTAGGTGCATTTCATTGTTATATATTCATTTTTTAGTGTTAATTAGATTAGCATTCATTTTGTGGAAAAGTTCGGAATCTACGCTATTTCGATGGTTTTATGTAGATTCGTAGATCCGAGGCAAAAAACACGAGGAACGGAGCTAAGTAAGGCTAAGCGAGACTTTAGAGAGCTTAACAAAGAAGTCCTGAAGAGCATGGAATAACTCAAGGAGCAACGGAGCACGAAATCGATGTCTAAGAGCGAAAACAAGGACGAGTCGCGAAAGCTGGCCGCTCGGCGAGCTGAACTTGTAACGCACTTTTCGGAGGCCTCGGATGTCCGATCGACGCATATGAGCATGCGTTGAAAAGCTCTTTCGAAGATCTACGTGATGGTATTCTGCTAGATTTTCTCTGATAGCGAATGGATTTCCGCTGCAGCGAATCAAGTCATCGAATCAAGTCTGAGCAAGTGTTTGAGCATGAGTCGCTGCCAGCGAATGGGATCTCGCTGCCAGCAAGTGGAGTCAGCGGGAGCATGTCCAGGAGCAGCACAACTCGCTGCCAGTGAAAGGAAACTCGCTGCCAGCGAATGGAGCCGCTTCAGCGGACGACTTTACTCGCTGTAGCGAATGGAGGCTTTCGCGGTAGCGGAAGCTTGGACTCGCGAAAGCGAAAATGATGGAATCAGAGAGGATGGAAAAAATTCTAAAGCATGGGAGTTCGCTGACAGCGAGTGTGGTAGCGAGGTGGTAGCGAAAATCCAACAGGAGCTAAAATCAAGGCCATTCGCTGCCAGCAGAATGTGACGCTGAATTAAATTAAGAAAGTTCTATCTTTTATCTAGTTTGTTTAGTAAGTTTCTATCTTTTATCTATCTTTTATGGAAGACATTAGGCTTATAAATAGGATGTTCTAGGGTTAGTTTAATGAATTCCAAGTAGAGCAATCACCATTGAAGAGAAGAAAGCTTAGGTAAGCCATGTTTGGCTAATTTTGTAGTTTTCGCCTACACTTTCGAGACTTGGTTGGTGGTTTGTGAGTTTATAATTCAAGTTATTTTTCCTCTATAATTCTTTCAACTTCTTTGTGTGATATTGATTATGTTATTGATGTTATCTTGATTCGCGACCATGATAATATTGATTTCATGGTAGGATTTAATACTTTCGTATTTGTGTTATTTCTGTAGTAGCACGCATAAGATTGCAGATTCCGTGTTTGAAGCATGATTATGTAGGGAGTTGACATATATCTTAAACATTGATTTACCGTGTTTAATTGGTGTTATTTATATGCTCAAGTTCTTGGTACTATTTGCTATCTCTTTGTTAAATCTTGACCGTGTTAAGGTTGCATTGAGGTGTAAGGGATTAATTGGACTCGTAAGACTTTTAATCTATTTAAACCAAGACGGGAGGAATTCGTAGGAAACGATAATAACTTGAAAAGGATTCGATGACCAATAAAACCAACCAAAGTCGAGAACTTGTAGGTGGAAACGCTTTTCTTCTATCCTTTATTTGCTTTTGTCAATATTATTTTCTTTTTATATTGATAAATACACAATATTTAGAAATACTTGATTCTCTAGGGTTCGACCCCTTACTTGCATACTATACTAGTTTGTTTGTTTGGGAATTATTTTTGGCGAGGTGAATCAACGACTTTTCCCTCCGTCAAGGGGATATGAATGTTGTTTTTGCAGAGTTATCTCTTTACTTGTGGTGAAGGAGGGTGATGCGTGTTGCTAGTATGTCTTTCGTGCAGCTTAGTGTTCGGATTTTTCTTGTAACTTCTCCCACCACCTGGACTGAAATTGTCTTTATGAGATGCGATTTGGATGTGTTATCTGATATTTGTTGCCCTCGTGGTTGAACTGAGTGGTGGGCGGTTTGCTTATTGTCCAATACCTATTGCCCTCGTGGTAGAACCAAGTGATAGGCGGTTTCCATTGATGTTTTTCTTTGTAGTTAGTATAAGAAGGTAGGAAACCCAAAACTTTTGTTGTAGTTGGCCTATGATAATGATGCATGCGACGCCGGGATATTTCCATAGAGGGGCATTTATATAGGATGGTAAGCTATATTTATGCGATTAGGTTTTTGGTAAATGAAGTGTTTCTGATGTGCTTGCCTTTATTGTAGCCTTTACCCTCCATGTACCGGGATTATGGTTATGATGCCCTTGGACTTGTCCATTTATGGACGCGGTCGGATGAGGAATTTATGGTGAGAGTGGAAGTCTTAGGACCCAACAACTACTGGTTTACAACTCGGTGGCTTGCGTTCGTTGTTTCGAATGAACTTCAAATCGGGACACGCCTGGTTTTTGAATATGAAGGACACTCTTGCTTTGATGTTGTTTCTGTGAACCATGATCCTTATGAAAATGGTGATGTGGACTTCTCAGTTCGGTGCTGAACGTTCCGTTTTTTATTATGTTTGTTGTGGTTATATCGCTTTGTCGCCAGCGGGCGGTTATGTTTGATGTATAATTATTTATTAAATTATCGTGGTGCTACTTGTTTTGGGGTTATCGTAAACTGTGGTCGATCCAATGAAATAAGTAATTTGCAGTGTGACGCTTGTGATTAAAAAACTTTAATCTCCAGTGTGATATTCGCGATTAGAAGATTTCAATCTCCAGTGTGATATTCGCGATTAAAAGATTTCAATCTCCAGCGTGAGATTTTTCATTTAAAAGATTTCAATTTTCAGCGTGAGATTTTTTATTAAAAGATTTCAATCTCCAGCGTGAGATTCTTGATTAAAAGATTTCAATATCTAGCATGATATTAGCGTTTGAGAAATAACGATCTCCAGTATCCTTAGATGTTGGGGAAGAATAGATCACGAGATCTCCAGTGCGCTGTTCGTGACTAGAGAAACTTCAATCTCCAGCGCCGTTAGATGCTGGGGAGGAAGAAGTTAGGAGATCTTCCTCGCGTGGTTCGCGAATAAAGAAACTTTATTCTTCAGCGTCTTTTGACGTTGGGAATTTTCTTTGAACCGTTATACAAAGGTTGATGACAAATTGAGTCTTAAAGAAGCGAATTTTTATTGACAAGCCGAGCTTTTCATAAGAAAATTAAAATGGAAGAACTTTTCTTATCGAACTGGTCCTGGGATTTAATGGAAACTATTTGCTATTTGACCGTCGTAGTCGCTATCGCAAAGCTCGTCTTCTATGTAGCGGCTTTGCTTGTCGAAGAAATGGACTTCAAATCTTGCTTCTCCTAGGTGGGTGAACATTATTGATGTTTCCAGCTCTAGTCTGTGTGATTCGACAAAGTCCCTCCATCCACGTGCCACCCAGTAAGATCCGTAACTGCCTCCTACGATGTGGACAGGGAAATCTTTGACAACGTGAGTGGACAAAAAAATTTGTTCGGGAACATGGGGTTGGAAATGTCGATCGAATTTGTAAGGCAACATCATGCGGATGTATTGCTCGTCCCCTACTAAATAAATATCAAATACAAAAGGGATTGTTTGGGCTTTGAAACGTGCTAGTGTACTTGGTCTAGTTCTGAAGGGATTCTTCGTCACGTGTAAGACATGCAGAGTATCTTGGGAAATCCTTCTCGCAGATTCTTTGTCTAGTTTCATCGTATGCAATAAATGCTTTAGATGATTTCCAAAGCATGTACCCCTTTTCTGGGTATAAGAAGGCGTGGTGTTTTGTTGAAATATTTACAGTTATTGGGTTGCTTTTTTAAATATTGGCATTCTGGCAAAGGGATGGCGTCTCCCAATTCTAGGATGCGGGATTTTTTCCGTTGGGTTGATAAAGAGGAGAGGATGCATCGTCTTGTAAGTTGTATACGTTCTCCGTTGTTTATACTTTTTCTTGGGCCTGAACTGTTTATTAAGTGGTAATACCTTTTTGTATGCAGCCTCTCCCTGATGCTTTTGAGAGGATGTATGGTCATGTTGTAACTGACCATGTCAGTTTAGTTTCTATGAATGGTGAGACCTTTCGTGTTGAGATTTCCAAGGATTGCTCTAATCGTTGGTGGTTATCTGGTGGTTGGAATAGATTTGCGACCAACAACGACGTTAAGGTTGGAACATCGGTGATGCTCTTCCAATATGTGGAAGGACATTGCTTCAAAACCCTTGTTCTTGAGGATGAAGATGAGTAGAGCTTTTTGAGTGTTCTGTAATCTTAGTAGATATTTGTTTTTATGTTGTGCTTTTATTAACTTTAATCGCATGCTTTGGTATCTGTAATTATAAATATTTCTGTAATGATATCTCGATGCTTTGAACGATCCAGCCTGGGGTTTTTTTTTGTCTTTTTCGACTTGGATGTGACCTTTGCTAGTGTGATAATGGCGCCCTGGATCACAGAGTTGGGTTCTGCAACTTTTGACACTTGTCTGGCATGCAGTTGGTTATGAAAATGTTGCATTGGACCGATATTTGGTGATAAGACAACATTGCTTTGTTTGTTTTACTCGGCCATAAATATCAGATGTTCAGACTGAAATTTGCGATAGTTATCCCTAGGCTTTGTTTAATTTAGCATTATTCTTGTAGTGAGGAATCATGACCTCCTCTCATCCTCGTCGTCGTGACTTTTTCCGTTCCATTGATCCTGAAGAAAAGATGGAATATTTGGTAACTTTCTTTACCCACCTTTTGTAATTTTTGTGCTTCTTTACTTGTTATTCCGGTTTTGTGGCTTGCAGCTTTTGCCGGAATCATTTGGTGCTCAATATGCTCGCGAGGGATTGACTCATGTGTGCTTGGTCTCTCCTACTGGGCGAGAGTTTTGAGTAAGGGTGTTTCTTGATAGCCAGGGTCAATATATCCTCACCGAAGGTTGGCGTGCTTTTGCTGTGGACAGTTGTTTACGTGTAGGGGGGGGGTCTCTTATTATCTTTAAGTATGAGGGGAGTAGTCGTTTTATAATAATTGTTCTAGAAGCGAACGAATGAGCTTGGCATGTGATTGTACTGTGTAATCCCTTTCGATGTTTTGCTTGTATGTTGGCTTTTATACGCGTTATATCGGACTTGTTTTCAAGGTTTGTTTAAAAATTGGACTAGAATAGCTCACGCATCCGATCTTAGCGGGCTGTTTTAACGATTGTTTGATGTCATAGTTTGAACAAACCTGAATCGTAAACAATAGCAGAGCAAAACATAATTTTTTATTAATCCTCGAGATGATATGGAAACTCGTTGATGTAATTTGCAAACAGAGTGATGGCAGCTAAATTTACTTCTACGAAGTTCTACTTCAAAGGAAGAAAAAACTAGAAACTCTCTATGAGCATTCTCGATTTACCTCTTCCGAGGCCTGGCCGGGATGATCCGAGTTCTGCCCTGGCTCAAGCGGGATCCATTCGGAAGTGGACCTTCTGGGTGCGGAGGAGCCGATTCTGCGTCTACTTCATCCCCTACCATATCTAGGATATAAACCTTGAAGTTAACCCTTCCTTTGTGAATAAAGGTTACAGAGGAACCTACATCGATACTATGTGAGCAGGCAAAATCGTTCCATCCGCTGCCTAAGTAAGGAAGCCTATAATCTCCACGAGTAACTTCTACAGAAAAATCCCGCAAAATTCGGGTTGATAGAAGAATGTTCCTGGAAAGGTTTGGATGAAATTCATCTTCAAAACGCAATGGAAGGGACAAGCGATGTAATTGCTCTGGGAAGCGGATGGGCTCAGAAAATGACCAAACCACCCGGTTTGAGGTAGTCATAAAGAGAGAGAAGATATGAGTAAAGAAAGTAAGTAAATGGAATGCTCCTCAAATATATTTTCTTTATAAAGGGACGTCTATGTGATCAGCTCAAGATCACAAGGGATAGGAAATAGGGCATCCTTTGTGCCGTGGCAGGATAGGGACGCAAAGATCGAAACAAGTGAAATCGTGACTTTCTTTGCAGATAAACGCAGTGCATGGGGATGCCCATAAACCTTGTGATTTTCATAGCAAATTCAGCATTAATATAAAAGTCATGATTTTGCTAAAGGTAAAAAAACCATTTGTGGAATGATCTCGTGTGGATGATCTCGTGCGATTGATAACTCGACCTTCGTCGTTCAAGTTCTTGACTTGAACCCTAATAAGTACAACCATTATTGGTGAAAAACCATGGGCGAACTTCTTTCGAAGTTATGGGATTCGGCAAGATCAGACCGCTTAGTTTTATTCTCTTTGGAGGCTTACTTGCATGCGTATCCGTGCTTAAAGTGCACGCGATCACTAAATTTATTCTCCTTGGAGGCTTACTTGCATGCGTATTCATGCTTAAAGTGCACGCGATCGCTAAATTTATTCTCTTTGGAGGCTTACTTGCACATCCCCATGTTCGAAAGACACGTGATGGCTAAATTTATTCTCCTTGGAGGCTTACTTGCACATCCCCGTGTGTGAAAAGACACGTGATTTCTAAATTTATTCTCCTTGAAGGCTTAATTGCACATCCTCGTGTTCGAAAGACACGTGATTGCTAAATTTATTCTCCTTGGAGGCTTACTTGCATGCGTATCCGTGCTTAAAGTACACACGATCGCTAAATTTATTCTCCTTGGAGGCTTACTTGCACATCCCCGTGTTCGAAAGACACGTGATTGCTAAATTTATTCTCCTTGGAGGCTTACTTGCACATCCCCGTGTTCGAAAGACACGTGATTGCTAAATTTATCTATATTGACAATGTTTCTTGGGTTTGGAACATTCATTTATATATATGAAGAGGTGTACCCAATCCGGAACCCTGGTGACCCCTATACATAGAAAATCTAAGTCATTGAGTTTCTAATATGTCTAGCTTTTTACGCAAAATATGCTTTAAGATTCTTTGCATTCCATGATTTTACGAGGATCACGCCTTCCGAATTTTGAAGCTTGAAGGAACGCCTGCCTACTTCTTTGTGGATGACGTATGGACCTTCCCAATTGGGTTCAGGCGATGTTGACACTCATTTTCTTTGAGACAAGCGGTATCCCTTCTTTCTTCACGTAAATGGAGTTCTCGGTGAGCTATTAGGATCCTAAGTCTTGTGAATCAATAAAAGCCGGTTGAATCCTAGGGTTGTGGAAGAACCCTAGGCGGGGACGTAGGCCAAGTTCGTGCCGAACCTCGTAAACAATTCATTGCGTCCTTTATCTACTGTTTTACCTTATTTCCGCACTTGGTTCGAATTGTTTAACTATTGTGATTCAAGTTTGCCAGAAGGAAGTATTACGATTAATCTCAAAGGGTTTTGCAAAAGCTTCAAAAGTCTTGAGATTATCTGCGAAAAACCGGCATACTCTATTCAACCCACCCTTCTAGAGTATTTCTATATTAACTTGTTTTACTTTATCAAACCTTCAATTGGTATCAGAGTTTTACTCACTGCTTTGGATCTAACAATCTTGTGAGTTTTTTTATCATGTCTGGTGAAGCAAGCGGAGGATTTGCACAGGGAAGGTCTACCAGTAGACCACCACTCTTTGTTGGAAACAACTTTGTCCACGGAAGATCATTGATGAAGATGTTCATTATAGATCAAGATCTGGAACTTTGGAACATTATAGAGAATGGTCTGAAGGTTCCAGAGAAAGACAGACCAAATGGAACCAAGATTGCGAAGACTGAGGCTGAATACATCCAAGCGGATCTTGAACTAGTCTCCAAAAACTACAGGGCTATTAACTTACTTTATTGTGGTCTTAGCACTGATGAGTTTAACCGTATTTCATCTTGTAGGTCAGCTAAAGAGATTTGAGACAAGCTGGTTGTCACTTACGAAGGAACTAGCCAGGTGAAGGACACCAAGATCAGTATTTTCCTTCGAAAGTATGAACTTTTCAAAATGAAGTCTGATGAGTCTATCAAGGCCATGTTCACACGGTTCACGGAAATCACCAACAACCTTGACTCTCTCGGCAAGAGCTTTAAGAACGTTGAGAAAGTGAGGAAGATATTGAGGTGCCTCCCAAAAGAAAAATGGGGTCCTAAAGTAACAGCCATAGAGGAAGCCCAAGATCTCACCATTTTGCCCCTTGATGACTTGCTTGGGAAGCTGATCACACATGAGATGATTCTCAATGAAGACGATGGAGAACTTCCAACAAGCACCAAGAACTTTGCGCTCAAGTCTAAGAAGGATGAGCCCAAAGATGTGTCTGATTCTGAAGATGAGGATGGCGATGAGGATGATCCTTTTTCTCTTATCACAAGAGGCCTCTCTCGAATCCTCAAAATGAAGAAGCAATTCAACAACAAGGATGGATCAGAGTCTTCTAAATTTCGAGGTAAGTCTCAATACAACAAATATGACAAGAACACTAAACCTTTGTCTTGTTTTGAATGTGGTGAAGCAGACCATCTTGTGAAAGATTGCCCTCAAAAGATGAAGAGCCAGTCCAAGAAAGGTGATAGATGGAAAAAGAAAGCCATGGTGGCAACTTGGAGCGATACTGACTCAGACTTCGATGATGAGAAGGCCAATGTCTGTCTTATGGCCTCAGGAGATGAATCCCACGATGAGAAGCTTGAGGTAACTGTAAGAGAACTTATGGCAAGTCCAAAAGAGGTATTATCGGAATTCCTTTCTAATATGATTGCCAATGAAGAGAAACTTATTGCCCAGACTAACACTCTTATTAAGAAAACTGTGGACTAGGAAAGAACTATTGAGGATCTGTCTATGAGGGTCAAAAGTCTTGAAGCTTCTTATTCAGGTCTTGACATTAAAGTCAAGACTCTTGACTCGGAGAAATCTAAACTCAAGCAAGATCTCTCCTCTCTAAGAAGTGAACATCATGACTTAGAGAACGAGAAGATCTCCCTGAATAATAAGATTCAAGACCAACAGACAGCCCTCATAAGTTTTACCAAATCCAAAGGCACTCTTGATAGGATGTTGGATGAGTAACAAAGTTCTCTAAACAAAAGTGGTATCGGTTACAATCCAAGGTTTTTAAAGAAGCAAGCAAAAGGAAGCAGAATCTCTCCTATATGTCACCACTGTGCGAGAAAGGGACATGTAAAAGAGACCTGCTCATATAGAAGAAAGGATCCACATATCATTCGCAATACATTTCCTGTTCATTTGAGAAAAGAACGGATAACGCAAGTTTGGGTCCCCAAAGGCACTATTTTACCAAATATAGTTTATCCCAATAATGGATCTAAATTTTCTTATTGGTATAGCCACAAAGGTTTATGTTTGTTTTGCAGGAGATCACCAAGGTGAAGGAACAAAAATGGATTATTGATAGTGGATGCTCGAGGCATATGAGTGGAAGGAGTTCTCTCTTTCATGATCTAAAGAAGTAATCCACTGGAACAATCACTCTTGGTGACAAAGGAAAGTGTGACATCGTTGGTATTGGTAGTGTTGGGAGTGATTCCAACCATAGTATTAAAAATGTTTATCTTGTGAATGGTTTGAAGTATAATTTACTTAGCGTTTCTCAATTATGTGATAGTGGCAATAATGTCAGATTTAACAAGAAAAGATGTCTAGGGTGCAGAGAAGATACATGTGAAGTTGTTCTAACTGCATATCATTACAACAATATATATGCTGTAAATGCTGAGCAAGTGGCACAAGGAAGCTTAACCTGTCTAAAGGCTTTGACGGTCGATCCAAAGCTCTGGCACATGAGACTCGGTCATGTGAGTCCACATACACTACAAAAGCTTGTGTCCAAAGGGCTTGTAAGAGGGCTACCTGAGATGGACTTCAAAGGTATTGAGATGTGCAAGGCATGCACACGAGGTAAACAAACACGTAGCTCTTTCAAACCCAAAAAGGTTGTAAGTTCTTCTAGACCCCTTGAACTTTTACATATGGATTTATGTGGTCCTATGCGAGTCAAATCTCCCAATGGTAAAAAGTACATGCTTGTTATTGTTGATGATTTTTCTAGATATACTTGGGTTGCATTTTTAAGAGAAAAATCAGAAGCCTTATTTGAGTTTTCAAAACTTTGTAAGGAGTTGCAAACTTTAAGAAACGAGCCCATAGTGTCAATTCGAAGTGATCATGGTAGGGAGTTTGATCAACTTCAGTTTAATTTTTTTTGTGCTAAATATGGCATCTCCCATAATTTTTCTGCTCCTAGGACACCTCAACAAAATGGGGTTGTGGAACGAAAGAACCGCACACTAGAGGACATGGCCAAGACTATGCTTTTAGAAAATGCATTACCTAAAACCTATTGGGCTGAAGCTGTTAACACAGCTAACTATATTTTGAATCATTGTCTTATACATTCCATCTTAAAGAAAACTCCTTATGAACTTTTCAAAGGCCGCAAACCACTTATATCTTACTTTAAACCCTTTGGCTGTACTTGTTTTGTTCATAACAATGGAAAAGATAACCTTGGGAAAGTATACATGTTATATTTCTTGGCTACAACACAAGTAGCAAAGCTTATAGAATCTTCAACAAAAGGGCCAAGTTAGTTGAGGAAAGTATACATGTTATATTTGATGAATGCAATGACGGTTCCTTGAGTGAAAGTGTTGCAGATTTAGATCTTAACATCCTTAAAGAGAACGAGGATGGTGATGATGCTGCTACCAAGAACACAGAGAAGAAGAACATGCAGGAACAGACTCTCAACACTGAAGAATTGGCCCAAGGTGTTGAAGATTCGTCCAAAGCCCTTGGTGTCCAATCCAACAGTGTTGAAACGTCAGAAACTGTTGTAACTGAACCTAACAGATCCATGGAGTCAGATGTATCACAAATCAATCCTGCTGGTGTGACGAAACAAGGAGCTGAGACTAGCAAAAGAAAATTCAAATACTCCCCATCACACTCATTAAAGGATATCATTTCTGACCCTACATCTAGTGTTCAAACTCGTTCTAAACTTAAAGATCTTTGTGCTTTTTACGCGTTTGTTTCTCTTATAGAACCAAAGAAGGTAGATGAGGCCCTTCAAGAGCCAGACTGGATCATTGCTATGCAAAGTGAGCTTAATGAATTTGAAAGGAACAAAGTCTGGACCTTGAAGCCTAGGTCAAAGCATCAATCAGTCATTGGCACACGTTGGGTATTTCGAAACAAGCTAGATGAGAATGGTAAGATCATGAGGAACAAAGCAAGGCTTGTTGCTCAAAGCTACAATCAAGAGGAAGGTATTGACTACGAGGAGACTTTTGCTCCCGTAGCCAGGCTTGAAGCCATTCATATTTTATTAGCATTTGCATCTTTTATGAGCATAAAGTTATATCAAATGGATGTCAAGTGTGTTTTTCTTAATGGTTTCTTAGAGGAAGAAGTTTATGTGGCTCAACCCCCAGGTTTTGAAAGTTCGGAATTTCCTAATCATGTTTATAAACTAGACAAAGCGCTTTATGGTTTGAAACAAGCCCCAAGAGCTTGGTATGAGCGCTTGTCAAAATATCTTTTAGAAAATTATTTTAAAAGGGGGTTGATCGACAAGACTCTTTTTATCAAGACCAAAGGAAATGACATTTTGGTTATTCAAATATATGTTGATGATATATTGTTTGGTGCTACTAACACATCTTTGTGCAAGGAATTTTCTGACATTATGTGCAGTGAATTTGAGATGAGCTTGATGGGTGAACTCAACTTCTTCTTGGGATTACAAGTTCATCAATCCAAGAAAGGGATCTTTGTTAACCAAAGCAAGTACACTAAGGATCTTTTAAAGAAGTTCAAGATGGATCAATCCAAAGCAGCCAAGACACCCATGAGCTCAACCCTATCTCTAGATCAAGACAAGTCTGGAAAGAGTGTCAATCAAAAGCAGTATCGAGGGATGATTGGATCTTTACTATATCTTACAGCTAGTAGACCTGACATCATGTTTAGTGTTTGCATATGTGCTAGGTTTCAAGCTGATCCTAAAGAATCTCACCTCGTGGATGTGAAGATGATCTTTCGATATCTCAATGGCACTAAGGAGTTTGGCTTATGGTACCCAAAGCAAAAAGATTTTACATTAATCGGGTATTCTGATGCAGATTTTGCAGGCTATAAGGTGGATAGGAAGAGCACGTCAGGATGTTTCCAATTCTTAGGGGCATCCTTGATCAGTTGGCATTCAAAGAAACAAAACTCAGTTGATCTATCCACTGCTGAAGCCGAATACATAGCAGCTGGAGCATGTTGCTCCTAAATCCTTTGGATAGCTCAACAAATGAGAGATCTTGGCATCAATCTCAAAGGTATTCCCATTAAGTGTGACAATACAAGTGCCATATCAATCACAAAGAATCTTGTTAAGCATTCAAGGACCAAGCATATTGATGTAAGACATCATTTCATTAGAGATCATGTCGAAAAAGGTGATGTGTCCATATCTTTTATTTCAACTGATTATCAATGGGCTGACATTTTTACTAAGCCTTTGGCAGAGGACAGGTTCACCTTCATTAGACGTGAGATTGGAATGCTTAACAGGGATGCACTTTCGTAGGGGGAGCTTTCCCTTTACGAAAGATAAATTCTACTCAGTGTCAATACCTTTGAGAATTATGTCAAAGATTGTGAGCTGAATGGTAGAGCACATTTAACGGATCATATATTTGGTTAATATCTTATTAGATATTTGATCAAGTATAATTTTTATGATTTTTAACCTTACTTATGCAATACACATTTTATTTTCCAAAAGATCTTATATTCGAGTATTTTTATTTTTGGAAAAGATATTTTCGGAATTTCCCTCTTGAATTTAATTGTGACAAGATGGTTTGAAATTTGAATTGTTTTGGAAATCAGATTTTTTTTTCAAATTTGCAGTGTTATGATTAGCCTCATTGGAACCATAAACCCGTCCCATCAACTTAATCATCTCACTCTATTTAAACCCCAAACCGTACCCGATTCTCTCACCACTTCAGATTTACCTAAACCCCATCTAATACTTGTTCTCCTACCTCTCGACTTTTTCTGAAACCCTAGCCGAATCTCTCCATGGAACCTAAATCCAAGAAGACCTCCACACCCGAACGTCTTGGCGCCACCCCCAAGGGACGCCAGACCATTGTTGCTTCCCCTCCACTCGAACCTACTCCTCATGCCATTGTCCCGGCTACTGTCCAGAGCACCGTCCCTGAGAGCACCATTGCTGAAATCAAGCGTTCTCTACAGCGCCCGACTAAGAAGTCACTCAGTGCCAAACAAAAAGGGAAAAGGAAAGTCATTGATGAGGAAGAGGAGGATGAAGAGGAAGAGGAGGATCTTGATGTGATTTTGGAACGAGATGCTGCTAAGAAGGCCGAGGAAGAGGCCAAGACAAAGAAAAAGGCCAAGGAAGAGGCCGAGCAGGCAAGGATATTAGCCGAGGAGGAGGCTGAGAAAGCCAGAAAGGAGGTCGAGGAGGAGGCCCTAAGAGCTGTTGAGAAGGAGGTTCCCACCGAGGAGGAACCAGAGGAGGACGACGACACTGCAAACGACAAAGAAGCTGAGGGAGACGACGTTGAAGGGTTTGCTGAGGAATCGGGGTCTGAGGATGAAGAGAAAGAGGAGCCAGAACTTGTTCCCTCTCCTTCTCCTCCTCCTCCTCCCCTGTCTCCGAAGAAGCGCAAAGCCCCTGCAACAAAGCCATCATCTCCCAAGCGCACCAGGAAAGGCACTCTCAGAAGCCTTGAGGCGCCTGTCAAGAGGACTGCTCCCACAAAGGCTCGCAGGAAGAACGCCGATCCGCCTACACTTATCCAGGTAAACCAATCCTTGCCCTCTTCTTTGTTTGAAAATGCTGAGATGGCTGAAAAGTGGGTAGATGAGTTTCGAACTCGTAAGATATGTTGTTTTGATTTTTTAGATCTTGAGTTTTTGGAAGCTTTGAACCTACCTTGCATCTCTCTCCTCAAACAAACCTCTGCCTGGACCCTTCTGAACCTTGAAGTTGTGTATTACCCCCAACTCACCCGCCTGTTCTACATAAACCTAAAAGCCAAACACAATGCTGATGGTTGGTCTTTGGAATCTGTCGTCAAGGGAGTTAGAATCTCTTTCAACTCCATTGACTTCGCTGATTTCCTTGGCCTACCTAGACCTTGTCCACCCTCTCCTGAAAACCCCACAAGAGAACAGTGCATTGCCCTTGCTCGATCCAAATACCTGCTTCCCGAAGCATCCAACAACACCTCAAAACAACTTACCCACTCATCCCTTACCCTCGAGGCAAAAATCATCTTTAACATCATTGTGCGTTGCCTCTTACCCCGTTTAAACTCTGGCTCTCTCCTAACCGATAATGCTATGGTCCTTTTATACCGCATCTTGAATGGACTTGATCTTGATTTGGCCAATACCATTCTAGGATCCATGGCTCACACTTGAAAAGCTAGAAAAGGAACTCCCCTCCCCTTTTCCAACCTTTTGACCCACATCTTCAAAGCTTCTGAAATCGATTTCAAAAATGAAGAACAACAGTGTCATATGGGTAAGTTTGACTCCAAGAGCTTTGAGAAGATTGGCATCACTCGGTCCCCCCAAGGGACTTGGAGTCTTGCCTCTCCCTCAAAGACTCTTCCCACTGCCTCTGCCATTGATGAGCGCATGGACAACCTGGACTTGGACTTGGAGGAAGTTCGCCTGGATATCAAGGAGCTGCACAAGGAGTTTATGACGGAGATGAGCGGGGTGTCCAAGCTGCTGCATGGTCTGAGGTCGCTGCTCACGGATGATGCTCCGGACGAGGAATCTTGAACCCTACCCTACCCTACCCTAACCTTGAATCTGAAACACTGCTGGTTTTTGGATACTGTTTTAAAACTCTTAGTGACTGTTTTACCTCCTCCCTTTGTTGAAAGACAAAAAGAGGGAGATGATCTGTTGTGGTTTAGACTTTAAAACTTCTGTGAACTAAAGGTCTTGAAAGACCTTGTTTTGTTTTTGGTTGGATGTTTTTCTTGATAAAATTATGATCCAACATTTGTCTAACCCGCAGGTGCTTAGTCCGATTTTGCTTATGAAATTATTACGTGACTAAGTTGCAGGGATGCACGGGTTTTGTCTTTCATCAAGGGGGAGATTGATAACTCCACTCCCTTGATGAAAATCGGAATTAGTTTCAAAGGCTTTGATAGACAGTTTGTGTCAAAGGTCTTGAAGCTACAACTGTGTTGATGAAACACAAAACCTGTACTTTATTATATTATGTCCGAATATTATTATATGCTATTATATGCTTCCAGATATTTTATACTAACTTTTCAGGAAGTCTTTCAAATATTATCTCCTTCCTTAAAGCTTGAAGTTGAGAAGGACACAATCGGAGATCATGGCTTCAAAGTTTCCAAGTATAGAAGATCATGAAGATAGCCATGATCAGCCTAGTCGTTGAAGAGAAGATTCTTCTTTGTTGGTGGCGCCGATTTTTTCTTTATAAAGGAAAGGAAGAAGAGAAGACATATACACATTCATTGAACACGAGCTCTCATTCACACTCAAGCCTACAAGTGAAATCTGCCTTCTTCGTGTGCTCTCTGCTAGTTCTTAAGAGTCTGTTATTTCATTTCAAAGCATTTGAGAGTTGCACTATGAGCTTATAGGATATATTTCGAGTGAGTGTTATACTCGAGAGTTTTGTAACTCAGGAAGTGGACACTAGGTGATTGATTCCCTAAGTGTAAGAGGATTGTACTAGATAGTTGAGAGATGTGAGGCTCTTTTAGGTTGGTCTAGGACTCCAAGGGAACGTGAGTTGACTAGATTGCAATTTTATAGGAGAGAGGATTCTCGGTGAGCTATTATGATCCTAAGTCTTGTGAAAAAATAAAAGCCGGTTGAATCCTAGGGTTGTGGAAGAACCCTAGGCGGGGACGTAGGCCAAGTTCGTGTCGAACCTTGTAAACAATTCATTGCGTCCTTTATCTACCGTTTTACCTTATTTCCGCACTTGGTTCGAATTGTTTAACTATTGTGATTCAGGTTTTCCAGAAGGAAGTATTACGACTAATCTCAAAGAGTTTTGCAAAAGCTTCAAAAGTCTTGAGATTATCTGCGAAAAACCGGCATACTCTATTCAACCCCCCCTTCTAGAGTATTTCTATATTAACTTGTTTTACTTTATCGAACCTTCAGCAGCTCCACTAGTATGACAACATCCACCCCAAAAGCCATTGCGAATGATGTTTCTCCTATAGGACTCTTAGCTGAGGTTCTATATGTCCATAAAACCAGGGGCAAGATCTCATCCCACTCTCTTTTTGCCGTTCCCAACCTCTTTCTTAAGGCATTCAGGATTTGGCGATTCGTTGTTTTGGCTTGTCCGTTGGATTGTGGATAAGCCACTGATGAGAATCGGAGGTCTATACAGAGGTCGGCGCAGAAATCACGAATTCCCTCGCAATCAAATTGGGGACCGTAATCTGTGATGATAGCTTGAGGGACCCCGAATCGGCAGACCATATTTTTCCATAGGAACTTACGTACTTTCTCCGCTGTGATGGTGGCCATGGCTTCAGCTTCCACTCATTTCGTAAAGTAGTCTACTATCACAATGATGAAACGCAACTGGCACGGAGCCGTCGGGAAAGGACCCAAAATATCCATTCCCCACATTGTGAATGAACATGGTGCGGAGATGGTTTTCAAAGGATGAGGGGGACGGTGATTGAATGATGTGTGTCGCTGACAAGGATCACATATGTGGATGACCATTTCCGTGTCCGCCTTAAGGGAGGGCCAACAATAGCCTAGCTGCCTAGGCGTGTGATTTTAGACGCTACGGCTCTCCATCCCTGGTGGTTACCGCATAGGCCCGCGTGCAATTCTTGCACGAGATTAAAGCCTTCCTGGTTTGAGACGCACAGGAGATCCGGGAGATTGAAACCTCTATTGTATAGTCTGCCATCTCTGACACGGAAACAGTCCGCTCTCCTTCTGGTATTTTGGATGTCCTATACCTCGCCTGCTATTGCCCCTTCAGTTATGTATTCCAGGAGGAGTATACGCTAGTCTCCGAGGTTTGATATTCTGAATACCCCCTGATGGATTCCTCGGGCATGCCTCTACTTGATTATCACGCGATCATTTAATCCTAGGGGTAGCGTGGCCCTCATTCTTGCCAATGTGTCGGCGCTCTCATTTTGCTTGTGAGGTATGGACGTAATAGAACACTTCCCGAAAGCGGCAGTGAGTGTCTTTACACGGGCCAAGTACTCGGGCAGCATTCCGGTCTTTGATTCGTATTCCCCCTTAACTTGTAAGGCGACCACCTCTGAATCTGTAAAAATTTGAACTTGTCGGTCCCCATTAACCAAATCCTTCTCGATACCCGGGATCAAGGCTTCATACTCTGCTTCGTTGTTGGTGGCTTCAAACAATAATTGGAAAGATAAATCGGTTATCTCTTCGCCTGGGTTTGTGATGGTCACTCCTACTCCACACCCTCTTGCTGATACTGATCCATCAACATTAACCACCCAGTCCTCCCCATCGCGATCTTGGGAATCAGTAAAGACGGCTTCGACAACGAAGTCGGCCAATGCCTGGGCCAAACGGGACTTCCTGGGTTTGAAATGAGTATCGAATTTGAAAAGTTCTACTGCTCATTTGACCATCATTCCGGAAAGATATGGTGAATGTAGGATCTGGTGGAGAGGTAGGTCAGAGAGCACTTCAATGGTATGGGCCTGGAAGTAGGACCTCAATCTTCGCGCTGCGAAAACCACAGACAGAGCCATCTTTTCTATTGGAGTATACCGGGATTCAGCGGGTTGCAACATGCGGCTGGCAAAGTAAATAGGGAACTTGGACTCTCTAGTTAGCACCGCGCTAATAGTGGTGGATCTGATAGTGAGGTATAACTGTAAAGTTTCGTGCTCGCGTGGAAAGTGTAAAGTGGGCAAAATGGCCAGATAATCTTTCATGCTCTTGAAAGCTTTTTCCAGAATGGTAGTCCATTCGACTGGACCTTTCTTTTTTAGCTGCTCGAAAAAGGGTAGCGAGTGATCGGCTAACCGCGAACAGAATCTGCTCAAGTAGTTGACCGACCCATTCAACTTTTGGATGTCGTTCAGCGTCTTTGGAGGAGCCATGTCGATAATGGTTTGTTCTTTAGAAGGATTAACATCTATTCCCCGGTGGTTTATCATGAAACCTAGGAATTTCCCGGAATTGACTCCAAAAACGCATTTTTCCGAATTCAGGCAGACGCGATTTCTTCTCAAAGTATCGATGGCTTCTTGAAAATCCTTGCAATGGTCCTCCATCACCATGATTTTGATCACGATATCATCAACGTAAACCGCAACATTTCTTCCGATCTGGGAAGCAAATACTTTCTCTATCATTCGCTGAAAAGTGGCTCCAGGGTTTTTGAGCCCAAATGGCATCACCTTATAATAAAAGGTTCCCTGGTTGGTGATGAAAGCGGTGTTTTTTTCGTCGCGAAGACTCATCTTAATCTGATTGTAACCGAAATATGCATCTAGAAAGCTTAAGGCGACATGTCCTGCCGTGGTATCTACCAGCTCGTCGATGGACGGTAAAGGATAATTATCCTTTGGGCATGCCTTGTTCAAATCTTTGAAGTCTACGCACATCCTCCACTTGGCATGCTTTTTCTGACTAACACCACATTTGAAAGCCAGGTTGAGTCATTAATTTTGCAAATAAATCTGGCTTGTAGAAGCTTGTGTACCTCTTCTCTTGCAGCTTCCGATTTTTCAGCGGCCATCTTTCTTTTTCTTTGGCAGACTGGTTTTGCCTCGTGATTAAGTCTCAGGGAATGCTCCGTGATATCTCGGGGAAGCCCTTTTAAATCTTGTGGTGACCATGCGAAGACGTCTCGTGATCCTTGTAACAATTCCTTGAGGTGCTCTAAAGCGGGGCCAGTCAAGCTGTGGCCGTGGTACAGGATTTCGGACTTGTTTTGGAAAGGAAAAAAGGCGACTTTTTCTTCCACAATTTTGTCAACTATTTTCTCTGGTCGAACTTCTAACTCCATCTGTTGTCGTTCAGATGTGGCCTCTTGTTCACGCTCGTCGTGGGCTTCTTCTTTCAGAGATCCCCGAGCCCTTTCTTTAATCGTGAATATTCGATTATGGCCCTTTCTCAGTGAGGATAAGTAACAGGCCCTACTTTCGGCTTGTTGTCCTCGCGCTTCGCCTACCTTTCCATCAGTGCATGGAAACTTGACGCTAAAATGATATATAGAGCATGCTATTTGGAATTTGAATAGACTTACACGGCCTATGATGGCGTTGTAGATGGATGGTAGCCGGACCACCGTGAATTCAATCATGTGGGTTCTTCTATTCAGCGTGGTGCCTAGCGTTAGGGCCAACTTGATCGTCCCATCTACTTCAACCCCGTCTCCGGAGAAGGAGATTAGTTTTCCTGAGTAGCGACGCAGGGTGCTTTCGGTGATCTCGAGTTGCTCAAAGGCGTCCCAGTAGAGGACGTCTACAGATGAATCTGTATCTATCATGATCCGCTTGGAGGTCTTGGTTCCTATATGTACATGGATGACCATGGGATCTGAGTCAGGCATTTTGTGATCGCGAGCATCACGGGTATCGGAGACAAAGAAACTCAGTGTAGCGTGAGCAACGGATGCTTGTTTGACGCTGGCCTCCGACGGGGAGCGTCCAGCTTCCCTCTCATAGTTTTTCCTCTCTTGATTGTCGGTGCCTGATGTTGCGAGTCGTCCTGCGATGGTGTTGATGCACCCATCCGGAGAAGAAGGCTTCCGGTGATCCCGGTTGGAGTGCTCAGGTCGGTTGCACGAGGACCTTGCTGCAGGGGCATCTCTCATGTCCCTGGGTGGAGGTCGATACCCTCCTCCTCTGCCTATGTTTCTTCCTCCCCTGTTCTGAGGGTAAGTTCCCATACCTCTCCCCCCAGTTGCATACTGGGGATTGTAGGGTATTGGTGGTACATTAGGCGGTTTATATTGTCGGGGAGGGACCTCAGGAGGACGGTGTTGTTGCGGTATTGCTACTGGATTACCGGGATTTGCTAGTGGGGTGCAAATTTGAAGGGGTGTCTCCTTTTGGGGAAGAGCTAGCGGAATCCCATAGACCGGAGGTGAAATTTGGTCGGGATGAGCCATCATTGCATTGGTTGGGGCACCAAGTGGATTTGGTCCCGATCTCTAGTTGTATTGCACCTCTTGGATTAGAGGGTGTGGTGGGATGGCTGGATATTGCCAGGAAGGATTACGAGGTTGCTGATCTCCGAAGTTTTCTCTCCCCTGCCGTTTGTTGGGAGGCCGGTGGTAAGATGGTTGACAGAACAATGGCTTATACTCAACAGGTCGCAAGCTAGAGCATGCGTCTTCCATAGAGTGGATCTGCTTGGTAACGAGTTCTCTCAAAACGTCGTAGTTGGCCGGCTCTTTTTGAAATAGACAAATCTTGAAATCTCTTTCGGCCAAATTTTCCATTAGTATCGTGCTTGCAGATTCTTGGTTGAACCTCGGGATTTGTACCACCATATTAGTGAATCTGCTGAAATGTTTTCCCAAGGACTCAGTCTCGCCTTGCTTAATGGAATTGAGGTCCAACATGGTTCTTTTTCTTGTGCGAGAGCTGCCGAAATGAGCGACGAATGTACTTGATAATTGCGCAAAGTTGTTGATGGATGATCGGGCAAGATTCGTGAACCATTTTAAAGCGACCACACTCGGCGTGGATGGAAATAAGCGGCAATACATAGCACCATTGTCCTCGTTCATTCCCATTGCCGTGGTGAATCGGTTGAGGTGATCGTTGGGATCGGTATCTCCTTTGAACTTGGGGATGAAGATGTCCCTCCACCTCTTGGGGACGGGTGCCTCGCGTATTTGTCTGCAAAAAGCCGAGGGAAAGGTTGGCTCACCTTTGTGAGTTTGCCTGGGCACTTCCAGGGAGTTTGAACGCGAAGGCACGTTCTGGGCCCTGCCAGAACGGTCAAACTTGTTGATATTTTCGGTGGGTTCTGGATCGGGGTTGAGAGGGCCACTAGTGGGATTGGGGAAATGGTTGACCGTTATGGGCACTGCCCTTGTTGTTGATAGTAAGTATGGGAGTCGTGTTGGAGTGGCACCCCGTTCGCCTGTTGGAAAGGCATACCGTTCGCTTGTTGGTTGAAGTATATGCTTTGCGGGTAGCTCCCCGCGAAGAATTGGTATGGGGGGTAGCCGCCCCACATGCCGTAGGGAGCGAACAGAGGGGGTTGCGTAGTGTCCCATGTCGGTGTTGAAGGGCGCCCTCGTTGCCGTTGTGCAGGGCTTCCTTGTTGGGGATGGTGTTGAGGTTGATGTCGTTTGCTTCCTCGATGTCATGGTGTTGTTGCCCAAATTCCTCTCCGAAGAGGTTAAAGTTCATGATTCCTGCAAGAAAAACATTAGTACTTAAAAAGGGAAATCAACGCAATTATCAACTTATATATCATTTATATAAAACAAAAAAGGATAGAGCGGTAAGAAAGGACGAAATAAAAGAAATAGAAAGACAGTAATATAAAGAAACGTATTGCTACGCGGAACCTCTCGTCGTGAAAGGTTCCCACAGACGGCGCCAATGAAGCGTTCATGGGGTTTCGCCTATACTTATTACCTCACTTGTGACGACATCATGTTTTAAAATACCTGCAAGCCTTATCCTGATGGAACGATGATCAGATTGTGTGCTTATTAGTCCAAGCGATGAGGGTTATGAGTTTGGCTCGCGATGAATTATGTTACTATTCAATTGTCGTCTGCAGAGGAAGTTCGGCGGGGTTGCTATCCCAAGAAACGTTCTTCTCCGACCGAGGATCTTTAGAAATCAACTCCGGGGGTTTTAAGTCCGGGAGATAATCAGAGCTCTTATGCTTTTCTATCTTCAGAATCGGATCCCTTACTCTGAGATCGGAGGGGGGTATTTATAGGGGAACCAAGCGAGCAGCTGGCTGGCAACCTCGTAGTTCTATGTAGGACACGTGTAGCGCATGCCCACACGCTTAGGGGCATAGGCAATACACGTGGAGCCTTTAGAGGCGAGGTGCTTGAGCCAGCGAGGTGCTTGCTAGGACTTCGGAGGTTTACGAGATATTTCGGAGAGTTCATTATGATTCTTACAAAATGTTGAGAACTGTCAAGAAGGTCGATATCGACCTAACCTGGTCAATATCGAGTTTAGAAAATCGACCAAAAATGCCAGAAATCGACCAGAGCAACTCAATTTGCACAGAAGAGGTCGATATCGACCTAAGGTGGTCGATATCGAGTACAAGCATGGACGAAATCTACTCCAGAGGCCGAGATCGAGTGAAGCTGAGAAGACAGGTCGATATCGACCTAACTTGGTTGATATCGAGTGGACCATCAGAGCCAATCTGAGTCGATTTTGAGTCCAGATTCCGAGTGGGCTTTCTTCCACATAAAGCAAAGGATATTCTATCAAGATGGAAGATATTTATCTACTTTAGTAATTTCCTAATTTACCTAGGGGGAATTTTATTTGTTTTATTTCTTTTATTTAATGAAACATTTATCTTAGGAAATAGATAGATAGATTTAGATAGAGATAGACTTGTTCCTTCCTTGGATAGCAAGGATTGGAGCCTATAAATAAAGCTCTAGGGGGCTGATTTTCATTCAATGCAAGCAAAGTCGTCTTCGTGCGCAAGGAGAGAGGAGGGAGAGAGGAGCCGAGTGGGAGAGGAGGAGGAACGTTTGGAAGGTTTTGTAAGTTTTAGTTTTATTTTAATGATAAAGTTAGTTTCTTTTATTATATTTCTTTTCTAATTTCCTTCTTCTAGGGTTGGGGTGATCCCAACATAGACATGTGTATTTGATTTATGAATTTATGATTTTGTATGTCTTTATTATCATCTACCTATGTGCTTAATCCTTTGAGAGAGTTGAGGAAATTTCTTATTTGTGATATTGAAGCGAAAGCGATCTTATTATGAATTTGAATAGTAGTTAGGGTTTATTTGCAAAAGCCGACTAATCCTAATTAAGAAAAGGTAGTAACACTTAGGGTTTATGCGAAAGCCTCTATATTCCTATTTGTTAATAATGAAAGTTATTTGATATAAAGCATGCATCTTTATGTGATTTATAATATACACATATGTTTATTGTTGTGGCGATCCCTAACCTTGGAAGTTTGCTCCTTTATTATTCTATCTTTGTTATTTTGAAGTTTTTGCGCAACCACTCAACATAAAACCACCATTCCCTCTCCATCCCTCGACATTGACCAAGTCTAGTCGACGTCGATAGCAACCTTGCCACCTTTTCCCTCTATCCATGAACCCCAAAACACACTAAACCTAGAACCGCTGACTTCTCTCCTGAGGACGAACCTGACTACACTATCCTATAGCGGGGTCTTGACTATAAATTTATTTGGTCGAGAAACCCTCTCGTCGGTTAGGTATTTTTATAGACAACAAATGCAGGTCCCCTAGTCCACAACGGTCCGAAATCACAACGGTCGAAAAACTAGCCGTTGGGAGCGTATTTAATTATTCACGGGTCACAGGTCGACCCACCGGGTCATGACCCGTCGGGTTGCCGGGTTAAAAACAGCTCGAACCTAACCCGAATCCGTAACACGACTTGACCTTTGACTCGCTTGACCCGGACCCATCGGATCCATGACCCGTAGACAGGCCTAAACTGGGGTGTAGTTACTTTTGCACTGGACGGGAGCCGAACCCGCCTCGTGGCGCTCTCACAAACTCAGATGGATATCAAAGAATCTAAGTTGTAAATTTGGTCCCAAATCCATTGACCGTGTTCTAGTTTAACTTATACGATTATTAATTTTATACATCATCTTGCGATTTGGGTATTTTTTGTGTGGTCTGTGTTCTTCGAATCCATTGTAAAGGTTGAGGCCAATCTCTAAGTATATTAGAAAGGGAAAATAATCATCTTTCTGCAAATAACTTAATATCAACATGCCAATAGTAATTACAGTATGATAAATCTTTTCCATCGATCCGGACCATAAAAATTTCAATTTCTTCTTACAAATTATTATTATTATTATTATTATTATTATTATTATTAAAGTTTTTACAAGAAACTGGATCGGAGCCGGCTAACAAGCTGAGCTTCGCATCCATTTTGAATACTAAACGCAGTCCTAAATTAAAATGTGATAAAAACTTCTACTATATCCAAGTAATCCTTCAGCGACCCCACACACCCGTTTAAGAAGTCTCATAGCATCATCCTCTAAATCAATAATAATAGAAATGGAAAACGGCAAAAAGTGATAACATTTAGCCATGCAAACATCCTCGTACTTCTTCTTGTTATCAGCAACCACTCTAGCCGCTTTACCCGGAATGAGACTTGAAAGACCGGTCGAATTGAAGATAGAAGTTCCTGTATTGTATACACAAGTGTCTTTGCCATGGAACCATTTGTAGAATAGAATATCGACAGGCCGAAGCTCCCCTCCATTGTTATCAACCATAGCAGTAGACGCCTCTTTACGAACAGAAATTCCGGCCTTCAAGCACTCATCGTACAAAGCATCACGCACCACATTATGTCGATGCTTAACACCAATATCAGCAGCACAAGAAAGTGCGTGATCTCCCCACACATCCAAAATGTCTTTCTCACAAGCAGGGCATTTGGAACCTGCACTAAACAACTCAATCCACATACGGTATTTAATAACTGAGAGAAAAGTAACATCGAATTAGTGGAGGAGTCGAGAAACAATTTGGACCCCGACTCCTTTAGCAATAGAAAACCCAACCCTAGTAAAACTATGAGTTGCATGTCGAGCCCCAATATCTCGAGCTTGAGAAAATTTCTAGATCCTCGATCTTTATAGAAGGGCTATGGCGTCTGACTCGAGTTCCCCCAATGCAGAAAATGAGAAGGGTAAGAAATCATAACCAATGGTGTTGCACTTCGCTTGATACTTGACCTGCTTACGATGAGCCACCTCGGTCACCACATGCTCTAGAACAAAATTAGCCACCCAGATTGCGTCTAAGGAGATGACCTTGTCAGGTCAAGAGAAACATCTAGCCATTCATCCTACGTGTAAAGAAGCTTGTATGCGGATCGGATGGGTCCCGTCTCCCCCACACAGGCCAATATAAACATCTTTACCAAATGAGATCCCAAAACGACAACATACATTCACTAAAGTCTCACAAACAACATTATGTCGATGTTTAATCCCCACAATACCAACACATGACACAACATGATCTCCATCAAATACAAAAGGAAGCAGAACAATGCTCTGAAATGCAATTTCTAGCTTAGCTTGAAACCTCACCTTTTTCATAATTTTCAAGTTTCACATGGTAACCATACACTTGTATTTGTGCTATTTGCGGGTCAACAAATTACACTTTCGAAGATGTAACAAGCTAACAAAACAATAAATTTGTAACTTACCCCACAATCTCAGATGGATCCCCTTGAAAAGACTTCATGGACCACTAGCTACTTTTCTTGGAAGACTTTTCTTCAATTTTTTCCATTCATATCAATCCTGTTATAGCTTACATTCTCCAAATGGCTTTACCTCTATTCACTTCCTTATTGCTGCAGTTGATACTCTTGCCGGCAGTATGTACCATTGCTCAGCAAATCTCCCCCATAAAAGTCGGAACCACCCTTACCACAAACAACTCCTCTTGGCACTCTCCATCGGGTGACTTCGCCTTCGGTTTCACTCAGATTGATGACACCAACTACTTACTCTCCATATGGTATACCAAAATACCGGATACCATAGTTTGGTATGCAGGTGCCGATGGCATCCTTGCACCGAAAGGATCATTGGTAACGTGCACCGCGGATAAGGGGATTGTTCTTAAGGATCCCCAGGGCAACAATCTATTCAACCTTACCTTTACGGGTATAGCTAGCTCTTGTTTCTTGAATGATACTGGAAGCCTACTCATCAAGGGAATCGAAGGCGATACCCTCTGGCAAAGCTTTGATGATCCAAGGGATACCTTGTTGCCCTCTCAGACGATGGGGAATTTGCAATCCGGTGGAGGGAAGGTTTACTCGAAGCATTCGAATACAAACTTCACAAGGGGAAAGTTTCAACTGAGGCTGCTGAATGACGGGAACCTTGTTCTTAATACAAGGAATTTGCTCACTGACTTTGCCTGTGATGGTGCTTACTACAGCAGTCGTACTAGCGACCCTAACAATGCTTCAAACTCAGGTTCATTCTTAATTTCATTTACCAAATATACTACATATTTATTTGGAATTTTTCATCAGTATGAATCGTCAAATTGCCTTTCCAATATATTTCATGTTGGTGATCGATATCAGTGCATCCACGTTCATTTTATTGTGATTGGGATATTGTTGTGACCTTACATAGAAAGTGAGAAAGATTTCAAGCTACTCCATCATATAGGGTATGTATGGGTGGAAAAAAAAAGAAGTGGAGGTTTTTTTTTAATTAGGTAAAAAAAGAAGAAGTGGTGGGTATGTATGGATGGCAAAAAGTAGTTAAAAGTGGTTAAAATTTTAAGTTAAAAAAAACTAATGGAATGAGCTTTTTTTGTGTTTAAATTTTTTAGTTTTAACTACAAAAATCAACACTCTTTTTGTATTGTTTATTTATTTATCACAATTAAAACACTTTTGTGCTCCATACGGAGATTATCTTGTTGTTTAAATTTTTAACTACTCTTATCAACCGTTTATAAATTTGAGTAAATTACACATAACCACCCATAAAATTATAAATTACAGAAAACCACTCATAAATTAGATTTATTTTCAAAAGACTACCCACCCATTAAATCTTCATTTGTTTTGTTTGGAAAGACTAAAATACCCCTAGTTCTAGCTTATTTCTTTTTAAATGAAAGTCATTGTAAGTATTTTCGTATTTAATTTGTCGTTTCACTTTGGAAAAAAAAAGAATTTACACATTGTAAAACATCCAAACGTACTATATAGTGTATATGATATACATATACAGTCTATATACCAAGCATACTACATATATACTATATACACTAAATATTCACACACACAAGTATACAGTGTGTGTTTGTATAAATATATATTCCCAATTTTTCCTTTGGCGTACATGATCTTTTTATATATATGAGGGTGAGTTTTTTAAAATACAAAACAGTAAGATATATATTTATATATATGTGGGACGGGACGGGATTTGCAGGATAAGGAATCCTCGTCCCCACGTCCCGTCCCGCGTGATTTTTACGAAACGGGCCTGGAATTTGCGGGATTTGTGCCCAGTGGCGGAGCCAGGATTCTCGGTCAGGGGGTGCTAAAAAAATTTCGTGAAATATTGTTTTTTGGTGTATACTTACTAAGAATATTTTAAAAAAAATATATTGAAAAAACACTAAAATTGTAATTTTTAGAAATGTTTTTTTGTATTTAAATAGTGGAGAGTGACCAAAAAAATAGAAGAGAAACAAACAATATTGAAAGAAAATGTTAAATGTATAACTTTAACATAAATATGACATTTTTTTTAATGAAATAGTTGATAGAAACAAAAAATAGAGAGAAAAATGAAGAAGAATTAATGCTATAGTAAAACAAAGAAAAAGTGAAGATGTTGAGAATTGAACCCAAGACCTTTAGATATTGACTCTCCTTCCATCATTCCTTCCTTACCACTTGATCTAAAGAGGACTCTTGTCTCAAATATCATTTAAATATATTATATTACCTTAAAAATACTAAATATATGCAAAAAAAAATTATTTTTTTTTGGTATTTTTTTCCCGCCAGGGGGGTGCTCCCTGGCTCCGCCACTGTTTGTGCCCACCCCTAGTTTTACCCTCCTATAAATACATGTTTGACTTGAAAAAGTCACTTATTTGGAAACGAAGAGAGTATAAAATATCCATTTTTATAAAAGAAAAATTACAATTTCGTACTTATTTATTGTAACTATGAAATTATAAAAAAAAAGATAAAAAGATGAATATTTTAGCAGTTTTTATCTTCCTAAAAAGCGTGCATGAATATTTTTTGTCGAACGGAAGGAATAATTAGAAAACCCCAAAATATTACTTTTAAAACCTCAAATTATTACTTTTAAAAACTAAGATATGGGGGTATTTTCCTTTTTACAAATAGACATTTAATAAATGGGTGGTCGTTTGAAAACAAATATAATTTATGGGTGGTTTTATGTAATTTATAATTTTATGGGTGATTATGTGAAAACTAACCTAATTTACGGGTGGTTATGTGTAATTACCCTATAAATTTTACACTATTTATAATTTTAGTCAGTTTATTAACTCCGTCCCATACGAACCCATACTCCTCTTATTGTTTACTATTCCTATACGTTTTTTTAATTATAAAAACTAGAGGATTGATCAAATATTAACACCTCTTATGGTGTTAAATGTTAACAAATCAGAATTTTTGGATAGAAACGAATAATTCTTGATACTCAAACAAATAATGACTCTCAAATTACCGAATACTAACTTTGAACTTTCCAAATAATCTTAACTTGTCAAATAATTGAAACTTCTTATTTCAAATGAGAAATTTATCAACGAATACTAACTCTTAACTTGTCAAATAATTGAAACTTGATCGACAAAAATTGAAACTATTCAAAACTTGCAAAAGTGTGAGTCAATTTTGTAATTATTCGATAAGTTGATAATAATTATTAGCTTTAATAGCAATTAATCGTTAAGTGGAAGACCACTAAGGCTACTCATAAGCCGGTAGCATGCGAGAATTGACAAACAAAATTCACGCGCCATATGGGTCGTCTCGCTGGTCTTCGACTTAACGAATAATTACTATCAACTTAGCGAATAATTACTATCAACTTATCAAATAGTTGCAAAATTGGCTCAAAATTTTGCAAGTTTTGAATAGTTGCAAATTTTGTTTGTTAGTTTTCGATTATTTGACAAGTTGAGAGTTAGTATTCGTTGATAAATTGCTCATTTGAAATAAGAAGTAATGGATTATCGACTATTTGGCAAGTTCAGAGTTAGTATTCGGTAATTTGGGAGTCATTATTCACTTGAGTATCAATAATTATTTGTTTCTATCCAATTGTCCAGATTTATTAATATTTAACATTATAAGGGGTGAGTACACCCGAACCACCCTCATAAAAACTATATAAAATATCCATTTTTTATATATAAACTTGCATAAAACGGAGGGATTAACAAATAAGGGGTAATCTTCCCATTGCCAATTTTTTGTTTTGTTAATTTATAAATAAATAAAAAATTAGAACCCAATCAGACTTATATTTTGGACTTGATATTTGGGGGTTGTTGGGATGAAAAAGTTTCCGTCCCACATCGGTTGTAGGTGATATAACAACACAAAATATAAGGGTAGTGGAAGCCGTACATTAGTGAATCTCTACCATTAAAATTGTCATCCCACATCAATTGTGGGTAGAGCTGTCAAACGGGTCACTTTAGGTTTCGGGTTTTTCGAGTTGACTCAAACTCGGGTTTCAGGTCGATTTCGGGTTTGTCAATTTTTTCTTTTTTAAATTAAAAAAATCATGATTTGATAATTTTGTGATAAATTTTAATTATATATATAAAAAATTATATATAATTATAAATCAACCGGGTCAATCGGGTCACCGAGTCGAAACCCAGATTACCCGGAAATTTTCGGGTTTTTCGGGTTCGGGTCGAAAAAAAAAATTCGGGTCGAAATTTCCGGGTTCGGATCGGAAATTTTCCGGGTCGGTCGGGTCGGGTCACCGGGTCGGGTTGTGTTTTGACCGGTCTAATTGTGAGTGTTAAACTTTTTGTGTTAGAAAATGACAAGGTGGAAAAATACATCCACATAAATAAGATGTGGAATATTGATGACCTATCCAACATCCTCCCGATGGATGTGGTCAACAAGATCGATAACATCTACATACCAGAACACGAAATAGAGGACAGACTATATTGGAAATCAGGTAAAAATAGTTGGTTCAGCACAGCAAGTGCCCTAGCACATATCACAGGGCAAAACACAGAAGAGACTAGTGACAGGGCAAAAACTTCATCTGGAAACTTGCACTAGATGGAATCCCAACAAAAACCAGACTAGCAAACAAAGGCATTCATGTCCCACTTAGTTGCGCCTTGTGTGATCAGACGGATGAAAGTCCAATCCATCTCTTTACTGAATGCCATTGCACCCTACAACTGATTCATAAAATTGACCCAAACATTGAAAAAGTGATTCGAGAATGTAACACGATAAACAAATCAATCAAAAACATTGTATGTGAAATTTTTGCTAAACTCAACCCTGAGCAAAAAAGAAAATTAGCGACAACATGGTGGAGCCTATGGACAAGTAGGAATCGGAAATTATTTGAAAACCTCAATACAACATCCATCCATACTATGAAGAATTATACCAGACAACAAATACAGAACTGGGCAACCTCTAAATTAACCTTTGATGAGGAACTAACATACCAACACCGGAAAACCCGAGCGACCCAACCACGGAGAAGAAGAAATTTGAGATGGAGTAAACCAGATAAGGGATCTTTCAAAATCAATTTCGACGGATCCAAACTACCTTCGGGTGAAGCTTCTGCAGGTTTCATTATTAGAGACCACAACGGGGCGGTCATCGAGTGTGGCGGCTTCAAATGTGGACATATCTCAGCCTTAGCTGCGGAGGCTCTGGCGGTCAGAGGAGGGATCACTAAGGCAAAGGAGCTTCGACTCTCCAGCATCATGATTGAAGGCGACAGCCTTACCGTCATCAACAATTTGCGAGGTTTGTGGTGCTGCCCGTGGGAGATCGAGATGCTGATTTCCGACACCCTGCTTCAACTCCAACAATTTGAAAGGGTGCAATTCGGCCATATTTTCCGGGAGGTCAACTCGACTGCCGACAGGATTGCGCGACTCATCCACACAACGCCCACGCAGGACCTCCTAACTGATTCTGCTCTGAACGTCCTCATCCGCAAGGATGCCCTTGGATGGTGGTCCAGCAGGGCCTGACCCCATCCAAATATTTACCTTATCAAATAAAAAAAGAAAGGTGGATCCCGACTTTATAAAATAAAATAAATCTGACGTGGCCCCCATTTTCAGGCCCGTCCAATAGCATGTTCAAAAAGCCTAACGTAACAGGGCCCCAAATTTTCTAAGGCCCCATATAAAAATTTATTAGTACTTATATTATTTATTGTCTAGATAATCACATTGATGGGTTGTCTCAATGGTTAGTGGCCCAACCAAATTCAACCAATTACCCATGGATTGTGGGTTTGAATCTCAACACTCTTCAATTTTTGTTTTTAATCTTTTTATCTTTTTTTTATATATAGAAAACTATATTGGACTTTCTTATTAACTACTTTTAATTAATTTTTGACCTTCTTATTAACTAATTTTATTTACTTTTAATTAATTTTTGACCTTCTTATTAACTAATTTTATTTGTTGCTTTAATACATCCTCAAGTTACATTATTTTTGGGCCTTCTTATCAACTATTTATAATTATTTTTGGGGCCTTCTTGTTAAGTATTTTTATTTGTTAATTTAACACAACCTCATGTGATATGTTATATTGACATAAACATAATAGTAAAAAAAAACTAAATAACTAATAGAAGGTAGTTCTACATTAAATTTATTTTGGTCTTCTTTTATTTTTCAAGTATAAATTTATTCAATACTAATTTACTCTCCTACATGTTTGTGATTTATTAGTAAATCTTAATAAATGCTCCTCTTAGAAAAATAGTTATATTTGAATTTTTCATAGGGTTTAAAAAAAACTCGATAAAATATCGACTTTTAAAATATTATTTATAATAATTTTATATTTTATATAGTTTTTATCTTAATTAAAAAAACCATATAAAAATTAAATATTTTAATACGGTAGTAGTATTGAACAGGGCCCCCAAAATACATTGGACGGCCCTGCCCATTTTCATATGACCCGACCAAGTATCTCCAAATTTCACAGGGCTCAAAATGTATTTTTCTCCCTAACTTGGAGTACTTACAATATCACGTCTTGGCTGGTTTTTATGAGTTATTTCCTTTTTGCATCATGTTGAAAGTAGAACATTATTGCATATGACCCCGTCATTAGCCACTGAACGTAACTTTATATGCACATTAATGGTCTTACTAACTATGAAAAATGGATAATGTTCTAGTAAGTGCTGGTTGAGTTTCTTATTTCAGGTTTTACGGTGAGTTATGATATCTCGGGCCACATGTACATCTTAAAGCAGGACGGAGCACTAGCTCTTGATCTTTTGGCAGGAAAAACTATACCATCACCTAAGGAGGACTTCTATTTCAGAGCCACGCTGAATTTTGATGGAGTATTAGTTTGGTATTACCACAAGAAACAAACCACAAATGGAACTTCATCATGGTCTGTGATAGATTGGCAGTCAAAAAACATTTGTTCAGACAAAACTGGAACAATGGATGGTGGGGTTTGTGGATACAATAGCATTTGCAAGATGGTTTATAGTGGCGATTATCCGAGGCCGACTTGTGAATGCCCACCAAACTACTCTTTGGTTGATCCTAATGATACTTTTGGAAGTTGCAAACCTGATTTCAGGCTGGGATATAATCTAGAAGTTGATTATAGGCTAGAAAAGCTGCCCATGACGGATTGGCCGCAACGAGATTACGATATGATCAACCCAATGAGTGTCGATGAGTGCCAGAAGTCTTGCTTAAATGATTTCCAGTGTGTAGCTGTCATTGTAAATGATGAAACTTGCTGGAAGAAGGGGCTCCCGCTCATAAATGGTCGGATCGATGAGACACGCACCGCTTTCCTCAAAATGAGTGATGCCAATCATGATGACATTCAAATCCCCATTGTGATTAAACATTGGAAGGGTGTGAAACCTCTGATTTCTACATTTGTACGTAGGAGCTTCTATTTTCATAAACCTCTTATTGTTTAGTATCGTCTTGGGATGTTGGTTCCTTCGCCGTAGGAATTAAGCATAGAGTGCCACATACAGTTAAAAATAGTATGGGGACATGGAAGAGTACAAGTTCATTCACCTACAAGGAAGCAACTAATGGATTCAAGGATGAGCTTGGGCGAGGGGCTTGTGCTATAGTCTACAAAGGCATTATTTATGGACCTCAATTGCTAGTTGTTGTTAAGAAGATTGATCGAGCTGTGTTGAGGGAAGCTGATAAGGAATTCAAAACCGAAGAAGTGAGTGTCATCGGGAAAACTCACCACAGGAATCTAGTCCGACTAATTGGATTCTGCGAGGAAGATGAGCATCGGATGCTTGTATACGAATTCATGAGCAATGGCAGTCTAGCGGACTTTCTGTTTGGAGAAACAAGGCCCAATTGGTTTGAGAGGGTCCGAATAGCTCAAGGTGTTGCAAGGGGGATCTTGTATTTACATGAAGAGTGTGAAAATCAAATCATTCATTGCGATATAAAGCCCCAAAACATTCTCTTGGATGACTACTTTGAAGCTCGGATATCTGCTATTGAATCTAAACCAATTCCAAACGCACACGGTGGTAAGAGGAACGAAGGGCTATGTCGCCCCTGAATGGTTTAGGAACAAGCCGGTGACGGTGAAGGTGGATGTGTAAATGTTATCAAAGTCTAGATCCGGATCGTTGAATCTTACGATTCTACGACCCAAACTAGGCTAACCGATCTGGATCGCATGGGAAAAATCGTATGTTCCAGAATCGGATCAGAATCGGATCAGGATCGGTAGAATCGGTAGAATCGGTAGAGTCTAGATCCCGTATAAAATCATAAGATCCTAACGAAATGCCATATTTTGATTGATTTGTTAAAGATGGGCTTGATTTTTGTTATAGGCCTTCAAGCCCACCATTTTAGCCCATATATTTAACCAATTTTAACAAACTAAAATGCAGAAAGTTAAAAAAAACCCTACCTACCATACCTTCTTCGGTTTTAGCTCTCTCTAAACTAAAATCTCACTTGCAAGGTGACAGAAGAACAGACCGACGGCGAGTCTTGAGGGAGGAGAGGGCTGAACGAGCTACAACCATTCCAGTTGCAGGTGCATTTCCCTCCATTGATGAGATTGAAAGAGGTTAGTAAATTCCTCATTTGATCCGAAATGCATTGAAAGAGCTGCTGTAAATCTGTATTTTTTTGGTTTTTTTTCCTACAATCTGGTGTGAGTTTGGTTCTAATAATGCTACAGGATGCAAGTAACTAATTTCTGATTTTTTTTTCTGTTTGTAAGTCTTGTTTCTGCTGCAATCTGTAATGTTGCAAGCGACAGATTTTTTGTCTCAGATTTGAGATTTCTGTTTGCTTTTTAACTTGCAATTTGTTTGCTCTAATCTGTGACCTTGTAAATTATAATAAACTCATGTGTTTCTGTTGCTCTAATCTGTGCCATCTAATGATGAATGGATCACCGAGGAAGAACCTCATCTCCCAACAAATGAGGGCTGGTTGAATGTTCTTGATGGAGCTCCAAACGAGGGTGATGAGTCTACTTATCCATCGAGAAGTATGTAATGTGTTTTGTTTGATTGTTTCGTACTTTCATTTACCGATCCACTCTCTATTTTAAGTGTTGCTTATTCTCTTTATGTAGGTGATAATCCTACACCAAATGAATCAACTATTGAAGGAATTGGAGGAGCTGTTGGATCAAATCAATTGGAGAGTGTTAATGATTTCAATGGTAGAGTTATGTCCGATGATGCAAACGTGCATGAAGATGACATCCCAAGTGAGGAGAGTGATGGCAATCATGGATATGAATATGTTGATTGATGTAGTTATCTAGCTTTTCTATGTTCTTAATTGATTCCCTCTATTTTCGGATGTAAACAATGTAGACCTATGACTTATTGCTCGACTTTGTTGGGGATATTATGTGTTAATGTATGGATTTTTCATCTATGGACATACATATGAAGTAGTTGATGACTATTGAGTGTGTTTTTATTGATATTTAGCTTTACATGTAGGTGATATACAATAATCTATAATTACCTTATTTTAAATTTAAATATGCAGCAAGATCTTACGATCCGATTCTACGATCCGATCCTACGATCCGATTCTGCTACCTAGCTAACGATCCGATCTAAAATCTAGATCCTGATAACATTGATGTGTATAGCTTTGGGGTGGTGTTGTTAGAGATTATCTCTTGTAAAAGATGCATAGACATGGGATCTGTTGAGGAGGAACATGTGGTATTGATTGATTGGGGTTTGGATTGTTATCAATCGGGAGATGTAAGTGCTCTAGTTGAAGATGACATGGAGGCTCTTGATGACTACAAGAGGGTATTGAAGTTTGTTGAAGTTGCCATTTGGTGTATCCAAGATGATCCGAAACTCCGACCTACAATGAGGCAAGTTACGTTGATGCTAGAAGGTGTTATTGATGTCCCTACTCCACCCGACTTGGACCGTGATTCATCACTTAGTTTCAACATTGTTACTAATCATTAATTGAGGTATCTTTGATCCTTGCCTATTTTTCTATTTTAGTTTTAATATATTTTTTTTGTCTCCAAGACCCTATTCAGAGTGAGATACATTGAGAATGATGTTGTTGTTATGATATTTAAACCTATTAGAATGTAACATTGGCTTGTGTACTTGTTTCTTGTTTATTATGCTATATGCACATGTGTTTTTTGCATTTGGCCAGATTTCTTGGCATGATAAGAAGAGGGTTTCTATTTTTTCTTATTGGGAGTTCGAACAAGGGTCTAAATATCGCATATCGGGGTCGTATCGGTTAGGAGTAAAAATGATATATCGGGGATATATCGGGGATATATCGAGATATATCGGATTTATCGGTTTCACTAATTTTTAAATATAAGTACTATATTTATACTTCAAAATGTAAAAATATACATGAAAAAATAATATTTAAATTGCAAAATTAACAAATAAACTTGATAAAATAAAAACAACTTCATTCATAAAGGCAAAAGTTAACTTAGCAAAGTTGGCAGTTCTAAATATCCCTGATATATCGGCGTTGACCAGATATATCGCCGATATTGACCCGATATATCGGCGTTGACTCGATATATATCGTTGACCGATATTTTTCACCCGATATGCCGATATCGTAGCGGATTCTAAATATCCCCGATATATCGGTCGATATATCCGATATTTAGAACACTGTGTTGAATCATTCCAATTTTCTTGATATTATTGTTGGATATCGAATTGTTGTCATCAATATAAGAATATCCATTAATAAGAACAATAACACAAAAGTGTGTATTAACGGTAAATGATGCTCCTTCCGTTCTTTTTTAGTTGACCTTTTACTATTTAGGCACGTTTTTTTAAGGTATTAAAAACTATATAAAATATTTATTTTTTAATAATTTCATACTTTTTTATTAAGTAAAAATTTGACGCACCAAACTGACCCGGTGGGTCGAGAGGCCGACTAAATCGACGACGTATAAACCGTCAAATATGCAGAAGACATAATAAACAACAAAAAGACAGAACCATCAAAGTACAAGGGTGCAGTCATAGGCGAAGGCTAGCATAAATGAAGAAAGAATTGGAGGAGTGTGCAACAACTCATCCATCGGTTGGTAGAGGCAACGCAGGGAATCCATGGGGAACAAAGTGAAAACCTCATATTTGGGCTCTGTCCTCGGGCCTTCAGGTTTCGATCATGTCCACGACCTCTCGCGCGTCGACACATAAGAAGAAACATCACTCAAAAAACGCTAGCCTCGAAAATCACACAACCCCACCACCAAGCAACTCAACAACCCACCACAAACTAACAGATACAATTCGTATCTCTCTCTTTCTTCCTCCTTGCTTTGGGCTCAAGCCAAAAAACTTGGGCCCAAAGTACTTAAGACCGAGCCAAGCTTGGATGACGACGGCCACACCAACCAAGGACGACGACGTACAGCCACATCGAACACCATAGGAATTTGGATGACGACGTACGACCACACCAACCAAGGACGTACACGGCAACATCGAACACCATAAGCCAGGAGCGACGACGACCATACCTCCAACATGCTCACCACCGACGCCGACAACGCCGAACAAAGGTCGAACCATCGCAACCGGGATGAGCGAACAAGAAAGCGATTGGACATAAAAAGGGTTAAGAGTAGATATACAAACGGAAGGCGGTAAGGAGCACCACCACCGTCGACAAGGGCCCGAGATAGGAGGCGCAGATAACAGCGGTGGAGCCCACAACGGGTAGGGTGAAGACACAAATTGGGATGGAAGAACATCGGGCTCCCTCAAAAAGACGAAGACCCACAACCCCAAAGCATGTGGGCACCAGCCAGTATAGGGAAATGAAGGATTGACAATTCCAATTAGAAGAATCGGAGGGTTGAATAGATCAGATTTTCATTAAAATTTTGGGGCAAATTGATAGGTTAGATTTGTAAAAATTCTAGAGAGATGGCAGAGCCGTCTCTCTAGACTGTCATCTCTCTAGAGTTTGGATTTCATTTCTTTTCTTCTATCTAATAATTTCATACTTATTAGTAATTAGTATAATATTATTTAAAAAAATTGAATAAAAATTGAATATTTTATATAAGTTTTACCTTTTTAAAAAAACTTACAGATTTGAAAAAGACAAATACGTTTCGGCTATATACACCGCAAATCCCCACGTCCTTAAGGACGTGCAAGTGGGGTGAGAGTCGCCCGAACCCGGGCGTGCAAAAGGGCACGTGCTTAACCACGTGCAAGCCCGTCTAGTAAAGACGAAGAGGACGTGCCTCTTCGTCTTCGTCTTCATTCACCAGAGAAATCGAGAGAGAGAGAGAGAGAGAGAGAGAGAGAGACCGAGAGAGATGGAGACAAAAAGAGAGAGAGAGCTCGAGGCGACGGTGGCGGCCTTGGAGGCGGATCTGCTGGCGGCGACGGAGGCGACGGAGGTTGGTGGTGGTGCGACGGCGATGGAGGTGGAGGGTGGTGGAGCATCGGGGGAGGCGGTGGCGGTGGAGCCGGTGGCTGAGGAGACAGTGGTGCTGGCGGCTTTGGCGGAGGAGGAGGGTGGTGGTGGTAGGGCGGCGTCTGGCGCCGACGAAGGAGGCCGAGCAGTGGCCGAGGAGGAGGGTGGTGGTGGTGGGGCGGCGTATGGCGGCGGCGATGGAGGCGGAGCAGTGGCGGAGGCGGACGACGGTCTATTACCGTCGCGGAAGCGTCGGACGATTGAGGTGTCCCCGATCCCGACTCCACCGGTATGTTATTTGAATTACTTTTTGTTTGATCCCCGCCATCGCGGAGTACTACCAGCTCACCCCGCAGACTCTGAAGGCATACAGACACACTGGCGGCCCTCTGGTGACTGGGTTTACTACCCAGTGGCAGCAAAGACACGGGCCGCTTGTCGACCCCGCCCCCGCCAATGACCCAGAGGCCGCGGCTGATCCTGAGCAGATTCGGCTGCGCACGCATGTGGGAGGGGGGCAGCCCGAGGATGACCCTGCACAGCGTCTGTTTCTGCACAGGACGTACATGGCCATCGCTCTCGCCGCGACTTTTGTTGTGGAGAAGTCGCAGAGCCGGATCCCATGGAGGATATTCGGCCTTATTTGGGACATCCCACGTACGGCCACCATTGTATGGGCTGCAGGTGCCCTCGCATGTCTGTACAGGGGCCTAGGCGAGGCTACCCGCTCATGTGCGAAGGGCATAGACAGCTGCACGCCGATCCTACAGGTACGAGACCGTTGAATTAGAGTTTTAGTTTACAAATATTTAAATTATATGCTAACGACCTACTTTTTTGTGTCAAGGCTTGGATATGGGCGTACTTCCCTCGCTTCCGAGGTGATTTGTCCAGCGACCCGGCTAGGAAGGATGACCCTCGCTTCATATCTCCCATTACAATATGATATAATATCGAATATTTAGTGGTATGCACTTCAATGTATACAGAGTTTAGGGTCAACACAAGGTTCTGAAGGAGGCACTTCACTCATCGACTGGTGACTTCCGCATCGTGATCGATGCAATCCATAGAGTCAACGATTGTCAACTGCATGAGCTGCAAACTGCTTTGGAGATCGACCGCTTCAAATGGCCAACAACGGCGTATAAAGTCAACCTTTTCGATGAGGTAAAGACTTTAATCTCCAAAAAGTGCTTTGATTATCTGTACAAGATGTGGCAGGACGTCTTGAACCAAAAGGTTCCTCCGGTATGCACGGACCAACATTGGAGGGTTTGTTACGGAATCCCTTGTGTCCATGAGATTCAGGCATACGTCAACTCCGGTACTCTGATACCCGCCGATGACATCCACCCGTTCTGGATGGATTTGTCATGGACTGACATCGACGACACCCCACTGCCGTATGAGTTGTCATCTTCATACACGGCTTCCAACGATGTATGCGAGGATGAGCTGCACCCACCCTCATCTTCAAGCGTCCGAAGGAAGGGGAGGCCTCGGGGGTCGAGGAATGCCTGCAGAACCAACCCGTTGCCATACGAGGAGGTAAGGGAAAGGTTTGAGAGAGAAGAAGCGCGTGCTGCTCGAAATGCTGCTCGTCCTCGTCCACAAGCGACCTCAGCTCGACGTGGACGTGATGATGTGTTCGGAGGGTTCAACTGGGGTCGAAACAACGTTGATCCCTTCATGCTCAGTCATATTGAGACGGTGAGGGACACTGTTGGAGATGGTCATTGTGGCTACCGTGCTTTGGCGGCTTTGACATCACCGATCGGCGAGACTGCTTTCCCGGAACTCAAAACGTTACTATGCAATCACTTGAAGGATCACGCCGATCTGTACGCCGGTTGTTATACGGGAGGGTAACCATTCCAGCAGTTCGTCGACTACCAGAGATGGGCGGGAGCTGTGCATGGTGATAGGAGACGGTGGATAGAGCTACCCATTATGGGTTTAGTATTTGCAACGGTATATCATATTCCTCTCGTCGTCCTAGCTTGGCATCATCCGTTCACATGTCTCCCCATGATCTCGCCGACACCTGCTAACAACCCTCAATCAGCAACTCTTGGTGTAGCCTGCATCGGAAACCAAGACCATTTTGTCGCGGTACGACTTCAAACGTCTTTTTTTATTACCTATTCATACTTTTCATATATATATGTCAATACTCTAACTCTAATTTTCCGTTCTCATAGATCTGGTTGCGTCCTAACGCTCCTCTTCCGCCGCCTCCGCTAGAATGGGTCGAACATCATCATCCGAGCGTCGAAGGATGGGATGCTCCGTTTCAAGCTCAGATTGAGAGATTTCGAGCCTTGCGTGCCGAGTCCGGCCGTCCTTTACTATTTTCCTAGATTGTATTCCACAACTTTATTAAAATTATGAATGTAAACCTTTTTTTCCATTCCTTGTAACGTTATTCGCATATTATCCAAATGAAAACCTTAACAATTCTTGTTTTCTATTTAATTTGACCCTAAATCCTTCAAATCCACTAGCTAAACACTTCAATTTTATCAATTAACATTACAAAACCGTCGGAAAACCTAAACACTAACCCTAAACCCTAAACGCAAAACCCTAACTAGGGTTTGCACGTCCTTAACAACGTGCAAGCATTGCACGTCCTTAAGCACGTTGTTAAGGACGTGCAAGACTTTCCTAGTGGACGTGCACAGTCCCAGACTTGCACGTCCTTAAGGACGTGCAAATCCTTAATCCGGATTTGCGGTGTATATAGTGACACCCGACAAATATTAAGGAACGGATGAGGAAGACAGGAAGTAGTTAAAATGAACCGAGGGAGTAGAGATTTGCTTCGAACTCAGTCAATTACTACCGCCAAAAATATTAGGCAAATGTATGAGTTAGCAATATTATCAATCCTAATTTCCAACCTACAAGACTACCGTCGACCGAGTCAAAGTAGTCACTACCAAATTAATGACAGATTCAGTTAACTTTGTTTTGGAAGACTCCACTGGTCCACTGTCACTAGTCAATTCGAAGTAATCAGTTCCCCAACAAAGATCCATTGCTAAGAAACGTAAACAACTTATAAAAAGTAAACGGAGGGAGTAGAGATTATTGTCTTTGCCTTTAAGGCACGCCTAAGCTACATGCTTGTCCATCACCTTGGTGGCCTACTTGATATGCGGTAGGTACTGTATCAAGTAGTAACCATTCCTCCAGTTTCAGCAAAACACTTTGTTTTAAGGTTCCAAGCTTGGCTATAAAAAGTTGGATGGATAACATAGCAGTGAGGATCCTCTAGTCCACATTCGTAATCCGTTGGTATCAAAACAAGAATCAACTTATAAACATACTTGTTTTTCATATTGAACTGGATCTCCAGTTTCTTTCTTCAATCCAAATGCAAAAATGTGTCATCTGGAGACTGGAGTATGAATGCTAACCTTTCTCCAGAAGCATAAATGAGGAATTTAAATACAAAAACCAACTTTTAAATTCACAGGTGATCTCTTCTGAAAGGTATTTTGGTGTCAACCCCAAGCTACTTACCAATTATACTTGTGGATTTTCGTTGTTGTTAGGTAACTTGCAAGCTGCCAAGTGGTCCTTTGACTTAAATTTCCCAAGCATCTCAGCAACAGACCTGCACCTGCATTGGTTGCCAGGTCGAATCACATCTCCGTAAACAGCCATCTCAACTATGTCGAGCTCCTTGTCTGCAAGACCACAATGTGAAACTGATAAAATAAAAACTCATTTCAAGAAGCAAAAAAAGAGAGGAGAGAATAGGCCAAAACTTCAGTTGATAAATTCTCCTGAGTTCGCCTTGTTTTGCTTGTAGGGAAATAATCCCCAGCAAACCATCTAGATATGGCTTAGTGTCACCTACAGAAGCCTAGGAACAAATTAACAAGTACTTGATTTGATCCAATATGGTATTTCACACTTTTTTGTAACGTTTTGCTGCCAATAAAATAAGTACTCAAGATGTTGAATCATTAACAAAGTGTAGATAATGGGCAGCATGTTATTTGGCTTATAAAGAGGCTTTTGTCCCATGGGATGTTATATGAGAGGTGGTTTGTGGTTTTGTGTATTTTACATCAAAAGAAAGCTCTTTTACAGTCATGGAGCAAGTAATAACCTCTAATGTACTGGCAGAATTAGTTAATAGCACAAAAGCTAATCTGAGAAGCTGCCACCACTAAGAGGCTGGAGTTCATGGACCACTGCCATTCCCAACTACAATTATAATATACAGACGGATCACCAAAAGCTTGGTATGTTATTTCCATGAAAGTAAAGGTAGGGGAACTATTCGTAACCATGTAATGTTGGTGTAACACCATGCTAACCTTTAGTAGGATACTATAATGATCAGCATCAAACAGAAACCAAGATAATTCACATACATACATGTAAACATGCCAGTAGAAGCAGGTTAGGTGGAAAGCATAAGTTGCCTCCAAAGTCCAAATCTCTCATTCAAAGGAAACTCATGAACATACTCCCACATGCAACACACTGAGAACTAATAAGATGCGTGAATACCAATTTCGAAGCAATGAGCTAAAACCAAATACATATTTCGACTTTTGAGCATCATTGCTTTGAGCAAACGTCTTGTATGCAAAAGTCGACATACCAGATGGATGTTGCTACTGCAAGTCTTGACTAACAATAACAGTTACTGTACAACTACATTTATTTGTTTGACTAAAGACTGGCATTTTTTATTACAGTATTTTTTTAATTAGAAACAAGACTAGCATTTTCTAGTAAGCACTAAGCACTGAATATAAGATCAACAAAAATAGAAATTGTTAACATACTAAAAAATATTATAACGGAAGCAAAAATATATCAAGCGAACACTTTTACAGCACTAGAAGTAGCCTAATTATAGAACACTGAAATATTTTCTCAATTGCCCTCAGTTATACCCAAAGCATTCAATCAACCATAGGATCCATAAGTAGATTTCAAAAAGATTTCTGAAAGCCAGGTATATCCTTAAATTAAGCTTAGCTGAAAGGGTTTAGCATTGGCTTCAAGATGTGCATCTCCTTCTCTAAAAAAAGTATGTTAAAAATCAGAATGGAATGGCTTCAAAGGCATTCAACTATTTAATTTATTGCTATTTATTGGTCATCAGTGTCCTTCAATTTTTTTTAGCACTTGTAATTTATTGAGCAGAAAGAATGTAATACTTAAATAATTACGGAACCTTTAAAAACCTAATACTGCATATAGTATGCGAATGGAGGATTCGCTTCTGTTTTTAATCCCTCCAATAAGATGAAGAGAACACCTTCTTAACACTTCCCTTGACTCCATAGAATCAGTGGTTCAAATATATGAAATAACACTAAGTTACAAAGCAAAGCAATTCATACCCATGACGTATAAATTATAAGTTCCATTCTTTTTCCATCCTAGGAAATTGAAGCTACCTTCCTTTGATGTCACTCATCTCAATTCTGAAGAAACCTATTCCTAAATCCAAAACAAGTAAAAAGTCAAGTAGACATACCGCTGAACTTCAGATCACATGAATAACCCCGCAGTATGCTCGGATCAATCTCTTTGTCTGATTTATATCTGTTTACCCTAGTCTGTAGAATCTGACAATTATCCACTGTCGACTCGCCTCCTATAAAAAAGTTTAAATGTTTAGCAAATGCTCAAATGCCAAGATAAAACAAGCCAAATAGCATATTGAAAAGGAAATAAAAAGGAAGGACACATTCATTCACTAACAAAATGCATGGACTGCCCTCTCAGAGACATTGATGAACTAAAAGATATACCATAAATGAGGAAAAATCCCATTTAGGTGAGGAAAAATCCCATTTAGGTCTTATTAGTGTTAAGTTGGGACAAATATGATTTACATGACATGAAATTTGATCTTCTACAATCAATAAGCCTGGCTGTAACAATAATAAGAAGAAAATTTGACACTTAGAATGTCATTGCAATAAATCAACTACAATGGATGATTAATCCTACCAAAGCCATGGATCAAATGTGCCTTCATTGATTTTACCATTAGTTTTTTCTCAAGTGTGAAACCAAATGAGATTCCCAAATCATGTCATCTATCTACAATCAGGCCAAAACTCGATGAAAATATACAAAGAATCGGCCCCTGGCTCCCACTAAGACCTCAATGTGCCTGCCCAACTCTTGATCAATGTCAACTGCTTCATCACTTCTCCACATATCAACATGGTAAAGCTGTCTATCTGCACTCAACATAAATGCCCCTCTTATTAACTCTCAGCCAAGCTGAAGAAATCTTTGCTTAAACCAATCGAGGCATATCATGTCAGTACTCAGTTGTAGACTTTAGGCAACAAAGATCAACCTAAAACAAAATGATCTAACAAGCACCAACAAGTGCACACTGAAATAAGCACAAATCTTCAAGGACATCAAATCAATGAATTCTCATAACCCCTAGAACCAAGGAAATGGAAGTGCTTAGGGCGAGAAAAATAACATGAAAGACGACTACTTGCAGAGTCCCTCATTCAGAAACGGACCTTTGGAGAAAGGAACGATGTGGTCGTACTCAAAACAGAGGCAGCCTGAGCAGTTGCAGAAGCGCTTGCAGACGACGTTGCCGGCGGCGTCCCTGCGCCAGCGGTCTGGGTGGCGGCCAGGCACGATATCGGCTTTGGACCAGCAAATGTTCTTCCCTTTCTTGTCGAAGAACCTTGGCCTTTCCCTCGCCCTATCACCTCCCTCGCCGGCGCCGTCCTCCGACGGCTTTTCCATGTAGCCGTGTCCGCCTGGATTTTGCTTTCTCTCTCGGGAGTAAGGAAGGCTCCTTTTATTTACCTTCCGATTTACAGCAAAACCTCTCCAAATTGGGTATTCCGATTTCTGTGTCCGTAACACTTGCTTTTAAGTTTGAGAATGCTTTTAAACAATCCTGGCCCGGCGAGCTAATTGTTCTGGCTCTGCTATGTTTCAACTTATGTTTAAATAAAAAAATTTTAAGAAAAAGGCGAAGGATTGGAATAAGTCTACCTTTGGCAATATATTTCGTCAATTAAAAGACGTGGAGATCGAGTTGCTTCACATTCAATCCTCACTATTAGTAAATAATATTCAAACAAACCCCAACAAAGAAAAGTGTCTTATTAGAAAGAAGGAAAAGCTCCTTCTTTTCCAAAAATCTTTTTGGAACCAAAGAACCAAATCCAAACATCTCAAGCTTTCGGACTCCAACACATCGTATTTCCACCGCGTTGCGACAGGAAGAAGACATAAGAAACAAATTCGTAACATTACTACTTCTGAAGGTACTTTGATTGTGGGTGAGGAAAATGTCAGAAATGAAATCAAGGGTGATTTCAAAAAGAGATTCAGAAAAGAGTCTATTGATGACAGACTTCTAAATGAAATGTTGGATCTAATCCATCCATCAATAACTGCTGAGGAAAATAATTTCCTTATTCGACATCCATCAAACATGGAAATAAAATCTGCTGTCTTTAGTTTGGGAAAAAATAAATCACCAGGTCCTGACGGATTTACTGCCGAATTCTATAAAAAATATTGGGATATTGTAGGTACGTCTGTAATTAGAGCTGTTAAAGGTTTTTTCCATTCCGGAAAAATGCTTAAACAAATAAATCATACGTTTATTTCTCTTCTTTCGAAACGAGACAACCCGACTACTACTAGTCACTACCGTCCAATCAGTTTGTGTTCAAATCTATATAAAATTATATCAAAAATCTTGACAGATAGAATTAAAACAATTATTGGTAAACTTATTCACCCTCTTCAGGGTGCATTTGTGTCAGATAGAGCTATTCAAGATAATGTTCTTATAGCTCATGAAATCTTTCACTCTTTCCAATCTCGTAAGGGTCGGGAGGGTTGGCTGGCGATAAAATTAGACATGGAGAAAGCATATGATAGAGTCGATTGGAATTTCACTAGTAAGGTACTAGAAAAATTTGGGTTTCACGATACTTTTATATCATGGGTTATGGAATGTGTAACGACGGTTTCTTTCTCAGTGTTAGTAAACAACGGCCCTACGGACTTGTTCCTACCATCCAGAGGTCTCCGACAGGGGGACCCGATATCTCCTTTCCTATTTATTCTCGGGGCTGAAATTCTGGCACGGAAACTCTCATCTGAAGCAAACTTGGATAGAACCTCCATTAGCTTTCCTGTTAGTAGTGATGGCCCTCGAATTCCGTTCCTCTCCTTTGCTGACGACATCATTATTTTCTCAAAAGGTAGTGTGGATGCCGGGCTTAAAGTGAGATCTATAATTGATTCATACTGTAAAATTTCTGGACAAAAAGTCAATTATCATAAATCAAGCTTCCAAGCCACAAAAGGCATCTCGAACCATAGGATTCTAGAGTTACGTAATTGCTTAAATATTACAAATGAAAATTCGTTGGAAAAATATCTGGGGTGTCCGATTATCAATGGAAGAGTAAGAAAACACACGTTCGAAGATATCGTCTGTAAATCTAAACAACATTTAAGTAAATGGCGTGCAAACACTTTATCACAACAGGGGCGTGCAATATTAATCAACTCTAATTTATCAGCGAAGCCGCTGTATATTATGCAAAATTTCATACTCCCCGCTGCACTGCACAAAGAACTTGATCATATTAATCGTACTTTCTTTTGGAATAAGGATCTTCAACATCGGCCGCTAATAAGTTGGGATAGGATATGCAGACCAAAACAGTGCGGAGGATTGGGAATTCGGAAATCAAAAGAGATGAATGAAGCCCTCCAAATGAAACTCTTATGGAAGATTCTGGCTGAACCTAATAATGTCTGGGTTACTTTGATTAGACACAAATATCTTCGTTCTGCCAACATTTTCGAATACTCAAAACGAGGAGCCTTCTCCTAGTAGTGGGCCAAGCTGACAACTCTAATCGACAAATTTAAGACGGGGCTTATTTGGTCTGTTGGAAATGGGAAATCAATCAAGTTCTGGACCGATAATTGGATTACAACATCTGCTCTACTATCTAGAGATAATTGCCCCCAAATCAATAACATGGAGGAAACTGTTAGTGACTACATTTTGGGGGGCAAATGGTGGATGGAGAAGTTACAATATGCATTACCCAATTGCATAGTAAATGGAATTTTAGACATTCCGCTACCCGCTTCTTATTTTGAGGATCGGCTTTACTGGTGGCCCGATAGAGCTGGGTGGTTTACCACTACAAGCGCATACAAATTAATAACAGCTCAATCATCCCTACACTTAGACAACAATGCCTGGATATGGAAAGTGAACATTCCACCAAAGGTTAAAAATTTTCTTTGGAAGGTTTCTCAGAATGCTCTCCCTACTGCCTCTAGGCTTTCCTGTAGGGGTGTCTCTATCCCTTCCACGTGTAGTATGTGCAACGGTGCGGTTGAAGATGATGTCCACCTCTTGCTGGAATGTCCCTTCGTACGCTCTATCTATCGATTCCCTTTTCGTGTACAATCAACTATTACAAACATGATAGTTCATTCTCGTGATATCAAACCTATCCTGTCATTCATTGGGAACAATCTCAATCCGTCGGCCAAAGAGGTGCTTGCCTTTTCTTGGTGGTCTGTCTGGTATATTCGAAACCAACATTTGTTTCAGCAGGTCCCCATTCCGCGAATAAACATAGCTTTACGCATTATTAACTCCCACATTGATAATTGGAGTAAAACAGCCTTGCTAGAGGCTGGTCTAGACGAGGAATTTCCCATACCCCCCTCATAACTCCAACCCATCGAAAAAGAAAAAGAACCAAAGAAGGATTTTGTGGCACAAACCCTCTATGGGTATGCTTAAGCTTAATTTTGATGGATCATTGCTAACAAATAATGATAGTACGGCAGGCGCCATAATCCGGGATTGGAATGGTCAACCAATACGAATGTGTTACAAAAAACTTGGAAAACAAAGCTCTCTCAAAGCGGAAGCACTTGCTCTTAAATTAGGAATCCAACATGTTTGTCAACTCAATATTGACAAAATCCAAATCGAAGGCGATTCTAGTATAATCATTGACCACTTAAACAAAAAAACTAAATGTCCTTGTGAAATTGAGCTAATTTTATCTGATGTACAACTTCTTTTATCGACATTGAAAAAAGTTTCCTTCTTTCATGTGCCTCGTTTGGGCAATAGAGTTGCTGATAAGGTTGCACACCTTTGCCACTCTGCCCGAGGAGTCGATATTCACAATGATTTAGGTCTTTTAGACCTCATCCGTAAAGATGCTGTCGAGTAGAGTTTGCTCGCCCGAATCTTTTCCTAATCAAAATAAAAAATAAAAAATAATATGTAAAATTAGCAGACACAAACTCTGGCTACTTTCACAAAATCGCTACGGGTAGAAGAAACAGAACAATTATACGCCACATTACTTCTGCGGAAGGGACTCTAATTCTTGGGGAGGAGAACATCAAGACAGAAATTCAAAATGATTTTGAAAAAAGGTTTAAAAAGGATGGATGTACAAATACTAATTGGAACAATAGCTTGGATCTAATTACTTCTGAAATCACTAACGAAGAAAATGAGCAGTTCATCATGCCGGTTCAAAATAGTGAAATAAAAAATGCGGTCTTCAGTCTAGGGAGAAATAAATCTCCAGGGCTGGATGGTTTTTCGGCAGAATTTTATAAAACCTATTGGGATATTGTGGGTCCCTCGGTAATCAGAGCGGTGAAGAGCTTCTTTCACTCCGGGAGACTTCTCAGGCAAATTAACCATACCTTTATCACATTACTTCCGAAAGTGGATAATCCTTCCTCAACAAATAACTATAGGCTAATCAGTTTATGCTCGACGATATACAAAATCATATAAAAAATCCTTACTGAAAGACTAAAGAAGGTAATGGGTAAACTACTCCACCCGTTACAAGGCGCTTTCGTTGCTGATAGAGCTATTCAAGACAATGTCTTGATAGCGCATGAAATTTTCCACTCCTTCAAAAACCGAAAGGGTAAGGAAGGGTGGATGACCATCAAACTTGATATGGAAAAAGCTTATGATAAACTTAATTGGGAATTTATTTTAGAAATTCTGAGAAGATTTGGTTTTCATGAACAATTTATTAAATGGGTGAAGGAATGCATCGGTTCCGTTTCCTTCTCCGTCCCGGTAAATAGCACCCCAACTGAACTCTTCTTTCCTACCAGAGGTATCCGACAAGGCGATCCCATTTCACTTTTCTTATTCATACTTGGAGCTGAAGTCCTAGCCAGACAACTGCAGCAAGCGTCTGTGACCCCGTTGAGTAAAATTGGCTTTAATTTTGGATACCGCGGTCCAAAAATCCCTTTACTTGCGTTTGCTGATGACACGATTGTATTTGCCAAAGCATCGCTAGAGGCCAGCCAGAAAGTTAACGCAATAATAGAAGACTATTGTAGAGTATCTGGACAAAAAGTCAATTATCATAAATCAGTTTTCCAGACAACAGGGGGTGTTCATGGATCTAGAATCCAGTTGCTAGAAAACTCGTTACAAATGGTGCACACAAGGGCTATGGAGAAATATTTAGGATGTCCTATTATCAATGGGAGGGTGAACAAACACACATTCGAAGATGTAGTTAGTAAATCGAAAACTCAACTCTCTAAATGGAAAGAGAACTCCCTATCCTAACAGAGCAGATCGGTTCTGATTAATTCAAATCTGTCGTCAAAAACCTCGTTATGCTATGCAAAGCTTTATGCTCCCAGCGGCAGCGTCAATCCACAATGAACTAGGAGCTCGTTTGGTTGGCAACCTAAAAACCCAGGAAGTAGAACTTCCCAAAAAGTAGGAGAAATTCCTGTGTTTGGTGGCTGTTTTTGAAATAAAAAAACACAGGAATTCAACTTCCCAGGAAGTTGAATTCCCCCAAAATGGAGGAAGTTCACTTACCTAGTCTCCCCTAGGTAAGTTCAACTTCCCCCATTTTTAACTTGGAAATTTCCATTTCCTGCATTTAATCTCCTAGAATAAAAAATCAACCAAACATATTTTTAGAATTCCCGTCAATTGGATTTCCCGAGAATTCAATTCCCATGAAGTAACTTCCCGGGAATTTCAAATCTCACATTGAACCAAACGAACCCTAGATCGCATTAATCGAAATTTTTTATGGAATAAAGATATGCAATATAAACCACTTATTAGCTGGGACAAAGTGTGTAGGTCGAAAAGTAAAGGGGGTTTGAATTTAAGAAAATCACGAGTAATGAATGAGGCCCTTCAGATGAAACTATTGTGGAAAACCTTGGCTGAACCGGAGAATATTTGGGTGAGAATTATTAGGCATAAATACTTAAAACAAAATGATATACTAAATTACACAAAGGCTAGGAATGTGTCCTGGCAATGGAGGAATGCTTCTGCCCTAATCGAAAAATTCAAGGAAGGCCTAGTATGGGCAATTAGAGATGGTGAATCAGTTAAGTTTTGGACGGACTCCTGGATCTCTCAGAAACCCCTAATCAATTGTATTAATAATATAACAACCGAAGATGAGGATGCTCGCGTAAGCAATTTTATACAAAATGGTGTTTGGTGCAGAAACTTGTTAATTGCGGCACTATGTAGGGATTTTATACAAAATGGTGTTTGGTGCACACATGAGCGTCCCTCTCCCTATCCATTGAATGTCTGACAGGCTGTATTGGCACCATGATAACCAATCGTGGTTTACCATTTCTAGTGTGGTAAGATTTATTACGAACCAAGAGTCATTTAATGACGATCCAGCTAACTGGGTGTGGAAAGTAAATACAATGCCTAAGATTAAGAATTTTCTGTGGAAAATCGCCCAGAATGGCCTACCAACTAGGGACCGATTAAGTAAGAGGGGAGCGTCCATCCTAAACGAATGTTGCTTATGTGGAGCAAATGGGGAAGATGAAGTACACTTGTTTGTAAAATGCCCATTTGGGCAACATCATATTCTGTAAACTAGCAAATGCTCTAGAATCATAAATAATATCAACACAAACTTGGTGAAGGGCAACGTCATTATGTAAAAACTAGGTGAGGAACTAACAAGCAAAGAAAAGGAAGAAATGGCTCTAAAATGGTGGTCCATATGGTTTTTTCGGAATAAAAGGATTTTCCAAGAAGCAGAAATGCCTACACATTCGGAAGTTCACTCCTTTATTAAATCTATAAAAGAAGGATGGGTGAGAGCTCAAAGGGAGGAAAAGGAAGATTCAAATATAATAAATGAAGCGTCGGGGCCGAAGAAACAAAAGGTAAGTAGGAGAAATGTTAAGTGGAGAAAATCCAACAGTGGATATATGAAACTCAATTTTGATGGAGCGGTAAATTCTTTAGGAGAAGCTAGTACTGGATATATAATTAGGGATTCCGAAGGAAAAATTGCCAATCTAGGTTACAAATCCATTGGGAAACAAAATCCGATTTTGGCAGAGGTTATAGCTTTACGAGAAGGAGCAGCATGTGCTAAAATGAACAAGTACGTAAAACTTGTAATAGAAGGAGATTCTCAAGTGCTAATAAATCATTTAAAGGACAATGGCATTTGTCCATGGGAAATTGAATTAATTATGGGTGATGTCAAAGGGCTTCTTAGGTCTTTTCATGATATCTCCCTTTCCTTTGTGCCCCGTGAGGGTAACAGGGCAGCAGACAAGGTTGCACACCTTGGCTGTCCTGTTAACGGGTTGGCACTGGAAGAACATCCAGATCTTCTTGATCTCATCCGTCAGGATGCTCTCGGTTAGGATTTCCAACCGAATTCTTACCTAATAAAAAAAAATCTGGTTGGTGTCCAAAGGTTTTTTTTCCCGTTTGATACCCCGCGCTTTTGTAAAAGTCCGGCCCATGACCAGCGTCGGGGACTCGATCAGTGAAGAACTATTTCTAGGGGTGTGCATGATTCGGCCCAAACCGAATTTTTGGGCCGAACCAACACAAACCGAACCGAACCTAACCGAACCGAAGTTTTTCGGTTCGGCTTTCGGTCCGAGAATTTTCATTTTTCGGTTTCGGTTCGGTTTGTGTTCGGTTTCGGTTCGGTTTGTGTTAAACCGATTTTTTTTAATATTCCACTATATATATTTATACAATACTTTTTATACACTACATAAATACAATATACATATATTGGTATACTTTATATATACATATATACACTATACAGTGTATATACACATATTTTTTTTGTGTGTGTAGTGTGTAGTGTGTATATATACACATATATACCGTGTATATACACACATATATACGCTAATACATATATGTTTTGTATGCTCAGTTTGTGTTAAATCGAATTTTTTTAAGAGAATTTTTTTTTTTAATTTTTTTTTATGAAAATTCGGTTCAACTGTGTTAAAACCGAACCGAACACAAACCAAACCGGCAAATAACCGAACCGAACCTAATGCTTTCGGTTCGGCTTTCGGTTTTGAAATTTTGAGATTTTCGATTTCGGTTCGGTTCGGTTCGGTTCGGCCCGATTCGGTTAGGTTTTGGGCCGATGCACACCCCTAGTCTATTTCATTACCCGTGCCTTGCACGGGTTGTAGATTACAAAAATATTATATAAGTTTTGGTTAATAAATAAATTAAAATACAATAATTTTTATTAACCTATTTTAATAGAAAAATATTTTAAAAAATCTATTGACCGAATTTGTACTTAAAACTTATATAAATTTAATTTTCATGATATCTAACCTCCCTTGAACCAGTAATAATCATATCCAATATTAAATTATTCTGAACCGATTTGAAATTAAAAAACTCAATAAAAAGAATTGGCGCAATTCTACAAATGACATATATATTCATGCCAACCACCACCCCGAATCAACCTAAAATTTCATTAGTTAAAGTTTCAGAGTTTAACTTGTACTTAACAACTTCTAATACACACTTATTTAAATTTTTAAAAATTAATGTTATGAAAAATCAAGCAAGGTACCCACTGCGTTAATGAGAAAGATATTTTTTAGGGAAATTCAGAAAACTATCCGTTAAATATAGACTTTTATACTTAACCACCTGTTAGGAACGAAATTAGAGAAAACCACCCATTAAATGTTATTTTTTATTAACAAATCACCACCTACTGCCAATTTCTATTAGGATTATGTAAAATATATATGATATTATAATATTTTACGCTTTATTTAAATTAAAATCTCAAATAAATTTAAAAAATATATTTTACCAAAATTTTAAAAAAATATTATTTAAAAAACTTGGTGTATATATGAACACATTCTCCTATTTTATTCCTAAAAATGGTTATAAATTTTACAAATATCTTATAGACTTCTTTTTAATCAAAATTAAAATAAGTTTATAAGATATTTGGTGTATATATGAACGGTCAACCACATTTTATATTCAAAATATAATAATTTATTATCAAAAGAAATAAAAAAATAGGTGGTAAATTTTTCATACGTGGCACATTAATAGAAGGGAAAAAAGGCGGGAAATTTTTCATACGTGTCCTAAGCAGCTCCTACTTTAGTATTGTTTAGGATATGTTATTTTTTTATAAAAAAAATAATGTGCTATTAAAGATAAATATCTTCCATATATGAAAGAATCTCTAAAATTAGTTTGAATATAAAATGTGTTAATTTTGTCTCAAATTCTTATAAAAGATCTTCATTTATAACTTAAATATATTTGTCTTTAATACACCATTTTAAATTTGAACAAAAATATGAACCTAATAAGTAGAATTTTATTTATCATAAAAACTTATTTCAAAATATTTAAAGTCAAACAAATGTGAATCAAGAGGTCATTGCCCTTTTTGTACTTTGATAATGAAACACCTAAATTTTTTTATGAAGAGGTATGTTATAATTTTCAATTAAAACTATTTTAATCCAATCATATTTGAAATTTAATATCTTTGACTTAATCATAGTTTTTTTAATCATGTTTAATTTAAAAATTACATAAAAACAATACTTCTTTCTAGTATAACAAATTGACAATACTTGTTCTTCTAATCATACTTATCTTTTTAGCAATTTTTTTTTCAATACAACAAATTAATAAGGTAAAAATCAACCTTGCCAATGAACAACGTAGAAAGATATTAGAAGTTGGAGAATTAATAAGCCATTGTTGGAAATAAAAACTAATATATAGGAAAATGGAAAAAAATTTAGAATGTTTAGACATTAAATATATTTAGAATGTTAAGTGTTCTGATACAAATAGAGTAAAAATTAAAAGACCGTTCAAATAGAGTAAAAAAGCATAACAGTATGTAATCAAACATATTAATTCATAATTATACTTTTAAGTGGAGAAAAAATATATAGATTAAAATGTGACTTACCTATATACAAAACTTAAGAAAATACGAAGTACTAATTAATTGAAAAAAATTAGAATATATTAAAATCACTCCTATAGTTAAATTATTTTAATATAGTTGAAAAAAATTTGACAAACCCAAAATGGACCTAATTTGACCCAAAACAAAGTGAAACCCGGGTTCGAGTCAACCCGGATATATGCAAGACCCATTTTACCCAGAACTCGAAATGATCCGATCTAAATCCAATCCGAATGATCTGATATTAACATGTCTAGGTAGCGACATGTGGCAAAAGTTGGTATTGTTACTATTGTATATGAGATAAGATGTATATGACTATGAGTATAAGTATTATACAATTTGTTCTAATTCAAAGCAAAGGATCGGAATATAATATATTAGATTATTGAGGAAAAAAGATTAAAAAATGAGTTAGCTAGGTTAGGAATGTTATTGAGAAAAAATCAATCGAATGCTACATATTTTAGGAACAAAAATTATAATATTGATACTCTTTCCAAAAAAGAAGCAGACTATCTGTTAACAAAAAACTAACATTATGTAATAATATACATTTGGCATTAATATAAAATATTATATAATTGCTAAATATTTGAGCAGGAAAATTTTACACCAGAATTATTTCTATTTAATATTATACGGAGTATATGATTGTATAAAATAAGATACACATAACTATATATATGTTACATTTTATTATTGAAAAATGAAGGATTAAAAAATGTGTTACCAAGCTAATTAGGATGTTAATGGTTGAAAAAAAAATCAAGCGTATGCCACATATTTAGGGAAAAAATTACAATATTGATATTCTTGCCAAGAAAAAAAAAGGAAAGAAGAAGATTGTGTTATTGGCTACACATTTGAGCGGGAAAATTTTTCACCAGGAGTTGCCACGTGTCCTAAACAGGTTCTGCTTTAGTATTGTTTAGGATACTGTTGTGGGAGTCTCGACAGGGGATGTAGACAGCGTGGGAGTCTCTACCACCTTCAATTTCATAAATTTGACCCTAAAATCCAGTCACAACAAAAATCAACGTGAACACCTAGCATGTTACTCCCTCCATTTCATAATACATGGGTTTTTATTTCAAAATAGATAGTCTTTTATGTTTTCTAGGTAGGGAATTATAATGATTTATATTGATTTGTGTGTTGTTGACTTTTTAAGAGATTTTGATTGGTTAAAATTTATAGTGGGTACAGTATTAAAAATAATAAAATTTATGAAAAAGTTAATGGAATGAAGATGTTTTTTTTTTAAAATCGAAGTGTTTTATTAAAAATTGTGTCAATAGCTAAAAGTCTATGTATTATGGAACGAATGGAGTAATCATCCATCTATTGTAAAAGTATGGATCTAACATTAATAACACACCAATGTAATTACCTAGTATCTAAAAAATGTAAACTACTTGCTAATATAAAGACATTCTAACTGTAGACTCGAAAGATCAATTTGGAGAATTTTCTGTATTGTATTAAAACTTGCAAAAGAAAGAGTTGAGAGCCCCTATTTATACAACTACTGCAACTAACACTAAAACCTCTTAAACAAACTTAACTAACACTAACAAGGGGAACTAAAACTAACCACCTGATCTAACAATCTAGCATTTGGGCCTAACTGACTTTCGAACCTCATGGGCTAAAAGCCCATTACATCCTTCTACATCCCCCCTGCAAGCTGGACTGGGCGGTAAGATCAGGCCGAGCTTGGCACAAAGAGAGTGGTGAGCAGTTGCACCTAGCGCCTTAGTGAATATATCAGCTAGCTGAGCAATAAAAGGAACAAATGAAGGAGAAATGAAGCCATCTTCAATCAGTTATCAGATGAAGTAAACATCAATTTTGATGTGCTTAGTTCTTTCATGAAACATTGGATTCGGAGACAATTGAATGGTCGCACGATTGTCACAATGTAGTGGATCAATGGGCAGTGATATGGGAACTAAGAGATCATTCATAAGACCCTGTAACCAAACCAATTCGCTAGCAGTGGAAGAGATGCTCCTATATTCACTCTCAGCAGTGGATTTAGAAAATGTCTTCTGCTTTTTTGTCTTCCAAGAGACCAAAGAGGAACCAAGGAAAATGCAATAACATGTCAAGGATCGAGCAGTATAAGCACACCGTCCCCAATCGGCATCACAGTAAGTCAGTAAGCAGTGAGTGTTGGACATGGTGTAGCAGGATAGAAAAGAGCATAATTGAAAGTGCCCTTCGAATATCTGAACAAGTAGAGAGAAACATTGAAATGAGGAACTCTGGGTTCAGAGACACACTGGTTAAGCTGTTGCACAGTGTAGGTTATATCAGGCCTTGTCAAAGTCAAGTACAATAGCCTGCCAACTAGCCGTCTGTAACGTTCAGGATCAGGGCACAAGTCACCATCAGTTGGAGTGAGTCGCTGATCATGGGACATGGGAAATAAAGTGGGCTTACAATTTGTGACACCAGTAGATTCAAGTATGTCAAGAAAGTACTTGCGTTGATTGAGCATAATTCCATTAGAAGACCTCGAGATTTCCACTCCAAGGAAATATCGAGCAAGACCAAGGTTCTTAATGGTAAAAGCCTGAGGAAGATCATTCTTTAGAAGCACACTATCAGTCTCAGAATTACCAAGCAGGAGCATGCCATCTACATAGACAAGAGCTATTTTCTGATGACCCAAAGAACCCTTAGTAAACAAAGAATAATAATATTGAGATTGTGTAAAACCTTTGCTCACCAAAAAAAAAATTTGAGAGTGATGTTCCACTGCCTACTAGCTTGTTTTAAACCATATAGAGATCGAGTAAGCTTGCACACTTGACCAGGAGCAACCTTATGGTACCCTGCAGGAGGCATCATATAAACCTCTTCATCAAGAGAACCGTGCAAGAAAGCATTGTTAATGTCAAGTTGATGAAGATCCCATCCTTTGGTTGCAGCAAGAGCAAGAATTACACGAACTGTTGGCAATTTAGCAACAGAGAGAGAATGTGTGTTTGTAGTCTTTGCCCTTCACTTGATTGAATCCCTTAGCTACCAGCCTGGCTTTATATCGTTCAACACTCCCATCAGCTTTATACTTAACCTTAAATACCCACTTACAACCTATAGCCTTCTTACTTGGGGGTAGAGAAGTGAGTACCCAAGTGTTGTTGTGTTCAAGAGCATGCCGCTCTTTTTTCATAGCTTCCTCTCACTCAACATTGCCCTTAGCTTGAGAAATAAGTATGAGGCTCAAAGGTACTAAGCATAAGGGTCAAGGAATGAACATAAGATGTGGAGAGGTGGAACAAATTTTGGGCAGAGAAGACACTAAAAGATTGAGACAGAGAAGTGTCTGAATCATAGATGGTAGATCTAGTAGGCAGCTGTGTAAAGATAAAGTCATTAAACTTGACTAGAGGGACAACTGGCCTAGTAGATCTTCGTGGAGGATTAGGTGGAGAATCAAATATCACTGGAACAGGCTCTTGGACGATGTGATCAGTCACAAAAGAAGGAGACTCGTGAACATGAGAAGGTGGAGAATGCTCATGAATACTGTGATAAGATGTTTCAGAGATTGGTACAGCTTCATGAGATTGAGGAGGTGAAGCTAACCACAGATCATCATCAACATAAGGTTGTTCAGGAAATAATTGATCAGTAAAAGGACATTGAAGGAGTTTCCTATCTTTGAAAGGAAACAAATTTTCCTTGAACACAACATGTCTTGTCACAAAAATGATCCTATTATCCAAGTCATAAACCTTATATCCCTTTTGCCCTGTGGAATATCCCAGTGAAACACACCTCACAATAGTGGCATCAAACTTATCCTTATGTGTTTTACTCTTAGAGGCATAGCACAGTCAACCAATTACTCTCAATTCATCATATGAAGGTGGTATGTGATGCAAGGCCTCAAAGGGTGATATCCACCCTAAAATCGCAGAAGGCAATTTATTTATGATGTAAGTAGCACTCAAAATACACTCGTCCTAAAATCTAAATGGTAGATTAGCATTAATCCTCAAGGCCCTAGCAGTCTCAACCAAATGTCGATGTTTCCTTTCAACACGACCATTTTACTGAGGAACCTCATCCACGGATCTTTGATGCACAATTCCTTTTGAAGAAAAGAAATTTGTGCATTTTTGTTGAGTAAACTCAATTCCATTGCCAGTTCTAAAAACACTTAATCTTTGAGTTGAATTGATTCTCAATCATAGCAACGAAATTAACAATGATTGAATACACCTGCAGTTTATCCCTCAACAAGAATGTCCAAGTGCATCTTGTATTGTCATCCAAAATGGTAAGAAAATATCGAGCACCAGACACAGAAGTAACCCTATAAGGCCCCCACAAATCCATATGAACAAGGGCAAAAGCATGATCAGCACGAGAAGTACTCTTAGGAAAAGGAAGTTTATGATGTTTGCTCATAGCACGCACATCATAGAAATATGAATCCACATCAGAACAATTGCAGAAAGGAAGTTTCTTCATCTTAGAAACAGATGAATGACCCAAACGAGCATGCAGAATGTGTAAAGCTGAAGTATCAATGTTTGCCTTACAATTATTAGAAACAACTTCATTATTGTAAGCCTTCTGATCCTGAGCAGCAACAAGCTTATAAAGTCGTCTTGTAGCCTTCCCTCTTGTGATGATTACTCTAGTTGTAAGGTCCTGAAGTATGCACGCAATCGGGTTAAATCTCAGTTCCAAATGTCCTCCTGACAATAGCTTGGACACTAACATTAAATTGTGATGAAAACCAGGAACATAAAAAACATGTTGTAACACAAGCCCTTCTGAAACCACCACAGTGCCAGAATGCCTCACTGTCTTGATGGTTCCATCGGGTAGTCCAAGAATCACAAGCTTCTTTAATGTATCAATCTCAACAAAGATTGATGCAGCAAATGCTATATGATCAGTAGCCCCAGTGTCTATGATCCACACGTGCTTGTCACCTTTCTTATTCAACACAGACATAGGAGTGTGAATGTTACCTGCAAAGTTGACAGTTGCATGATTCATATCATTGTCATTGTAATCCATAGGAGCTTTGCCTTTCATCATACACATCACTTCCTGATAAACTGTGGCAATAACCTCAGGATTCACCTTCTGATTGGTTGACTCACAGTCAAGAGGACTGTCCCTGTTAGCCATCTCCTCAAACTGAGCAATAAAATTCCTTCCCTGAGCAGGTTTACCTCTCTCTCCATCTCTTGGTCCTGTATACCAATCTGGATATCCTATAAAAGTGTCCTTTTGCACCACAGTAAGTGCACTGCCTCTCATACTTCATACATTTTTGTTCTCTCTTAGTCAATTCATACTGCTCTTTCTTAGCTAGCTCATACTTGGACAAGTCACTCTGTCTCTGTTGAATCCCTCTATTCACAACCATAGCACTAGACTCTGGCGGGGCATTCATTCCTGCAGTAATCTCCTTCTCTCTCTCTATCTGAAGCACCATATGAAATGTTTTATTAACACTAGAGGATCCATAGACAACACTGTTTTCCTAATATTCTCATATGCATTAGTCAAACCCCTGAGAAACTGAATCAGCTTCGCCTTAGCCTCTCTCTCAAGCACCCTTTTGATAATCATATATCTACACTGAGTAAGTGCTCCATATTCACAGTTAATCACTTCCTTGAGAACCACTAATTCAGTAATTCATCCCAAATTTTCTTAAGTTTGCCAAAATAAGCAGTAACATTGGCATTTTCTTGCCTAATGTTACTAAGCTCCCGGTGCAATTGATAAATCAATGGAGCATTGGACTCAGAGAAACGCTCAGTAAGCTCATCCCACAACTCTTTAGCTAATTCGACATACATGAAATTTTCAGCTACCTCGGGCGTCATTGAATTGATCATCCAACACATAACCATGTAATCTGCCCTAGTCCATTTCTCAAGCTCATCAACATCATCACGAGGTTTAACGCACGCACCTGATATGAATCTGAGCTTCATCTTTGCACCTAAAGCCATATGAATCCCTAGGCTCCAGTTGGAGAAGTTAGATCCATTGAATTTCACTGCCACTAACTGCATCCTAGGGTGATCTGACCCTGAGAGGAACAACGGATTGTAGATCACAGCTCCTTGACTCAGAATTTCTCCAAGTCGGTTTCTGTCACCATTCCTAAGATCCTAACCGCGTCTCTCATTTACTTGATCCATAATTTCATATTCAAGCAGCAATCAGTCTCAGATTCAAGCGCCGCACACAAAAGAAGTGAAATATGCAACTCCCCATATTTCCGCAAAACTCAAATTTTGAGCTCTAATGGCTCTGATACCATGTAGACTCGGAAGATCAATTTGGGAAATTTTCTATATTGTATTAAAACTTGCAAAAGAAAGAGTTGAGAGCCCCTATTTATACAACTACGGCAACTAACACTAAAACCTCTTAAACAAACTTAACTAACACTAAAAAGGAGAACTAAAACTAACCACCCGAGCTAACAATCTGGACTTTGGGCCTAACTGACTTTCGAACCTCATGGACTAAAAGCCCATTACATTATTCTACACTAACTTTCACTTGTTCTTACTATACACAGTTAACCCAGAGACTTCCTCGACTTCTTCGTGTGTCAGCTTTTTCGTTGTTATGCTCATCTATGGCCGAACCCTCTTCTTTTGTCCTCCTTTTCTACTTTTTTCTTGTATCATGAGGGTTAGTCCGTCTGCTAATTTATCTGACACGGATGTTATCGGGTATTTCGAATCCTTACCTTGATTAAAAAAAACATGTAAATGGACAAATTACATTGCTTGTGTCCAAGTATAAATAATCAAGTTGAATTTGTCTTAACTAAATCCAATACTTGTGTCTTTCTCAAATTGAGCATACAAAATAAATTACAAATTTTAAGAACGGTTTAAATATAAGGTTATGTCTCCAAAATCCAATGTTTATGTTTTCTTCCCTCACTATATATACAATATCACACTAACAAGTTTAAACCAACTCAAATATTTTCCTCATTACCCCATTATACTCTAAAAAAAAATGAGTTCACATGGAAATTATTTTGGAAAGTCTTAAGTTTTTCAATGTGATGGAAGCTCGTATGCATTGTATGAGGGCACTCATGAAGAGTGAACATTAAAGGAAGAAAGAAGAGGATAAATCAAAGTAATATATCTTTTATTGATGAAAGATTATTTAACCCTAACCCAACTTATGATACTTTCATGTTCCGAAAGCGCTATCACATGCAACCTAACATTTTCCACTGCATCATAAATAAGATACTACTCTTACTTTCAACTCAAAATTGATGTTGCAAAGAAGATTTTTGAAAAATAATTGAGATAAAATGGGAAAATAAAATATAATTTTTATAAATTCCACAAATTTGGAGGAATTTGAATACTATGATATACCCTAATTAATCACAATCGATCATCTCAAACCTCAAAATATTTGTTGTCATTAACCTCTTTTATAGGACAAATCCACCTCTTATACTTATTATTTTAGAAGCAATGCCTTCAGCAAAAATTGAGCCACGTGTCAATCCTTTGAGCAATCTAATAAATCACTTTCTCAACCTACGTTCTCTTCAACTGCTCAAACCCCCTTTCTGAAATTGAAGTAACCATGGATTCTATAATCGTTCTTCCTCAATTCCTCAAATCTTTCTTCCTCAAATGCACTTTCTTCATCAAAGGTAAGTTCTTTAGTCTCCTCTTTACTCTCTTAGACATTATTATTTTTTGGCGAGCGTCTTTACTCTCTTAATAAACGCTCTGTTTCTCTCTGAAATCCTTCCATGGTTGTCACCTCTCTCGAAGCCAAATATGAAGCTCTCCCATGGAATCCCTTACTCAAATATCGCTCCCGACGACGAATTTGGAGGAGCCAAGCAAAGCCCAGACACCGACTTTGGTGGTGCAAAGAACCGAATATGGGTGTGCGTGGTACATTCCAGCGGTTGGCGATGATGCTCTCGCGCTGCCCTTCTTCAGTTGTTCTCCCTCGCCCTTATTCAATTGCTGAAATTTTCTTGATTAGCTTTACAAATTGCATATTATTAGAATACTCTTGATCTGATTTGTTTGTTGGTTTGTGTTTGATTTGGTGATCAGTCGGGGCGGCTGAATTGGTGGCTGGAGGTGGCAATCGATTGCAATTGAAGGCGAGATGTGTCAAATCGAGGTAAAACGCTCTCTATTCACCCTTTGCTTACCAATCGGATCTGTATACTAGGTTGATTAAGTTAGAGAATTTTGGGTTAATGTATTGCACACAAGGTGTTCAATGAAATGCTTATTTGGTGAAGTTTTGATTTGTGATTGCTGGTAGCTCATGTGAATGTGATTGTGATTTGTGATTGTGATTTCATAATCCCGTTTTAAATTTTGTGTTGATTCATTTGAGTTTATGGATGAGGAAAGGGAGATAGAATTGTGATATGACTTTTATATCATAACTATGGTCAAAATTGTTGCACTCACTAAGATGACCAAGTCTAAGTTTATACAGAAATATGTGATGATTTTTAGGGATGTGTTGCTTGATCTCTTTGAATATTACACTTATGTGATGGTTACCTCACTCACTAAGATGTAACCTTCTATAGGTTTCTTATTGGTTTTGTCAAGAGAAGAAAGGGTTGTTATATGCCAATTTTGTAGCCGAAATGTGAAAGAAGTGAAGTTGTTCTAAAATCTCAACTTTGATTTCCTCTTTTATGAATGAAAGTTTTGCATTTAGCAAATGAGAGGTGCTCTAAAATCTCAACTTTGATTATGAAATTAGGACAAAAGGTTATTGGGATGTCTTTGTTCTGATTTTTTTATATAAACTGAACTAATTTATGAGTTGGTTGAGCTGCTTTCGTTGTTTAGAGTTAGTGTGACACGTGATCGATTCTTTATTTTTGTCATTGGTTGTGTTCATTTTGCTGAAACAGAATGGTAGAATAAGTTTAGTAATATCAATAACTTGATATTTTTTGTTTGATTTAGGAGCTTGAACCTTCAAATGCTAAACCTACCACAAAATTTCAATTTACATAGCACAATGTGACAATCTGATTGGGAAGACTTCACTTTTTTATATGCAAATATTATATGAATACAACTATACAAGTTTCTAAGTTGAATGAAAATAGAAATTATGTATCATATGCAATCTGAGTTGATCATATGCAAATATCATATGAATATAAGTTTGAAGTTTCTAAGTTGATCAGTCGATTTCACAGGCTCCCAGTGAAACACAACATAGGTGTATTATTTATATCCACCCATTATCCTTCTAAAATGTGGCCTTAAAATGATTCATCATATATATCCATGTAATTTTGTTTTTTTAATGTTGCTATTTTGAGGGAAATTTCATTTTGGTGTGATTTTCTCATGATATTTATTATTTTAGCATCGACAATGGTAACAAGCCCTACTACCGGTCTTACCCATTTTTTTTATAAATGCAATTCAATTTCAAAGATTGCATGAATATACCAAGTATTTCCAAGAGAATATAAAATAGAACATATTATCCCCACTTTTTTTTATATCATTTTTACTAAAATTATATATTGATGTCACTAATTTAGTTGTCATTCACCTTTTAGTTACTCAGGGAGTTTTTTTTTTTTTTTGGTCATTCATGCCTTCAAGGAGCATGTTAACATGGGAGGGAGAATCCGAAAATGTGGTCAATTTGCTGAGATATATCAAAAGCATAACTTATCAGGTAAACATTTTACATAGAAATAGAAGAGATCGTCACGTAAATTGTTAAGTTGATCGGGTTTAATGGTAACCCTCGGTTTGAGATCTCCTATTCAAATTTGTCATTTTTCCCTATAAGAAAAAAGAAATTAAGAGATTCATTTGTGGTCAGGATGCTTGGGAGGTTTTCAACTAAATAATCGAATACGAATGCTTTGAGAAAGGCCTATCCCTATGCATTCCAATGTCCTTGAGATACCTTATCAATAAGGTGAAGATAATATCTCTCTCACAATCAATTCCACTTTTTGTTCGATTATAGGTTTGGCTTGATTCGTAATTTGATGTTTTTCTTAGTTTTGACCAAATCCTTTTAATTTTGTTGTTCTCTGCCTTCTTTTTTTGCTCTTTTATGTATGTTCTTTTCCAATTTGTAAAAAGTTACGTCTCTTACTAGGTTATTATGACATATTCACAATCTAAAAAAAACTTTGAAAGATATGAGGTTTACTGGAAATCACAACCCTGAACACCTTTTGTATCAAAAAAAAAACAACCACCCTGAACACCTTTAACCATTTTCCTTGCAAGCTATTTATATGAAATAAATTTTCTTATCTAAATTTTATATGCAAATTTCTGAAATTTGATCATGTCTTAATCTTCACATATTTGGATGACATTCTTTGGGGTACATTGCACACCCTAAAAGCTTGAACATGAAGGAATTATCAACGAATTGTACTTATAAGACATGTTATTGCTCTTTAAAGATTAACTAGGAAAAAATTGGAAGACCAAACAACATTTGCTGAGAAGGAGAAGACATTCTTACCCGGATATACTAGGATGTCAGCAAGAAGGCTCTTGAAGCAGGGGATGATCCAACTTCTGTGCCCAAGGTGCCAACCACGACCATCAATGTTGGCGGCAAGGATGATGTGTCTGCCGTGAAGAAATCTAGATGTTGCACTACTTAGTGTCAATGAATTGAGCTCCAATTATATATCTTCGAGTGGTTTTACAGTTTGTAGGCCCCGGTTGCCATATATCGAAAGAACATTTCATAGTTCCGATCACCGAGTTTCAGCTTGAGATCCTAGAGTCAAAGACATCGAGATTTGTTGTGTTGTGCTAGGTATACTAGCAGAGTTGTTGTTCTTTTTAGTAATTAGTGTTTAAACTTATTATCTACGTGTATTAACTATTTTGCTCAACTCTCCTCTTTCTTGGTTATTTGTTGCATTGGAACTATTGAAACTCCCAAGTGAAATGGTTTATATATAATACTAGCGGTTGAAGAAGAGCTGGAGGTTGCTTATTTGCTCTGCTTATTTGTTGGAGCACTTCTTTTACAAGCTCTTGAGAGCATATGAAATTTATTTCTTTTGTAGCTTTCCCGCCCCTCTCCTCCATAATTTTGATGGCTTACGAAAAATATCACTTTGCAAATTCAAAACACGCGGGAATTTAACAACATCATTAACATAAAAATATCATTCTTATTTCGAAAAGTACCCAAATTAAACAAGGTTTGATTTTAGAATTTCATTCCCAATCGATTTATGGTCTGATTTGTGTGACCTTTCATGATTTGGGGGATTTTATATGTAATGTGTATTTGGTGTTCTTCATCGATTTGGAGGATTTAACATTTAAGTTTGGTCTCATAATTTCATTTTCAACTTATTTATGGTTTGATTGGTGACCTTGATTTGGGGATTTTTATTTCTATATTTTTTTTTGTTGGATTTGGAGGGTTTATGTGTTCTTCATATATGGATTTGGCCAGCAATAGCAAGATTGAGCAAGGTTTTGGGAAGACAACCCTTGTGTAATTTTTTTATTGGTTTTTCTATTATATGTCATTGGGGCATAGGATAAGAGTACTAATTCATAAATATTTTTATAGTTTTAATTAGTTTAACTTTTGTTGTAATTAGATTTCTAGGGTCGTTTATTTCTTAGCAGGGAACCTTTACCAATTTAGAATTTTATCCCATGCTCTTAGGACATAGGATAGAAAGACCTTTTTTATTATTAATTATTAATTAATTGATTCTTTTTTTTACACCACTCCTTTAAATAGCTTACTCAATTTTTTTTTGAATAAAAAAAATAGCTCCTAAATGCTCCTAACAACTTTAGCTACTCAAACAACTTTAGCTATCCGAATAGCTCCTAAATACTACTTTATCCAAACGCAGCCGATTAATCTATTTTCAAACTGAACAATGAACAAATAGTACTATTGAGATTCCACCCGAACGGGCTTGATCGCTTTCATCTATGAAATCCAAATCAAACTACAAGCGAGTAAGACAACAAATCATAATGACAAATGAATTAATTTATATGTATTTATATACTATTTTCTATTTGATTGACGGGTCCCATCCTATTTTGGCATGTAAGTGTTGCTCGATTGCTTTTAACTTTAACAAGTTATCATTCACAATCTATCAATTTTTTTTAATGAAGAAAAACAAACCCGAACATGGTTCGGAAAAAGAACTAGTTAGATTGATTTTGGGAAAAATGATTAAGACAAAATATAAAATAGAAATTTTGCGAATTTCACAAAATTCAAAGAATTAAAATATGATACGAGGTCTTTTTGAAGTCAAGTTCGAACATATAACAACTCTAATTAATCACGGTCATCATAAACCTCAGGTATTTGCTATCATCATCATGAATCGTATTTATATACTATTTTCTATTTGATTGACGGGTCCCATCCTATTTTGGCATGTAAGTGTTGCTCGATTGCTTTTAACTTTAACAAGTTATCATTCACAATCTATCAATTTTTTTTAATGAAGAAAAACAAACCCGAACATGGTTCGGAAAAAGAACTAGTTAGATTGATTTTGGGAAAAATGATTAAGACAAAATATAAAATAGAAATTTTGCGAATTTCACAAAATTCAAAGAATTAAAATATGATACGAGGTCTTTTTGAAGTCAAGTTCGAACATATAACAACTCTAATTAATCACGGTCATCATAAACCTCAGGTATTTGCTATCATCATGAATCGTATTTATATGGGGGCATTAATGCATTATGCTGATTTTGGGGAAAAAATGGAGAACAGACAGAAAATAAAATAAAAAAAAACTTATGTTGAGAGTGGGATTTGAACCCACGCCCTTTCGGACCAGAACCTTAATCTGGCGCCTTAGACCAACTCGGCCATCTCAACTTGTTGTCTCATCCTACATCTAATATTAAACAATCCTTTATACAGCATCTACAAATTAAAAACACATTTTCATTGCTTAGTTGCACTTGCAAATCATTGTATCTTCAATAATCATAGATAGAAATGGAATCGCAGTTCCTCTCGTTAAAACCATTCCAAAATTATCGGTAATTAATTGCACAACTCCAATTTACTCAACACCATTCCTACAATTTATAACAGATTGAATAGGGCTAAATAATGAATGCAACATATCTTCACCCAACAAATGAATTCAGCACACAAAGGAAGCTGCAATATACTCATTACTTTATGCATTGATCAAATATAAAGTGTATAACAAGTCTCTTGATTAGAAAAGAGAGGCATAGGTACAACCGGTGGCAATGATGGATCCTACACAGAACGCGAGAGAAGCAACGAGGCTCGAATCCAAGAGCTTTCTCTCCCCAAAGACATACCCAAACAACGTAATGCTTCCATCCGCTACCACTCTTGCAAGTGTCTCTACTTCCATAGTGAGTAACGCTGCATTGTATGTCCCATGTGAAAGGACGGATGGAAGCCTACGCGACAAGAGTGAGAGATTGACACCTACAAACACACAGAAGATGAATGGTCAAGCAAACTTGTAGCAACATACTGTAGTGTTGAATGGAATCAACACGCAACTTACCCTCTATAACTTCAGCAAACACGAACACGATGACTCCTGAGCACACGTACTGAGGTACCGAGTAAGGAGTCGTGAATTTAAAGCTAAGAAGAATTCCTAGGCAAACCATGATCTCTGACACTAGCAAAGCTTGCCTGCATTTCAAATTATGCGCGTCAAGGCTGGAATTGACAGCGGTATGATACTGAATCAAGTGATCTTCGTTACCTCTCTTGAAATGCATTGCAAATGTAGCTTCCTACGAGAACTTTCAGTGGAAGCACCGTTAGGCCAAGGCACGTGAGGAAGATCGAGACTGAGCTCGTAGACCATTCAAAATAGTACGAAGTAACGACAGCTGACTCTGACAGTAACATTTCTGTTGCAAACTTTAGCATGAAGTGAATTGCAAGTTGAACCTGATTGATTGGCAGATTGCAATGTCAAAACAAGGCGTCACATAAAGCACAAAACAACTAGAACAGTGCTTAACTGCATACCTTGAGAGGCGTTGTGAGTAATCTGAATGCGGATAATGGCTGTCCGGCACCTCTCTTATACAAGCTATCATCTGCAATCGGAAAATCAGAATCAGTTGTAAAGAAAAGCACAAGTAAACATCCATCCATCTACAGCATGTATTGTTATATTGTCCTTGATGAAGAGTGCTACTGATCATGTATACCTGCAATGTTCTTCCATTCTGTATGATCTCGCTCGGGTTCTCTAAATGAAATGCACAGCAGAAGGAAATAAATCAGCCATGAAACTGCCATAAGCCATCCAGGCAAAGTGTACTTGTTGAAATTGAGCTTGTAGATGTTGAAGTCGAGTTGAAGCAAGGCAGCAACAGCAGGACCGAAAGCCGTCCCAAGAGCACTAGCAACAACATAGCCTGCTGCTGCTTGCATTCTGAATTTAAGGGGTACGGACACGGTGTCAGCTATATAGCGTCTGTTGACAGTTCTAGCGGCGCCCAACCTTCAAACAACCACACATAAGTCTGTTAAATCGGATGTATCACAACCATAGCTGGTTAATGTCATAGACTCATAGGTTTGGACTCACCCACAACGTAGACGGCCAACGAGTAGAATCCAAAAGGAGTCACAGAAGGAAGCTAAAGCATACAAAGTATTCCCAATGATGAGGGCGATAGAGCTGAAGACGAGTGGCCTAAAGTATGATCTACTTGACCAGGCACTCAGGTAAACTGATGAAAAGAGTTGCGTAAAAGACATTGCACCGATAACAGCTCCACAAGCTGTTGCTGCCTGTCCAAGTGCTTGCGAGTAGTCATCAGAAGTGGGAACAACAAGATACGTATTAGCTTCATAGAGAAAGGTGAAGAGTATATTGAGAAGAAGGGACGCGATATCAAGCCCTGCCTGATTGGTCTTTCTGAATTCAGGAAGAGAAGGAAACTCCTCTTGTATGTGGAAGGAGCTCTGAGTTAGGATATGAAGGAAGTTTGATGAGATGGTTGCGCTTTCTATGGCTTCGCTTATAGATTCAATGATGTCGTCCTGCATTGGATCATCCATGAATTCATCGTTAATCCGAAGGAAAACAAAAGAACAAGTTGCTAGATATACCTCTGCTGAGCTTGATGCTCCTCCTAGCCGCTGCTGAAGATCTTCGAGATTGATTCTTATGGCTCCAATAAGCGCCCTCAAACCCTGCCAAAAGACAAAAGCTCATGCCATAAGAACAAGATTTTACGAAATGAAATGCCAATGTATGGATTGAAGTGAATTGTATAGTAGTACCACATGCTTGTACAGCTGCCGGAGCTGGGAATAAGGGTGGTTTACACGACTCGTGAGGTAGGGAACGCTGAGGCCACAGCTCAAGCGTTTGTCGTAATCCAATAAGGGTGGTTTACACGACTCGTGAGGTAGTGTTCATCTCAACAAACAAGAGAAGGGTTAAAAGATCCTCCCCAACTGCTCGGTAACCCTCTCTGAGTTTGCTTATCTTGTCGTAATCCAATTCGGGATTGGGAAAGCAATGCTGCTTAGATAGCTTGCCCAGCTTTCGAGACAGCACCCCTTCTTGACCCAAAATGAAGAGTGTAACATTTTCCACCTGAAAAGGACAATGTTGATGAAGGAGTTTAAACAACTTCAGTGATTCCATTGATCATCTTACCTCGTTATCGAGCAATCTTTTGAACTCGTTGGTTATCTGGCTATGATCCAAGGATTTGTTCTTAAGCCGATGAACGTATTCGTTGATTTTCCTCTTTAACAGCTTATAGTTGATGTAGTAGCTGAAATTAAAGAGAACTTCACATTCAGCAAGAAACTTGAAAGAGAATTTAGAACAATGAACTAGAGTTTCTTCACATCACATACCTTTCCCACACTTGGATTTTTTTCTCCTTCAAAAATTTACCGAATTTTACCATTTTTGTGAATTGAAACAACCTCGTATATGTATGTATGTATGCATTGACGTGTATGTCAGGAAACTAAATAACATCCATCTTCGAGTTCAATCACATGGTTAAAATCTAAGATGAAGAAGCTGGAAGGATTTTCTAAACTCATGCCAAGATATTCCCCAGAAAACCGCAATACATTATGATAAAGAGTCATATAAGAAAGCATATTCTGTAAGTTAGTTGCAAAGCATTATCTGCATGAATCCTATGGTTTGGGATACAAAATTTTAAATTGGTAGACACATCCAATTCCAAAGCACAACTCGTTAACATCTCTTTCAAGTTTGATCGAATCCTTCAGAAAGGGGCAAAAATAGGAGGATATGACTTTGTAAGAAAAACAAAATCAAATGTTAATGGTGAGGAATGTGTCAGTAAGGTTATCAACAAGAATAGTTCAAATTGGCAACACAGATTGCAATGCAACAAGCTCGCCGTCTTCAAGCTTTGTTCCTTTGAGGTGCAGGTTCCCTAAATAGAACATGTATGCTTTGCGCAGAAAAACTACCGAGGTTTATTTGCGTCCCATGAAGAAGAAACTCACAACAATCTCAACTGTTTCAGAGATAAAAACCCATTCTCCAACTTTAACTAAACCAGTTGTCAGATAATCACCATCTACAAGGGTGAATAATATGTTGCATCTTATTATAGCATACTGTAGCAAGGACATCAACTAGCTTATGATGGCTTTCAGGGAGATTTCTTTTACCCCGAATTCAATGTCCCATTCAAATTTAAGCTCATCTACTTGACCCTCAAATCCCTAATGCACCAACGAAGGACAATTCAGGGCCAGAAGTTCCAGTAGAGTTGGGATGATTTTAGGCTTCTTTCAAATGGCTTTAAATTTTGATTTCAGCCATACCCACAAGTACTAATCTTATATAACCAACAGATTATGCAGCGCTTTGTATACAAATACAAAGACACGCCCTAATAGAAGGCGTGGAAGTGATTCCGTCGAGCTCACTGTAACGGTTAATCTGCTATCTTGAAAAAACACAACTGCTGGATAATCAGCGAAATTGAACTAGAAGAATCCAAATAGTATAATATGCCAAACAGAAATAGAGTGAGCAACAAGAGTTCAAAGCAGTGGCTTCTTCAACCCAACAACGCAAACAAAACTGAAAAACTGAGCATCATGAAACAAAATCTAGCATAAATACCGTCCTAATGACCCGCTACCAACGCTTGCAATTTTCTTTCACATCATAGCTTACTCTTCGTCCTACTACTCTGCCACCAAAGGGTCTGCAGCTTATGATTTCATACCATAGCTTACTCTTCATCCTCCTCTTCAGCACCACCAGACTTCTTGGCAGCAGCCTTCTGGTTCCTTCTCTTCACTCTTCCAGGTCGGCCACCTCCGAATGGGCTGGTAAGGGAGAAGTCTATGTGCTTCTGAGAGTCCACCCTCACCATGAAAGAGGGGATGTTAACCACCTGCCTTCCAACCCTGCAAAACAAAAAAGACAGATAATGAAATGTGTTAGGAAACAATGTTTCATGGATACAAAACACACTACTGAACAATAAATAGTCATCATTTATTAGTTAGATTCAAGATGAATCACAACATATAGAAGCCAAGGTGCAATTTGATGCTCCAAAATTTTGAATTTTATTTTAGCAAGTCAATGAACAGTATAAATTTTTAAATCAGTAAGATTTGACATACACAAATGCATCAAAATCATAAAAATTTTGAAGGCACAGAATGCAATTGATAGTCTACCTGATATGCCTTTGCCTGATTAGCACACGAGCATGATGGATGGACTTAGCCATACCAGACTTGAAAACGAGGGTTTGGAGACGACGCTCAAGGAAGTTCTCAACTGTAAGAGCCAAGACATAATCCAGCTTGTTCTGGCTCTCATCTAGCAGACCATATCGAAACATCCTCCTAAGCAAAGCCTCACCCTCAAACATCCGACGGGGGTTCTTCTCATCAAGGGTGAGAAGATGCCTTGCATTGTTGCGGATACGGCTCAAAGCATACTGGACCCTCCACAACTCCCTCTTACAACGAAGCCCGTACTCACCAACGAGCTTCAGTTCAGCATCCAAACGCTCCTTCTCATAAGGACGACGGGGCTTCTTAAATGTCTTTCCATCTAACCACAATCACACTCATCTTCTTAGCACATAAAAAGATAACACAGCAATAACTCACCAAAATATGACAAATCATGATAGCATAAAAAACAATACAACTCATTCAAATTTCAATGCCAGCTGAAAATGCATTTTAAACCGTCTCCTTCACATGCTAATGAAAAAAAAATCAAAAGTTCAAGTCAATCCAATCCAGAGTGAGTGTACAAAATCAGATCAAACAACATGTAAATGAATCTGTTCTGTTGAGGAACATAATTCGTTGTTCTTCAAACTACCGATTGTATCTCGATTTGATGTAGTCAATATCTAAATTTAGATTGCTGATTTCCATCTCCAGTTTGCATCACTCGATTTACCTAATCCTAAAAGTTACTGAAATACCACCTATCCCACGAAAAATCAGTTTCCGATTGTAAATTGCCTGAAACAAGGTCTCAGCATGGGAAGGGGATGATGCGGAAACGATAAGGACTTACAGTTGCGGTAGTAAGAAACGTGGACCATGGCTGATCGGCGCCGTAGTCGTGCTCTCTCTGGACGGCGGGTACTAAGCAAAGCGGAGGTTAGAGGAGCTCCACATGCGTGAGGGAAGGAAGCCTTTTATTTACAAAAACCCTAAAAGCTGCCAACTATACGTTTGGGCATCTCTAGTGTTTACTGGGCTTGGGCTAGGCTCTCCATATTGAAATCAGCCCAACTATACTTGGTAAATGGTAACGGCCCCTTAAGCACCCACTTCAAGAATTTGTGGTTAAAGATTAGAGTTTGTCTTCTAAAAATCGCGTCTAGGCAGTAGGCGACAAGGAACCTAAGAATTTTTATGCCTAGGCATGTTTCTAGATGGATATTTGCCAAGGCACCACCTAGGTGCCACATAGACCCGTCTAGGCATTGTCTAGGCCCGTCTAAGTACCGCCTAGGCCCGTCTAAGTTGACGTGCCACATAGACCCGTCTAGGCACTGTCTAGGCCCACCTAAGTACCGCCTAGGCCCTAGGCCCGTCTAAGTTGACGATTATTTAGTTTTAATGTTTATTCAAGTGATTAGTCGACTTAAGGATTTTTTATGGCCCAAGTTGGGATGTATTTTCTTTTAATTCAAAACTATGGTTTTGGATTTTATGAAGTTTAGAGTCGTTATTCTGATGTATACTTTTGCGTTTATTTACTTTAGCGTTAGTTAAAAACCACAAATTTGGGTTTATAAGTGATATTCTAGATTATTATTACATTATATGAATGATTGAAATGTGATCTACGTTAAAATATAAGGAAATAATCAAATTTGTTTTAAATCTGCCTAGGTGCCGCCTAGCAGCCAGCTAGCGCCTTTTAGAACATTGATTAGGGGTGTTATATGAGTCGAGTAGCTTGAGCTCGACTAGATAAAAGCTCGGCGCGAGCTCAATCATTTTCTAAACAAGCCGAGTATGAGCACATTTTTAAACTCGGTTCAAAGCTCAGCTCGATCGCATGATTTAAGAGCACGAATAGCTTGAATTGTTGTGAAATTTCTAAAATTTCCTTTGAGTCGCTATATTGTGAGCAAATAGGGTTGTCTAATGCTAAAAAAACAAAACTTTTCTCGAGCTCGTTCATTTTCTAAACGAGCTGAGTATGAGCACATTTTTAAGCTTAGTCCAAATTTAGACTCGGCTCGAGCTCGACTCGTTTCTAAAAGAGCTAAATATGAACAAACAATGATCAGCTCGTTTGGCTCGAATAACAACCATATCCAAGATTATTCTAAGAGGAACGAAATTATATGTATTGAACAGGTCTGGCGGGTTGAGAGATCGAAATATCATTATAGATGAAATTATCATAAAAACAACCAATAACAAACGAGAAAAACAATATAAACTAAGAAAATACAACAACTAAAGCTAGGGAGGACTATATTAGTTGAAGTTAGTATAGGCCAAGATATGAACAGGCACTACAAATAAAATTGCTTTGGAAAATCTTAGCAGAGCCATGTAACCAGTGGGTCCAAGTGATCAAAGAAAAATATTTGAAAGAAACCCCCCTCCTTGAATACCAGCGAAAAGGTAATTCATCTTGGCAATGGATCAAACTAATGGAACTAAAAGAATAATTCTGCAAAGGACTAATATGACAAATAGGAAATGGAAAGACGATCAATTTTTGGAAAGACATATGGCTAGACGGAAAACCACTACAAGGTCGACAACATCCCAACATCACAATCAATGAAAATGACAAGGCGGAAAAATACATCAAAATCAACAAAAAATGGAATATTGATGAATTATCCAACATCCTCCAATGGACGTGGTTAACAAGATCGATAATATCTACATACCATAACACAAAATAGAAGACAACTTATAGTGGAAACCAAGTAAAAAGGGTTGGTTTAGCACGACAAGTGCCCTAGCACACATCACAAAGCAAAACCCAGAAGAAACTAGTGACACGACATGGATATGAACCCTAAATCCTTCTCTTAATGCTAGTGCCTCTGACATTAATGGTTTTTGTAACCCAAATCGTTTTCCCCCAATGGAAGTAACGTCCCCCTTATTGTCTCGAATAATGAACCCTATTGAACTCTGTCTGTTCCCAGATGCTGAACCGTCGAAATTTAATTTCCATTTCCCCGGTGGTGGTCTTTGCCATTTAACTTTTTGCTTTCTCCTTGATTTGTTAGGGATCCAATTTCCGTTATTCCTGATTTCATTAGTTTCCCATTCAATAGGTTTATCTGCCTTTTTCCATTCTTCGAAGAACGAGTTTACCATCTTTAGGAATCCTTCTGTATTTGGCAGCTTTTGTTGCTGGAAGATTAATTTGTTCCTACATAACCATTTAGTCCACCAGTGAAACGCTAGATGTGTTCTTTGTTGGCCGTCCAGTAGTCCTGTTGTGAACGCCATCAGTGATTCAATTTTTCTTGACTCTCTGATCTTTGCACATATTTTAGATTTTACTACACTTGACAAACTTGGGCAACACATCGAGTACTTGCACTCGAACAGAAGATGGGCAGTGTCTTCCTCATGATGGTCGCAAACCGCGCAGTATGGTGGGATGGCGATTCCTCTTCGAGATAGTCTGGCAGCTGTTTGTAGTCCATTGTGGCAGACTTTCCACATGAAATTCTTTATCTTGGGTGGGACATTGAGTTTCCAGATCCACGCATTGACATCGTTTGTTAAGTCTATCGATTTTGTTTTTAGCTTATAAGCACTTGACGTTGTGAACCATCCTTTTCTATCCGGCCACCAATACATTCGGTCTTGTATTTGACTAACCGGTAGTGGAATGTTTGCAATTTCTTGTGCCATATCGTTTTCCAAAGTTGATTCTAACATTGCCCTATTCCAAGCCCCATTATTGATATAGTGTTCCACAGTTTCATCTGGGTTAATCCTTGTTCGGTCGAGGCGGGCCGAATTGATATCTTTGATTGGAGCCCATTTGTCCTTCCAAAATTTGATTGTTTTTCCATCCCTCACTGACCATGCTAACCCTTCCTTGAATGGCTCAATGATTTTCCTCAGTTGTGTCCATTGCCATGATGCATTTCCTTTCTTATGATGATCCAGAATGGACTCGGATTTTAAATATTTGTAGTTAATAATTCTTACCCATCTGTTGTTTGGTTCCGCAATGATTTTCCAAATGAGTTTCATCTGAAGAGCTTCATTCATCTCTTTTGTTTTTCGTAATCTCATTCCTCCATTTGCTTTGGGTCTGCACACCCTGTCCCATCCTATTAATGGTTTATACTATAGATCTTTGTTCCAAAAGAATGTTCAGTTTACCTTATCTAGAGCCAAATGTATTGACACTGGAAGCATGAAACTTTGCATTGCAAAAAGTGGCTTGGCTGCTAAATTTGAATTTATTAACACCGATCTGCCATGTTGTGAAAGAGAGTCAGCTTTCCATTTTGTCAGTTGATTCGTTGCTTTTCCAATTATCCCTTCAAATGTTTCTTTATTCACTCTACCATTGACAATCGGGCATCCCAGATACTTGTCAAGTTTCACTTGCTTCGCAATATTGAGAAATCCTTCAATGGTAGTGATTCGCGAAGATGGTATTCCTGGGGAGGCCTGGAAATCAGATTTATTATAATTAACTTTTTGGCCAGAGAGTTTGCAGTAATCGTCAATGATTTTGGTTACTGTTTCACAAGTTGTTTGGTTGCCTTTGGCAAAGATAATGATATCATTAGCAAAGGCAAGAAAGGGGATTCTCGGTCCTGAATGGCAAAATCGGAATCCAACACCAGAATGATTGAGGTTGGATTCAGAGTTAAGTTTTCTAGCAAGAATTTCTGCTCCAATAATAAACAGAAATGGAGACATGGGGTCACCTTGTCGCAGGCCCCGAGAGGGTTTAAACACTTCTGTAGGCTCGTTGTTGACAAGTACTGAGAAGGACACAGTTGTAACACATTCCATTATTAGCTTGATCACTTGGTTGCTAAACCCAAATTTCCTTAGGTCTGCCTCTGTAAATGTCCAATCAACTCTATCATAGGCTTTCTCCATATCGAGTTTGATTGCTAACCAGCCCTCCGACCCTTTCCGTGTTTTGAAAGAATGGAAAATCTCATGTGCTATTAGAATATTATCTTGTATGGCTCTGTCAGACACAAAGGCACCTTGAAAGGGGTGAATAAGTTTTCCTATCACCTTTTTAAGTCTCTCAGTAAGAATTCTTGAGATAATCTTATATATCGTGGAACATAGGCTAATGGGTCTATAATCGGTAGTCTTAGAGGGATTGTCACATTTAGGTAATAGCATTATAAATGTGTGGTTGATCTGCCTGAGTAGTTTACCAGAATGGAAAAACGCTTTGACTGCTTTTATGACATCACAGCCAACTATATCCCAGTAAGATTTGTAAAATTCAGCTGTCATACCGTCGGGGCCAGGTGATTTATTTCTGCCCAATGCCCAAACTGCGCCCTTGATTTCACTATTGGTCGGTTGTTGGCTGAGGCTATTATTTTCTTCTTCCGTGACAGTTGTTGGTATTAATTCAAGGTACTCGTTGAGTAAATTTAGATTTATTTGCTCTTTGGCAAACCGCTTGTCAAAATCATTTTTATTTTCTTCCTTGGTGTTCTCTTCACCTACGATCAGCGTTCCTGAGTTCGATTTGATATTTCGGATTATCTTCCTATTTCGTCTACTAGACGCTATTATGTGAAAATAGGTCGTGTTGGAGTCTGCTAGCTTGATATGCTTAGATTTCGCCCTTTGTCCCCAATATTCTTTTTGAAATTTTAGCAGTTGTTCTTTTTTCTTAATCACTTGTTTTTCCACTATGTGCTCCTTGCCAGTTCTTGGAGCTGTATTGGATTGTATGTTAATGAGCTCTTTCTCTACTACTTGTATTTTCCGAAAAACATTCCCAAAGGAGTTTTTATTCCATGTTTTGGCTTTATTTTTCAGAAGTTTTGTTTTGTATATTAGTATGTACATTGCTGACCCTGAGCATCTTACTCTCCAAGCTTGCTTAACGATATTCCTAAAGTCCATCATATGTAGCCACATATAAATTTGAACGGAGGTGGAGTAAATTCACGGCCAGAATCTAGACAAAAAGAGATCGGGCAGTGGTCTGAACCAGAGAATGCCCCATTAAAGGTTGATAGATCGGGAAAAGAGCAAAGGAACTCATGCTAAACTAGGACTCGATCAAGTTTTTCCCATATATTGTCTTCCCCTTCCCGTTTCTTCCTCTAGGTGAATTGGTTTCCAAACGACGGAATTTCAGATAAAGCACACTGGTCTTTGAAGTGGTTTAATCTAGAATATCTAGAAACGTTATTTAGCACCCCTCCCATCTTTTCACTACGGTTGCTTATCTCGTTCATATCCCCAACAATTAAACATGGTAGGGGCTCATTGTTAATTATGTTCGCAAATTCTGACCATAACGCATCTTTTTCATTCTCATGCGGGGGGCATAAACAAAGAAAATCATTCCTAAGAAGTTTTTATCAAGGCACGCATATTTTACTCGAATTACTCTAGGAAGAATCACCTCTGCTTCTATTGTTTCGTTAGCGGATGCGTTCTCGTTCCATAATAAACCAATTCTTCCCGTTCTGTCCTCCCCTAACGACCAGATGGCATTGTTGAAACCTGTTGATTTCCACAATTTCTCCTGAGGGATTTTGCTTGTTCTAGTTTCTGCAATTGCTAAAAGATTGATGTGCTCATTTATCCTCATTGCCTTTAGATCAATCCAAATATCACCCCTTCCTAGGCCTCTAATGTTCCAAAATCCGACTTTCATTTTAAACCTGTTTGATCTATTAGAAGCCGAGGGTATGGAACTTCTAATAGCGGAAATATATTCACACTTATGGTAACTCTTAATTGCATAACTTCTTTACCTTGTACAACCCATTTCTCATTACTAAACTTTATGTCATTTGAATACAAGAATACAGATTCGACTAAGCAAATTCTACTCCAATTCCTTAATGTGACATTAAATTCAGTTTGATCTCCCATTAAGCCGTAAATCCCTTTATCCCAGTAACGACCTGAATACCACCTATAAAACAATTCCATATTCAATACAAGATACTTAAGAAACTTCATTAAACCAGTGCATAAGTCTCAATACAACCGTCCACTAGATCGAAATTTTTCCAGACAGATGTTCCCAATACAGCACAACTGATACCAAAAGCTAGAATAAAACATACATAGGAGAAGATAATCGACCAGGGCTTCACAGAGCCATAACATACATAAACAGTCTACAACCGACAACATAGGACACAAAGGCAATACCCAAATCAATGGCCTTATTCGCTTCATGGCAGGGAGAGACTCGAAGCCATCACTGCGGACTCCCATATGCCAGCCCTTGATTGTCTTACACATGCTTCCCTTTCTTTGAGCTACCACCCATCAGAGTCATAGTGGAGCATGCTGAATCGCCTTCCTCGATCTTCATCTTCCGCTTCCCGGACTCAGTTCTTGAAGTTTCAGCAGGGGAGTGTTGGTTGACACGAGCAGGAGAGCTAGTAGGGGATGTTGTTGCCTTCTGTAGAGACTCCTCAAGGCGCTCAGGCAGGCCAAGGTTGGGCAGATTGAACTCAATAGATGGTGGCACATCTCTAAAAATCACCTCATAGTCAGCCTGAGTAAACCCAGGGTCAGCAAGCCTTTCATCAACCAAGCACTCTTCCATGAAATCATCTTCATCAAACTCCAAGTATTCCACATCGTCGGCAGCGTGGTGATGAAGATCGGGTTGCAATTCATGCTTAGAAAACAGATTCTCATCGTTTGGGGGAGCATCGGACAAGGGAAGCATAATAAGTGCACCCACAGTGGGAGGTACCACAATAGCAGCAGACATAGGCAGCAGAACAGAAAGTGGCTCAGGAGCAAGCACCACATTAGTAGCAGCCACAGGTGTGGCCGAAAAAGAGTTACCAACTGAGCCACCAGTGGACTTAGAAGAAGAGGAGTCAGAAGAAAGGGTAACATTCTTACCAAAACACCTTAGGAGATCATCCTTGGAGTGTCCAAACATGGGAGGTGGGCGCACAGGGGTTCTCCGAGCAGCAACTCTCACCCATTCTCCATCTCCTAGCTCTTGTGCGGGCTCCTCGGCAATAGAAGATGGCATCACATGAGGCTGCACCCCAATGTTAGCAGCCAGGTTGCACGAGCTTCTATTCGGGCACACATCAAACATGTGATCAGTGGCTCCGCAGCTTCCACATCCCTGTGGGAAGTCCTCAAACCACATGGGAAAGGACTCCACCTCCCCATGCTCATTCACCACAAATATTTCCCTACCTGCAATCTTAGTGACATCAACTGAAACACATACCCTTGGATACCTAAACCGAGCCCCTTTAGCATTAAAAGCTGAGACCTTAATAATTTCTCCCAAATGATTAGTCTTCACAATATCCCTCAAGATTTCCTCATGCACATATTTAGCCGGCAAACCAGGGTATCTAATCCACATATCTAGCATAGTAATTGACTCAGACCATGGATCAAAGTCCAACTTCCAGGGGCGCAATATGATCAGTTGCCCAGAGACATGGAAGGGACGATTGTCCCACACCCATGCGGCCATGCCCTATCCTCAGAGAGATCGAATCTTAGCTCAAACCAATTGTTAGCAATTGGTATGAGTTGAAAACCACCAGAGAGGGATTTCCAGACATACCTCATACGCTTTCTAACTTCCCTTGCTTCCATGGGTTCCCCGATGATGGTAGCAAAGATGGATGACTGGTGCAGCATAGAAATGTTCTCTTGCACTTTGCCTTGCAAAGCCAAGAGCTTTTCTCTGTTCATGGCTACCCTCTTGAATTTCTTCTTCACCTTCATTGCTTGTCCATCATCACCATCATTGGAGACGAAGATCTCCTCAACAAGTTTAGAGCCCTTCGGCTTGCCTTTAGTCTTGGCAGTTTGAGACTTTTTTGAAGCAGGATCTTCTGCAACCATAGGGCTCTTTCCCTTGTCGATCATTGTTGGAGCCATCACCAGAAAAACAAAGGAGATTTTTGTTAGAACAATTACTCTATAGCAGTTTGAATTAGAGGAGAAGAGGATTGAGATGTGCAGAACAAGCACACCCAAGAAGAGGTATTTATAGTAGAAATTTTGAGGAAAGAGAGGAAGGGAGAGATCAGAAAGCTCACACATCCAACTCCACACATGATTACAGATTGCGAAGCCATCCCTGTTGCAGAGCCCCCTTTCAATTTCATCATCGGCACAGTACGACCCTCCAATCGCATGCACCCAGAAAACCCCCAAATCAGACTCCGTACATGAGAAGCGAGGCCAAGGAGGAGGCCGATTGGACATCTCGGCACAAATCATCGTATCTCGGATCATCCACAAGCAATCCTCTGCTCAGACTTAAGATAAGGAGATTAAAGCAAATCCCACACGAAATCCCTCTCTTCGAGTTCGTACAGTAAACCAATCGCAAATCGCCATCGCATGGCCTAAATTGGCACCGGTTGCAATTTTAGGGAGAGAAATAGGGGCATCATTGTTTCCCCACAAGAAAGGAGACTGGTATTTGGGATTATAGAAGGATAGGTCATAGATTAGAGATTCAGAGGATTGAATCTCAAACTGGATTTCCATCGGCTTGTGAAGAACACAAAGGGGTTTTTTCGCCAAGCACGTTCTCCGAAAGGGGGCTCTTTTCCGTGATATCTCTATAAAATTGTTTACAACGAACTTATTTACAAAATTTCGATTTCCACACCCTGTTGCGGTGTAAATTAGCAATTAGCAAGGTACGTTGTGAAAATTAGTGGAGTATCTATTGCTGGAGTGAAATTGTGAAAAATACTAGATAGATAAAAGTTTTAAAAAATACATTTCATGCATAAAAACAAGAATTTGCAACAAGCAAGATAATGATCAAGACTTGGTGGACCTAATACAACGTCACCCACACAAGACTGTCAGAACAAAAATAATCTCTTCTTTCGAGTACTCAATCTCGCACCTACTAGATCTCCGGCCGATGGAACAAAGAAAGTAGTTACCGACTCAGTTAAGTTGGTTTACAGGATCTGAGCTGCTGTGTTCAACTTCTCAGCCAGGCTGAGCTGTGTCCTTGTGATGCTCGACAGATACACCAAAAGAAGTTGGTCCTAACAATGCACACATTGATTTCAGAACAAATTTCAAGAGGAAAATTTACTTACTATAATTTCATTCAGCTACCAGGGATATCCAAGTATCAGGATTCTTACCTGTAGACTATCATTAACGAGTTTATCAAAAGCAGCAGGTGATAATTTTGGCAGAGATGATACTGCATCAGCTATGAACCGACCAATGCTGTTGTCTGGGGCAACACGGTTTTCCTGTGGAGGATAATATGAAGATGTGATTCAAATTTGCAAAGATAAGCTGGATGTTCATTCTAATATAATAGAGCCCACTTACAACAACATCATCAACATATTTATAAACATCATCAATAAGGGTCAACAATCGCTCCATTGAAGCTTCCATCCCTTCTACATCGCCCGGAATCTTGTCGGCCATCGTTGCCTTCAACAGCTCATCTACAAGCAAAGTACATTTCAACCAAAACATAATGCTTAGTCGTCGTCATAAACAACCGAGGACCTTCTAACCTATCAACTGATAAAAATATGAGGAATAGAACATGTACATACATCCAACCCGCTCTGCCTCGGCCATCTGGAGATTCACAGGGACTTCCTGAAACTGAGCAGCAAGCGGCGTTTCTCCAAGTGACAAGTTATGAGAAATAAACGCCTTTATTGTAGCTTCCCCGTTTTTGAATGTTGTATCAACTATCAAATGAACAGGGTTTTGCACTTCTCTAGAGAAGAAGTCATGGATCAGTGCAGAACCACCGGAAAGTTCAAAGCCTGTAGAATACCTGCAAATATATAAGCAAAAAGAAAGCTCAAAATCAATCAACATGTATACCAAAGCTTGATTCATTATCCGCATACTAACTAATTGTTATAAGCATAAATTAACAACTTGTAAGAAGCCAAAAGGGCATTCATGACATTGCTACTTATCAACTGAGAGTCTGAGATTAGTTAATCTCTCCCACACACGCAAGCATAATGAGGGCTAGGATATGAATCTCACCATCCAACTATGACCTCCTTAGGATTCACTTTCTGGTGCGATATAAGCATATTGTGGTGGTATTCAATATCCAATGCGACCTGAAATGGACGAGTACACAGACTGTATTAACACAACAGTATGTGACACCAATTTCGAACAGAAGGTGTAGCTTTACCAAACCTCTTTTCTACAATCATCCACAAACCTATAGTATTAACACAATTTATGACAATGCTACACGGACACAGGAATAGGGTACGATGCAGAAACGGGGAAAAGGCAATCCTAACTTTATAGGAGATGACACATTGGGAAACAGCAACATAAATTATTAGCTTTAAAGGTCTAAATAAGAATAAAAGATGTATGACAAAAATGTACATAAAAAGATTTTATCTGAGAACAGTCTTTGCAAACATTTGTTTTTTCGCAGTTCACTGGAATTTCTTTCATAAAAAAAAAAGTAATTCTGAGAACAGTCTTTGCAAACATTTGCAAACATTTGTTGTGTACACACAATATCCTGGCACCGCGTATCGGTGTATCATATATTTATGATACATAAGAGATTCAGCTACAATTATGATTAAAACACAAAAACAAAGAGAGCCATCTCTCTCAGATGAATTCATTGCTGGAAAACACAAAATTCTGCAACAATTGTGACATACAAAAACCCAAAACTCCTAGAGGACTCTGGTTTTAAAGCCAAATAAACCCCAAGGAATCAATCTGATCAATGCTCAGATTTGGAGGATTAGTTCCTAAATCCTTCTCAAAGAACCAAAGGCGGATTTCGCATTACTTCCACGCAATAACCACCTTAACAAGCTATAGTATCGATAATTTCCGCAAGGAGAAATTTGACCATACAAAGGTTGTAGCTTTAACACCAGCGAGCTAATACATTAATTGGCAACTTTCCTCAATACAAATAATCAATCAAATCTCCTTAAGGTCTGAAGAAACTGAAACCTAACTTCGACTTAATGAGAGTGAAAGGGGGGAGAACCTGATCGGATGACTCGTTGTGGGGCACAGCGTAGGAGTTGCGAACTTCGACAGTTCCATCGGGTAAGACAGAACCGAGGAGCGTGCCGATAACCCTCTCCGCCTCCGCTGGTCGGCGAACATAGCAATCGCAGATGTTGAATAGAACAAGAGGCTGAACCTTCACCGACGGGACCGCCGCCCCCGAAGTACTGAACTGCAACACGGTCTTGTCAGACGACGCCATTGCCAACCCTTCTGCAGACGACGACGGGGAGGGAGGGAGAGGAATTAGGGTTTGAAGAGGGAAGACTGGTGGCGCGGCGTGAAGAATGGGACTGATGAAAATTAGGGTTAGTTTGCTTCTAGGTTTTGTAAAAGCCAAATTACCTAGTTGGTCCCAACTTTTGAGCTTCGTCCTAAATTGGTCATTAGCTTTTGAAATTTTCTAGAAAAAGGGTCTTTTTTTTCCAATGGATTAGCACATCTATCCATAATCTACCTCTGTGTCTATCTACTATCTTTCTATTTATAATTAATGGATCTTATTAGATACACCGTAAATCATACTTTTTAAGGCACGTTCAAAGCAACGTGGTACCACGTCCAAAACAATATGGCAAAATTTTCAATTAATTATGCTTTTAATCATCTTTAACAAAAAGAATTAGTGCACGTCGAAAGCAACGTGGTACCACATCCAAAGCAACGTGTTGATTTGCGATGTATATAGTTTCCGCGATAACTAACTGAGAATTTTTTTTATGAGGTATCACGACTACTGTAATTATAATTTTTTTTTACTATTTAAATTTAAGTTTTTTTTATATTTTCTTAACATATTATACATTTTTTAATCAATCTATAATCTATCTATTAATCTATATTTATTAAACACTAAAGAAGGAGTACAATTCAACACATGTGGAATTCTCCATTATTTTAGTCCAATGTGGTGATCGTTCATTCAATCATGGATGATGTGTCATTTTATGAAATTTTCAAATTTTTTTTTTATCTAATGTGACAATTAAGGTGGCAATTGAGGATGACTAAGGATGGAATATTTGATCACTACCCTATGTTTGTACAAATCATTCCGCTTTTCATACAATTCTATATATATATATATATATATATATATATATATATATATATATATATATATATATATATATATATATATATATATATATATATATATATATATAGAATATTGGAAAACAAGAATTGAATTTTTATTTTCGGATTCTCCATTAATTATGTATGATGTGTCATTTTATTAATTTTTTGGATTTTTTTATTATCTAATGTGGCAATTGAGGTTGACTAAGGATGAAATATTTGATCAATATTGATGCGGGGCCATCTTCTACACCTCCGGACACGCCTATCATCCTTGGGGATGGACCGATGACTCGAGCTCGCGCTAAGAACCTTCAACGAGACTCATTCTTGTTCGTGAGTCACGCTCTATTCTCAAGCTCGTTACAACTTCAAGAGACACCATTGAAGACCTATATGTGTATAGGGCATGAAGAGGCCGAGCCCCCTTAGTCACAAAAGGGTCGATTTTTACTAAGTGTTGGAACCCCTTTTTATTGCTATTTTTAGTAACATTTTTACGTAAGTTATTTTAGGTAACTTTAGGGGTTATTTTTATTAAGTCTTTTATTTCTTATTTTTATTAGAAATCGGCCTTTTATGTTATATAAGGCCGATTCCACCATTGTTAAACACTACGCCTCTTTTGAATGAACAAGTTCTCTTTTGTGTGAAACACATTGAGTGCAAGTCGATCGATTCGTAGCTAGGCTCATCGATTGCAAATTGGTATTGATCTCATCTTGGTTTATCTTGTGTTTGTCAATCTCGCAAGGGTTCGGTAATCCCTGATATCCACGAGCCCCCTCCTTGTGCCTCCAAGTTGTCCGCTTGGCTGTGTAGGGTTGTAGAGGCGGGTTATATAGTCATTGTTGGTTCCTACCCTCTATGGAGGCCTGGGGTCTTCATCTTGTTCTATATAGATCGACTCATCCAATCTATCGGTCCTTACATTGCTTTTGTCGAGTCTTTCAATTCATCAAGGTCGAGTCTTTGTTCTTTAGTGTAGTCGATATCGAGTCTTGCTGTGTCTTTTGTTTCTTGTTATAGTTGACATCGAGTCCTCTTGAATCTTGGTGTTCTTGATCGAGTTCTTTGAGTCTTGTCGAGTTCTTGCTTGTTCTTGTTTGTTTCTTGCTCTTTGAGTCTTGATTGTCGAAAATCGGGTCATCCTACGGCTTACCCCGTATCAAATATCCTATATTCGTACAAATTCAGTAAGTTTTCTTTACAAATCTTAATCCATACAAATCTCAATCAAGATCAATTCTTGTGATTTCATATGCAATTAGGATATATATAACCGGAAAAATAATAATTGGAAACAACGGCTGTAAAAATTATTCTCAAGCTTTTATATCAGGCCTCCAGCAGCAATAGAATTCATAACATCTCTTCTTGCTCGCATAAAGTTTTGTTCCACTTCAGCAGGTATGGTATCTTCCCATTGTGTCAATTAATCTCAGGCCTTACAAACACCACTAACGTTAGAAATTAGTCAAAATGTTTCAATTGAAATGAATCTCAAGCCAAATGATCTGACATTATATATTTTATTTGTTATGTTTTACTTTTTATGCAGGATCACAAAGAAGAATGATTTCCAATTCCTTAACGATCTCAATCCAAATGGTCGATGCGAAATTAGATTTCGCATTCTTCGGATGTGGAAAACAAAAAATTTCAAAGAAGAATATAAAAGATAAATCAGTAGACTTTGTTATCATCGATGAAAAGGTTTGTATACTCCTACCCATTCATGTATATTGTTATGCAATAACATATTTAACGACATTATGTAGTCATCAACCATATTCCAGGGGACTAAGATTGTTGCTTCTGCAAGGATAGCTGATTTAGACAAATTTGAAGGAATTATGAAAGGCTCTACATATGAGTTTCAAAGTTTTACGGTTTATTCTTATATTGCTGCTTGAAAATATTGCAAGTTATCTAGCCGAATAATGATGTCCAAGAATGATTCGTTCAAAAGCATTGATCAACCCACTATTCCTCGACACGAATTTGTATTTGTTGATATTGAGGCAATAGTTAGCAACAAACTGGATCACCAGTTTCGAGTTTGTAATTATCTGGTTTTTAAAATCTTATTCTATATTTTTAATGAACACATCTTGATCAATTCGATTTTAACTATAGATGTTATTGGGCACGTGATGTTTGTTGGTCCTATGACTAAATCCGTCGGACAAGGTTATTGTCTACATGATAGGAGAAGTCTCTTGATCCAAAATCATAGGTAAGATAATCATTTTTATGCATATTTTTATAAAATACAATGTATTTTTTAAAGTTGTGTAATAAAATACAAATTGTCAATTCTATGGTTTAATCACATTCTATTTTATTACCTTAATCATTTGGCATACATGTATATTTTACAACCTATTTTTAATTCCATAACATTTTACAACCTACCTTAATCTTTAGTTCATTTTATCTAATCATTTTAATTTACATGTAAGTGGTGTAAAGTGCAAGCAATACAATTACACAAATGAACTAATGAAGTCACATGTTAGGCCCAATTAATATCTGGCCCAATATAATTGAAAAACAATTATTTTTAACTATAACTTCCAGAACATTTCAATTTAATCGGTACAAAAATCCATTTTACTTAGAATCGCATGAATGACACATAGGGTGAATAGGTGTCAAAATGTTCAATAAATTAATATAAATATCATATATGCATGAAAAATGTTCAATAAAAGAATATAACTATCATATACGGATAAATTTATATTATAATCAATGCAATTTGTTTCAATCAAATGCTTATTGAAAATAATATTCTAAACTGATTTTATTTAGTCAGTATTCAAATTTTCACACAGCGTTACAAAACTTTTTCAAGTATTTGACTTAGCTAAAATTTGTAATTAAGTGTTTTTAACTTTATGTAGTTTTTTTTTCGTTAAGTTGTGTAATATAATATAAATTGTCAATACTATGGTTTAATCAGTTTATGTTTTATTATACCTTCATCATTTTGGCATACATGTACTATACTTTATTTGTAGGAATGCTACAATAAGATGCAATATGTGGGATTCATACGCTGAAGCGTTTAATTATTATGAGAATGTCGCTTATAATGACCGTGTGGTTTTCATTTTCCAGTTTGCTAGCATTGGATGTTTTAAAGATATTTTCATTCATATATGCATATATTTGATAGATAATTTGACTCCAATTTTGTGAAATTTCATTTTAATTAGATCCACTTATATTTTAAATATTCTATATATGAGATATATATATCTCAAACTGCATTGTTGGTGCCACAAATTAAGTTGTATGTTAATGACAAAAACATTCCAGAGATAGTTGCTTTCAAAGAAGGGTAATTATTATTTTCAATACTAATGTTTAATGTTTCTTTATGACAAGATATACTTATATTTTGTTATTATTATTTGTTGTAGTCTTTTGGCACTCAATAACATGCAAAAATCAAATACGAAGTATTGTTAAACTTCCTACCGAGATATATTATTCACCTGAAGATCATTTCTTCAAACTACATGATAGGAAGACACTTGATGAGATAAAATCAACCAATTATGTAAGTATTTTTTTAGCCTTTTAACTACTCCAATTTTTTTTTTTATCTTCATCCCTAAAATAATGTAACTATTTTATCTCCCTGTAAAATGTAGGTGGGAATTTTGTCACAATATAATTGGTACCATTGTTGGGTTTAATGATACCCATGGATGATTTTATAATTCCTACAAGAGGTGCAAAACTAGAGTTACACACCAATGTGACAAAGTTTAACGTAGAAAGTGTGCTAAAGCCCTCAATTATGGTGTTAATAGGTATGCTAATGATGAAAGGTCAAACAAGCGGTGTTTATCAACCAGTTTGAATCGTTCAGTAGATTTGACAGTTTTGCGACGTCTCAGTACAATGAGACGTTCAGAGTCCATATTGATCGGATTGGGTTGTGTCATACCTTGTTGGAACGAGGACTAAGAGATCTACAACTTTGTTGTTGAAGGTTTTTCCAGAATCCACTGAGAACATGATCGAAAATCATCATCTTTGCAGTTGTTCACGGTGGTCCGCACATCCCCAGGATTCGCTCTTTCCGGTGGTGGGTTACTGTTCTCCGCCTTCTCGGCGTCGAGACGCCGTGTGAGTCTTTGCACTCGCCCGTGTTCTCGGCATTCGTGGCTCGTCTTGGATCTTCATCGACTTCTCTGCTGATCGATGTCTTTTATGGGTTCTTGGGGTTTTTCTTTCTTCCTTATTGATTTGTGTTGCTTATGGTTGTATGTTGACGGTTAGTCCGTCTGCCGATTCGTCGGCCTCTCGAGCTTTAGGCTTGTCTGAGCTCGAATTTTTACCTAATACAAAAAAATCTTAAGCATTATATTTACTTAGGAATAATGTAAATTAGAATAATATCTATTAGTTGACAATTCAATTAATTGATATTATATCTAATTAGTTTTTATATTTATTTGCTATGATAAATAAAGTGAAAAGGGATAATCTATCTTTAAGATATTTCCTTGGCCACCAAGTAGTTTGATTTTTTTTATATTTATCTAGGATTTATCTACATTATTATTATTTATTTTTCAGCCAAGATTCTATCATTTTGCAAGGAATAGAGTTGGCCAACCTAGGGTTTTCTAGCATTATGTTTTCTATTTAAACATTTCGTTCATTCAATAAATAGAGAATATAATTTTTGACAAAAAAAAAATCAAATTTGGAGAGTTCTCCTAGGGAGGAACCGAGTTCCCCTGCGTGGGATATGTTTCGATGTGTTGTTTCTAGCTTGGTTTGTCTTGTGTGTGTCGATCATTGTTGAATGGTTAGTGCTACCACATATTTGGTGTGTGTCATCCTCGTTGAAGGATTGATGCTATCCATCATGCATGGCGTGTGTCGATTCTCGTCATAGGATTGGTTCTATCAAGCATCCACGAGCCCCCTCCTTGTGCCTCCAAGTAGTCCCCTTGGTTGTGTAAGGTTGTAGAGTCGGGTTATATAGTCATTGTTATTGGTTCTTGGTCATTGAATCAAGGGTCCTTAGCTTGTTCTATATAGATCGCCTCACCCCTCTATCATGTCTTTCATTTTCGTGTCTTCTACTTTCAATTACAACCGCATCTTAAGTCTTTTATTCATTCAATTTCGAGTCTTTGTTGAGTCTTGTATTGTTCTGCATTAATTCTTGCAATTGAGTCTTGATAGTCGAAGATCGGGTCATCCTACGGCTGACCCCGTATAAGCTAACCTATTACATGTTAGTTATGTTTGTAGGTATATATTATATCATATTTTGTTATTCATAGAATGTTATTTTTATTCATAGAATGATATATACACGCCCAACAAAATTTGTTAAACCCTCCTCGGAGCCGAATCAACGCGCTTCACGCGCTTGTGAAAATCCCCTTCCACAAACCCTTTGTGCAGTTCATCTGCCGTCCAATCTCTATGCAGTTCATCTGCCCTCCAATCTCCATCTTCTTCATCAAATTAGCCCGTTTGAATGGCTGATTCTGGAATCCAGAACACTTTTATCCCGTTTGAATGGCGGATTCGGTGCTTTCTTGCGCTTCATCTTCTCCATATCACCTCCGACGTCTTTCTCTCGTGCCTCGGGTTTGGGTACTATCGGGGTATCCCCGATGGTCTTTCGGTGGTCTTGAGTTTGCCGGTGTGGTGGCTCTCGCTTCTCGCCTGTGCCTCGCAACCTTTGGCCGGCTTTGTTCTGCGGTGGTGGTTCCGCAGTGGGGCTGGTGGCGCCGCCTGCCGGAGGTCTTCTGGTTTCGTCTCTCTCCAATGGTCTCCGGCTCTATTCGTCCCTCCAGGCGGCGTTTTTACTGGCCGGGATTACCTCCCGAGGGCCTTCTCTTCTGATCCAATTGGCTTAGCACGAGGGGTTTTACAAAGGAAAAAAAGGAAAAAAAAAAAGGTCTTCACCCGCTTCTCTCCCATCTATTCCCTCGTCTGGTTACTTCCTCTTCTCCTGTATCCTTTGGTTCGGCTCTACTGGCAGTTTTTTGCAGTGGTTGTGGTCTCAGTTCATGGTAGCACCGAAACCGGGGTGGTGTGTTATGCACCTTCCCTTTCTAACTCCCGAAAGGGCCCAAATCCTCCTAGCGAGGCTAAACAACCGATTCAGAGCTTCGTCCCTGATGAAGGATACAATCGTGGGAAACAAAAGATTAAACCGATTTAGGGCTCCATCCCTGATGATGGTTTCAATCGCGGGAAACAAAAGATTAAACAAATTTTGCAAGCGCTTAACATTAATCGCTCGGTTTGGTCTCTGGATGAATTTCAAGAAACCTTAGACAACCTGGCACTCACCTCTCTTTTCGCCTCATTTGTCGGCTTTCTGGTGAGCTTCCAAACCATCTACAAGAAGGTTTTCTTAGTTTGGATGTTTCTCGTCGGAAACCGCTTTGTGTTTCCGATGCCTAATAATATGTTCAATGTACGGTTCACGCTCGCAGATGACCGTGACAAGGTGTGGGATATGAGGCCATCCCATTTTGTGAGTCATCTGTTGATCTTCAGTCCTTGGAGGTGCGAGTTCGTCCCCTTCTCCAAGCCTTTATCTGCCTTGGCTGTATGGGTTCGTTTTTCAGCCGGTATATTTACGCTAGGGGTAAACAAATTTTGCTCTACTTGGTATATACGTGTTCTTGTTTATGACAGTTATGTGGGTGCTTGTTTAAGCCTTGCTATTGTCATGTACTCTTCGTTTAGGTACCCTGAGCTGTTCAGACTCAAAAATACAAAGACAAAAAATTGGAAGTATGAACCAAAAACAATCCTCTGTGGGTTTGTAATGTATAAATCTAAATGTGAAATAACTACCTTTCTTGAGTGCTATTGTCATGAAAAATTAACACCCTTTGAAAACTGCTTTTTCGACGCTACTTGGAACGTACGTTCTAGTCAGTTACCGACATGCTTGTCTTGCGTTCAATTCATGAATAATGGATGTTGTAACCTCAGTTTATGGTCCGTAATGAAGCCATTCAAGATTACTTTGTTAGTCTATATAAATACTTGGTGGTGTAGGTGTCTCCGTGGAAATCAAGTCAAGATTAGAATGTCTTATGCCTACACTGATGGAAAGTATAATGGATTAAATATAACTAATCTCCTTATAATTAAAACAAAATAGGGGAATGTATTCTTTGGCTTATTGCTTGGTTGTTTCCAAAGGAAAAGAATAATGTGTTTGAATTGTCAGATGTCGTGGTGGAATCGGTATGCCAAGTCTTGGCTTTCGAAACTATCAGACTCCAAATATTTTCACAACATTACGTCCGAAAGAAGGTTCAGGAATATCATTCGCTTCATTTCTTCCTCCGATGGAATTACCATTTGGTTGTTTATAGACATTTTGATTATAATCCTAGCAACAGGGGTTGTCTCTCTGTTCCCCGGGGACGGGCTTCGCTGGCAAGGTGTATGGGTGTGGGTGATGCTTTACATCAGGAGGCGCCTTAGCCCTCTGCACAAATGGTTCTTGCATACAAACAGGTTAGTTTATGAACACTCTTGGCTGATCTTTCTCTCCATCCCTCTAAATATTTTGATTAAATGCTTATTTTGGAGATTTAAGTTGCTCTGCCGGTTATGCTTGATAAAAACTAACGCCCTTTCTTGGTGTCTATACAAAACTGTGAAGGTGGTTTATGCCCCTTCATCCCCCAAATCCCGAAAGGGCCCTAAAAAATTGTGGATGATCTATCATCTGAAGGATTTGTTTCCGTTTCAGATGATGCCGAGAATCCCATCGTCTTTCCTTCAATGGCTTTTCTGCCTTTGGGGTCTAAGTTCATAAGTGATCATGTTGTTGAGCAGGTAAATCACAAGGTGAATAGACCGTTGGATGATCTCGTTCCTAAGGAACTTGCTAGGTTTGTGTTATCAGCTCTCTCTTCTGCTGCTCTCGGCACCATTACATTGGATAAGAATCCTCTGCCTACTGAACCAGCAACCGCTCCTAGGGATGCGCCGCCCCGGTTGAAACTGAGATGGACCTGTTTTTGGTCTAAGATCCAAAATCTCTTTCGGTTGGTGGTCTCATTGTTCTCTGAGAGTATATCTGTATGCAGTGGTTGTGTTTTCCTTTCATTTGATATGATTGTCGGTTCCTTAGTGGAGCTTAATGAGCTGCCTTGTTGGTATAAAACCTTTCATTTGAGTACAAATGATTTGCCTACTTATTTATGTGTGTTATGGTCTTGTAGCTGTTCCTTGGTAACTTTTGTGTTGCAAGTTTGTTTTTTCACATTGCTTCGAGCAAGATTGGGTTTGATTCTTTCTCTTTGGCTCGGAGTAGCTGCTATCGCTTTTCCTCTGATTTTGCTGGTGTGGTATGCATTATTAATTAACCTAAAATACAATTACGAAGCGTTGTTCGGCTGTCCAACTCTCAACAAACCTGTGTTCTGTTGCTATCCTGTTAACTGCGTAAATCCGTGTAGCAAATCGACCTTAATTAAGGTTGTGGGGGATCTCGATTTTTACAACAAGCCATCCAGTTGGCATCTTCACTCACTTGCCTCTTTACTTCTTTGTAGCTGAAGTTGTCTGCCTCTCGTTTCCTTCTGGATTGGGAGCTGGGAATTGTTTGTACACTACCTTGTGTGGTCTTGGCCCTATTCTAGGTCCATCATTACTTTGTTGTTTCGAGTAGGCAATCAACCTACTAAGAAAATTTTAGTTTGGTACCAAATGGATGGGGTCAGTAAATTTCCACCCCAATCCCACCATATAGTTTGTTATAAATGAAAGTCTGCTACTGGAACTGCAAGGGTATAGGTAAAAAGACCTTTTGGATAGAAATCGATGCGTTATGTAAAAACGAGCATATCCAAATTCTGTCGTTAGATGAGACAAAAGCGGAATCCATCCCGAAAAATAAATTATGGAAGAATATCGGTTTCAACGAGGCTATATGGTCTCCAAGCATTGGACGATCGAGGGGGATTGGTGTGTTGTGGAAATCCCACCAACTGAGTAACATTCTCATTTCTGTAGAAATACACTTACCTCGTATTATTGGGCTTAGATGTGAAAACTGCAATGATCGTAAAGTCATCCTCATGCTTTTTGCTTATGCGCCCCCCGATCCACGGGAAAAGGATGAGTTCTGGGAAGTTTTTTCCACTATAGTACACACTTCGTCCATCCCGTGCATTATTATGGGCGATCTAAATGAAATTACATGTAGCGAGGATAAGCTGGTTGGGACTGCTTGCCGTTCTTCTCGCTTCACACGCTTGCTACAATTCAAGAACAATTGCTCCCTCGTGGACCTTCCCTCGTTTGGAAACCCTTTCACTTGGAGACAAGGCACTAATGGAAGGTATAACATGTATGAAAAACTCGACAGAGTGCTAGTCTAGCATCAGATACTACACGATTACCCAAACCTTATCACTAAGAATGGGGCTTTTTCCACATCGGATCACTGTCCTATTTTTATTTCACTTGAGAATGGTGTCGCATTTAAAGCCCCCCCGTTTAAATTTGAGAATGCCTGGCTGCAGCGGAAAGACTTTCGTAACATTGTTAAACAATCGTGGTGAGCTACTTGTCACGGCTCCGCTATGTTTCAATTAACGTTCAAGCAAAGAATTCTGAAACAAAAAGCAAAGATATGGAATAAGTCAAATTTTGGAAATATTTTTCGACAATTACTTGAAGTAGAGGAAGAATTACTCAAGATCCAATCTACTAACCCAAGGGGGGTCTCGGTACCTTCGTTTACCAGAGAACAACGCCTTATCAAAAAAAAGGAAAAGCTCCTCCTCTTCCAAAAGACATTCTGGAACCAAAGAGCCAAAACAAAGCATATCAAACTATCAGATTCAAACACCTCGTATTTTCATCGCGTGGCTTCAGGGTGGAGACACCGAAAACAAATCCGTAACATTCTTTCTAGTAACGGCACTTTAATTATCGGCGAAGAAAATGTTAGAAATGAAATTAAGACGGACTTTGAAAAACGTTTCAAAAAGGAATCAATTGATGACAGATTATTAGAAGAGTTGCTGAATCTTATACAACCAGCTATCTCGGAGGAGGAAAACAATTTCCTTATCCGGCACCCGTCCAATAAAGAAATAAAGTCAACAGTTTTTAACCTTGGTAAGAACAAATCCCCTGGCCCCGCTGGTTTTACTGCTGAGTTCTACAAAGAATGTTGGGATATTGTTGGCATTTCCATTATTAGAGCTGTTAAGGGCTTCTTCTTATCTGGGAAAATCCTAAAGCAAATTAACCATACTTTCATCTCTCTCCTACCAAAAAAAGATAACCCGACGGCCACAAACCATTATCGCCCGATTAGCTTATGTTCCACAATCTACAAGATCATTTAAAAAATACTCACTGAAAGGATTAAAACTATCATTGGAAAACTAATTCACCCGCTTCAAGGTGCTTTTGTATCGGATAGAGCTATACAAGATAACGTCCTTATAGCCCACGAAATTTTTCATTCTTTCAGATCTCGAAGGGGCCGAGTGGGCTGGCTTGCGATAAAACTTGATATGGAAAAAGCATATGACAGAGTTGACTGGAATTTCACCAAAAAAGTTCTCCAAAGATTCGGGTTCCACCCGACTTTCATTTCTTGGGTTATGGAGTGGGTTTCGAGTGTCTCGTTCTCAATACTGGTAAACAATGGCCCAACAGAAATGTTCTTGCCCACACGGGGCATCCGTCAAGGTGACCCCCCTGTCCCCTTTTCTATTTATTCTCGGAGCAGAAATTCTAGCGCGAAGTCTAACAGTAGAATCAAATTCAGAAAGAAGTCAAATAGGTTTCAAATTTGGCCGGGGTGGTCCCCGGATCACTTTCCTCTCCTTTGCAGACGATATTATCATCTTCTCTAAAGGAAGTACTGAGGCAGGTCACAAGATTAGAAAAATAATTGACTCATACTGTAAAGTTTCTGGCCAAAAGGTTAACTACCATAAATCTAGTTTCCAAGCAACCAAAGGAATTACGGACTCCAAGATTTCCGAGCTTGGTAACTGCCTAAATATTTCAAATGTCTCCTCCCTGGAGAAATATCTAGGTTGCCCCATCATAAATGGTAGGGTAAGCAAAGCCACATTTGAGGACATTATATGCCGATCCAAAGAACAATTAAGTAAATGGCGTGCTAATGCGCTATCACAACAAGGCCGCGCCATCCTAATAAACACAAATTTAGCAGTCAAACCCCTATACATTATGCAAAACTTCCTGTTACCGGCCTCAATACATAAAGAATTAGATCAAGTGAAGAGAACGTTTTTCTGGAATAAGGATCTTCAACACCGCCCACTTATCAGCTGGGATAGGATTTGTAGACCAAAACGGGCTGGTGGACTTGGACTCCGAAAATCAAAAGATATGAATGAAGCCCTCCAAATGAAACTTTTATGGAAAATTCTAGCTAAACCATTAAACATATGGGTCTCCATTATCAAACACAAGTATCTCCGGTCGGCTAATTTGCTGGAATATAGGAAAAAAGGTGATTCATCTTGTCAATGGGCCAAATCGACAACCCTCATCGATTCCTTCAAAACCGGGCTGATCTGATCCATAGGAAATGGTAAATCGGTAAAATTTTGGTCGGACAACTGGGTCTCGTGCCTCTCGCTGAATGCTAGGGGTGAATGCCCTGCAACTCGTAATCTTGAGGAGACCGTTAGTGAGTATATTATGGCCGGCAAATGGTGGTCCGAGAAGCTCTGCCAGGTGCTACCTCCAAACATTGTCAAAGAAATCCTGGATATTCCTTTACCGTCTGCTCCCTTTGAGGACCGTCTATACTGGTGGCCGGACAGGGAGGGTTGGTTCTCCACCTCGAGTGCATATAAACTGATTTCAAGTCAGTCTTCTCAGTGTCCTGATCCTAATTTCTGGATCTGGAAACTAGACATTCCACCAAAGGTCAAAAATTTCTTATGGAAAATATCTCAAGATGGTCTTCCCACGACCGTTAGATTAGCCCAGCGGAGCGTTTCGGTGCCCTCCACTTGTTGTTTGTGCAACTGTGCGGTAGAAGATGATGCTCACCTTCTGTTGGAATGCCAATACACAACCTCTCTCCTCAGATTCCCAACTAACACCAATACAACTATAGCAGCAATGCTTCAACAATCGAGAGACATTAAACCAATTTTGGCCTACATTGGGAACAACACCAACAGTAAATCCAAAGCTAAGCTAGCCTTTTGTTGGTGGTCTGTGTGGTATTCTCGAAATCAGCATATCTTCAGGTCGATTCCAATTCCCAACAGAGATACCACACTCCATATCATTAAAACACACGAGTTAAATTGGAGCAATTCTTCTAATTTTGAGGACAGTCTCGAGGTTGACCCCGACATGCAGACACGAACCAAACCTGATAGACAACGAAAAATGCAACGCGCAAACATTAGATGGCGTAAGCCACCCAGAGGAACACTCAAATTAAACTTCGATGGTTCTTCCCTCTTAAACATGGTCAGCACAGCTGGGACTATTATCCGAGACTGGGAAGGTCGGCCAATCAACATAGGATATAAGAAACTTGGTAATCAAAGTCCCTTAAAAGCTGAAGCTCTTGCTTTAAAACTCGGGATACAAAACGCAATAAATTTACGAATTACCAAACTTCAAATTGAGGGGGATTCTAAAATAATTATTGACCATCTCAACAGAAAAATAAAATGTCCATGAGAAATCGAACTTATTTTGTCAGATATTACAACTATGTTAACAAATCTGGAAAGAGTTTCTTTCCTCCATGTACCCCGAATAGGCAATAGAGTGGCTGATACGGTTGCACACCTTTGCCACTATGCCTGGGGTACTAATATTCAAAATAATCCTGGTCTTTTAGACCTCATCCGAAAGGATGCCTTCGGGTAGAGTTTTCTCCCCCGAAATTTTTTCCTAATCAAAAAATAAATAAATTTTTTTTATACATTTAATGTTATTTTTGTTTGTAATAAAGTTGTCATAAGGGTAGTTCATGAAGATGAATTTGCATTCTTCATCATGTTTGACCAAGATGTTCGTCAACTTATACAAAGATCTGTATCTGCTATTTTGGACTCCTTGCCAAAGTTATTAAGTGACAAACAATAACTTATTTTTATTATGGTTATACATAATCAAATAACATGTTTTTAGGATGCTGATATACAGATTATCCCATCTGACTTCAATGTCATTTTAAACAAAACAATGAATTTTAGGGGCCCTATTGTACCAATAGGGCCGTCCAGTGAATTTTAGAGGTCCTGTTCAATATTACCCCAATCTTAAAATATTTGATATTTTTTTTAACTTGCTAATTATTAAAAAAAAATTATGTATAGTTTTTAACTTATTAAAAAATGTGTCAACAAGTTAAACATCAACTATTTTGATACGAATAGAGCACTTATTACATTTATCAATCTTTCAAAAACATGTAGCACGTAAATTAGTGTAAAATAAATATATTCATTTAAATAAGATAATAAAAAAGCCCAAATAAATTTAATATAGGACTTCTTCCTATTAGATTTTCAGTCATGTATTTTAACTCTTTAATTGTGTATCAATATATATATTTATTAGGAAAGAATTCGAGGTCAGACACACCTGAACCTAGGGTTGCTCAAAATGTGGTCCGGCTCGAAAACCGACCCATAACTGAACCGAAAAAATCGGTTTCGGCCCGGCCCGACATGTGTTGGTTCGGGCTTCGGGCGAGGAATTCTGAAATTCGGTTTCTAGCCGATAACCGTAATCGAACCGAAATTTTCAGTTTTGGCCCGAAAAAACCGTTTTTTTTTTAAAAAAAAAAACCCTAGTTTGCTTCTTTAGTGGGATACGGGAGACTTGGAGAGTGAAGCGGCCCGTGACCCTTTTTTTCTTTCAAACTTCAAAGGTTCTGGTGCTCCTCGGCGGCTCGGCCCTCGCTCAATCGCTCCTAGAGCCTGCCCAGCGTTACCTCCCTCTCCTACAACCGACAACCGCCTCCCTCTCTCGCAGCTCCTTCCCGACGTAGCCTCCCTCTCCCGCAGCCGACTCACGGCCTCAGCGCCTCACATGCCATAACGCACGAAGAAGAAGCAGCCAATAGTGACAATTTGTGGTTTGATTTCTTTTTATTTTTTTTTTGCAAAATTTCACATTTTCTTTGGGTTAATCCACTTCTATTTTCAATAATTTGGTATATTATAGTTGTAATTTCATATTTGTAAACCAATTTGGGATTGTTGTGAGGCTTTTAGAAATTTAGGGTTTATGAGAAATTTTAGAAATCTACTCCAATTTGTGGGTTATGAGAAATTTAGGATGGGTATTTTTAGTCTTTTAGAGAAACATCAAACAAGAGTAAATTGAGATTTTTGAAATTAAAGAGATTGATGTGTTTTGTGTTGTACTTGAGAAATTGTGGTTGCAAGATTTTTTTTGAAGCTTACAGGTTTTTTTAGGGACAAAAACACACCTTAGGGAATTCGGTTTTTTCGGGCCGAAAACCGAAAAAATCGTAACTGAAGGTTCGGGCTTCGGGCCACTCCTCCCGAAAAATCGGGCCGTCGGTTTTGGCCCGACCTGTTTAGGTCGGTTCGGTTCGGGCCTGGCCCGTCCCGTTGCGTCACCCTACCTAAGACGTCTTGATACACACTACATCGACCCCAACCTATCCCGACTCTGACTGCTAGAACCCTATCAAACGGAGAAGAAAGTCCTGTTTAGCCAAACGAAGAGCCACACAAAACCTGAACCGAACGCACCGGAAACCCAAACGGGAAATACACAAACCCCACTGGGATGGGATTTAGCAAGTTTTTTTTCCTTTAATTAATATAATTTCTTTTTTTATTTTATTTTTAATGCTCAAACGTGGAGAACAAGGATCCCCAACTTCTCTCGTAAGAGTGATCTGAGGGACTCCATGGAACTCAACGATGAACTGAGGGACGACGAGCGACAGAGAAGCGATCTCGTCGGCGCGCCGAGACTTAAACGCAAGCTCAGGAAGAACCGAAGGCCAACGATGGAGGTAACCAACGACCCAGCAACACAAGGAAAGGGACGAGACACAACTCCACCGGTCGCCGATCACGAGCAGGGAAAAGAGTGAAAGGGTGGGACACCGGCCGGAGCGAACCGAAGAGCAGGGCGAGCACCACCCTCGGCAAGCAAACGGACGAAGCTAACAGAACGAGGGTTGCAATAAACATACAAAATCCACAAGAGGCTCCACACCCCTAACTAAAATCCAGGAGATTGAACACAAATTTGGGCAAACCGATTGAAGAATCGGGACCAACAACCCAGATTCAACAAAAGCCCCAAAACAATTTTGATTTTAGATTACAATCCGAGCTCGGATTGACGGAGTTAGGTATTGTCAATATACAAGCTTCCCCAGAGCAAAGGAGTGGCAACACCCCGATGGCACAGGCCGGTCGGAGACGGGTTACCAGTGGCGAAGTTCAGAGTCAAGCGGTCGAATCGGCATCGAAGGGGGTGAGCCAAGCCACGGAGGCGAGAGGACCTGTCATCTAGCCAAGGATCGACAGGACTGGAAAATGACCACCAAGGGGAGATTGAGAATCCTTTGACGAGGCGAACCACATTCAAGAAGGAAAACCGACCTCCGAAGAGGGGTTATTTACCAGTGTATCAATATGTGTGTTATAGTATTTTCACATTAAAAACTAGTTATAATTTACACATAAAATTTTGAATATATACGTGAAAAATCTTAAAATATCATAAATTTTATTATAATACAAGAGTTTATATTAAAATAACAAATAAATATAGTTAATAAGGAGGCGCTATAACTAAAATAGTTTTTCATTTGAAAAAGGCAATTAGAAAATATTTAAATGACTAAAAAAATAGATGGAAAAAACCAGTTAATGAGAATTGAACCAACAAGGCAACAACCTAACGATATTTAGTAGGGTTAAATACCATTGGGTTCCAACCAATGACTCATTGTCCTAGTGGTAAGGGAGAGGTAATCATTGCAAGAGGTCAAGGGTTCAAATCCCATTATTTACACCTTTGTGTAATTAGTGCGTGCTCAAGCCTTCATTGGTTTGGGGAGGCTTGCCGTCTGGCTTACTCGATTTGCGTTCTTTGCAGGCTAGAACTCGAGCTCGTGGTGGATTAGTTGACAACCTCGGAACCCCCACTCTCTAGAATTCTAGCTAGAGAGAGGGAGAGTCCCAAATCCGGCTTTGTCCGGCCTAACTCGGCTCCGGTCGCCAGAAATCTTGCCCAGTCCACCTCGACTCTATGGCGGTTTCTCCACCTGGTTCGGACTTTGCCCTTTCTTTGGATTGGGTTCGGATCACCCCTATCAAGAAAATCCTTTCGATTTTTGCCGGACTAGATCCGATTTTGGCATCAGTTTGCTATCAATCTCAAAATTGATTTAGGGATTTTGTCGATTGGTGCTCTCTTCGAGCCCGGATTTGTGTTCACATCCCCTGTCGATCCAGTCAATGCCCCTCATCCTTGCGTCAGGCCTTAGACGGTGCTTTTGGGGGTAATGTTTTCCGTCTTGGCGTCGTCCACCCATCAGCCTGCTGTCTACCGTCCTTCGCCTTCATCCACCCCCACCTTGTTTGGCCTCTCTCCTCAAGGTTGCGGGGTTGACCCGCCTGATTGGTGGCTTTTCCTCTCTCCCATGTCCTTCCCCTCTAATCGAACTCGGTCATTCCGATCTCTCTCCCAGATGTTCACACTAGTCGGCCGCCGTTCACTGGCCTCGCCGGCCTCTCCTCGGTCTCCCTCTTTTTCCCTGGGTGTCCGGGGTTAGCGTTGGCGTCTGCTCTGGTGTATCTCTTGCACTGGGTATGCTTTGGGACGTTTGCAGACCGGTGTTGTTGATCCCGTCTTCCGGGCCCGATTTGAGTACTTTGGGCCCAAAGCTGGCCCGAGTAAAAGGAAAGGAAAAAAATGGGGGGATAATTACGTATGAAGATAAAAATAAACCATATAAATAAATAACTAATAATCATTTATAAATAAATTTCGGAATCTTCTTTTGCTCTTTGCCCTACTCGCGGTTGTGCTTCATTTCCCCGTGTTGGTTGGGTGTCCGTCTGTTGGCTCGTGGTTAGTTTCGGTTGAGGAGCAGTTATACGGTCCTGGTTGATCGAAGTGATCGTGTTGGTGGTGTTTGTGGTCTCCGAAGATCCATCGTCTAGGCGAGGGGAATGTCGTGTGATCCACACTTCCCTAGGTGTCGTCTTTGCCTTACAAGGATTTCTGCTTTTCGTCTTTCCGGCGGCAAGACATCGTGTCAGCAGGTGTTGTTCCATGCACTCGCTATCCACTTCTCCACGTCGGGCTTCCTTCCTCTCGATGTTGTGTCCGCTTGTCTGTTTAGGGTTTGGGGTTTTCCGAGTTTTCTTTGGGTGACTCTTTTGATGTTTTATCACTTTATGTGATTGTATTTCCTTCAGATCTCCGTGATCTCATCATTCGGGAGTTCGGGATGCTCTCGGGTAGGCTATCCCCCACCCGAATTTTTATCTTATAAAAAAAAAATTGATATAAAAGAGACCAAAAAATATAATTACTAGTAATAAATCAAATTGGGGCCAGCTCGGTTCCATTGGCTCTTTGAACATGCGATTGGACGGGTAATGCGTTGCACGCTAAGCTATGGGCTATCCTACATGATCTCAGAATGGCTCGTAAATGGAATGTCCGAAAGCTTATCGTCAAGTCCGATTCAAAGACTGCGTGTGAGTTGTTGTTGTTTAGCAGGGAGAAGATGAGACACGCAGAGGTTAACAGGATCCAGCAATGTCGGAAATTGATAGAGAGTCAGAACTGGAGAGTGCAAATACGGAAGATGGACCGAAAGGGGACGAACTGGGAAGCTGATTTGCTAGCTAATTGGGTAATACTAATACAGGGGGCTGCAGGGGAGTACGTTGAATTTACTGTTTGGACGGTGGGCTGCCCTCATTTGCTGAATGTTGTACCTGGAAATGGAAAATCTTATGCTATAACAATAATATAAACAAGGAGCCGGTATGTGCTAAATCACACAATATTCATAATTTGGCCATGTCAAAAAGGAACGACAGAGATCCAGCCTATCTATATTCATAGTTTGGATCATCCAGGAAATTCCATTATGACTAACGCTGATCAAAATTTGGTACCAACTGACTTTTTGAACCAAATTGAGCCAATTCAATGGGATCTAAACTGAACCTAAAGATCAGATTTAGTTTTCGGTTCGTAAATTCTAAAAATTTGGTTTAGGTTTGATTTGATTTAAAACTAACTTTTATTAAATTATATAAAAAATATTATACATGTTGAATAGTTTCTTATATAAAAAAAAAAAGTCATAATCAATTATATGCTATTGTGTTTATTTTTTACAAAAATTCTATAACATATTTTTTATTATAAAACATTATACATTTGATTTGATTTATAATTAAGGGAAATTCTGCGTGGTGCCCACGAACTTTTACAAATTCCGCGTGGTATACAAAGTTTTAAAAAATTCTGCGTGGTGCTCACGAAGTTTCGTAAAAGTCCACATGATGCCCATGAGGTTTTTTCAAAAGTTTATGTGATATCAATAATGAGTTTAATATTGAAAATTTGAGATTAAAAATTATATTATTGTACATTATTTGGAAAATACTTAACAAGATTGTGTATTAGTTTGAATCTTTTCAAAAGCTAATTTTTTATATACATTTTCTTACCTACAAACTAAACCAAATTTTTTTCTCAAAAGTCTTACGTATTTAATTTTTATTTGTTCTTAATATTTAGATTTTATTTACAAGGAAATGAGAAAAAAATTAATAAGAGATATGTAATAATATTACTATCCAATCTTGTAGAGTGTTTTTTCAAATTATAATGTACAATAATATAATTTTTAATCTCAATTTTTCAATATTAAAATCCATTATTGTTAATGTTATCCGGATCTTCTATCGGCACGGCCAAATCTCGCCGAATGCACAGTCCCGGAGCCGGATTTCGAGGTCGGTGAGCTTGATTGGTGTACCGATATCGGCTTCCCAAGTCGGCAGGATGCCCATGCCAGAATCGGCGACGAAGAGGTAGATGAAGGGGGCAACTGGGCGGTTGTGAGGTGGACCAAGCGGTCGAGGACAGAATCGGCGCCGAAGAGAGGGCATATGAAGGTGACGCCTTGCCAAATTGATGTTCTTCGCCATCGCCGCCGACGAATCTCCCATCAACGCCTTGCCAAAGATTGATGAAGATGGTCGCGTTCGAGCTGCCCTTGCCTCCCATGGACGGCGCGACGGAGGCACGGCGCCCGGAGGAAGACATGTGGATGATGAAGGTGACCGGAGGGAGAGAATCTCGCACAGACTTGCCGGATGAAGAAGGTGACCGCCTTCTGCCGATACAGGAAGTCGGCTTCGGCTCAGGGTGGTTGTCGTCTCCGATAGTCGGCGGCGGCACCGTGCCGGTGGCGAAAAGATCACCGTCCGCATAACAGAACCCTTGTTATCACGTAAACTTTTGAAAAATCTCGTGGTCACCACGCGGAATTTCTATATAATTAAAACTAAACCAGACCTAAATAAATAAAATCAAAGTAAGGTTTTAGATTCAATTATTTATTTATTATTTCTAAAAAATCGACTTTTAGGTTCGATTTGATCCGATTTAATCGAATTTGAACAGCCAAATTATGACATTTTTCAAAGGTGACGGCCATCTAGAAGAGAAGCGAAGATTGGTTTACATTTATTAAAGTTTAGTTTGTAGTAATTTCTTTCCGACATATAATATCGATGGGCGATGCGAACTTAATTGCGATATTGAGATGACCCCTCTCCATCTCTTGACCTGTTATCCCATTATAAATACACTACACATTCGGTAGTCGGTACCCACCTATCTAATTATCTATCACACTCTATCCACTACGTCCTTCCTCCTCCTTCAGTCATCAATCAAATTAATAAGTTAATCATAAAGCTCGATCGATCGTATATTCGTATCGCTATGGCAGTGAAGACATACTCCCAGGAGGTCGAGACCTCTGTGTCCGCAACTCGCATTTTCAAAGCCTTTTGCATCGACTCCCACAACACGCTCCCCAAGTTATTGCCCGATATCACGTCCGTCGAGTTCGCCCATGGTGACTCTGCCGCTCCTGGCAGCGTCAAGCTCATCAAATACGTTTCAGCTGGTCCATCCTTTTAATCCCTTTTCCTTTTCCGTCCTCACATTAATTTCATATATATATATATATATATATATATGACGTTAATTAAACTTTTACTGCTATATATATATATATATTCACGCATATGCAGAAGGTCACTCCAAGTTTGCAAAGCACAAGATTGAGGAGGTGGACACGGAGAAGTTGTACTACAAGTACACCGTGATTGAGGGTGATATGCTTGTAGAGAAGATCGAATCAATCGTCGTTGAAGTGAAGATCGAAGCAAAGGGAGCCGGATCCGTCTTCAAGATCAAGACTCACTTCCACGTGAAAGCCGATGCGGAGCTCGACGAGGAGAAGCTTAAGATTGGGAAGGAGAAAGTGGTCAAGTCCTTCAAGGTTGTGGAAGAGTACCTCCAAGCTAATCCGGATGTTTATGCTTAATATCATCATTCTATATGATTTTGATGATAAAATTAAGGTGTGTGAGATGTCATAATTATTAGAAAAGTTTCATACCGGGAGTGGTGTATGCTTTTTTTATAAGTTGCGTGTTTTAATTTTAGTTTCACTTTCCCATCTTTGGATTAATGTTGTGGAATAATACTGTGTACGCAGTCATGTTGTACACGCATCTCTCTTTTCATAAATGGAGCTTTCAAAACAATACTGTATATGAGTTATACTATTTGAATATGTTGAATCAATCGACGGATCTAAGTGAAGCTTTATGTTGAGCTTAGACTAGCATGATCAACTAACTGCATTGCTAATGCATTGAGCTGCACTTAGACTTTCATTATCTTTCCTTTAGCATTTTGCCTTGTTTTGTCTTAGTTGTAATAAGAACATTGCCCATGTGAGTGGCACATGTCACCCTTGTAGGGGACCTATATAAGGTTTTATGACCTACCTCTTTGAGGTAGGGTTTTGGGATCATGTGCCCATGAGTGGCGGCTTGAATAGCCGATTATTCCTCCTCTTCTTGCTCTCTAAGTCACTGCACATTTTGCTCAGTTTTCATGCTTGATCATAGCTGATCTTGGTTGATCTTATTACTTTGCATTATCTTCATATGGTATCAGAGCTTGAGGTTGTTCTTGGGAGGTAATCTGCTCGTTTTTCTTCTATAATCCTTTGCTGCATTGCTTATGTTCACAGTTGCTACTACTGGAAATTCTAATACCGAAGACAGAGTTGCTGTTGCTGAAGAAATGGCCAATCAAACAGTGAATTCAGGTGATCCTTTGTTCTTGTCGAACTCAGATCATCCATGTGCTCAACTTGTTGCTATTCCCTTTGATGGAAGCAACCATATGACCTGGAGCAGAGGTGTTATTATGGCTCTTGGTGCTAAGTGTAAGATTGGTTTTATTAATGGATCTTGTGCTAGACCTGTTGTGGGTCATGCTGATTTGGATAAGTGGGTAAGAGCAGATTACATGGTTAGATGTTGGTTGTTGAATTCAATGTCTAAGAATATTGCTGAGGGATTCATGTTTCTAGAATCCTCCAAAATGTTATGGGATGACATTATGGAGAGATTTGGACAAACAAATGCACCACTTATTTTTCAGATCAAGAGGAGGCTTGGGAATATTCTGCAGGGAAACATGAACCTTGCAGATCTGTATAACTTGTTCAAAAGAAATTGGGATGAGCTCCAAGTTCTAGAGTGTCTACCAGAATGTGCTTGTGGTGCTTTAGATGGTTGTACTTGTGACTTGAAGAAGAAATTTTCTGAAATTGAGTCTCGTAACAGGCTTATGCAGTTGCTGGTGAGCCTTAATGATAAGTATGATGCTGCTAGAAACTCTATTCTAGCCACTGATCCTTTGCCTACCCTCAACAAGGCATACTCTATATTGCAGCAAGTGGAAAGGGGCAATGAAGCCTCTAATGATCATACTTTACAGGGCATGAATGCAGACTCCAGTGCCCTGGTTGCTAACAGGGGAGGAAATAGCTATCAGTACAAGCCACCTTCCAGTGGTGGCATGACTCCTTTTAAGAAGGAAGTGAGAGACTGGAAAGAGTTGAAGAGGATTAAGCTGAATTCCACCTGTACTTATTGCAACATGAAGGGGCATTTAGCTGAGCAATGCTTCAAGTTACATGGGATTCCTGAATGGTTTAAGGAGCTCAAAGAGAAAGAGAAGAATAGTTCAAGCAGTGGAAACACGGGGATAAGATTTGCAAATGCAGTTGGCTCTATGGATTCTCAAGTGCAAAACAATCCTCTTGAGGATGATGCAGGAGGGAACATAGATTCAGCAATGGTCAATGTTGTATATGAGGAAATTCTCAAGAAAATGAGAGGCAAGAATCAGATGGAAGGGAGCATTGGTTCATCTGCAAACTTTGCAGGTATGCTACCTTTTAATAATGTAAATGCTGTCTTAACAGAAAGAACTACCAGTGAATGGATAGTGGATACTGGGGCTACAGATCACATGGTGTCTGAGTCTCATAACTTACATGGCAAAAGAAGCTTACTCAGACCTATTCACATTGGACCACCAGATTGTTCAATTAAGTCTGTTACTGAACAAGGACATGTGCAGTTAACTGATGGCATTAAATTGAGTGATGTTTTGCTGGTGCCTGATTTTAAGCACAGATTGCTTTCAGTTGGAAAAATTCTTGATGAAACTGACCTTATAGCCATATTCACAAAATCTTCTTGCTATTTCCAGGACCCTGGATCTAAGAAGATTTTGCTAACTGGAATCAGAGATCATGGCCTTTACAAGATACATCCTGAAGATCATGATGGGGCAGGACTTGGTGGAAGACCTTTGAGAAGTTGTAATAAAGCTAGTTTAAGTTTGGAAGTAGTTCATGCTAGGCTTGGTCATAGTTCTGTGGCTAAGCTCAGACATTTAAAGATGTGCAGTTCTTCAGTTATGGATAATTTTGATTGTGAATCTTGCTCTTTGTCTAAGCATCATAGACTTCCATTTCAGAGAAGTGTGAATATTGCCAAAAGGCCTTTTGATCTATTGCATATGGATTTATGGGGACCATATAAATTTGTTACTTATGATGGTTGCTCTTATTTTTTGACTATCCTTGATGATTGTACTCGAGTTACTTGGACCCTATTGCTGAAGAGCAAACTGCAGGTATTTAAAGCTATTAGTGATTTTCTGGCATATGTGGAGACTCGGTTTAACAATTCAGTCAAGTGTGTGAGGACTGACAATGGGACTGAGTTTGTGCAAAGACAGTGTGCAGAATTTTTTGCTTCTAAAGGGATTGTTCATCAAAAAACCATCCCTTACACTCCTCAACAGAATGGGAGAGTGGAGAGGAAACATAGACACCTTGTAGAGACAACAAGGTGTTTAAGAATTCATGCTTGTTTGCCTATGAAGTTTTGGGGAGAGTGTGTGCTTGCAGCTACACATCTTATTAACAAAATGCCCACTGAAATCCTTAGCTGGAAATCTCCTCATGAAAAATTGTTCAACACACCCCCAGATTATGATGACGTAAGAGTTATTGGCTGTCTGTGTTATGCACCAGTGGGTTATAATCAAAGAGACAAAATGAAAGCTAGAGGAAGGAAGAGTGTGATGATTGGATATCCTTTTGGCCAAAAGGGATACAAGCTCTGGGATATGGAGCTACAGAAGATGTTTGTTAGTAGAGATGTAATTTTTAGAGAGGATCAGTTTCCTTATAAGGATCAGCTTGATGGTGTAGCAGAAAGCACAGAGTTCAGTCCATCCTTACCTCTTGTTAATCCTGCTGTAGATGGTGATTTCATTGATAATCACTTCATCAATGCTCAAGGAAGCAATTCACCAACCTTCATACCAGATAATGAAGTCAGTGATGGCCAAACACCTCTTCCATCTCAAATCCAGGATTCTCTAGAATCAGAAGGAAGTAATGGTCAAATTTCAGCTGAGATTTTGCAAGATTTGAATGAATTTCCTCCTCTAAGGAGGTATGTCAGGCAACCTGTTGCTCCTAGAAGATTACAAGACTATGATTGTAGGCATGGAAGGCAAAGAAATTCCCTATCTCAGTCCTTCCTTGAAGAATGCCTTGGTGACAAAATTGATCATAGTTGGGGAGCTTTGAAATCCTTTGCTTACATGGTAGCTGAACCTGAGCCTTATAGTTATAACCAAGCCATGCAGAACAGCAACTGGATTGATGCAATGAATACTGAGATCCAAGCTCTAGAAAGCAATGATACTTGGGATCTAGTTAATCTTCCTCCCAACTTGAAAGCTATTGGGAGTAAATGGGTCTATAAGATTAAATACAGGCCAGATGGCACCATAGAAAAGTACAAGGCCAGGTTAGTGGCTAAGGGTTATAATCAAATCAAAGGAAAGGATTATAAACATACCTTTTCTCCTGTGGCAAAATTCTCTACTGTGAGAATCTTAATAGCTGTTGCAACTGTTAGAAAATGGAAGCTCCATCAACTTGATGTGAAAAATGCTTTCCTACATGGAAAGCTTGAAGAAGAGGTGTACATGAAACCTCTTGAAGGGTATGTGTAAAGGCTCAGATTTTCAAATCCTAATTTTTCGGAAAAAGGGAAAAAAATGGAATTCAATCGGTTTTAAAACTCGTTTAGCGTATTCCGACCGGAATATAAAAGTTGACGAATAATTTTCATCCTTTTACCTCGAAAATTAAAAATAATTATCGGATCACGATATCTTTGTCGATTTTTAAAATCTAATTGATCGAACGAGCGAGAGTCGGTGAAACTAACATTTGAGAACTAATTACGGGATTCGAAATTCGCGTATTCAAGATTTATTTCCGGGTATTGGTTTAACCAGTCCCACACTCAATCTCACCATCCCTCCCTCACCCTTCACCCTATAGCACTCCCCTACTCCCTAGTTCGGCGGTAAAGTCTCACCCCTCCTCATCAATCACCCGTCACCACCATCCCTCCATACCCCATTTCATTTTCATTCACACTCCACCTCCTGCAGAACAACACAACACTCCCTTTGAATTCAAACTCCACACCAACAACTCCCCTCCTCCATCACCATTGTTCATCATCACCATCGTCTCCACCATCTCTCCAAACATCATCACCGAGGCACCACCGCTCCTCTGCTTTGCCGAGCTCAAACCACCACTCTCACACCTCGTCCCTCCTTGCCTCTTGAAGGGCAGCGGCATCAGCACCATCCCGCTACTTCCATCGACATCCAGCGCCACACCGGAGCCACCCATGAGCCACCAGCGCGACCGACGAGCCACCGAAGCGCAACGTCCCCTGTTCGAGTGCGAATAACGTTCCAGTAAGCTGTTCTCCTTCGTTTCCGATCCAAACCACTCTCGAGACCTACCATCACGCTCATTCAGGTCCAGCGCAGGTCCGACGATCCATCGCGAGCCTCCGACGATGCCCAAATCTCCGATCGAAGCTCCGACGTCCGCGAAATCACCTCGGTGAGCTCCTGTAGCTTCGTTCCCTTCCTTGTTTCGAATTCGTGCGTTATTTGATGCTTAGATTAGGCGGGAGTAAGTAAGGGCTGAGTGTGGGATGATCAGGTGAACTCGAGAGCTCCGGCGAGCTCGAGAGTGGTTGTGAGCTAGCGTCGAGGGCGAGGGTCGTGAGCATGTGCGTGAGCCGGATCGGGCGTGGGAGGTGCAAGAGTCCGAGCTGAGCGAGCAGGCTGGATGAGCCTAGGCCGAGGTGGAGCCGGTGTGTCTCGACGACGAGCCAGAACCGCGAGGAAGGAGATGGGCGCCGGCGGGAATCTCCCATTTGAAATGAGGAAGAAGACGTACTTCTGTACTTGTGGGCCCCTTGCAATTTTATATTAATTGTTTAAGTTAAACTGGTTGGGAATTATAATTAAGTGGGGTCGGTTCGGTTCGGTTGGTTTTAAATGGGTATGGGTTCGGTTCGGGTTATCCGTTTATTATTTAACTAATTAGCGGTATTTAAATTATTATATAATACTTGAGGATTTAAAGGATAAAATATTATTTTGGGAGATTTATAAAGGGTTGGTTTTATCGAATACAAATGGGTATGGATTATTTCATAAAGGATTTAGAAATATTCTATAAGGGTGTTTATTAAATGGTGTTTTAAAATATGATATCTATAATAATATTTGGGATTTAATATAAATTATTTGGACTTGTCGGTTCAGAAGAGAATTTGGAAAATGAATTTCAAGGTCGGGAACGATTAATAAATAATTGAAAAAGGAATTTAGCGAGTATTTTCAAGGGTCGGAATTCTTAACTGTTTAATTCGGATTTGAAATGGTTTTGAAACTAACCTAAGAGTAAGACTTATTCGATGACTAACCAGCATGATAATATAATCGTTTGACTAACGGCATGATATGTGTGACTAATAGCATGACTTGTGGTGATTTATTATAGGGGGTAAATATTGGTTACCGATGATGACAATGATATATATATTTATGAAAAGTATGAGTATGAAATAGTAATATGTGAAATTGGCTAAGTATGGTATGGAGGTTGTCATGAGCTGATGAGGATGATGTTATGATTGAATTGAAAAAGATGTTAATTTATGAGATATGATGATACGAGACGAGAACTGAAGACGAGATGATAATGTTAATAATGATGTGACATTCGAGTTATCATATTTATGTATATCTTATATGTTTCATATGTGACTTGTGTGCCTTGCATAAATTAGACTTAGACTGATTATGTTATTTATGGGATTACTAGGTGATCTCTGATCTGCCTCGATTTGCTTGATTGTTATATTGCTTGGATTCTGCGCTTCTCCAGGTAAGTTCTTTGAACTTACTCATGATGGGCACTCTATGCACTGTGTGTTATATAGTAGGCTAGTGTTCATGCACCATACGACTTAGAATCACGCTTAGGATCTAAAATGGAAACCATATGACTTGCTATATGTCTTTGCTAGAAAACGGCCGTTATAGGTGTTTATTGGATGTGACCTTTTTCTCTATTCTTGTGATCTTAGTGGGGCTTATTATAGAAAGTTGCTTGCACTTGATGGGTGAGGTAGGCTTTTTGGTAATAAGTCGTCATAGGACTCTTAGAGTATTAGGCCTTATATGGGTGTCGTTGTTTGCCTTCCCTTCATAGTTAGTAGGCTCCTTACGTAGGGACGGCCTGCACCGTAGGTGAAGTAGTTCCCTTTGAAGAGAGTTGCTAGAGGATTCCTTATGAGCCTAGAGGGACATGCTATTTGGCATTTCTTGTAACTGCGCGCCTCTTTATTTATGTCCGCACTTAATTATTCGTATGCTTGTCTGTTTAAGTTCCGCCTTACCTTACGCATTTCATCTTAGGAATAGGATGCTTATTATATGCCTCTCAGAGTGTGTTTACACACGCGCATGAGTGGCCTGATGATTGACCCAGATCCTCCTCATTTTTTTTAGATTCAGGTAACCACTAGCCGCTATCTTTGCTTATATGGATGCTTGGCGGGTTCAGACTTTTGGCGTTAGATTGAGAGCTCGAGAGACCACTAGACTCCCTCTCTTTTATACTCTTTTACGTTGTGTTGTCCCGGCTCTGCCGTGGCACCTTCGGGATTGTATTTTGCTTTAACTTCACTTATGTTGGTTGCATGACTAAATGGATTTTCCGCGTTGTAGACTTAGGACAGGCACAGGGGTTTACCCCGGGGTCTCCAACGGACCTTACGAATTTGGGTGCGAAATCCCGCTTTAAACTACAAATCTTCGGTTTCAAACCTTCAACCTGTACTCGGAGCGCAAGATCCTAACGAGGGGTTTTATCCCTCGAAACGTAACTCGGGAATCATAATCCTGGGCCGTTACAGTATGCTCTTGGCAAACCAGGGCAAGTATGCAGGCTAAAGAAATCCATCTATGGGTTGAAACAAGCATCAAGACAGTGGAACACAGAGTTATCCAAATTTCTAGTAGGCTTGGGTTATGCTCAGTCTCTTGAAGATTATTCTTTGTTCATCAAATAGGTTCCTAATGGAATTGTGGTTGCTTTAGTCTATGTAGATGACTTGTTACTTACTAGTGATGATATCACTGTTATTGATCAGACTAAGAGGGCTCTTCATGAAGCCTTCACTATAAAGGATCTTGGGGAAGCAAGATATTTTCTGGGTTTGGAAATCATGCATGATCAGAGAGGAACAACACTGCATCAAAGGAAGTATATCATTGACATTCTTGAAGATTGTCAAGTGATGGACTGCAAACCTGCTCTTTTTCCTCTTCCAAGAGGTTTAAAATTGTCTACAGAAAATGGTGTGATATTGGCAGACCCTGAAAGATACAGAAGACTGGTTGGGAGGCTATTATTCCTCAATTTATCTAGACCTGACATATCTTATGCTGTGCAACACTTGAGTCGGTTCATGGTTGAACCCAGACAACCACACCTTGATGCAGCCATTCATGTGGTAAGATATTTGAAAAGGACCTTATCTACAGGCCTTTATTATCCTAGAGAGTCATCCATGATTCTCTCTGCCTATTGTGATGCTGACTGGGGTGCTTGCCAATTCAGTGCCAAATCTTTAACTGGCTATTGTGTATTCTTTGGTGAGGCTTTAGTTTCTTGGAAAACAAAGAAGCAAGTGACTGTTTCTAAATCCTCTGCTGAAGCAGAATATAGGAGTATGTCTACCACATCTAATGAGCTTGTTTGGGTTGAAGGGATACTACAGAGGCTGAAGGTATATGCTTCCTTACCTACTCCTCTCTACTGTGATAGCAAATCAGCTATTCATATAGCTGAAAATCCTGTGTTCCATGAGAGAACAAAGCACTTGAAGATAGATTGCCACTATGTGCGTGAGAAGTTGCAAGAAGGCTTCATTCATCCATAACATGTCAGAATTGGTGTTCAATTGGCTGATATCTTAACTAAAGCTCTTGGTGAAAGGCAACACTACTTCTTCTCTTGCAAGTTGGGACTTGTTGGATTACCCCCAAGTCCAACTTGAAGGGGGGGGGTATGGAGAATAAGATTTCTAGTCTAAGTGAAGCTTTATGTTGAGCTTAGACTAGCATGATCAACTAAGTGCATTGCTAATGCATTGAGCTGCACTAATTAGACTTTCATTATCTTTCCTTTAGCATTTTGCCTTGTTTTGTCTTAGTTGTAATAAGAACATTGCCCATGTGAGTGGCACATGTCACCCTTGTAGGGGACCTATATAAGGCTTTATGACCTACCTCTTTGAGGTAGGGTTTTGGGATCATGTGCCCATGAGTGGCGGCTTGAATAGCCGATTATTCCTCCTCTTCTTGCTCTCCAAGTCACTGCACATTTTGCTCAGTTTTCATGCTTGATCATAGCTGATCTTGGTTGATCTTATTACTTTGCATTATCTTCATAACGGAGATTGTTTTTGTTGAATATGTGAATCAATCAATGGAGATGATTTTTTTTGCCTAAATTTTTTGCTATTTCCACCTCTAACTATTGTATCGAAATGTGGTGGATTAATTAAGCATTCAATACAAGTCCATTGTTGTATCTAATGGTATGATGTCCGCGTTTTTAGCATGTTTTATAGCTTTATTTTGAGTTCATTTGTATTGCATTTAAGTTATAATTAAGCCGACCCTCGAATTCTTACCTTATCAAAAAAAGAAGAAGTTAGAATTGAGTCGTTTTTATAGGTTTTTCATATGGTTCTTGATATGGAGGTCTACACAAGTATATTTTGCAATTTTATAGGATTTTAGAGCTATTTTGGATGATATGTTGGTTGCATTAGGAAGTTTAAAGGAAGGTCAAGAAGACGCCCAATGTGTAGAACTAGAATATGTTAACTCGTGATGAAGATGAAATGAAGAAGAGAAGGAAGAAGGTGGAAAAGAGCAACCAAGATGAAGGATGTTGTCATTGAGAGCTTGATTAGTTGGAGTTCTTTTACAATGGAGATCAACTATATATAGCCGAAATCTCACAAGGGGGAAGCATAAATGAGAAATTACATGAAATGGAACATAAAAAGGTAAGCTGAAATATAGATAACCCCTCCTCCCCCCCCCCCCCCCCCCCCAAGTTGGAGGATGATTGATCATTCCTAACTGGCCCAATGTAGAAGTGTACACAGGGAAAGGAAGGGATTTTGTGAGCAAGTCTGCAAGCTGAAGTTGCATAGGCAAATGGAAGGTTGTCACCAGTTCTTCAAGGATCTTTGTTCAAACGAAGTGACAGTCCAAATCTATGTGCTCGGTGCGTTCTTGGAACACCGGGTTCCTTGCAATATGGATTACCGCCAAGTTATCACACTTCAAAGGAATTGGTAACACTTCCGTAACTCCCAATTCATGGAACAACCTTGACAACCATGCCAATTCAGAACATACGCGATGCATACTCCTGTATTCGGCCTCTACAGAACATAGGCTCACCATAGATTGTTTTTTTGATTTTCATGATGTTGGACATCCTCCAAATGACACAAAATAACCAAATACATAACGTTGTGTATGATGGCAAGATGCCCAGTCTGAGTCGCAGTAAGCTTGATGATCAAAGGTTGAGGATGAGTTGAAGTGTAAACCCAAATCTGACTGTATCGGAGAAGATGAATGGAAGCTTGATAATTCTCTAGTGAAGGGTGGTGCATGAATTGACTTAGATGTTGAATGGTGAAGAAGATATCAGGGGCGTGTGTTTGTAAGAAAATTGAGTTTCCCAGTCAATTTCCTGTACTCAGTGGCATCTGCAGATGTTAAAGAAGATGTTGACGGTTGAAGCTTTATGTGTGGATCCATAGGAGTAGCTGCAGGTATAAAATCAACACCCCCAAATTCTTGAAGAAGCTCCATCAAGAATTTCCTCTAAGTCATAAGTAGACCCGTAGGAGTGTGTATGAACTCCATTCCTAGAAAATAACGCAAAGCTCCTAAATCCTTTATTTTGAATTTGTAATCCAAAATGGACTTTAAATGGTTGATTTCCTCTTCATTGTTGCCTGTTATGAGTATATCATTGATATATACTGTAATAGGGAAAATCCGAGCTTATCCCAAATAACGAATAGAAACGACATCAGTTATTTTGTGGTATCCAAATCAATTCAAACATTAATCACGCCTTGACCAGCATTAATGAGGTAACCGTTGCAATTCCTTTAATTAATGTCTTGACCGTTTCTTTTATGAACGAGTATAAATACGAGAAGGAAGTTCTTATATAGGGGAGAACTGACTTGAGCGTCGGAGGGTCCTCCAGGGGAGACAAGCCCCGCCCCGACCTCGTTTGTTCTTGCTTTTACAGGTTACAGTTCGGGTGGAGTCGATGGTCAAGATCGATCTCCTTCAACCCCTATGATGCAGATTTTATGCATCACAATTGGCGCCGTCTGTGGGAATCTCGATCAAAAAGTTATGTGATCGAAGGTTCTGGAGAAGACGAATCTGGGATTGACCAACGGCACAATCACTGGAGCGAGGCGTTTATAGGGAAGACGAGTGAGTTATCGTCGGCCTTGCTCACATCCCTCCGCCGCTGATTACTGTCGAAGCCTTGCCATGCGCCGACGGCACAATCACTGGTCCTGCATTGCTCAAACAAGCACGACAGGGCGGGACAATCCATTATGTCTCTCCATCATCCGCTGCAAGGTCTGGCGGATATGAGAGATCCTAGCCGCCATCGAGCCTGTTTCGCAGCCCTCGCGTTCCCGACCACCAGGAGCCTCGCTGGCCAACTCATCTCCGATCGAATTTCAATCCTTCGCTTTGAGCGATCGAGTTCAAGCCGAGTGCGGTAGCGATCCGTCGATACGCACCAGATCCATGGCCAGGGCCACAAGGGCATGTGCAGCGGAGGAGATGAAAGCGAGGATTATTGTTGGACTCCGGCATCGAACATCATTTGGTGTGTCAATTAATTAACTTGGCTTTTAGGAGAGCTTGTAAGGTTTCGGGTCTTTGTTGAAGACTGTACTCTAAATTGTTGAACTGTTGGGTTAATTTTGGTGCAATCTTTTGACCGGTTAGACTTGATGTATATCTGATTGCGGTCATGAACTGATGAGCATGTCTAAAGGGCAAATTTTTATTGGAGTGCGTATTAATTTATAACTAGGATGCTCGATCTAATCTTTAGTTAACGATTTTTAGTTTCTTGTGATGACATTAATTAGTTTACACGTTGTTGAGGTATTATGGTGTTAATCGTGAATATGTGTGTTATTGTTCGTCTCTCTATGTGTTAATTGCATTCGTTCATATTTCAACTGTCTGTTTGACTCTTATGGTCGTCTTGTGCAAATATATGAATGAGTTTGATTTGGGTTGATCGATCATGTCCTTACGTACTCTGGTTGTTTCGATAGTGGGTTGTGCCTTTTGTTTTGTTTTCGCTTGCTCCGCTTGTGTTGTACTTTTGAATAGGCATTCGTAGAGGGAGTATGAGAAACAAGCATTGAATGCGCTCTTGGGAAAAGCATGAATGCAAGTCTCGCAACCGTCGGGGCGAGACTCACCACTATAGAGTATGTTGGGACAACCAAAATAATTTGAGGTATCAAGAGCTACAAAGACACAAATAGCAAATCAGAGGCATGATATCCTACCCAGAGCAAGCTTCTAACCAGGTCAAGAATGACACTATAGAAAAATTGGGGATAATGAAGGCAACCAATGCTCCTATTACTCCAAGCAAGGAATTTGTTAGCTAAGTTTCTACTCCCACCCCTTTACTTATGGAGATTTTCTTAATGTAGATGTGACTGTTTGTTAGCTAAGCAAGGAATTCGTGTGCAGGGGCATATAGCATGCTAGGGGCACTACACATTACAATACTAATCTTCTAATGGTTTAATTGCTCTAAATTATGTAGAAGTGAAATGTTTTTGACCAGGTCCAACGACTGTAGATGTCAGGAAACTATGTCTTCAAAGCTACAACAATTGTTCGAAAAAGTGAAGATTTGCCACTTATGGCCAAGCAAATGCCAGTTAAGGCAGAAGACTCGCCACTTACGGCCACCGGAAATCGCCACTTACGGCCATCGGAAATAGAAATCGCCACTTACGGCCACCGAAAATCGCCACTTACGGCCACCGGAAATCGCCACTTACGGCCACCGGAAATAGAAATCGCCACTTACGGCCACCGGAAATCGTCATTTACGACTAATAGCCACTTAAGGCCAAAACAACCGCTCAAAGTCACTACGTCGCCATTTGCGGCCAATGAATCACAAGTCTTGTCGGCTTCCCTCATCATTGATACATGATGAAGAAACCCGAGGGGCAATTCTAATAAGGAAAATCCGAGCTTATCCCAAATAACGAATAGAAACGACATCAGTTATTTTGTTGTATCCAAATCAATTCAAACATTAATCACGCCTTGACCAGCATTAATGAGGTGACCGTTGCAATTCCTTTAATTAATGTCTTGACCGTTTCTTTTATGAACGAGTATAAATACGAGAAGGAAGTTCTTATATAGGGAAGAACTGACTTGAGCGTCTGAGGGTCCTCCAGGGGACACAAGCCCTGCCCCGACCTCGTTTGTTCTTGCTTTTACAGGTTACAGTTTGGGTGGAGTCGATGGTCAAGATCGATCTCTTTCAACCCCTATGATGCAGATTTTATGCATCACATATACTGCTGCAAAGACTTGAGAATTTTGTGAGCATTTAGTGAACAAGGAGTAATCATTATTAGATGATTTATATCCTTGTTCATATAAGAAATTGGATGACTTGGCATACCATTGCCTTGAACCTTAGCTTGCTTTAGACCATATAATGTTTTGTTTAATTTTCAAACCAATATATGGTCAGTAAGTTGTAATCCTTTAGGAGGTTTCATGAATACATCTTCATCTAGATCACTATGCAAAAATGCATTGTTAACATCTAGTGGAGAGATTTTCTATTTTCTTTTATAGCAACAGCTATCAAGGCTATAATGGTAGTGTGTTTAGCCACTGGAGAAAAGGTTCCAGTGTCTATACCTGCCTTCTCTGTGCAACCCTTTATTACTAACCTTGTCTTGCATCTTTCAACTGTGTCATCAACTCGAAGCTTAATTTTGTAAGCCCATTTACTTGAAATAGGTTTATTTCCTTTTGGGTGAGCAGTCAAAGTCCATGTGTTGTTCAAATGTAATGCTCGAAACTCTTTCTTCATTGCTTCTTGCCAATGCAAAACAACTTCTTCATATATTGTAGGTTCCACCAGAGTAGGCAATGATTTGATGAGATTTTGATCTTCAATGCTTAGAGCATAAAAAGCAACATAATGTATACTGTCATGAGAAGCAAATGTAGTCAAAGTATTAGCACAAACAAAACTTATATGATCATAAATGATGACAGAATTACACACATAATCCCTCAGATAACCAGGAAAGTATGGTTTCTGGTGGATCTTCTGGTATTAAGAGTAACATCATTTTGATGAAATGGTATTAGAGTTGATCAGTGGGAAAGTATCAACTCCAATAGAATTTGTATCCAGGATCACCTTTGGTAAGAAAGTATCATTGCTATGTAAAACAGATTTAAAAGATTTTAAGGGAAAAATCAATTCATGAAAAATGACATGCTTGGATACAAATATCTTATATCATCAAGAGACATTACCTTATAACCTTTCTTTCCAAATGGATATCATGTGAAAACACAAGGAATAGCTCTAGAAGAAAATTTGTCTCTTCCATGAGCTACTGTTGATGTGTAACATAGACATCTAAATGATCTCAGATGATTATAAGTAGGATTTTTCTTAAAAAACAACTTATCGCCAATATTTTAAAGGAAGATGAGATTGAAACAACAATACTCTTGCTGTTTCTAGAAGATGCTTGTGTTTCCTCTCAACAACTGCATTTTGTTGAGGAGTATGTGGACAGGAAGTGTGATGAATGACGCCTTTGGACTTTAGAAAAGCTGAAGCATCATTGCTTGGTCAAAGTTCAAAGGCATTATCAATTTTGATCACCTTAGGCACAATGTGAAATTGAGTTTCACCCATTAGAATAAATGCTATGGCTTATGAGAAAGCATTACCCTGGAAAGTCATCAATTGTGCCCAAGTAGATCTAGAAAAATCATCAACTATAGTAAAAAAATACTTATAACCATTGTAAGTTTGGGTGCTATAAGGCCCCCAAACATCAACATGTATAAGTAATAACACTTTTAGGAAATGGTAATTTGTGCTATTTTGATCTATAACAGACATCGCAAACTAAACTTTCCAAATCAGATTTAGAAACATTAGAGAAAGAAGTAAGTTTCATGATCTTATTGAAAGGTAAATGGCCAAGTCTGGAATGCCAAGATACAAGTGATTCAACATTACAGGCAGAAGTAGAAGGCAAAACTAAAGACTTGTCCAAGAAACTATCATGATCAGTACAAGTGGAATTGGAAACACCATTGTCATGAGGAAAACATGAGGAAATAGGAGGTAAAATGGAAACTTCTTTTAAGAGTTCAGCACCACCAACAATGTCCTTGGTGAGCAGATACAATCCATCAAGCTCCCCACCAAGAACCAACGACCTATTCATTGAAGGGCCCTGCAAAACACAAACTTTATCAGTGAAAAAAGTGTAGCATTTGATTTGCCTGCACAATTTACTTATGGAGAGTAAATTATACTTAAAACTGAGGAACATAAAGGACATTGTGCAATGTCAAAGAAGCAGGAGTCATAATAGTCCCATAAATATTCACAAGAATGATAAACTTATTTGGAAGGGAAATTCGAAACGATTTAGACAATAACAATTTATCCTTGAATAAGGACTCATCATAGTATATATGGTTGGTAGCACCGGTGTCAAGATCCATGTATTCTTGTCAGTTTTGATATATCAATCTAAATTGGAGCAAGAAAACCAGATAGGGTTAGAAGTGAAAATACCAGCCATGTTGCAGATTCCAATCTCAGAAGTTGAAGCAACATATGGTGTATTCAACAAAGCCATAAGCTATGCACATTGATCAGCAGTTAACCCTGGAATGGTGGGAACACTTGAAGTTGAAGAAGATCCAACCTCATGATTAACCTCAACGTTAGTAGAGAACTTCTTAGACATGTCTTGAGGCTTAGAACCTAGAGGAAATCCATGAAGTTTGAAATACTTCTCAATCAAATGCCATGTCTTCTTGCAATACCTACACAACATGGTTTTCTTATCTTCTTGTTTGCCAGTCTGAGACTTGGATCCATGACCATTTACACCAGCATTGAAGGATGCAAAGTCAGAAGCAATATTTAGAACCGAAGACATCTCTCTCTATTTCTCTTCTTGAATAAGAAGAGAATAAACAACACTATTAGGAGTGAACACTTTCTATATTTTTGTTTCAAATAAAGTTAGAATTTGACTAGCTCAATCAGAGTTCTATCCTAACGAGTGATCCCGTTGAGAACCCTGCGAAATCGCCGGCTTCGGCCACCCCCTAAATGCAGGAGGCTCCGACCGCCTGGAGAACCGTCAGATGGTACTAGATCATGGAGAGACACAGTGAAGGGAGACAGTTAGCAGTGGAAACCTGTTCTGGCACCTGGTTTACTTGAAGAAAAGATGACGGTGGCCTTCCCCTATGGTGCCGAAGGGGATCCTGTGATAGAAGTGGGTCAAGAAGTCATGGATGTATTGGCTTCTGCATGGAGATCTTCGGTATTGTGAAATCGCTTGGAGGATTTGTGGCCTACGATGTGATGGAGAGGAAATTGAAGGAGTTGTGGCGACTAACTGGACGAATGTTTTAGGTTGATTTACCTAATGGTTACTATGTTGTCCGGTTCAACAATGACTATGACTATGCCAATGCACTCACTGGTCGTCCATGGATGATCTTTGGCCACTACCTGATCACCAAGGCATGGAGCCCCGACTTTGATCCAGAGAAGGACACAATCACCACCTCTCCGGCATGGGTTCAGATCTCAAAGCCGCCGATAGTCTTCTATGAAGAGGACGTGTTGTGGAAGATTGCATTAGGAATCGGTATGCCAATTAATGTGGATACCAGGACTTTATTCTCTAGTAGAGGATGATACGCTCGAATCTGTGTGGAAGTAGACTTGCTACAACCTCTTAAGGGTACGATTACCATCAGTGAGCATAGGTTTTTGGAGTATGAAGGGCTCCACAAAATCTGCTTCACCTGTGGTCGTTATGGTCATATTGCGATGCAATGCGTGAAGGGTGCTCAGGGAGAGAGGGCTAAAGCTAAGTCCCGGGTCACCGTCAAGAGTTCCAAGGGATAATCGGCGTCTCACGAATCATCTACGAAACCTATATCCAGTCCGATGGAGATTGCAGAGGAGCAGAATAATGGGTGTTACGGGCCATGGATGGATGCTCCGCGTTGTCGCATGAATACTAAAGGGAAAGCCAAGTTCGCTGGGAAAGTCGTCGGAGAAGGGGAGAGTGACGGAGGGTCGGCAGTCAGCGCCGGAAATAAGTTTTAGCGCTCTGGATATGTAAACCAAAATCAATGGAGAAGATATTGAAGGTGCTAACGTGGTTGGCGGCTTGGATAAAGGAAAGAATATAATTGGCACATGTGACAAGGAGGATATCCCGAAGAACTCACCTAAGAAGATCGATGGTGTGACTGGGCGAGTGGATAGAGGGAAGAATATTATGAGATCGGTTAAGGATGTGGAAATCCCGAAGAATATTCCTAGGAGTGACCAAAACATGGGTCATGGGGTAAATGTTACCTTCAATGTCGGTGTCGTGGATAAACTCGCCAAAGGAGCCAGAAAGTTCACTAAGAAAATGGCGCGCAGGAAGGATGGGTTGAAGTCCAGTGGGCCGGTTATAGTGAATGGCTTAGGCCCAATGAAAAGGAGAAGGTGCGATGAACCCAATATGATTTTGAAAGAAAAATTCTCCACTACGGCTCACAAAGGGAATTCAGTGAATGATGGGATGATGTCGTCGAGTAGTGGTGATGGCTCTACTCCTACTATCAGCGACGTCGCCGGTGAGAAGGATGTTGCTAACGTCGCCATGGAACCTAGGTTACAAGTGTAGCAGGTGAGGAAGCAACCGAGAAAGTGCACATGGTTATTGAGGCCTCGATCGAAAATATAGGTGTCGATCCTGACTCGACGGTGAATCCCCCTATGTCCTTATGAATTGCATTATATGGAACTGTTGCGGCGCCGGTAGTGTTGGGTTCTGTAAGGTTGTTAAGTATATGAGTCGACGCCACAAGGTTGATGTTTATGGATATTCTTGAACCGAGAATTTCCGGGGACAATGCTAAGAGAGTTTGGGACCGACTGGGGTATTCCGACTATGAGATTGTTGATGCTATATGCTTCCAAGGAGGTGTTTGGCTTCTTTGGAAGAGAGATAAGGTAGATGTGTCGATTGCCCAAACACATGAGAGATTCATCGTAGCTAAAATCACTCTTAGGCTCCATACATGCACGCTTGTGGTGGCTTATGCATATCCAAATGAGCTTGATCGGAAATAGTTTTGGGAGGATATTAAAGAGATCACGTTGAACAACGCTAGCTCGCTCTTCGTCGGGGGCGACTTCAACTGTGTCCTTCATGGATGGGAAAGAAGTGCTGACAATGGAAGGTTGTCCCCTAACTCAGAGAGGTTCAGAGATTGGACCGAGAAGGCGATTTGATTGATACAGGATTCTCATGCTCAACTTTCACCTGAAGTAGAGGGAAGACGCATGCGACGTACCAAGCTAGTAGGACTGATCGCTTCTTCACCAATGTGACCGAGAGGTTGGAATGGCCGAAAGCTGCAGTGAGACATTTGCCCAAATTTGGAGCCGACCACTGTCCGATTCTCCTCGAGCTCAGTCTTGAGAGGAAAGTGAAGAAGAACAGACACCCCTTTAGGTTTCAGGCTGCTTGGGCAACCCACCCTCAGTTTCAGGAACTTGTTCATGGTGTGTGGGACAGGGCGATACCAGCGTCAGGTGCCCTTGGGAAACTTCAAAGTTGCCTGATCAAGTGGAATCGAGAAGTTTATGGAGACATATTTGAGAGGAAGGGCAGTCTACAGTCCTAGCTGAGAATGTTACAAGCGCAGTTGGTCATCCAAGCGTCTTCCGAATTGCTCGAACGTGAGGCGGACCTTCAAGTTGAGCTTGCCAGGACCCTTGAGTAGGAGGAACTTTTATGGTTTCAAAAATCAAGGGAGCAATAGCTTCGGGCCTGGGACTAGAACACTACCTTCTTTCACATATCTACTGTGGTTCGAAGGCAACACAACCGGATTGATGTGTTGAAGGGAGGGGATGGAGTGGAAGTCAGTGATGACAGAGTCATTGAAGGAATGGTCACGGATTTTTATCGGAATTTTTACACCATTCCGCCAAATGAGATGAAGCCTTGCTCCTTGGGTCTGGGTTTGTTTCCTCTGTTGCCGGATACCGAATGGGAGGGCATTGTGGCACCATTTTCAGATGATGAGATCATCAGAGCGATACATGAGATGGGGGCCTTCAAAGCTTCTAGCGTGGATGGCTTCCAAACGATCTTCTTCTAAAGGTGTTGAGAGGTGGTGGGAACTTCAGTCAAAGGCCGTGTTCGGGACTTCTTCGACTCATCTTTGATGCAAGAGGGGTTGAACGAAACACTTATAGTTTTGCTCGCTAAAGTAGCTATGTCGGACACCATCAATCAATTTCGACCGATCAACCTTTGTAATGTGTTATACAAGACCATTACGACAGTGCTTGATGCAAGGTAGTTTTCTTCCTGGAAGATTCATAACGGACAATATTGTTGTGATGTAAGAGCTCGTTCACTCTATGAGGAAGAAGAAGGGAAGAAAATGATGGATGATCCTCAAGATTGAGCTTGAGAAGGAGTATGATCGTCTCCGTGGGACTTCGTGATCGATAAGATGCAGGATGCTGGCTTTCCGGAGTGTTGGTTACGTTGGGTCAAGGCTTGCATTACCACGGTCTCAACTAGAGTCCTTGTGAATGACAAGATGACCGAGGAGTTCAATCTAACGAGGGGACTATGAAAGGGAAATCCTATTTCCCCTTACTTGTTTATTTTGTTTCTTGAACGACTTAGTCAAGCTATCTTTCAGGAAGTCGCCGATGGGGATTGGATTCCAGCCCGAGTTACCAGCAACGGACCTCACACTTCTCATGTTATATTTGTAGATGATATTGTCTTAGTTGCAGAGGCATCAAGAGACCAGCTCCATATGATTCAAAGTTTATTGGAAAGGTTTTGTGATTCTTCGTAGCAATGAGTCAACAAAGCCAAATATAAGGCAGTTACCTTGGAATGCCAGTTGATAGATAAAATTAGCTCAAGGCTAGTAAGCTGGAAAGGCTGATATCTTAGCCTAGCAGGGAGGATTACACTCACTAAATCTATCCTTTCTTCTATTCTGGTGTATTCCATGATTTCGGTTATGTTATCGACTAACACATGTGAAAACATTGACAAAATATGCAGGAAGTTTATATGGAGCGGATGCGAGGAGGGATGTCAAATGCACTTGGTGAATTGGAAGGTTGTATGCAGCCCAAAGGAGCTCGGAGGCTTGGGTATTCGCGCCATGAAAGATCTTGATAGCATGCATTTAGGTAGGCATAATAGGTTGTATTTAGCTTAGTTAAGATGCATATCATGGATGGTTAAGTACAATTTGCATATTTGTTCTCTACATTGGTGGAGTCGGAATCTACACGTTTTTATTGATTATTTCAGGTAACTTTGGATCCGAGAAGGAGAAATGGGTTGATGATGCCTTAAGATGAGGAAATCTAGTTGATCGAAGAAGCTTAAATGAAGATCTAAAGAGGTCATTAGAAGAAGAAGCGAGCCTAAACGAAGAACAAGTCTACAGAAGTTGTCGCCAAACATGCTGAACTTGTTTTGCGCTTTCTGGAGGCCTCAGTTGTCCGATTGACTATTATGATCATGTGTTGGAAAGCTCTTTCAGAGAGCTACAACTTTCCTGTTGACAATAAGAGCAAATTCGTAACTGATTTTCTGTGAAAAACCAATGCAGCGGCCGCAGCATATATGCCGCGGCCGCAACCAGTATGGATGCCGCGGGTTGGAAGATGACGCGGCAGCGGCCGCAGCATATGTCGCAGGTTGCCAGCGCGACGCCGTTTCGTCTAAAAAACCCTAATTTTTATGTTGTGTGTTTTGTGGCCGACTTGGATCTATTATAAGGCCGAATTTATGTTATTTTGAGACTACTTCTATTTTATTCTACGTTCTATCAGACAATTGGAGAGAGAGCGATGTTCGCCATGGGCGGCTAAATTCTCTTCGTTCTACTTGCAATTTGAAGCTTTATTTGGATTGATTGTGAGTTTCTGAATCTTGTTCTTTATTTCCTGATGTGATCTTCTTCGTCAATGAGCTCGAATCCTTTATCTTGCAAAGCTGTGTTGCCGGGGCCGAGCATCAACCCTCGTTTGAGAAAATAGCTTGGCGACACCGTGGTATTTTGGCTCTTTCGGGCTGCATAAAATTCCGATTGAAGCCAATGAGAATTTGCTGGAAAGCTATTTTAAGTGGCTACAACTTGTATGAAGGAAACTTCTCCCAAATCAGCCTCGAAGATGCTCGAATTTAACGTTCTTTCCAGCAACTCCAATATAGACGTTTTTCCATGCTTTTATTTCTATCAAATAAATCCCACATCGATTATAGATGCTTGGGAGGCTATATTTTCATCCTATATATTGCTTGTAAAACTTTCATTTTAAAACAAGTCAAGTTTAGTTGAGTTAAAGGTTAAGCCACTAATAGCTTCCTATGATTCCGGTTAAGGATCGAGTTCTTGGTGAGAGGCTAAGAGCGAACTCTTTGGTGAGAGGTTGAGGGTGACACCCTAGTGAGAGGCGAAAGTGTCAAAGGGTCAAGATCCTTGGAGTGAGATTCCGAGAGGATTAAGATCGAGTGTAGAGGGTTCAAGGGTGAGAGGCCTGCGAATCTTGCTCCACATATCCCTTTTTTCCAGTTTCCAAAAATCCCAAAATTTAGCCCCACAAAAAAAGTGTTCGAAAGCTCGAGCCTTGGTCGATCACGGTCCTCAGGTTTCATCAAGTGTTATCAAAGCTAATCGACTCGAGTCCATCGAGCTTTTGATAATTGAGCTGTTTCTTCCTAGTCAAAATGTTCAAGAAGACAAGTTCCAAGCCTTTGTCCGAAGAGTACATCCGATGGGCCATTCGAGCCTATGATGATGGGTAACTTCATTGGAGCGACATGGATGGTGCTACATATGATGTAGTTGATCAAGAGCTTTGGAGGAGATATCGAAAGAGAAGGGCTCGAGAGGATGAGGCTCGGTGTAAGAAGGAGGTTGAACCACCTTGGGAAGAGATCGGCAAGCTCGCGAAAGACTCAATGCAACAAGTACGGGAAATGCGAAAAGTCGTCAACACATTGGGGTCGAAGCTATCGAAACCCAAAACAACCCCACCTCGATCCCTCTTCAAAGAAGACATCCTCTATGGCTATGGGCGAGACACTTGAGATTAAAGAAGGCAGGTCCAATGATGTTCCTATTGAGATAGCGAAGGTCAACTCTGAGCTTAAGAAAGATGAGGAAATCATCCAAGTTCCCAAGGTTGCGCTTTCCATGAAGGAGAAACGAATGTCAACCGACATGCCTAGCTTTCTGAATTCCATGTCAAGTAAGTGGTTAGATTCGACTTCTTTCATTCCGCCTTGCTTACCTTTCACGATTCAAGAAGAAGAGGGGATTCAAGATCCGTTCAAGGAAGAAGAAACATGTCCGAAGGAGTCACTTGTTTCCATCACGGATTCGAGGACGAATCCTTTTCAAGGGGAGGAGGATGATGTGAGCTTCTTCGTCAATGAGCTCGAATCCTTTATCTTGCAAAGCTGTGTTTCCAAGGATGAACATCAACCCTCGTTTGAGAAAACAGCTTGGCGACACCGTGGTATTTTGGCTCTTTCGGGCTGCATAAAACTCCGATTGAAGCCAATGAGAACTTGCTGGAAAGCTATTTTAAGTGGATACAACTTGTATGAAGGACACTTCTCTCAAATCAGCCTCAAAGATGCTCGAATTGGACGTTCTTTCCAGAAGCTCCAATATAGACGTTTTTCCATGCTTTTATTTCTATCAGATAAATCCCACATCGATTATAGATGTCTGGGAGACTATATTTTCATCCTATATATTGTTTGTAAAACATTCATTTTAAAACAAGTCAAGTTTAGTTGAGTTAAATGTTAAGCCGCTAATAGCTTCCTATGATTTCGGGTTAAGGATCGAGTTCTTGGTGAGAGGCTAAGAGCGAACCCTTTGGTGAGAGGCCGAGGGTGACACCCTAGTGAGAGTCGAAGGTGTCAAAGGGTCGAGATCCTCGGAGTGAGATTCCGAGAAGATTGAGATCGAGTGTAGGGGGTTCAAGGGTGAGAGGCCTGCAAATCTTGCTCCACATATCCCTTTTTTCCAGTTTCCAAAAATCCCAAAATTTATCCCCACAAAAAAGAGTGTTCGAAAGCTCGAGCCTTGGTCGATCCCAATCGACGATGGGGATTGGATTCCAGCCCGATTTACCAGGAACGGACCTCACACTTCTCATGTTATATTTGCAGATGATATTGTCTTAGTTGCAGAGGCATCAAGAGAACAGCTCCATATGATTCAAAGTTTATTGGATAGGTTTTGTGATTCTTCATAGCAATGAGTCAACAAAGCCAAATCCAAGGCAATTACCTTGGAATGCCAGTTGATAGATAAAATTAGCTCAAGGCTAGTAAGCTGGAAAGGCCGAAATCTTAGCCTGGCATGGAGGATTACACTCACTAAATCTATCCTTTCTTCTATTCTGGTGTATTCCATGGCTTCGGTTATGTTACCGACTAACACATGTGAAAACATTGACAAAATATGCAGGAAGTTTATATGGAGCGGATGCGAGGAGAGATGTCAAATGCACTTGGTGAATTGGAAGGTTGTATGCAGCCCAAAGGAGCTCGGAGGCTTGGGTATTCGCGCCATGAAGGATCTTGATAGCATGCATTTAGGTAGGCATAATAGGTTGCATTTAGCTTAGTTAAGATGCATATCATGCATGGTTTAAGTACAATTTGCATATTTGTTCTCTACGTTGGTGGAGTCGGAATCTACACGATTTTATTGATTATTTCATGTAACTGTGGATCCGAGAAGGAGAAATGGGTTGATGGTGCCTTAAGATGAGGAAGTCTAGTTGATCGAAGAAGCTTAAATGAAGATCTAAAGAGGTCATGAGAAGAAGAAGCGAGTCTAAACGAAGAACAAATCTGCAGAAGTTATCGCCAGACATGCTGAACTTGTTTTGCGCTTTCTGGAGGCCTCGGTTGTCTGATTGACTATTATGACCATGCAATGGAAAGCTCTTTCAGAGAGCTACAACGTTTCTGTTGACAATAAGAGCAAATTCGAGACTGATTTTCCGTGAAAGACCAATGCAGCGGCCGCATCATATATGCCGCGGCCGCAGCCAGTATGGATGCCGCGGGTTAGAAGGGATCAAGATCCTCTCCTAATGGAATTTCCCTAATAACCTCCTAATAAATCAATCTTAGCCATTCAATCAAATCGATGGCTAGGATTAATTCCCACAAGTTAATTAACCTAAAACTAATTCGCACTGCTTTCCCCTTCCTCCTCCTCGACATCGACGGTCTCTGCGCTAACACCCCCACCAGCCTTCTCCTTTCACCTGCTACATCCTCTAGCGCAAATTGTGACCTCCCGACACCGAACTAAATTGGAGTGAAGGCTCCATGGACGGCGAAGAGAATGACCTTCATGCCGGCGGAGAGGGAGTGTACGGAGATGTCTTGCTTCTGTTCGACTCGTTCTCGTCAAAGAAGGAAAGGGTCCCATCGGGAATGGTGGCTCCGGCAGCGATATGAGCCATTGGTTTCCTTCCTCGAAACTGAGGGTGGTGGTGAATCCGACGTTTCACCACAACTACTGCTTTCTTCTTCTTTCATCAATTATGAAACCTATTATTGTAAATCTCAAATTCTCAACCATCTTGATTTTGTGACTGGGTTTTGGTTAGATTCAAATCCCCACTGAATTTGTCATTGTCATTGCAAAATTGAATATAAGTGTTTTTATTCTGCATATGTGAGATTGATTAAAATTACTTGAATCTTAATTACTTGAATCCCTTTTCTCATTCTTTTAAAAACACTTTAAAAATGAAAATCGAGAGAAAATGGAGTTGGATAGGAGACGATAGATAGAGTATGTAGGACCTGATAAGAGGGAGATGATCGACGGAGAGGAAGGGTTACATACAGACTACACAGTCCAATCTTGGGCGAAGACTAGTTTAAGAGAGAATGACAGATGTTTAGTTTTAGGTTAATTAACTTGTGGGAATTAATCCTAGCCATCGATTTGATTGAATGGATGAGATTGATTTATTAGGAGATTATTAGGTAAATTCCATTAGAAGAGGATCTTGATCCGGTTAGAAGATGTCGCGGCAGCGGCCGCAGCATATGCCGCGGGTTGCCAGCGCGACGCCGTTTCGTCTAAAAAACCCTAGTTTTTATGTTGTGTGTTTTGTGGTCGACTTGGATCTATTATAAGGCGGAATTTATGTTATTTTGAGACTACTTCTATTCTATTCTATGTTCTATCAGACAATTGAAGAGAGAGCAATGTTTGCCATGGACAGTTAAACTCTCTTCGTTCTACTTGCAATTTGAAGCTTTATTTGGATTGATTGTGAGTTTCTGAATCTTGTTCCTTATTTTCTATATTGAATGCTTCAACTTCTTTGTGCTTGCTTGTTTATTGTTTTGTTCTATCTTGTATGGCCAACTAGTTAGATCAATTCAATTGCTAGGGTTTTGTAGATTCCTGATTGCGAACCTTAACCTAAGTAGCAAACTTATCCCTTTAGGGCTGATTGAACTAATTGGATGGGTAGGAAGTTGGATGTGTTGTTAAATCCCTCTTTAGGGACTGCAAATACCTTGGTTAATCTCTGAACTTAAAGCTATCAATTGGGTTAAATCCTTCTTTAGGGACTGTTCGATTGATAAGGGTTTCTAGGACTGATTGGACTAGTAACTATATTAGGTCGGGACAAGGGCATTCATAGGAAGACTAAAAGGACAAGAGGAAGTTACAATATCAATTCAACAAAATAAAGTGGATAGTTGTAGGTAGATCGATCTTCTCTAAATTGTTTTGCATCAATCTGTTTATAGTTTATTTTGCTTTCTTTCTTGTTTCAATCACCAAAACCCCCCTTTCTACTAATTGATAAATACACATTGCGGAGAAATACTTGATTCTCTGTGTGATCGACCTCTTACTTACTTGCTATACTAGTTTGTAGGTTTGAGTTTTATTTTGATACGGTTTAGGCGACTAAAAATCGTTCATCAGATCTCAACTTGGCTATGACCGGAAAGCTGATGTGGAGGTTTCTTACAAGCAAGGACGAGGATGTTTGAAGCGGTATTCTTCGAGTGAAGTACACACACTCGTTGGCAAGTGGCGTGAATGGGACTTCCCATGTGTGGTCTGGTATGTTTCAGAGCTCGTTTGCGGTAGTCTCGGTGGGGACTCGGTGGATTATTGGCGATGGCAGGTTGGTTCATTTTTGGACGGACATTTGGTTGGGGGAGCGGCAGTTGGGGGAAGTTGCTATGATTGCCCTAGACAACATCTCTTTACCTAAAACTGTGCGGCCCTATTGGATAGAGCAAAGGGGTTGGGATTGGGGAGCCTTTCACTCCATGCGGCCAACGGAAATATTGATGCGCCTAGCCTCAATCGGGATTGATGAAACAGATATGGAGGAGGATCACTTGAGTCGGGGCGCAATGCTTGATGGGTGCTACTCCATTAAGTCAGCCTATGACCTCTTACATGGTAGCCACTAGCCACGATGTGGGCTTCAATGACTCTCAGGTGTATAAGAAGGTGTGGAGGTTAAAGGCGCATGAGAGCGTCCGTTGTTTCGTGTGGTTGGTTGTCCGAGTGGCAATTCTCACAAATGAAGAGAGGTTATGTCCGAAGGATTGGCTGCTGCACCATCTCGATAGCGGAGCTTTGAAGCCTTCTTGATGGTCTTCGTTTGGCGTGGGAGAGAGGACATAAGAAGGTGCTTATGGAGGCCATCTCTAAGCTCGTTACCACCCTGATCATGAAAGGTGTGGATGACTCTCATCCCCTTTCTAGCTTGGTTTGCCAATGTCAGAGTTCCTATCCCATGACTGGGAGATCCAGTTACGACATGTCTTTAGGGAAGCGGATTTTGTTGCTGACTCCCTCGTATCTCATGCTCTTTCTTTTCCGCTTGGAATTCATGTAATTCTTGTTCCACCCTTAGTGGTTGGTTTACTCATTGACGAGGACGCTAGGGCAAGGGATACTCCCTATCTTTTGCCTGTGTAGCCCATACTTATTTCGTGTTAGCTATTCACTGAGAGCCCGTCTCTCACTTTGTCGACCAACAAAAAAGAGAATAAACATGAGCAAGAGAGGACATATGCGTCATCATTAATATGTTGCCTCAAATATGAGAGTATGTTGCCTCAAATATGAAAGTATAACTCATGTATTAAACATGAGAATTATTTATGAGCAATTTATGTGATTCTCTTGAAGATAATAAACTATCACAGACAATCTAGGTTTGATTTGGTTATACAGATCACGCACGCAAAGATCGAGTCCAACTTGATTGATTCTATAACTTGCGGAAGCTAAGTGGTAATTAATTGAAACATACATATTTATTGCGACATATTTAGGTTGAGTGATAATGAATTTCGATAGTTTACCTTCAAATATCTCTTTTAAATTTGTTCATATATGAAAATTAAATTGGTCTATCGATGATGCATTATTGTGATGAACCCTAACTCTAGAATGTTTCTCATTATATATTCAATAACTGCAATTTGGTCTTTGTCTTATTTTCTTATTTCTTCATAAATCACTTTTTCTATTTGGCTTAGTAAATCAGTTGACGTTTTGCAATTGATATTCACACGGTCCCTATGATTCGACACTCGATTGCTACAATTGACACTGTACACTTGCGGGGTGTTGGTTTTAGACCGATCTGTCCTCACCTACACAACAGGTAGTCGATGGTCGTTTTCTCTCCTTGTATGCCCTCCTATTTTCCAAAGTGGGATAATGTGGGGAATTGGGGATAGAGGTTTTAATTTATTTATTTTTAAAAAAAAACTTTTTAGTTCATTCATTCAAAGGGAGCCATGTGGCTCAATTTCTTGTGAAGGCATTGCCTCTAGTTTTATAAGTATTAGGAAGAATTAATAATAAAAAATGGAAAAAAAATAAAAATTAATAATTGGTTAAAATTTCTAAAACTAAGTTGAGAATGACAAGCAAAAAGTGCCAAAAACTATTCTATTTTAAAAATTTATATAGATTAATTATAACAAATAATTATTCACCCAAAAATAAAAATTCCAAAAGACTGTCTATATATTTTTTAAAGTTAGTTTATGCCCTTGTTTAGCATAACTTTCATTTTATTGTCTAAATTTCGCACTAGTTTTACATATGATTAGCATTTTCTATTATAATCTGTGATCTTAAAATTTGGTATTAGATTAAGCCTACACACACCAAGTGTAACGGTCCAGATTATAAAATCCGGGTTATGTTTAGAAGGTAGGTTTACCTTCAATTAGATCTTACAATCCAAGTACAAGTTGTTCGAAAAAGAAAGGGTTAAGTATTTTGAAGGAGGGATTCCGAACCCTAAAATGACAGAGATTCCATTGGGGACTTGGTGCTTACGCAATTGTACCTGTCCTAATTGTCACTACTCGCAAAATCAAGTAAAATCAAAAGCAAAGGCATAAAGAAATCCGAAAGGAAAAGCATACAAGAGTTGTCACGATAGAGTCAGATCAAAACCAAAACATAACTATGAAAAGGGTAATTAGGTAAGTAGAGTCAAGTCTTTTTCGCTCTCATTGGCGTCCCAAGCTCAAGCCCCGTCATAGAAGCAAATTAGCAAACATCATCAGTAAGTGGTATGGGTACCTGAAACTATAGTCATGGAGTCAATCATCAGTAAGTGGTAGGGGTACTTGAAAATTTAACTTGATAGAATGAGTGCGGAAGTGATACATTTGGGATCCCCGATCCTTCGCATGTGGGCTCGAAATGAAGGACACCAACTTGTTATTGGCCCGATCTTACAATTATTCTTGCTATTCTTGATATTTAGCATCAATTACAATAAAGACTTTGAACTATTGTGAAAGGAAAGAAAAACAAGTAAATAAAACTAAGTAAAAGACAACAAAGGAAACAACGATGGAATCGGGAAGTGTGCAGCGACGACCACAGTGGCGGCGATGGATGCTACGACCGCATCAACTATTGCAGCGGCCGCCGAAGCGACGATTGTTGGGTTCTGCAGTGGCGACGAATTCCCTGTTTCTGCGACAGTTTTTTCAGCTTTTCTCTTCTTTCTTGTTTCGGTTATGTTTGGGCAATTAGGGATTTGATTTTGTGAGTATGAATGAGGAAGAATAACAATTTTAATCCAAAGCTTTTGGATTGAAGGATTGAAGAACCTTTTAATCCTAAAAAGGTTCCTTTAATATAGTTTCCAATCTAAGTTTAATTGAATGAAATACAAAAGTTTAAATAGAGACATATCAATTCTATCTTGTGCAAAAGATAGAGTTTTGGTAACTAACGATAAATAAAATATCTAAAGATAAGTAATTCTTTCCTAAGATAAAGAAAACTAACTAAGGATAGAAAACTAACAACTTGGTGGAGAAGGAATTACATAGATGAGATATATTCCTTCCACCTTATTATTTCCTAATTGCATAAAAAAAATATGTCTAAATAAAATAATAAAACCGAAAATAACTAAATAAATATATAGGCATTCGTTCAAAACAGTAATAGTTGCAAAGATGATGAATTTCGGCCATTCTCGAAGTCGATTATGGAGAAACCTTCAACATCAAATGTATGGCACGACCCAATCCGATAAATATGGACTCCGAACGACCCATTTTACTGAGACATCGAAATGCTGTCAAACGATTATATATGAACGAACCAAAAACATGACCAAGCTCACCTTTCACCTTTGGACCTTCTTCCATGGTTGAGCTTTTTTCTTTCTTTTGAGGAGGACATACTCTTCCTCCAAAAGCCTTCGACTTGATCTTGATAGCTCGCCAGGATCAAGATCATTATTTGAGCCACAGAAGCTCATCCTTGATTGCATCAGGAAGATAGTGAAATAAGGGAGTAGCTTCTCAGATATGAAATTACAAGAAGAAAAGGAAAAAGGGGAAAGGGGCGGCTCTACCGTGGAAATGGCCCGAAGAGGGGTTTGTATACCCGATGAATTAGGGTCAGTGTTATGTTATGGGAAAATTATAAAATTATTCCGCTATTCCTAAAATTTTAAAACTTTTACCATATTAATTTACAAAAAAGAAAAAAGAAATCCAATCCAAATTAATTGAAAATTTTATAACAATGTCAAACTCGTTTAAATAGAACTAGTGGAATACCCGCGCCATGGCGCGGTTGCGACGGAAAAAAAAAAAGAATATAGAATATTTATTATAAGGAACGACGAAATAAAATATAAACAAATCTTAGATGCAAGTTAATGCTTGAATAATGACTAACATCAGATGCTGATGAAAGGAGCTCTCATAGCTACATATGGTAACAACTCACTGAACCGATGCACAAAATAGGAAAAAAAAATCAAAATAAACAGCAGCAACAACAAACAAATTCGGATAGAGAAGTAGCCAATAGATGCAACAGGTTGGAGATTTTGAGATTTTGAATAGAATTAAACAGGAAAAGATTAAACAAAGATTGCTAAGGACGCCATTGCGAATTGATACATCGCCAGCAATTGTGAATCCCTATTCTCTTACTTCCTTCATTCTGCGACACGTCTCATAAGTCTACATTAAAATCAAACCAGCAACAATGTATCAGCACATTCATCAGATACAGGATTCCATATGCACATAGGTGGCGTAATTTGGCAAAATTATAATTGAAATGAATTTACATAAGAAAAAAGCCAAAGTTCTAATAAACACTTAAATCTAGAGGGGAAGTTCACAATTTCAAATGCAATGAACAATCCAAAGTAAGAAAAGAATTAACAAATCACGCTTTCCTCGGTCGCTCAAAAGTCATCCTCAACATGATGATCTTTTGGATAATAAACAAAGATCCTTTTCATATTATTTAAAGCATATATCCTAATTCCCCTTCTCCTTCCCAAGACTGTGAAATACCTTAATATAAGAAGTCTTCAACTTTCGTTCAAGATCAGAACATCGTGCCTGGAAGTACAAAAAGAAGTATAAAAAACTAACTTACCATAACTACAAAGAAAGTATTAGACAAAATTTAAATCATCAACACTATTTCGTAGGGTTCATTTAGCTTCTGATTTTGAGCAATTAAATAACAGAGAAATTTAGTGGTTGGTGACCAAATTATATGAACTATGAAGAAATAGAAACCTTAAAAGCTGCAACTTTTGTCTCAGCCACTGTAGTGGCTTGTAAAGCACTAGCCAACTCCTTTCCCATTTGATCAATTTGTCTCATTGCATCTCTTATAGAGCTGTCACGATCAAGAGATAGGACTCTGGCATTATCACGCTCGAGCTGGAGTTCTTTCCTGGCCTCAACCCATTATTTCTGCAGTTGAATAAGTTGAGTAAATGATGCAGGGAAGGATAGTGGCCTTATGCTATACAGAAGTTGCATGAATAAGCAACCTTAAAAAAAGCATGAAAAAACAAACCTCGACATGATTTGTATGCTCTTTCAATTTCATCTTTGCAGCTCTGGCTTCCTGCCGTTTCCAATAATAAAGATAAGGGAAAACATGAATGAAGCATAAAGAAACAATGAATTAGATTGGGAAAAAATGAAGCAATGAATCAACATACTACCTACCACATACCTTGAGACGATGAACCCTCTCAGACAAATCACGGACTTCATCACATGCTCTTATTTCAGAATTCTGAATCAACTCTTTCTCCCGCTTTAAGATAGAGACCTATGAACCAACAGACCGAAATTTAACACAACACAACCAACAACCGGGACCATGAACAACCAACAACCGGGATCACATAATATAGATATAAAATTTGTAAAAACAAATCCAATAAATTTCAGGAATAAGCAACCATAAAAAAATCATGAAAAAACAAACCTCGACATGATTTGTATGCTCTTCCAATTTATTCATCTTTGCAGCTCTAGCTTTCTGCAGATTCCAATAATAAAGATAAGGGAAAACATGAACGAAGTAAGACAGAAAAGCCAAAATGTAAGAAAAATCTACAAAGATATGAACTATCAAACTGGGCAGAAATGAAGAAGAATTTTGAAGATTGAATATTAGAAACAGAATGAAGGAAGAAAGAGAAATTAGGGACAAACCTTAGGTATAGGGAACGACTGAAGAAACCCCTCAGAGTAGGCATGATACAAGGAGGCAGCGGGATGCCTTATCGACAATTAACGCACAGAGAAACACAGAAAATCCAAAATGTAAAGACAATTCAACAAAGATACGAACTGAAACTCATCAAACAAAGGCAAACCCTAGTTCACCATTCTCACCGATGTGCTCTATTGTAGTTTGCTTCTGACTTTGTCCTTGGAGAAAAGGTCTTATTAGACAGTACACTCTAATGTTACCTGCCAAAAATGTAAAGAGTACAAATTAAACAAATCTAACAACCAGAAAAATAACAGTTTGTTGTATAAGGAATCTACCTTTCAAAGCTTGAACATCATTGTATAACCTTCGATTTTCAGAAAGAACCACATGATAGATAAAAGCATAATCAACCAATTCCTTTAAGTCAATCCCTAGAAAAGTCAGAAAGGTAAACGATGAGAAAATGGATTACATGGAATAAAAATAGAGTGAAAAGTACAATCTACCTAAATTGTGAAATTCAACTGGGTAGCATCACTTTGTCCTTAGAACTTCTCTCCTCACGGAATCCAAATCCAACTATCAGCATGAGCAAAGTGATCCTTAGAACTTCACTCCTTGAAACAAATACAACTATCATGAGCAAAGTGATCCTAATTTCTCAATGGTAGGATATCAGCATAGCATAGCAAGTACCAATGAATCATAATTATGACCAGAAGTTTTTCAGGAAAAGCAGCGATTACCATTCGTTTTCCTGATATATATTATTGAGAACTAATTTTATGCTAAAGAACTAAAAGCAGCAAGAAAGAAGTTAAATAAAGAACTCCATCATAATATGCAACTATCATGGTAGAAAATGAAGGAATGAAATCATCAGTTTGCTCATGAAATTGAATCAGAAAATGCAAAAATCATCCCAATACAAAGAAATGAAAGCATCGGTGCCAGATCTAATAAGAACACAAACATCGGAGAGAAAAACAATGAATGAGAGTGGGAGTTAGAAGGAGAGAGAAAGAAATTACCTTGACAATTCGACGAACGCAGTGACGGGAGACGGGATTAGGAGGACGAGAGGAGGAAGCGGAGGAGGGGCCGCACCCATTGGAAGGGCTAACCAGAGGAAGACGGGATTGGGAGGGCAAACCAGCGGAGCTACGTAGAAGGTCAATTTCCATGGCCAAACCTGAAAACAAAAAGGGGGAAAACTAATTACTGAAATTGAAGATACGGGGAGAAAGATGGAGGTGGGGAGGCGGTCTAACCTCGGCGGAGAAGAAGACAAAGTCCTGAGGCGGGTTAACTTCTGCGGAGGAGGAAGACGAAGCCCTGAGGGCCGAAGGACCCCATGATCGAACTCGGTAGAGGAGGTACGCCCCGAGCGTTATTTCCAGATTGTGGGGAGGCGGTGAATTAGGGCGGAGGAGGTCTCAACCTGCTAGGGTGAATTGGTGAAGATTGAAAAATAAAATAAAAAAGGTAAAAGGAGGAATTAAAAAGAATAAAAGCTAATTGGTCGGAAATGCGAAAGTGATGGAGAGAGTGCCACGTGGCAAAAAACTCTTTGCTTTTAAGTAGATATATAGATATATAGATAGATTTAATGTAAACCCCTAAAACTAACAAAGTCCTTCAACAACATTTAAGTCCAAGCTTACTAAAATCGATATCTCAAAATTTTCTAAATAATCCGAATTTTAAACAAACTTAGGTAAATACGGTGAATAGCTTAAGGGAAATATTTTTAATTTATTTTTAAAATTCTAGGTCATTACACCAAACCGGCACACACCAAGCAATAGAATTTACGCACACTAAGCGTGGAGAGGAGTATATTCTTCCTACACAAAGAGAATTTACACTCTCTCTATATAAGGTAATATTAAAAGGAAAAATGTGTAAAGAGTTATATTTTGAAAATCCTTTAAAATTTTGGGATAAAGATAAATCGTTTGCTACTCTAAAATTAATAGACTCAAAAGTTTTCATTAGAGTAAAGCAAATGGTTTATACTTTCAAAGATCAATAGGAGTTTAAAGAACAATTTGATGAACTGTTAAAGAAAAGTTCAATTAGAGAAAGCTAAAATCATCATTCTAGCTCTGCCTTTATGGTCAAGAATCATGCTGAAAAAAGAGAGGAAAAGCTAGAATATTAATGGTTATCAACTATTAAAAGCTTAATGATAATGCTATTTGTTTATGGATATATATTATATTCCTAGCCCTGCCTTTATGGTCATGAATCATGAAAAAAAAAGAAGAGAAAAAGCTAGAATATTAATGGTTATCAACTATAAAAAGGTTAATGATAATACTGTTTTTTATGGATACATATTATATTCCTAATAAGATAGTTTTAATTAATAGAATACAAGGAGCCATTTGGTTCTGTAAAATGATTGTAAAAGTGGTTATTGACAAGTAAAGAAGGATGAAGAAAGCATTGCACTTACTACATTTAGTGCCCCACAAGGACAATATGAATGGATAGTCATGCCATTTGGTTTAGAAAATACACCACAGATATTCCAGAGAAGAATGGATAATGTTTTTTAAGAATTTAAACATTATTGTCTTGTTTAGATTGATGATATCCAAATCTTCTCTAAAACTTTGGAACAACATAAGCATGACTTGAAAGCTATAACCCAAAAATTTATTGATCATGAAATCATTCTAGGACAGAAGAAATGCATCTATGTTGAACCTGAAATTGAATTCCTAGGACTGAAGATCAAAGCAGGTCAAATTGTGTTGCAAGAACATATCCTAGAAAAGATGGAAAAATTCCCTGATGAAATTAAGGATAGAAAACAGTTAGAGAGATTTCTAGGATGTCTTACTTATGCTTCTGGTTTTATTAAGGATCTAGTCAAACTGAAAAAGTTGTTACAAGTAAAGTTAAAGAAAGATCAAGTTTGGGGTTGGACTCATTTAGATACCAAGATAGTCCAAGAATTAAAAAGAATATGTGAGAAACTACCAATATTGATTTTACCTAACGAAGATGATGAATTATTTTTAGAAGTAGATGTCAGCGATTATTATTGGGGTGCTGTTTTGAAATTAAAGAAGGATAACAAGCTTTGCAAGTATAAAAGCGGCAATTTCAACAAATCAGAATGCAACTACACTGTTATGGAGAAAGAGATTCTTGCTATATACAAAGGAATCCAAAAATTTATAATCTTCCTAGCTCTTAGTCAAAACTGATTGTAAAGGAAATTTAGTCTTTATAAACAATAATCTTGATAACATGAAGGCGCATGGGAGGCAATTGCGTTGGCAATTAGACCTTAACCAATTTACATTTACTTTCGAACATGTGCATGGATCTAAAAATTCTCTAGCAGATAGTCTCATGAGGGAGCTAGCTAAAATCACAAATGGCGAACAGACGAGCATGGCCGAACGTGCCTACTTGGGCACTTGACCCTACAGTTCGTGAATGTCTCCAAATAATAGGAGAATATTAGGGATGAGTTAACTGTTCCAGTAGAATTATTTCAGTTAATTTTGGCTAGTTTGCACAAAATAGATACCATCGTGGACTCTTACACACCAAGCGCATGACAGTCGAAAGACTGTTAACATTGGAAATTATCATTGCAGTATTAAAGCTACCAATTAATATCTAAGAAATCATTTGTAAAAAATGGAAGATCAAAGACTTTCCATTCTTTTATTGGGAATTGACCAAGGGATTCAGAAGCAGATGGGCAGAACAACACCATCCATACAGAGGATGGAGAATGGAATGACTTACAAATAACCATGGAGGATTAGGAGGGATAATGTTACCCCTTGATCCACCAAGAAATGAAGATATCCTCAAAGCATGTAAATATGGAATATGCTCCAAATTTTCATCTCGAAAGAATGGCCTAAGCTCGATAGTTTCCTATTCTAGTATATGACCCAGTTCCAGAGAGAAATCATCACAAAATTGGCAACTTGGGTAAAAATCAGGCTACCTAAGGGAGGTGTGATACCATATGTTCTTACATGGAGGTTACCCAAGGGAAAACTCAGGGTCCTCATTATCTAATTATGGTTTTTGATACAGAATAGCAGTGGTTCATTGAAGATCCCATACAGACCCAACAAGCATAGATTGGAACACCTGGAGTACGTGGCCAGTGCGATGTGTTCTTCTCTATTTATTATTACATCTCTCAATTCCAGAAGACTGAATGTGGCATATTCAAGGTCAGAAATACAACTTTAATAGTCCTTCAAGAGCTTAAAGGGCTACTACAATAAGCCTTAGAAAGATCAGAGTCCATCCAAGAATATCTAATAAAAAAATTGAAGATAGGAAATTCTTATCCAGGGAAGGTCATGAAAAGTCAATTTAAGACCTTGTCACTTTGAATAAAGAATACTCAGAAGAATTAATCATGCTAGAACTAGATCTTGATAATCAAGATGACATGGAAATAGGTTATGAAGATGGTAAAGATGACCTAGAAGCCAATATGGGAGAAGAAGGAGTCTGGAATCTGGACGAGTGTAGCTGAATCATTGCAAGGAATCAGGCCAAACCTTGTCTTTTTCTTTTTACTGTTTACCATGTGAGTCTGTATTATAATGTCAGCACTGTGTGCTTTTATTACTTTCTGATTTTAGCAGGCCTACTTGTCGGCCACTTATAAAAGAGACGTTTTAGAAGGCATCGATCTAATGTTCTCCAATCCGCTCTATAAATAGAGCTCTCCTCAGATTTCTTAGGCATAAAAAAATCAGAGAGAGAAAAAGATATACAAGAGAAAAGAAGTCTTGTAAATCAGAGAGAAAAAGAGAAGTATTTTTGAATGCGGAGTAGATTGGTTCTCCATCACTCAAAAGTTCAAAAATCCTTCGATGGATCTCTTTGATGTGAGTGTTGAGAGTGTTTGAGTGTTTTTATTTCTAAAGTGCTCGTGTGTTTTGATCTTTCAAATTCAATAAAGTTTATTTTTAGCACATCCAGGGCCCCGACGCCTGGCTCAGCTGGAAAGAAAGGGAAAGCTACTTATATGAAAGTTATGTTCTGAATATTTTGTTTTCTTGATTCCAATCCTTTCACCTTCTTAAAATCAAAACCAACAGTTAGAGTCTACGGTATGAGACAGGAAATGAAACAAATATGTGCTAAACCGGGACTAAGGGGGGCCTGGTTGAAGGTTAGCCACTTCTAGAAACTCGGAAACTACAGGAATGCTGACGGTCCAGAATAACGACGTTCATGTATGGGTCGAACCTCTTTCGCTTAAAAGTTTTAAATGCAGAGCGTAGTGGGGTTAAAACCACAAAAAATTTATTATTCGTAATATAGTTAGTAAATTAAGGTAGTTATACCACCAAAAGTCATCTATAAGCAATCAGTATTAAATTCATAGTAATATAAGAAATTAAGGATAAAGTTTACAATTTAGCATAAAGTACAAGTATCTTTTTAATTTCACTAGTTAAGTGGGACCCTAGGTGGTGCATATAGTAAAATTGGTTGGTGTATCTATCATCATCCAAATAGATCTAGAACATCATATTTTGCTCTTCAACCTTAAAAGTAAACTTTGGTTATTATTAAAAAAACAATGAAGAGAGAGAAAGAGAAGTTGAGAGAGAACCCCACAAACCCCAAAGACCCTAACCCGAAAACCAATTGCCGCCATCAGCAACGACTAGTGAAGCCGCACAAATTGAAGGCTGATTGAAAGAAATCGACAGTCCCCCCCCCCCCCCACCACCACACACACATAACAAAAAAGCCCACAAAACCAGATGCCGCCACTAGCCACGACCGACGAATTCAAAAGCAAAGATCTATAGAAAGTCCTCGTTTTTGCTTCCCATCATAATAACTTTCATCCTGGCAAAGAAACATCGAAAGCTCAAATCAGGAGTCGACGAGCTTGACAAAGGTACATCTGAGTTCTCCAATTTTGAATATTTTCCCTTGATTTCAATCTCTTTAAAAATCAAGGTCATATGGAGCCAAAGAGAAGCAAATATTGAGGAAATATGGGCAAAATCTCTAATCTGTTTAAGAATAGACATTTGCTAGCAGTGGCTTGGATGCCGGAGGAGTGGAGTTTCGTTCCGTCTCGCTCCCGTGGTGTGGATTTCTCTCCTAGCTCGACCTGGATGGTCCTCGATGCAAACTCTTTGGGTTTTGCTTTGAGACGCTTAGGCGCATCATTGCTTGTTTGACCCATTCGTAGTAAGTGAGACGCTCAGAGACAAATACTCCTTCAAACAAAACCTCCTATTTATGGCTCTACAAAATAAGATATACGAAAATCCATCTAATAGAATGGATACCTTTTAGCTTGAATTTGACACGATTAAAATGCAATATATGATCCAAAACATGAGTGTGATTCTTGATTCCATTTTGTGCTCTCATTACCAGCTTTACCTTGAAATCATATACATCATTTGTCAACTATCCATGAATTTGTGTTACTGCTTGATTTCTTGTATTGATAAAGTTATAGCTTCAAACAAGTGATCGCTAATTATAAACAATTTGTTGTGAAACCTTGTTCTGAAATCATTGATGATTATGATATGCTCTTTATGATTATGTGTGATTACTTGTTATGCAATATAGAGAATATAAAAAATAACAAGGCATGTAGGTCAGTTTCGAAAACCAATGATATTTGAACAATTGTTAAGTAGAGGGAACAAGATTTCGATCCTTACGACTAAATTTGCCATTGATCCCACTAGACCATCTAATTGCTGGGATTGATGGTTTCCTCCAGATTCACTATATTAAGACTTTCACACAAAACAATCTAGACACCCTAATCTCTTCCCCCTCCATCCCTCTCCTTTCATGCTTTTTGTTGTTCTTCCCTAGCTCTAATTACTTTTGTTTTCAAGGGACAAATAAAAAGAGCCTCTAAAAGACTCTCCACCTCAGTTAAAGGCTAGGGAGGACAAAAACACCATGTATGAACCCAGTTAAAATGTGGCCAAGACTCACAACATGACCCCATCCTCTGGAGCATCCGAGACCAGAAGAGCAGGAACACTTAGAAACTTCTACTCATTGATAGTAAGGAAGGCGCCCAAGGCCAAAGAAACTCAAAACCATGAAGTGAAAGATTTCAAAATTGAACCCTTCTTGGGGTTGCCTATGTCTCATTTTTTTTGGTTTTGTGAAATGTATGATTCCCTACTTTTTCCCTGCTCTAGATTTGATCAAATCAGGAACAATAGGAAGGAATTTGTGAGCAAAAGGAAATTCGAGAAAAGTGTGAAAAGTAAGGCACAATGAGAGAAAAATAGTGCAAGGAACACAAGAGAATAGACAAACCAAGAAAAATTGACAAAGTTTATTTGACTGTTTTATCATGAACTATGCTTTTGGTACTATTGTGAAATTGGGTGTAGGAACCTCTGGACAGAAATTGACACTGTACAAAGTTGAACAAATCCACATGATAGCACTAATGGAAACGAAAACAGAAAATCCACCAAATGAGAAAGTTTGGAAAAAAAAAACTTGGATTCGAATACCTTATTTGGTCTCCGACCGTGGGTAGATCAGGTGGACTTTGTATCCTTTGGAAAAGCTATCAATTGTCTAATGTGAGGATCGAACTAATAACTAGATAACAACGATTTATAACCATTAAGTATGAAGACAAAAATTGGGACATTACTTGCACAATTTACTTTGTGTATGCGCGGGCACCACATGAGATGGACAAAAATGCCTTTTGGTTGCAACATTCGAACCACGTTATGGATATTTCCTTTCCTTGTATCATTATCAAGGGCCTGAATGAAATCTAAAGCTTGAATGAAAAATGGTGTGGTGTCACTCCTAATCCAAATAGTTTTATAGATTGTTCAATTTTAAGAATCAATGTAACATGGTGGGCATTCCTACCATGGCAAATGAATTCAGTTGGAGGAGGAATAAAACCGACACGAACAACATCTACGAGAAACTAGACATGACTCTAGTACAAAACATGATACTTCAATGGTGTTCAAATATAGCAACTAGAAACTACGCTTTCAATTCTTTGTACCACTGCCCTATTGCAGTGGACGTGAGTTTCAATGACGGAAGAAAATTCAAACATTTAAATTTGAGAAAATGTGGATGACTAGAAGGGATTATATAAATGTTGTTCAACAAGCTTGGAGAACAAACCATGAGGGCTCTCACATGTTTAACCTCGCTAAAAAAACACAAAATCTAAAAAGACCCACAAAGAAGTGGAGTAAGAAAACATTTGAAAATATTTCTAGACAACTCAGATAAATAGAGGAGGAGGACAACTCCAAACAAAAAATAACAGAAGACAAGATAGGGGAGACAATCAACGACAACAATGACTAATCGACGAAAGAGATAAAATAATTACAATATCACAAGATGTTTTGGAGCCAAAGGGCTAAATTCAAACATATTCGGTTCAATGACACAAACTCCGGATACTTTTACAAAATTGCATCATGACAAAGGAGTAGAAAATTTATAAGAGAAATAACCACAAATGAAGGTACAACGATATTAGGGGAATATAATATTACAAAGGAAATTAAATTAGATTTTGAAAAAAGATTTAAGAAAGGAAGGATTAACATCCGCATGTTGGAAGAGTACCTCCTACTAATTAAAAAAGAGGTAAGTAATGCGGATAATAAAACCTTGACCAAAGTAGTGACAAATCAAGAAATCAAAAGAGCAATCTTCTTCGGAGAAATCTCTAGAACCAAATGGAACGACTGCGGAATTCGATCAAGTACTAGAATGTGGTAGGACCACAAGCGACTAAGGCAATTAAAAGGTTCTTTAACTCGGGAAGATTGCTGAAGTAAATAAACCGGATATTTATTACATTGATTCTGAAATGTGAAAACCCTAGCTCACCAAATAATTATAGACCAATTAGCTCATGTACAACAATATACAAAACGATTGCAAAAATTATTGCGGCTAGGATTAAGTAAATACTAGGTAAGATCATTCACCCTTTGTAGGAAGCTTTTGTCTTAGAGCGAGCAATTCAGGATAATGTACTAATTGCCCGCGAAATCTTCCACTCATTCCGAAGGAGAAAGGACAAGAAGGAGGGATTGTGATTAAATTGGATATGGAAAATGCCTATGACATAATGAAATGGGAATTCCTGCTAGCCATCTTGGAACAATTTGTTTTTTTTATATATAGAAAGTTAATTGGATATATGGATTGAAGAGTGCATGATGGATTGAAAAGTGTATGGAAACTGTTTCATTTGCGGTACTCATTAATGATGAACCTATCGAAGTTTTGAACCAGAAAGAGTACTAAGACAAGGTGACCCAATCTCTCCTTACCTCTTTATTATATGAGCAGAGGTTCTTGTAAGGAAACTGCAATAGAAAGGCCAAGAACCCAAGAAAAATATTGGTTTTAACCTGACCAAAAGTGGGACGATATTATGATATTTGCAAAAGCCTCTTAAGATTCTTGTATCCGAATAAAAAAGATAATTGATGAGTACTGTGAAATCTCAAGACAAAAAGTGAACTTTCATAAATCCACCTTTCAAGTAATAACATGAGTCTCGTATAACCGAAAATAGATTATTCAAAGTGCGCTTAATATTACTAACCAAGGAGCACTCGAAAAATATCCAGGAACATTTGAAGATGTTGTCGGAACAATGAGAGCTCAACCAACAAAGGAAAGTGAACTCACTATCTCAACTAAGAAGAACCGCGCTTATCAAATCAAACCTGGTTATAAAACCAAACTACATGATGCAAACCTACACCGCCCAAAACTAACCACCGACCAATTCCACACCAGGGCCGCCCTAGACATTAGAAGCCCACTCTGATCTTTCCTAGCATGCCGATGTAGGGAGGGTGAAAGAGCAACCAAAGAGCAAACAACCAAGCTCTCGTAGGACTAGGAAGAGAGAACGCGCACAACACAAAGCTCCGATACATACTCGAGAAGCCCAAAGTACCACCAAGCGAGCAGCCAAAGCATCCCAGCACCCTAGCTCAACAAAAGGCCATACCACCGGAGCGGAATCAGAGAAGTGAGGCAAATACAATGCACACTAAAGAGCGCTAACCCATTTCTCGAAATTAGGCTCAACAAATAAACACATGCCCAAACTCAGACTCGCACAGTAACGGTAAGACCCAAATAGCGTCAAGGAAGGAGCACTAAGTCAAACGACAGCTCTGACTTGACACACTCGGACATCTGAGAACTAAGCCAGGCAGACGACGGTTCACCACCAAAAACCAAAGCCAAGCTAACCAAGTATACGCTCCTGGTCAGCCCAAACCCAAGCCAAGAGGAAGGGAAAGAGATGGTAGCCCAGATCTGAAAAAATCCAGCCCCCAAAGGAGCACTCAGCAGGCCAAGATTGATCAGGTTCTAGCTGAACTAAGCGCAAGCCACCCGGAAACTGCCCAAAACTGACCATCAGCCCTCGCGACCAACATCCGGCGGATCCTGAAGACTCCGGCGAGGATAGCGAACCCAAAACAACCATACTTCGACACCAGATCTGGAAATAATAAAGACAAGAACAGCAACCCAGATCTGGTGACGCACAACCGACGATGGAGGCAGCCAAGAGACGTAAAGCCGACACCGGAGCCGAGCACCAGCGCGTCACCACCCCAGCAAACCCGAACCCAAGCGAAAAGGTGAGGAGAGAGAGGGAAACTTACAGATCTGAGCAAACCTACCCCGGCCGAGCCGTGTACGCTACCGGATCTGAGCCCTAACCTCCCGATCCAACACCCCCGCGGGCCCTGAAGACCACCGGCATCGACACCAACTCCTGGAACCTCCACAACCCCTACACTTCATCAGATCTAGGGAACGAAAGAGAGACGGCAGGACAGCACCGCCTAGATCTGAAAAATCAACACCACCCAGATCTGAAATAGCACTTCCAGTTGCCGGAGAGCAGTCCACCTTCAACGATGTAAACAGATTTGAAGAAAGGAAAGAAGAACAACCCTCAGCCGCCAGATCTGAGGAGATATATCAAATCGCCACCACGCCGGCGAACAGCTCTCCAAACCGGCTTCAACACCAGCAAAGGGAAAACGGAAGAAGCACCCAGATCTGAGCACTCACAACGCCGGAAATCTCTGGATCTGGGACAAAGATGGCACCGACCTCTGGAAACCGTCACCACACCTCTCCTAAAGCCGGATCTGGGAAAAGAGAGATGAAACAAGGCAGCACAACCCAGATCCGACCCAACACGACCCCAAAAACCAGATCTAGGGGAGATGATGAGAGATACACGCCCAGATCTGGAAACCTCTGATAGCTGTCGGAGAACTGTACAACAACCCAGATCTGCAGAGAAAACCGCCGGTGACGGAGGAGAAGAAAACAGCGCAGCCACCAGGAGAGAGAAGAGCGAAGCGAAACCAGATCCGACCAGAATCGGATTAGAAACCCAAGAGAAGGCGAGATCTGAACGCCGGCAAACCACCCTCGGGACGAGGAGCACCAGTACGAATGAGAAACACCGTCACCCAATACACAGATCCACTCCACTATTCACAAATCGTCGCTGCTCTACAGTATGATAATACACCCAATAATTTAAGAGCTTGTGGTCAAACTCTATAAAGATTTTGAGGAGCATGGGCGGAGGTTTGGGCAAACCAAAGAGAAAAACCTAGGACCCTCAAAAGAGAGTTTCTCTCTCTAGATTCTCTCTCATGCCACCAAAACCTACGAAAATACACAATGAACTAGACCAAGTGAACAGATATTTCTTTTGAAATAAAGATGATAACTATAAGCCACTCATGGGCTGGGACAAAATTTGTAAGCTGAAGCATATGGGTGGTTTGGAGCTGAATAAAGCTAAGGACATGAAAAAAGCACTACAGATGAAACTACTTTGAAAAATCCTTGCTGAAACACAAAATATATGAATTAAAATCATTAAGGAAGAATAACTGAAAGAGGATAACATTTGGGATTGTGAAAAAAGAAAGAACTCTTAACTCATGAAAATTAAAGAAGAATTCTGTAAAGGCCTTGTTGGCAAGTTGGGAATGAAAAGACCATCAAATTCTAGCTAGACTGACGGTTTATTCATGAGCCGATCTTGGCTAACTTCTTTCCTCCCGATTCAATCAATGAACAAGAAAGGATTGTTGACTTTATTAAACCAAATAAAACATAGAACTTTGAAAAATTGTACAAATGTCTACCTTCCGACATGGTTGACAAAATTAGCAATATTCAGTTACCAACTAATGAATTTGAAGATAGATTCTATTGGAGAGCAAGCAGAAACGGGTGGTTCTCCACTGTGAGTGCTCTCGAAGTCATCACAAACCGAAATATACAAGAACAAAATGACTTATCTTGGGTGTGGAAAATGGATTGTTCACCAAAGTAAAAAAATTTCATGTGGAAGCTACTCATGAATGAAGTCTCAATGAAAATTAGACTAACGAATAAAGAAATAAACATTCCTTGAATTTGTAAATAAAGAGCGACCATATCCGAGGTTCAAAAAGGAATAAACATTCCACTCACGTGTATTACACAACCAAACTGATGATGACTCAAATACACCTATTGCCAATATGTTCTACTTCCTTAAAATTACCGACGAAAGTGGACAAGAGGATTGAAAGAATAATAAGAATTATTGACAAATTAAGTAAACAAGAAAATAAAAGACATTATTATTGAAATATTTGGTAAAATGACAGAGGAGAAAAAGAAAATATTGGATTTTGCATGGTGGGGAGTATGGACGATGAGAAAAAAAAATCGTATTTGAAAATGATAATGCTACTGATATAACTAAATGAAAAGGTTATATCAGACAACAACTAAAAGATTTAGATTGGAAAACTACCAAAATCGTGGATCTAGAAGACTAGAAGAGGATGATATTTGCGACTTGCTCACACATCTTCATAGAAACCAATCAGGTTGCTGATTTGATCACACGTCTTTGATTCGAGTCGAATCAGATTGCTCTGAATTCGCATCTTGAGCTTTTAAATCTCGTCCGGCCTTGTTGGTACAACCGAGACTGATACCAACCAAACTCTTTCCTCGTATCCTATCCCAAAAAAAAAAAAAAAACTTTTGTTATTTCACAAATCGTTAAGCCGTTGCATGATGTAGTGTCCAGCAGGCGGAGGAGCTCACTCGATCTTAAATCCGGCGAGGGTGAGGGGCTGAGGGCACCGTTTAGTCCAAACTAACCTCTGGATGCGGTCCTTTCATTTTACACAATCCCCAACGCGTATTCCCGAAGCAACCACCGATGCCAGTTTTACTACCTGTCCATGCTTTCCAGTTTCCTCTATCCTCTATTGTTACTTGGTTCTCTTTCAAAGCCGTCGATCCCACCACTTTTCATCATCACACACAACTTGACGGCTCCCAATGTAGGGTGCACGCTTCGTACAGTGACCTCGCCGCACACGAAACTTTCTCACTCTTTATTTTTCCAATAAAGTAATTAAGAAAAACTTTATTTATTACGGAGTAATTTTGAGTGGGGTGGTTCAGCAGTACTGAGCTCTGCAGAGTGAGCTGTGAGCAGCTAAAGAGAAAAAGGGCGAGGAGGGTGGTGGGAAACGCCAATAAATCGAAAATTGAAACCGAAGATATTTTTCTCCCTTGATTTTCAAGCTTCCTCCCATGGTAACTCTCCTCATTTCCTCCTGTTTCTGTCATTTTGCAGTGTCGGTTTGGTGGTGTTGCCTTGATCCGTTGATCCTGTTCATTGTTTTTGATTTCATCGTTTTGCTATCGTGTCGTTTTCTCTGTGCACACAGGAATACTAGATTTAGGGTTGGAGAGGACTCGTTTCGGCTCGGTGAGTTTCAGATCTGCGCCTTTTGATTCATTTCTGTTGTTCTATTTGTATTTTTTTTTTGCCTCTTGAGATGTTAGATCTTTGCTTGGGAGCTTGGATGTAAGATTTTTGCCTTGTTCAGTTTGGGGAGTAATGTTGATTTTTTTTAAAACGGTTTGATGCGGATGATGTTTATTCTAGAGATTCGGATAGAAGGTGACGTTGGGAAAGCTTGGATTTAACTTACGATTAGTGGAATTCTTTCATGATGGCTCGTCGCCATTTTTATTTGGTTGAAGTTCTGAGAATAATCTCTCCACATTTTTGTTTAGTAACTATATTTGGAATGCACATTTTTGTTTACTTGTTCCTCCTTCTAGAGGATGAGATCTGTTCTGTATCATTTGCCCAATGTTATTGGCTTCTCCCTCTGTGAAGGATTATGGTGCACCTAGATTGTTATTGAGAAATAATAGCAAATTCTAATTGCTCAGAAGGATTCATGGTTCTTGAATGTTAGGTATATCCCAGTGGTCATGTAAGGTCATTTGGTTAAGGGTGAAAATCTGACATGATGTCCCTCAGAATCTGATGGCACTTGGGCTTTTGATTGGTGCAAGGAATCTAGATACGCACCACAAGACAACCCAACACTCATGGCAAGACTCCTCGAGTCTAGTATTGCACGTAGAAAACTAACAAAGCAACATCAGTGGCTGATCTTAGGAATCGGGTGGGGGGTGAGGGTAATCGGATTGAACCCTTACTTTAGGAAGCAATGTGAATGAGAGGATGCTTGTAAAGTGGGATCATTTTGTTATTTATAAAATTTACTTGTGTTAGCTGGCTAATGCATAGCCCAGTATGGGAGGTTGCATGATGGAATCTTTTGTCCAATTTTAAGATTTACGGAATGTTCCGTAAAGCCTGTTACACTCCATTCTTGATCTCATTCATCTTTCTATACTTGCATTCTTCCATTGAGTTTGTTGTGTTAGTGTTAGCTGGATAACCGTGTGTTACTGTGTTGGTGCTTTATATTGATATCTGTAAAGGGAGTTGTTTTTTAATCGAATTATAAATATGTATTAATGATCAAAGCCCAGATTGGCCTAGCCAGTTCAATCAACCAAAGGTTGTGCAAAAGTAAGTCAAGTGTCTAACTATGAATAAGATAGGTTAAAAAGCATGGGTAAAGGGAAAACATAACCTATACACTTGAGTCTTAATCCTATCTACAGTTAGATCAATCTTAAGCATATAGTTCATGACAATTCTAGTGTTATTAGCTTTCCACAAAAGGTAAACAGAAATGCCAAAAGCCATTCTTCTCATTTACAAGTCCACGCGAATCCTCTTGATTCATTTCTTGATCCATTTAGCTGCACTTTCAAAGATTATAGGAGCACTTGAAGGAAAGGTTCTCATTTGGCTCAATTTCTGTACCACAAGAAAGGCTGCAAATCAGACCCATCTCAACACTGGGGATTCTATCCTTAATAGGAAGTCTTCCTCTCATTGCCAGCCAAAGGAGGGATGGCATTTTTGGAGTTGAGGGAGCGCCCCCATATGAACTTATACCATAGCACCAGAGGGATGTCATTTAATCCAGAGATTCCTTTATTGTGGTTGATATTCCATATAACTTCATGCACAAAGACTTTGCTTCTCAGTCTCAACTTCAAATCATTAAGGCCAAGACCAACTTCTTACTTTGTTTTACAAAGATCTTTCCACGCTACCCTTGAACCATTCCAAAGAAATTTCTTGCACATGCTAATCAAGATTCCGATGACAGTAGAAGGGACTGGCAAGATTAAAAAACCAGAAGGTTTCCACTCCTTGAAGCACTGATCTGATGAGCTCAAGTTTTCCAGCATAATAGAGAGAATCATTCCAAGCGTTGATATCTTCAGCACACTTGTCAATAAGGGAAGAAAAATCTCTAACCCTAAGACGATGAGATGAGTTTGGAATACCCAGATGGCCAGATAAGTGAAACAAGCCCTTTGCAAAAGCAAATAAGCTGCAAAATTTCTTTTGATGTTCCCATTTGAACTGGCAATGAAAACTGATGATTTGGAGGGGGCTGATATGGAGACCAGAGCAGTTGTTGAAATCTGTCAGTCACTCCATGAGGACAGAAACTGATCTTGTATCCCCCCTTGAGAGGAGAACAGTGTCATCTGCAAAGGCAATGCATGAGTTTTTCATTCTTCACATTTTGGATGGTATTTGAAACAAGACTCTTCACATCTGCTGTTTAGAAATCTAGACAGATACTCTAAGCTGAGAACAAAGAGTTGAGAAGACAAGGGATCCACCTTGTCTTACTACCTTTTTTACCCTTCCAGTGTCCCACAAGGCCTCTGTGTGTGGATACTCTTCAATTATAATAAATGGATACTTTTTAATAAATAAATAGCTCAATCTGTGGTTCTGCATGTGTATTGATTCACTTAACTGATTGAATTGTGATGTTTGATTGCATGTGATGCTAAATACATATGCCTTGTTTGATGCAATTATTTAGAAAGCTATAAATAAGATATAAACAACCTTCTGTTCATGGCAATATGATATGTAATTATGTTGTCTTGCACTATGCAGACACTGGAGTTCTAATCTGTGATTATAGTTTCTCAAATCTCAACCATGGGCAAATCACCAGGAAAGTGGATCAAGACTGTCCTGTTTGGAAAGAAAACCTCAAAGTCTAACCATGCCAAAGGGAAAGAGGTAATTATGATTCTTTTTCATAATTCTAGATTTTATTCAGGGATATCATAAAAAGGACTTAATGCAGTTCATAATTTTCTTGGTTTCACTATACTTTTTGCACTCACTAAATTGTATGAAAAGTCAGTTTGAGTCTTCATGAAGTGTGGCTTTAGTGGATTATGAATTTATGATAAAGAGCATACCTAATGTTTTTTTTCCACAATAAAGAAATGGGTTGACAAAAAACAACAACAACAACATCCGAGTTAATCCCACGTTAAAGCGGGGTCAGGATGTACGCACTCTTTCTCCGAACAAGTCGAGAGAGTGTTTCCGATAGACCTAGGATAATAGGATAGTAGAACAATAGAACCACATGATAGTAGAACCACATGATAGTAGGTCACACGGAACAATAGAACCACATGATAGTAGGTCACACAGAACAGGAGACATAAAGGTCAAGAAGATAGGGAGGCGAAGTAACCGAGCAAGAAAATCAGAGAAGACATCCAGACACCCCCAAAACAATACCAAAACACTCAATAGGGAGGCGAAGTATCAGAGCAAGAAAATCAGAGAAGACATCCAGACACCCCCAAAACAATACCAAAGCACTCAGCACTACACGTCCTCTACCCGAATGCGCCTCCTCCATTGGTCTCTATACATAGCCATATTCTCAGCAAGGTCAAGTAGATTGAGGGCATGTCTGATAATCTCCGGCTCTTCTTAGGTCGACCTCTCCCTCTCCGGATCTCTCCCAAATCCAAGATCTCACACTTGCGTACCGGGGCCGTAGTAGGTCTTCTATTGACGTGCCCAAACCACCGTAGTCTATTTAATTGTGCTTGTTAATGTGAGCTGGCTGCATCAGTTTGGTTAGTTAAATCTGTATGATCCTTATTAGTAGATGAAGAGAAATATTATTACGCTGCATCATGTATCCCAGGGCCTAGTTAAGCTTCCTTGACGGGTTTGCCTGAATTGTGAAACAAGGCCCTTACACTAATAGCACTGAATCACTGATAAATAAGAGATGAATAGATCCTTATAAATGGGTTTTTGTACCATGTGCGTAACTTTAATTTCACATTCTGTTTCTTACTTGGTTTTTTTTAACATCCTAATATTTTCATTTATTAGTTGTCAATTAATGATATTTGCTTCATTTCAGCTAAAAAAATCAGCAAGTCAAAAGGAAAATCTTGTACGTGAGAATGCAGCTTCCATCCCATCTTTGAACCCTCTTGCGGTTTCTAGCAATGTGCCCAATACAGTTGATATAGATGAAAGCATTTCGAGGCCCGGAAACAAAGAACCTTCTGTTATCCAACAGGATGCACTGGTTTCTGAAAATCAGAATTCTAACTTGGAACCTAGCACAGGGCTCAGTACATGTACTGAGGCTGAGAGAATTCAAGAAGAAAATGCTGCTACTAAGGCACAGGCTGCATTTAGGGGCTATCTGGTATTCAATCTTGTTTTTGTTATTCATGTGATTTTAACTTTTAAGTGACCTGCTGGTTGATCCGCCCCAGTGATGCACTGAGCTATATCACGAATAACTGAAGTATATCTTGGAGAAAAAAAAAATTATAATGAAATATCATTTGTAGGCTCGCCGGGCATTTAAGGCCCTCAAAGGCATAATACGGCTTCAAGCTCTTATTCGTGGACACCTGGTGAGGAGACAAGCTATCTCAACATTGCACTGTTTGATGGGAATAATCAAGTTGCAAGCAATTGCACGTGGGGCAAAGATTAGATGTACAGATATTGGCCTTGAAGTGCAGAAAGTTTGTGTTCTGGTTAAGCCTCTGGTAACTCCCTGTTATTGCTGAACATCTCTTCTCTTCCTTTCTTTTAACTTCTTTGAATGGGTATGTTCTGCTTGTATGTCCTCTTGAAACTATATTTAGTGTTATTCATGGTTTCTCTACTTCATTCTTAAGTGTTGATGTTTGATAGAGGTGCATTCATGTGGAAGCAATGTAGACAAGGCCTAGTTCATCCAGAAAACAAGCAGCAAAACCTATATATTTTGGCCACCATTAAGTAGTTTGTTAGATATGATGCTGTAATTCATAACTTCTTGCCTTTTATTTAGCACAGTGTACTGTCTCAATGCAGCCTGAGTTTTATTTGGGTGATCTTCAACTCTAAATCTAGACAATAACTTCCACCCTGTGTAAAAAGGCAAGAGTATTATAAACTAAGCAGGTGCTTATTAAAATGCAAAAATACAAAAGGTACTGAACAATTTGAGAATGATGTGTGATCACTAAACATTTTGGTGGTTATTTTTTTTTATTGGGCCCCATTGATACCAGCAATACTATTAAACTATGACATTAACATCCATTTACAATCATGCTTGGTAAAGGAACTTTTTTGTGCATCAGCGTTTCCTATATTGGGCTTCTCTGTGCATCTATGTTTGCTTATTTCATCTGTTACACTCATTTCTAAATTCCAGGATGGCAAGCTGGCTGATTCCACTACAGTGGACATGGCTTCACGAATTGAGATCTCTTCAACTAATGTATTTGTTCGAAATGTAAGTTCTCCGTTTGATTCTTTTATTTCATCCTGCTTATCGCGTTGCTATCAGTACTGAAAATATAAGACATGATTATAGTTGTATACTTATGAGACTGTCACTTGAAGCCAGATCTTTGAAAATTTTGAAGGGCAGAATTCTTATAAAAATGTTCTTTTATTGTCTGTCTCTGCTAATGAACATCCTGCCCATTCTTGAAACTTATGGTGGTGTTCTTCTGCCTTTTCTCCTGTAGATTCTTAATTAGCATTAAAGTTCTACGTATTCATCTTCCATGCAGAGAGGCACCTCAGGCAATTCGAGTGATCCTACCTTTTATGCATTATTGACTTAAAATCAATGATCATAGAGATTTCAGAGCAAGAAATCACTATCTAATCTTTTTTTTTCCAGATATTAGGGATGATGCTCATTGCCCTTGACGTGCAAAGCTGTCTGATAGCTACAACTTACAATATTTCAGATCATAGAGATTCCTGGCTTATATGTTTTTTTTTATTGGCAGCTCATGAATTTTGAACAATTACATTCTACTCTAAATACTGTTCGTAGGAGTTGCATTGCAGTTTATATCTTCTTTTTGTTTTCGATTTTGTTGGGATGTCCGAGTCCACTGATTTTTGCTGGGTCCGGTATTTTGACTATTTTCTCTAGTTTCCGTCCGTGATAATGAACTTTTTTTTTTTTTTTTTTTCTGTTAAGCTTCTTGCTGCACCAATCACGGTGATGCCACTTCGAGTCCAGTATGATCCTGAAGATCCATGTTCGGCTCTGAACTGGCTAGAGAGATGGTCTTCATCGAATGTGTGGAAACCTGCTCCTCAACCAAAGAAAGCATCCGATTCAAGATCCCATAAAAAACAGGAACAGTTGCAAACTGCTGAGGTTGAACATCGTAGGCCCAAGCACAGTGTCCGGAGAATTCGCGGTAGCTTTGATAGTACTACTTCTGTGCCCCTAGGCTCTGAACCTGAAATTCCGCGGCGCAGCATGAAAAAGGTTTCAAGCCATCCAACAGAGTCAGTTCCAGAAAATCCGCAACATGAGCTGGAGAAGGTTAAGCGTAGTTTGAGAAAGGTTCACAGTCCTGCTGTTGCCAGCAATGTTGAATCAGAGGCAGGTGAAAAGTCTAAACACGGGCAGGGGAAAGCGTTAAGCTCTACAAAACATGATGTTTCTGGAGTAGTTGAGATAAATCCACCTTGTAAGGTGAAGGAAGAAAAGCCAAAGGAAGTTGATGAAACTATTCAAGAAACTGTAATTGTATCCCAGCCTGCTGTAGTATCAAATGGTGAAGAGCACTTGAACGCAGATGAGACGATTGAAATCTCAAATGGTGATCATACTATGTTGAACTCACCACCATTGGACAGCTCTGAAATGGATAAGGATAACCCTATTGTAAATGAGGAAGAGTTGATACCCAAGGATGATTGCCTTCTGAACGAGAACCAGAAATCTAATAGAAGATCTTCATTTCCAGCAAAGCAAGAAGCTGAGGATGGTCCACAGAACACACCTAAGGTTCCGAGCTACATGGCAGCAACTCAATCTGCGAAGGCAAAGCTGAGAGGACAGAATGCTCCAAGGACTAGCCAAGATGGAAATGACAAGATTAGTGTCCCCCGGCGTCATTCATTGCCATCATCAACAAATGGCAAACTAAGCTCCTCATCACCAAGAACACAAAGACCACTCCATAGTGGTGGGAAAGGTGGAAGCCGAAGTGACAAAGCAAAAGATGGTAAAATATTTAACTTGTACATTTCTTTTGCATTTGTCTTGGCTCTTTTTCTTTGATTTTAAATTACATCTTCATATGTCTCTCTTGTTGCTTTTAACTATCCAGGTAAGGTTGGCCAGACAGAATGGCGAAGATGAAGCCAAGGTGATGACTTCACTTGGTTGTAACTTCTTCGCGAGGGCTATTTACTTGAAAAGTTTCCATTTGTCTCGTTTGCTGTGTTTCGATTTGGCAGACATGAAACTTGGGATTTGGATAGAAATGAGTTGTGTGGATAACGTAGTCTTTTCCGACTTATCGGGAGTTTCTTCTGAGTGAATGTGAAATGCAGGCATCACTTGTGTGCCTCTGTTTTTATCATATCGCTGATATTCCTATCCATTATCTTTAATCTCAAAAGGGCTTGCAATTAATAAAACATTGAGGTTCACCTTTGTCCATGTACGATTTAATAACAACATGAACAGATTTAATAACACTTTCAACAATAGATTCACCAATGATCCTTTCACCATAGGATCTTATTTTGAGAAAACCTGCCGAATCTGCAAGATCAAGTAAGATCTGCCATGGAGAAATCGGAGGTTGAAGATGGAGGGAAAATGTGTGTATTGATGATATGTCCGAGCTTACACAGTGAGCTTTACAATTTATATTCGGGTACAGAGTATTGGGCCTAAACTAGTTACAACATGGGCTAAGGCCCAATACAACATGTGTACAATATGTAACATAAATGAATGCAAGCTCCTTCCCTCGTCACACCCCCTCCCTTCAAGCTGGAGGAAGATTAGTAACTCCAAGCTTGTCCAATGCAAGAGGGAAGCATAAGCCAGACACTACCTTAAGCAAATTTGACAATTGATCCTTCGATGCAATATGTCGAAGAGCTATCAATCCTTCAAGGACCTTTTCTCGTACATAATGACAATCCAACTCGACATGTTTTGTCCTTTCGTGAAAAACCGGATTCTTATCTATGTGAATTGCTGCTTGGTTGTCGCATCTCACATGTATTGGTGTAATGTCTGTGACACCGAGTTCAGATAGAAATCTAGTTAACCAAGCAACCTCTGTGCAAACCCTTCTGATTGATCTATATTCCACTTCAGTTGAGGGCCAAGACACTGTGGTTTGCTTCTTTGATTTCCATGAGATGAGGCTTCCACCCAACATCACAACATAACCACTTATTGATCGTCTTGTCAAAGGGCAAGATGCCCAGTCGGCATCACAAAAAGCCTGCAGTTCAAAAGAGTCTGTACGAGCCATCAACAAGGATCTATGCTGAGTACCTTTAAGGTATCTCAGAGTATGCATTGCTGCATCAAAATGATTCACCCGTGGGGCTTTCATGAACTGACTCAAAAATTGAACAACAAAGCTTATGTCTGGTGTTGTGTGAGTGATGAAATTCAACTTGCCCACTAATTTTTTGTACTTAGTGGGACTCGACAATAGATCACCCCCTTCAACTACCATCTTTGTGTCAAGAGTCAGAGGGCTCGGAGCTGCTAAGGAGTCTTCACAATGAAACTCAATCTGGGTTTCTTGGATAAACCTCTTCTGACTGATGTATATGCCTTCATCAGTATGGATGAATTCCATTCCCAAAAACAAATTCAGTTGCCCCAGGTTCTTAACTTTGAATTCAGAATCCAGAAAAGCTCGAATGTTTTCAATCTCATTCGAGCCATCCCCTGTCATCAATATATCGTCTACATACACTGCTATATAGGTGACTTTCTCCTCTGAATATTTCACAAACAAAGTATAGTCGTTCAAAGACTGTATGTAGCCCTTATACTGCAGTGCATGAGATAATTTTGCATACCATTGTCAGGAGGCCTGCTTGAGCCCGTACAATGATTTCATTAATATGCAAACATAGCCTGGAGGGGCACTCATTCCTTGAGGAATGTTCATGTACACTTGCTCATGAAGACCCCTGTGCAAAAAGGCATTATTGACGTCCAATTGCTCCAATCTCCATCTGCGTTTTGCTGCAATTGCAACCAGTGCTCTCATAGTGGTCATTTTAACCACTGTTGAGAACATTTCTGTGTAATCAATGTCTTCCCTCTGGGTGAAGCCTCGTACAACCAATCAAGCCTTGTAATGTTCTATTGAGCCATCTGCTTTGTGCTTTACATTGTAAACCCATTGACACCCTATTGGTCTAGCTCCCCGAGGAAGAGGAACTAACTCCCAAGTGTGATTGAGCTCCAAGGCTTTGAATTCGTCCCTCATTGTTGCATCCCACACCTCAAATTTGCAAGCCTCTTGATAACTCTTAGGCTCTACAATAGGTCTCACATCATACAAATGAGTAGCCCCTAGTTGAAGGGTGGTTGTGATGGTATGTCAACAAACACCAACATGAGCATCTACATGGGAACAAACATAATCCTGCAAGCGCCTAGGGGGGCATGACCACTCTGGTGGATCTACGAGGCTCAATCACATGATGCATCATAGGAGGGGAAGCTATGGTAGGTGAAGTAGATTTCTCAATATTGGAGGGTGATGGGGAAGACAAATAAACTGGACTTTCATCATCAGAAGTTGCCACATCATGAGAGATGGGAAACAAAGGTGAAGAATCACTCTTGGAGACATCACTGTAAGGAAAGTATTTCTCATGAAATACTACATCTCTAGAGACCTGAACTCTGTGAGTGTCAAGGTTTAAAACCTTATAGCCTTTAGTCCCGACTGGGTAACCCAGGAAGATGCAAGGAACTGCTCGAGACATAAACTTATGTCTTCCTTGCTTTAATGTGGAGTTGTAGCAAGGACGCCCAAAGCTCATAAGATTCTCATACTGTGGCTTTCTGCCATTTAGAACCTCAAAAAGACTGGCTCCTTTCAACAATGTGCTAGGAAGTCAGTTGATGAGATGCATAGATGCTAACACTGCTTCACACCAAAACTTTGGAGGCAATTTTGATTGAAACATCAATGCTCTAGCTACTTCTAGAATGTGTGTGTGTTTCCTTTCCACAACACCATTCTGTTGAGAAGTTGCTACACATGAGGTTTGATGCACTATCCCTTTACTGTGCAGGTATTCAGAAGAGGCATGACTTAAACCCAATTCCTGAGCATTGCTAGTGTGAATCATCTGAACACGACACTGAAAATGTGTTTCAACCATTTCAGTGAACATTTGAATCACAGATAATGCACTACTCTTAAAACCAATCAAATGCACCCAGGTTGTTCGACTAAAATCATCCATAATTGTAACAAAATACTTGTTGCCATTGTATGTTTGCACCTGGAAAGGGCCCCAAGCATCAATTTGCAGTAATTGAAATGGTTTGGAAGTGGTAATCACACTTCTGGGAAAAGACAATCTCTGTTGTCTTGATCTAGCACAAATCTCACAAGGAGAAATAGTCTCTAAATTACCAATTTCAGGAAACAAACGACACATCTTGGATGAAGGTAAGTGGCCAAGTCTGTTGTGCCGTGTCTGAGCTCTTGTTGCAGCAGCTACCACTGTCTTCTTGATCCATGGAACTTGAATTTCTGCAACATTCTTCTCTAGGAAGTATAGTCCATGACTACATCTTCCAAGCATAAGAGGTTTATGCCCCTGAATACCCCGCATCAAACACAAATGAGGTGTGAACAACACGACTCTGCCTGTGTCCCTCACAAGCTTTCTTACTAATAGAAGATTGCATTTGAAGTAAGGCACGAAGAGCACTTCCTTCAAAACCAATCCATCTGCAAGTTTGATACTCCCTATAGTATCTACTGACAGAGTGTAACTAGTAGGAAGTGTGATGTAAAAGGGTTTGGAAATAGGAGTCAATGACACAAACATAGACTTATTTGTGCACATGTGACTGTTAGCACCCGTATCCAATATCCAAATACACCAAGAATTCCCATGATAAAAAGCCATACCTGCGAAGCCAGCAAAGTCTTTTTCTGCACCAGTCATCACATCCCAGTGTTTCTGATCAAAGACACTGAGCAGATCAAGCAACTAAGCATACTGAGCAGGTGTAAGCTCAGAAACACTAACTGAATCCCCACTGTCTGATGCGTGAGCAGCTACCTTCTCGTTCTTTGTATTTTGCTTTGGAAAACCATGAATGAAGTAACACTTGTCAACTTCATGATTTGTTTTCTTGCAGTGCGTGCAGTACATGCCTGATTTCTTAGCAACCACATTAGGATCTCCGTTAGAGTCTCCTTTGGGATCTCCTTTCTTGACTTGAACATTGAATGAAGAAGCAAGTTCTGTGCTCAGAGTCATCTGACTCTTGAATTCACGTTGAGACTCCTCTTGTGAAATCATAGAGTAAGCGACACTGACGCTTGGCAGGGTCTGCATCATAAGAACATATCCTCTTGCAGGAATATAGTTATCATTCAATCCTAATAAGAACCGCATCAACTTCTGTTCCTCAAGAATTTTCATGTTCTCTTTACCAGATCCACACGAGCATGGTGTAATCTTCCTCATATTATCAAATTCTTTCCAAAGCGTTTTCAACTTATTGTAATACGCAGAGATTGTGGATTGATCATGCACTTTTAGGTGGTGTTAATATAGGGATTTAGATGGGTTTAGGTAGGGTAAAATGCATGAGTTAGAGTAGTTTTCATGTTTTCATTATGTTACAATTAGAGTCGGAATCTACAAGTTTTGTGCATGATTTCAGGTGATTGTGGAAAGGTGGAGCTGAGCTCGTGTAAATGATAGAAGATGAGACATAAATCGGAGCCTTGAGCAAGAGAGCCGAAGAGAGGAGCCAAGCATATGCAAAGGAGGGAACTGCAAAGAAACTCGGGCCAAGATGTCAAGAAACTCGGCCGAGTTATTTGAAGGAAACCGAGTTTTTGGATTCAGTAGAACTCGGGTGGAACAAGGAAAGCTCGGCCTAGTTTTCTGGGGATGCTCCCGAGTTTGTGCCGAAATAGCTGTTACGCTGTGTGAATCAATTTGTAATTTTAATTTCAATCAAGAGAACATGAAACGTTAGTTGGGCAAGAACAGTGGTTGAGGTCTTGTTTTTAGAAAAGGAGAAGAACGAACAGTACGTAGCAACCATTGGAGACTTTGTGGATTGTGATTTTCTTCGATTATGAACAACTAATCCTCCTTTCTCGGGGAAATTAATCGAAGCGTCAGGTTTTCTATTTCATTGTGCGATTTCTGTTCTTAATACTTCTTTTTGAATATTATCAATTCTTTGCGCTGAATGTTTAGGGCTTTCGTGAATTTCCGTTACTCTGATCAACTGATACCTTTTTCATGATAATCTATAGCTAGATATAGGTAATTTCTGGTTGAATTATCTATATTCTTGAGTAGCAAAGTATAAATCTCTGAAACTGGTTGATTTAGGGATTTGTATAAAGAATTGATTTGCAATTGATGCAATAACTGGTTGTGCGCGTCGATTGTCTTTGTTGAATTCCTTTAAGCTTAATTGATTATTGAATTGAATCTTGATTGTTTCAAGATTGTTCGATAATTAGGGTTTTCAAGGTCTGGTTTTCCTGTTAACTAGATTCGATAAGGAATTGGATTCAAAAGACCCAGTCTTTCCACAACAAAGTATTCAAGAGGAAGTTATCTATTTGATTTCGATGATCAATGAACAAACCTGATTGCTGAGATTGGTTGACCTAAGCTATTTTTCTCATATTAAATTCCTCAAGTTGTTTAGTTTGCTACCTTTGTTTATTTTTATTTCTTAATTTAGTTAGTCCAAACCAACAAAATCCCCCCTCTTTGTTTCTTGTTTTTGTTGACACACTTGACTTGCATACAAATTGTTGACTCTATGTGGGATCGACCCGTACTTGCCAAACTACATTAGTTAGGCTAGTCGGATTTATTTGATAGGATTTAAGGCGACTGAAAAATCCCTTGTCAAGTTTGGCGCCGTTGCCGGGGAGTCAAATTGTTATTTGTGTGCTTGTTTTTGTGCATTAATTGGGTTGAGAACCTCGGTTATGGTTCGCACCCGTGCTACTAATACATCTGATTTGCATTTTGATCCAGAGATCGAGAGAACACTTTCCAGGCTTCGTAGAGAATCTCGTGGAGATCAAGATAGGTCAGAAAGAGTTGTGATGGCTAATCCGAATCAGACTTTGAGGCAGTTGACTGCCCCGAATCTGACACAACAACCGCTTGCTATAGAGTTTCTAGAGCTTGCTGACGGTGTAAGTTTTGAGTTGAAATCTGGACTGATACATTTGCTGCAGAAGTTTCATGGTCTTATTGGAGAAGACCCTAATAAGCACCTAGCAGAGTTTCATGCTGTCTACACAGTCATGAAGCCAAGGAACATAACGGATGATCAAATCAAGTTAAAAGCCCTTCCTTTCTCTTTGAGGGATTCAGCTAGTGACTGGCTCTATTACCTCACTCCAGGGAGCATAAATACATGGGCTCAGATGCAGAAAGCCTTCTTAGAGAAATACTTTCCAGCAACAAAATTGAACAGTCTCAAGAAGAGCATCAGCAACATCGAGCAACATGCTACAGAGAACTTGTATGACTACTATGAGAGGTATAAGAAGCTAGTGGCCAGCTGCCTTTATCATGGCTATTCGAATCAGGACCTCGTTCTCTACTTACATGGAGGTATATTAAATGATGAGAGAAGAATGGTTAATGCTGCATGTGGTGGTAACATCTTTAATAAGACTCCTGCTGAAGCATTTGAGATGTTTTCTGAGCTTGCAGAGGGGGCAAGGCAATTCAGGAAGACGTCCTCTAAAACTGTGAGCTCGACAGAAACAGACTTATCACTCTAGACATATGTGAATGAGTTGAAAGAGATGATGCGAAAATTCATGCTCAATGGGAATCATCAGCATGTAAAAGCACGTGGAATCTGTCAAGATTTTCAGCATCCCACCGATGCATGCCCAATCCTTCAGGAGCCAAATGTTGAATTGAATGTAGTGGGGGGGGGGGGCTTTGTACCACAAAGGCCGAGTTATGACCCTTACTCTAATAGCTATAATCCTGGATGGAGAGATCATTCGAACTTTAGGTATGGGAATCCTCAACAGTAGTAGTTTAATCAGCAAGGAGCTTCACCATTCAGACAACAGTATGGACCTAGGCCTCAAGGGCAGAGTTCAAGCTCATCCATGTCAGCTGAGGATATGATCAAAGCTCTGACACAGAATGTGACTACAATGCAGAACAACATGGTGCAATTCCAACAGGAAACAAAGTCCAACATTTAGAACTCGGAGAATCAGGTTGGACAGATTGCTGGTGCTTTGGGCAAGCTGGAGGCTAAGGATTCTGGTAATTTTCCATCTCAAACTGAGTTGAATCCAAAGCAGAATATGAGTGCTATCACTCTAAGGAGTGGTAAGAAGTTAGAGACTCAGGATGAGAACACAACCCTCATAGATGATGAGGATTAAGAAATTGTGGTAGAGGGCTCTCAGGCTATAGAGAGCCACAAGGAATCTCAAGATAAGGACAAAGAGACCACAAAGGTGGTGAACAAGCCGGACATGCCACCACAGAGTTCATGCAAACCAAGCCCACCCTTCCCTGATGCATTGAGAGATACTCGCATGCCAGAGAGTGAAAAGGAAATCTTCGAAACATTTAGCAAATGTGAGGTAAACATCCCTTTACTTAATCTGATTAAGAGTATTCCTCACTATGCAAAATTTCTGAAAGAATTGTGTACAGTTAAGAGGAATAAAAAATCCAAGGGAAAGCAAAAGATAAGGGTTAGTGAACATGTGTCTGCTGTATTTCAGAAGCGTCTTCCTAAGAAATGTAGTGACCCTAGCATGTTTATTATACCTTGTGTGATAGGTGAAACCCGAATCGAAAGGGCAATGTTGGATTTGGGTGCATCTATCAATGTGTTACCTTACTCTTTGTATGAATCTTTAGGGCTTGGCCTTTTTCTTGAAACTAGGGTAGTGATTCAATTGGCTGATCGCTCTAATGTGTACCCTAAAGGAAGGATAGAGGATGTTCTTGTGACGGTGGATAAGATGGTCTTTCCCGCTGATTTTTTTGTGTTGGATATGGGACAAGGTAGTCATGAAGCTCCTATTCTTTTAGGAAGACCATTTTTAAGGACCACGAAAACCAAAATTGATGTGTATTCGGGGTCATTAACAATGGAATTTGATGGTGAGAGGGTCGAGTATAACATTTATGATGCTATGAAATATCCCTCTGATGATCATTCTTTGTGCTTCGTTGATGTTCTTGAGCCACTAGTGCAAGATATCTTTGAATTGAATTGTGTGGATGATGTTCAAGTTGCTTTAGAAACTCCTCTAGAGGACATTTATATGGATTATGGATTGTGCACTAACCTGCAGGAAGTTGTGATAGAGTTAGATGCTTATTCTAAGCTACCTCTCTCTCCATTGGGCTCAAAACCCATGCTACTAACCTCGCCTAGCGAGAAGCTTTTGCCCTCTATTGTTCAGGCACCAGAGGTAGAGCTAAAGCAACTTCCGAGTCATCTCAAGTATGTCTTTCTAGGAGAAGGAGAAACACTACCAGTCATCATCTCAAGCAAACTTTCTAAGGAGCAAGAAGGGGAGCTAGTAGCGGTCCTCAAGGAACACAAAGCGGCTATAAAATGGACTATTGCAGACCTTAAGGGGATTAGTCACTCGACATGTATACATATGATCTTATTGGAGGATGAAGCAAAGCCATCCAAACAACCTCAACGGAGGCTCAACCCGCCTATGATGGAGGTGGTGAAGAAGGAAGTCCTGAAACTTCTCCAAGCAGGTATGATATACCCTATCTCCGATAGTGCATGGGTGAGTCCCACCCAAGTTGTTCCTAAAAAGGGTAGGATTACCGTCGTTGAGAACCAACAGGGTGAACTAGTTCCCACTAGGACACAAACTGAATGGCGTGTTTGTATAGATTACCGCAAATTGAATGCGGTAACTAGGAAAGATCACTTCCCTTTGCCATTCATTGACCAAATGCTTGAGCGACTTGTTGGTCGTGCTTTCTATTGTTTCCTAGATGGGTATTCAGGTTACTTTTAGGTTACTTTTACATGTCAAAGACGACGTTTACTTTCAGGTGGCTATTCGCTTATCGCCGAATGCCATTCGGGTTGTGTAATGCGCCGGCAACATTTCAAAGGTGCATGGTAAGTATTTTCTCTGACTATATTGAACACTTAATAGAAGTCTTTATGGATGACTTTACAGTCCATGGAGACAATTTTGAGTCATGCTTAGAACACCTTACACTTGTGCTTAAAAGGTGTGTGGATACTAACCTAGTATTAAACTTTGAGAAATGCCATTTTATGGTCGAACAGGGTATAGTATTGGGTCATATAGTGTCCGCAAGAGGAATTGAGGTCGATAGGGCCAAGGTTGACGTCATTCAGTCCCTACCCTATCCAACTAACGTGCGCGAAGTCCGCTCTTTTCTAGGCCATGCAGGTTTTTATCGCAAGTTTATTAAAGATTTATCCAAGATTTCCTCTCCTCTCTGCGAGCTGATAAAAAAGGATGTGGTGTTTGACTTTAATGGAGAGTGCAAGAAGGCGTTTGATGAGCTGAAGAAGCGTCTGGTTAGTGCCCCGATCATCCAGGCACCTCATGTGATACATTATGCGTCCATGACTCTGAATGGTGCGCAAAGGAACTACTCCACAACAGAAAAAGAGCTCCTAGCAGTGGTTTTCTCATTAGAGAAGTTCAGGTCCTATTTACTTGGCACAAAGGTGATAGTGTATACAGATCATGCATCTCTTCGTTATCTATTGACGAAGAAGGAGGCGAAACCAAGGTTGATCAGGTGGATTTTGCTATTGAGCGAGTTCAACATCGAGATCAAGGACAAGAAAGGCGCCGAAAACTTGGTAGCGGATCATCTCAATAGGTTCATCTAGGAGGATGACAAGTGCCAACGGCAAGAACCCATTCAAGGAACATTCCCCGACGACACATTGTTCGTCGTCCAAGCTCTGAAGCCATGGTATGCCCACATGGTGAACTTTCTAGCAACAGGTGAGACTCCTCCCGCTTTCTCCAAGGCTCAAAAGGATAGGCTACGTAGTGAATCGAGGTATTATGTATGGGATGACCCATATCTGTGGAAGCACTTCTCTGATCAAGTCATCCGTCGTTGCCTTCCTGATAATGAGGTAACATCTGTCTGAGCCTTCTGTCATTCTTATGCATGTGGGGGACACTTTGGACCTAAAAAGACAACGAGAAAGGTATTAGACTCTGGATTCTATTGTCCTACTCTTTTTAGAGATGCATATGGTTTTTGTAAGTCTTGTGACAGATGCCAAAGAGTTGGAAACATATCTCGGAGGAATGAGATGCCTCAAGCTCCCATGATTTTTTTGTGAAATATTTGACGTCTGGGGCATTGACTTCATGGGACCGTTTCCAAACTCCTTTGGTAATCTTTACATCTTGTTAGCAGTAGACTACGTTTCCAAATGGGTGGAAGCGAAGGCCACCAAAACTGATGATTCTAAGGTGGTGGCAGATTTCTTGAAGAAAAACATTTTTGCAAGGTTTGGGATCCCAAGAGCTTTGATTAGTGATCGGGGAACGCATTTCTGTAACCGAACTATGAGTACTTTGTTGAAAAAGTATCATGTCACACACCGAGTGTCCACGGCTTACCATCCACAAACAAATGGCCAAGCGGAAGTGTCTAACAGAGAGGTCAAATCCATCATTGAGAAGACAATTGTTCCGAATAGAAAAGATTGAAGTATGAGGTTAGAGGATGCATTATGGGCTTACAGAACAACCTATAAAACACCGATTGGTATGTAACCATATCGGTTGGTGTTCGGGAAGGCATGTCATCTCCCTGTGGAGCTAGAGCACCGAGCATATTGGGCAATAAAGAGCTTCAACATGGATTTTGACGAAGCTGTCAAAGGTCGGAAGCTACAATTACAAGAGTTAGAGGAGCTCTGTCTTGAGGCTTATGATAATGCATCAATTTACAAGGAAAAGACAAGAGATTGGCATGATAGGAACATTTTGAGAAAGGATTTCAAGGTGGGGGATAAGGTCCTCCTATTTCAATCGCGACTGCGCCTCTTTCCTGGTAAGCTCCGCTCCCGTTGGTCTGGTCCTTATGTGGTTGCTCAAGTGTTTCCATATGGAGTTGTAGAGATTTATGAGGCTGCCACACACAAAGCTTTCAAAGTCAATGGACAACGCTTGAAATTGTACCATGAGGGAGCTAGTGAAGAAGTCATTGAAGAGTTGGCTCTTAGGGAGCCGAAATCAAAAGAGTGAGCATGAATTGGGTCGAGCTAACGACCATAACCAAGCGCTTCTTGGGAGGCAACCCAAGGTAAGTAGTTTAGATTTGCATTTTCATTTGTTTTTGTCATTTTAGTTCTCAATTTCAAGTTTAAAAAAAAAAAGTTCGTCAAATTTGGGGCAAAAAGCAAGAAAAATACAGTAGGTTACTCGGGTGAAGAGCTCGGCCGAGTTCTTGGCCAACCCGAGTAAGTAATAGGTCCCAAGAAAGAACTCGGGTGGGAGAAAGAAAACTCGGTCGAGTTTTTTATGCTCCACCCGAGTAGTCTTGCGTCCCCCATAAAAAAAAAAGGAAAGTTGAAGACGTGTCTCTCTCTCCCGAGTTCTGGCCTCTCGCTCCCAGCCACTAAGCCGCCAGCAAAGCAACCATCCCCCGGTCAGGCTTCATCTAGCCACTTCCGACCCCGTGTCCGGCCACCACCTCCGGTCAGGCCCTTCCTCTCCCTTCTCTCCTCCATTGAAGTGTTGAGGTAAGCTTTCAAAACCCCCAATTTCTAGGTTTTCTCATATTGCATAAATTTGGGTAATTTAGGAGTTGTTTGGGTGAAATTGAACCTTATTTGGAATATATTTGTTGAGGAAAGGAGGTTGAGTTTGAAACTTGTCTTGAGTTTATAGTTTGGGATGCCATGTTGGAGGTGAATGTGCAAAGTGGGGTTTATTGAGGTTAAGCATTGAGTTGTCCTTCCTTTCGCTTTTATTTTTCACATTGAGGACAATTTGTGAATTAAGTGTGGGGGAGGGAACATTTACATGTTTGCATTTAGGTTGCATTGTATATATTTTCATGTTTATTATTCTTAGTCTTGCATATTTAAAAAAAAAGAAAGAGAAAAATCATATAAAAAGAAAAAAAAATTCAGCAATGCATGACATTCTATATAACCCCATCTGTACCAATTGTCTTCTTAATCTAATTATAAGTCCCATGATATGCTTGAATGGTTGATCCTCGTCTAGTTTGTTTGATCTATGGGAGCATGAGATAATTGATTGATTGAGCATGTATAACTCTTACATTTTAGGTGGCATTGAAATCCAACAAAAATTTACCTTGTGAGTTTTTGTTAGCCTTATTAGGACTATGCTTTATGGATGTCCTCTTTGCTTCTTGTGTGTGATACTCTCCAATGTGACTACCTCTGAGAATTGAGATTGATATCTATGTCAAGGCTGATCATTACTTGTGATTTTCGCATGATTGAGGCATGATTGTTACTGAGCCATGATATTCCCTATCTTCCCTTGCATATTATCCATTGTTTGAAGCCAAATTGAGCCTATTAGCCTATCTTTATCAATTGTTATCTAGAAAACTTGATGTGGTCTAAACCAACACAAGAATAGTGTAGCCTGAACCAACCTCGCAAGAATACGAGATCAATTGCAGTATACGGGTATCGATCACGGGGATTAAATCTGTATCAATTGTTATCTAGAACTAATAAGCTAAGCCAATAAAGAGAGATTTGATTTTCAACTAAACCTAGAAAAACAAGCAAAGATTATGAATAAAATATGTATGAGAAATGATTTCAGGGTTAAGGATTCCGACGACAATGCCATAAATAATTCAACCCGATGTTCACTCGAACTTCATCTTCTTAATAAGTCAAATTGAAGGTAAATTATCTAAAGTCATCACTACTCAGCTGTCGCATGTTGTAGTGATTGTGTCTAAATTAACAAAATCTAGACCCTTTAAGTTCTTTATAGATCTTAGGAGAAAATCAATTAAACATTCGTTGTCGCGTTCCGCCTAACCGATTCACACCTAAGAATCTACGATAATTTATTAATCCTCAAGAGTCCTCAACAATTGTTTAAATGTCACAATAACAGTTGTTAACTTCTCAAGTTTAATCCCAGAGTTCCAATGAAACCAATCCTCCTTTCGGGTTCATGAATTTCATCTATTTATCCAATTTCAATTCGCAGCGGTAGCATCTTGAATCTAAAAAGGATTCTAATCGATTGACATCAATTAGGTTAAGCAACTAGGATCAAATCAATTCATAAAGTTCAGACTAAGTTCAAAGCAAATATCGAAATCAAACAATTCGCAACATTGTCGGGTTCACCCTAACCCTAGAACGGAAAATTAGCTAAACATAATATAGAAAGAAATAAAATAAATTAAAAACATGCTTAACAATAAGATGCAAACCAGAAATCTTCGTCTCGATCCAGGGTATAATACCGAAAACAAAGTAAACTAAACTAAACTAAACCTAATCTACCGGCGGGAGCCACTGTGCGGCTGCGGCAAAACCCAGAACTAAGAGCCTCCCCTCCCTATTTCATTCTAACGATATATATATAAAGAAATTTAATGAAATTACAATTTCAGCCCATGAAATTAAATACTTAAAATCTAACCCAACACCCAATTATAAAGTTAATTCCATCAAACAACCCCCAAGTTTAGAAACTTCAACCATTGACAATTTATCTCCTCAAGTCCGCTCCATTCATGTTTGCTCCTTCACATCAACTCTTGAATTTCGACAATATTACTTTCAAAGTGCCTGAAATCAATAATAACTCGGTGTAGACTCCGAAAATACAAAATAAACAAAATAAAATATAAAAGATGATAAATATGCATGAAAATGATCTAAACTAATATGAAAATGCAATCCTAAAATATGACTAAATTAGATGTCATCAAATCACCCCATGCTTGAACCTTGCTTGTCCTCAAGCAAAAACAAGTGTAAAGATTTCACAAGAAGGATTTCGATTTCTATCCAAGCTATGCATTTGCTCATGTAGATCTAGACATTGGGTTCAAAACAAGGACAAGCAAATCATATAAGAGACAAGTCAAGAAATCAATTCCAAGACCTCACATAGGACATATTCATGTGGAACGCTCTCACTCTTGTGTTTAAGGTTAAATATTCCGCTCGAGCTCAAATCTTGAAAACTCATCTACCATAAGCTTGAATTAGCGTCCTAATTCCCCATCACTTAGATTATGCACATCAACACAAATCATGAGGTCTTTTCATGGGTTGTAATGGGGCCAAGGTAAGAAATAAAGGGTATGGATTCTTTAGCCATGTAGTGCTAAATTCGGGAAATAGAATTACTTCCTAAACATCAACCACAATTCCAACTTCTTTTCCACAAGCATACCAAATCTCTCACAACAACCACATCACATAATCAAATAAGCTCGTACACTCTCAACTTTTGATAACTCATTCCCTTTTTACTCAAAGCCAAGTATTCTCCTTTCTCCACTCAAATGAACCATAATTCTATTTCGTCCTAATTCCCGAATGGGTAAACAAGGCTAAAATAGGCTTAAGGATAATCTCGTGGAGTTACAAATGAATAGGCAAATAGGCTCAATGGGCTTCAAGCAAAGGATATAATCATGGGTAGGAAGGGAATAATAGGTTAACAAAATTTGTCTCAATCATTTTTATGCAATGCACACAAGTCATACATGTGACCTTGACAGGTTCTAACGCAAGCTTTGAAGATAAAGCAATCAAGATGAGCAATTCACACACAAAAGAAAAGAGGACTCATGGATGTCAGTCCTAGGCTCAGAAGCTCACAACTTTTGTCTTAGAATCTCAATCTTAACAAGTCTCAAGCAATGATAATTTTTTGAAAGAATTATAGCATAAACCCAAATATCCAAATCATCACAAGCTTTTTTAATATGCCTTAGAGGATATCATCAACCAATTTCAATCAAGGAAGTGACATGTTCTTCAAGAAGGGCAAGGAATTTTTATTAGCAACGGTTCATCTCAAAACATCTATATGCAAATGAAATGCAATGTATGAAATGCACATGAAAAAGAAAAAAAAAAATGAAAAAATTATATGCAAAAACGGAGTTACAAAAGAGCTACATGTGAATTACAAGTGAGTTACCCCCCACCCCATGCTTAAAATCTGCTTTGTCCTCAAAGTAGAGAAAAAGTAAGAGTAAGGGAGGAGGAAACTCACTAAAGAATCAGGCACACTCGAGAAAAATTCAAGCAATCCTAATCCGAGGTAGTAGTGCAAGAATTGTTACGGAACCATCTGTGATATTTGATCAAATTTCAGCGGCATCTCCTTCATAATTTGGCCTGCGCAAAGCACAAAAAATAGAAGCAGATACCAGTCTAACAAATACAAATAATATCACACAGCAACCAAGATCCAATAATAACCAAAAATCAGCACAAAACCCCCTCAAAAACATCAACTCAATAAAATCAGCCCTCTAGATCATGCTCATCCATATTTTATGATTCAATTCATGAAAAATCGATACGGACAGAGAGAGCGTGAGATAAACAAAAGAACTCCAAGATAGACAAAGTGATAGAAATCACAAAGCCAAGTAGCAAACACTTCACACAATTAGTGTATATGACTAAACTTCAAGAGCTAAAGTGATCAATTTCAGCAACAAAGATAGTCAAACCACACTCTTAATTCATTCAAAAGCATAGTGCTAGCAAAAATATGTATGGTTAAATGCCTCGTAACACATATCAACAAACCACCAAGATCTTAAGACTATATAACAAGGAGATTTCAATCAGCCCATGGAGTAGAATATCACTTCAAAGCCTCACAATCTAGCATGGATTAACACAAGTTAAGTAAGCCAAGTCAGGGAAAAAAATAAGAGTAAAGAGACTCAAGACCAAACAGACTAAATAGAAGCATTGTGTGTTACAAGTAGTTTAGTCCAGGAGAATGATCAAGAGTCATGGGAATTGCAAAACGTCTCTCCCCAAATCAAGCTTATCGCTAGTAACACCCCAATTTCAATTCATTCGTTCCGCCACAACACAATCAAACATAGTGTCCCAATGCAACAACTCAGCGAATATAAACTCCTAGATGGGCATTCAAGTTCCCATTCAACTCAGGCAATAAAAATCTCATGAATCCAGCACGAATTAAGCATAGCAGATAATCAAATCATCAATGTGAACTCAATCCACAACAACTCAACAAGTTCACAATTCAGATACTTTAGAGACTGAATTCACACTAATGCAAATCAAAAGAGGAAGGAAAAACGCATACCTGCACTTACCAGTGGAATGTATGTTTGAGAATTCATCCGGGAGTTTCATCTGCCATCTGGATTCACGACCAATCGAGGGCAGCAACGAAGCTTTCGAGCATCGGGAGCGGCTAGGGCTCTAGTGGTGAAGGCGGAGAGAAGCGAGGGAGATTTGGTGGAGGGTGCCGGGGCGACGGTGGTGGTTCAGCTGGCAGTCGGGAAGAGGGAGTAGGTTGTTTCGGCGGTGGCCAAAAGCGGCGAGGGCTGAGTACAGAAGCGAGGGCGAGTGAGCAGATGTAGCCGGTGGTGGTGAGGGCAAATCGACGGAGGCTCGGGTGTGGGTTGAGCGATGGGGAAAGGCAGTCGGGAAGAGGGAGAGCAGACGGGAGAAGAAGAGGGAAAGAAGGAGGCGGGCTAGTGGCGGTCAGAGAGATCCCGACGAGACGCGGGGTGGTGTGAAGAGGGTGAGATGCTGAGGGAAGAAACGGCGGAGAGAAAGGAAACTGGCGATGGTTAGGGGTGAGGAGAGAGAGAGATCGGGGAAGAGAGAGCAGGGCTGGTTGCGCGGGGCAGTGGGATCAGGAAAGCGGACGGAAGAAGGAGGGGTTGCCGGCGCTTTCTGGGAGGCGGAGTGGCGGACTGTTGCGGTGGTGACAGAGAGACGAAGAAGGAAGGGGGAAGAGGAAAGCGCCTGGACGGGAGAGGCAACGGAGAAGAAGGGACAGAGAGGAAGAGACGGGAAGGTTTTTTTTTTTTTTTTTTTTATTTATTTCTTGGTTTGTTTGTTGAACAACAGGGGCTCAACGCGCGACCGCGTCCTAGTGCACACGGGCGTGCATTTTTTTTTTTGGAAGCTTATAATAACAAACAATCCTGACTAAATAAAATAAAAGGAGAACTTACCTGGGGTTGACCCGAAAACGTTTGAACCTTCCCGAATGGATGGTCCATGGCTCGAATCACCCATCTAGTAAAGTCTTTTCGGGGTGATATAGTTGGAATCCATTGAAGTTCAATCTCCTGAATGATGTGCTCTTCTCCTTAGTATCTTGTCCCTTTGTGTGTTCACCGTTACCACCATCTTCGAATAGCAAGACTTTCTCTTGGGACTTGGTGTATGGCGGTATGTCAACGAGAAATTCCTTTGAAATGTCATCTATATGCCACTTGGAGAGTAGTCCAGCAAACGCCCCAAATCGTGCCTTAACATTCTCTTGAACCATCACTTCAGAAAATAGAGACGGTGACATGTATACTCGGGGAGCAACCAATCCGGGTTCTTCTCTGGATTCCTCTTCCCTAGGATCATCAATCTCAGGCACCTTAGACTCATGTATATGCTCTTCCAGATATTCCTCAATCTCAATAGTTACGACAGTGCAATCGTCATTGTCACTGTCATTGACATCTGTTTGGCTTGAGAGGCTCTCTGGAACAGTTTGACCATTCATGGTAAGTTGAGCAATTCGGGCTTCAATTGCCGCAATCTTAGCGAGTAGCTCCTCCGTTGATAGATGTGAATAAGGTCCTTGCGCGGGAGGAGGTTACGGAGGTTGAAACTGAAATCCTATCGGAACCCTTTCTTGAGTGTGATTGCTGTCATAATACTCATCAGAATTGCACCTATGGGATATATCATCAGCATCCTCGTAGGTGGGGGCCCACAACACCGGGCATTCAGAGATCATATGCCCAAAACCCCCGCAAAACTCGCAATGAGCATGGTTCTCATACATCGAGAATTGATTTTCCAAAGTGGCATGACCAACGGATGACAAAACACCACAATAAGGAACGCAATTCATCTCTACAAGAACACACCTTAAATCACAAAAAGAAAGAAAAAAAAATCAAAAGCAAAAGAAAGACTTAGCAAACTAGTTATAGAAACAACCAATACTATCAATAATCCCCGGCAACGGCGCCAAAACTTGATGTGGTCTAAACCAACACAAGAATAGTGTAGCCTGAACCAACCTCACAAGAATACGAGATCAATTGCAGTATACGGGTATCGATCACGGGGATTAAATCTGTATCAATTGTTATCTAGAACTAATAAGCTAAGCCAATAAAGAGAGATTTGATTTTCAACTAAACCTAGAAAAACAAGCAAAGATTATGAATAAAATATGTATGAGAAATGATTCCAGGGTTAAGGATTCCGACGAAAATGCCATAAATAATTCAACCCGATGTTCACTCGAACTTCATCTTCTTAATAAGTCAAATTGAAGGTAAATTATCTAAAGTCATCACTACTCAGCTGTCGCATGTTGTAGTGATTGTGTCTAAATTAACAAAATCTAGACCCTTTAAGTTCTTTATAGATCTTAGGAGAAAATCAATTAAACATTCGCTGTCGCGTTCCGCCTAACCGATTCACACCTAAGAATCTACGATAATTTATTAATCCTCAAGAGTCCTCAACAATTGTTTAAATGTCACAATAACAATTGTTAACTTCTCAAGTTTAATCCCAGAGTTCCAATGAAACCAATCCTCCTTTCGGGTTCATGAATTTCATCTATTTATCCAATTTCAATTCGCAGCGGTAGCATCTTGAATCTAAAAAGGATTCTAATCAATTGACATCAATTAGGTTAAGCAACTAGGATCAAATCAATTCATAAAGTTCAGACTAAGTTCAAAGCAAATATCGAAATCAAACAATTCGCAACATTGTCGGGTTCACCCTAACCCTAGAATGGAAAATTAGCTAAACATAATATAGAAAGCAATAAAATAAATTAAAAACATGCTTAACAATAAGATGCAAACCAGAAATCTTCGTCTCGATCCAGGGTATAATACAGAAAACAAAGTAAACTAAACTAAACTAAACCTAATCTACCGGCGGGAGCCACTGTGCGGCTGCGGCAAAACCCAGAACTAAGAGCCTCCCCTCCCTATTTCATTCTAACGATATATATATAAAGAAATTTAATGAAATTACAATTTCAGCCCATGAAATTAAATACTTAAAATCTAACCCAACACCCAATTATAAAGTTAATTCCATCAAACGACCCCCAAGTTTAGAAACTTCAACCATTGACAATTTAGCTCCTCAAGTCCACTCAATTCATGTTTGCTCCTTCACATCAACTCTTGAATTTCGACAATATCACTTTCAAAGTGCCTGAAATCAATAATAACTCGGTGTAGACTCTGAAAATACAAAATAAACAAAATAAAATATAAAAGATGATAAATATGCATGAAAATGATCTAAACTAATATGCAAATGCAATCCTAAAATATGACTAAATTAGATGTCATCAACTACCTCTGAGAATTGAGATTGATATCTATGTCAAGGTTGATCATTACTTGTGATTTTCGCATGATTGAGGCATGATTGTTACTGAGCCATGATATTCCCTATCTTCCCTTGCATATTATCCATTGTTTGAAGCCAAACTGAGCCTATTAGCCTATCTTTGTAGCTCCACAAAAAATATCCCTAGCCAATTGTAGCCTAACCCATTCGGGAATTAGGATTAGAATTGGTAAAATGAGGGTTTGAATTGCGTGAGTGCTTTGAGAATGGGATTGATGTATTGTGTTGAATCATTTAGCACTTATTATGATGATTGGTTCTATGAATTTATGTATATATATGTATACTCGGGGCCTAAGGAAGATAAAATTGACTTAGGAGTAAAAGTCGAGAAGGAAAAAAAAAACAAAGAAAAAAAAAGAGTTAATAAAAAGAACTATTCTTCATCATCTTTAGAAATGATTTGGGAGTATTGTTTGGTCTAAAAAAAGTTCTTGTATTGTGTTGTGCTTGAGGCTTGAGTTTGATGGTTTGTGATAAGTTTTGGTTGAGCTTGTAATTGGTTACTGAGCACCACAAGCCAAAAACATTCTCTACCTTAATTTTCTCACCGAGCCCCATTGCAACCCTTACAAGACCTCATGATGATTATTGCTTGTAAGTCCACTCACGGTGGACATGTTGTTGTGAATTTCAACTTTCAGGGAGCTTAGTTGCATTGGATTGAGTTTGAGTGGAATTGACTTAGCCTAAACACAAGAGCGATGAGTGAAACACTTTATGTATCCGGTGAGGTTGGATTGAAATGTGCCTAAGCCTTTGAGTTGCTCAAATATATGTGAGGATGTTGATTATTGTCTTGTGCTTCCTATTTGGTTTGGATTGTGTTTTGATGAGGTGAATGCATGAAGGGTGTGTTTGTGGGATGTTTGATTGGATTGGTTTTGCTTTCTTGAGGACAAGAAAGGTTCAAGTGTGGGGAAGTTTGATCATGCACTATTAGGTAGTGTTAATATAGGCATTTAGATGGGTTTAGGTAGGATAAAATGCATAAGTTAGAGTAGTTTTCATGTTTTCATTATGTTTCAATTAGAGTCGGAATCTACAAGTTTTGTGCATGATTTCAGGTGATTGTGGAAAGGTGGAGCTGAGCTCGTGTAAATGATAGAAGACGAGACAGAAATCGGAGCCTCGAGCAAGAGAGCCAAAGAGAGAAGCCAAGCATATGCAAAGGAAGGAACTGCAAAGAAACTCGGGCCAAGATGTCAAGAAACTCGGCCGAGTTATTTGAAGGAAATCGAGTTTTTGGATTCAGTAGAACTCAGGTGGAACAAGGAAAGCTCGGCCGAGTTTTCTAGGGATGCACTCGAGTTTGTGCCGAAACAGATGTTACGCTGTGTGAATCAATTTGTAATTTTAATTTCAATCAAGAGAACATGAAACGTTAGTTGGGCAAGAACACTGGTTGAGGTCTTGTTTTTAGAAAACGAGAAGAACGAACAGTACGTAGCTACCATTGGAGACTTTGTGGATTGTGATTTTCTTCGATTATGAACAACTAATCCTCCTTGCTCGGGGAAATTAATCGAAGCGTCAGGTTTTCTATTTCATTGTGCGATTTCTGTTCTTAATACTTTTTTTTGAATATTATCAATTCTTTGCGCTGAATGTTTAGGGCTTTCGTGAATTTCCGTTAGTCTGATCAACTAATGCCTTTTCATGATAATCTATAGCTAGATATAGGTAATTTCTAGTTGAATTATCTATATTCTTGAGTAGCAAAGTATAAATCTCTGAAACTGGTTGATTTAGGGATTTGTATAAAGAATTGATTTGCAATTGATACAATAACTAGTTGTGCACGTGGATTGTCTTTGTTGAATTCCTTTAAGCTTAATTGATTATTGAATTGAATCTTGATTGTTTCAAGATTGTTTGCTAATTAGGGTTTTCAGGGTCTGGTTGTCCTGTTAACTAGATTTGATAAGGAATTGGATTCAAAAGACCTAGTCTTTCCACAACAAAGTATTCAAGAGGAAGTTATCTATTTGATTTCGATGATCAATGAACAAACCTGATTGCTGAGATTGGTTGACCTAAGCTATTTTTATCATATTAAATTCCTCAAGTTGTTTAGTTTGCTACCTTTGTTTATTTTTATTTCTTAATTTAGTTAGTCCAAACCAAAAAAATCCCCCCTCTTTGTTTCTTGTTTTTGTTGACACACTTGACTTGCATACAAATTGTTGACTCTATGTGGGATCGACCCGTACTTGCCAAACTACATTAGTTAGGCTAGTCGGATTTATTTGATAGGATTTAAGGCGACTGAAAAATACCTTGTCATTGATGTACCTTGAGAGAAGGTACTCAATTCTCGTTGAAGAGCAAACATCTGAGCTCCGTTGACCTGGCCATATCGGAACTCCAGTTCACCCCACACTACCTTCGCTGTATCAGCGTACATCACGCTAATGTGAATCTCCGGATCTAAGCTATTGAGTAGCCACGATATCACCATATCGTTGCATCGATCCCATATCTCAACTCTTGTATCCTCTTCATAAGGTCTTGGAAGCTTTCCACTAACAAAGCAAAACTTATTCTTCGCACTCAAGGCAATCTTCGCAGCTCTCTTCCATTTGGCAAAATTCCTCCCATCAAAGGCTTCAGCTACAATTACGAGACCAAGATGATCGCTGGAGTGTAGAACCAATGGATATGTGGTCTTAATTGTGAATTTGTTTGATATTTCATTTGCCATTTCTTGAATTGGAAACGAGAGATTTGGACTGAAATGAAGAGAAATGAAGAAATCAGAGAGTAATTGTGTTTGCGGAAAATTAAATCGAGCTTAAGAGCTCCGATACCATGAGAAAACCTGCCGAATCTGCAAGATCAAGTAAGATCTGACATGGAGAAATCGGAGGTTGAAGATGGAGGGAAAATATGTGTATTGATTGTATGTCTGAGCTTACACAGTGAGCTTTATAATTTATAATCGGTTACAAAGTATTGAGCCTAAACTAGTTACATCATGGGCTAAGGCCCAATACAACATGTGTACAATCTCTAACAGAAATGAATGCAAGCTCCTTCCCTCATACAAACTCTTTCTTTCATCATTAGGATTTCAAATTCTCAATACAAAGTTTGCAAGTTCACATCAAAGTACCTCCCATCCTTTATGAGATGTGCAAGGGTATTATATTGTCGGAAAATGTCATCATCCATTGTAGACTGGTTGCGAAATTAATTGCTGGTCAAAATCAGCTCATACTCCATAGGTGTCTTTTACCCCTTTGACAATTTGAATTAGATTAATCGATCAATGCGTCGTTCATGGCATCGTTATTTTTAGGAGCGGCGCAAATCGCGCAAATCCTATGTTATGGCCTAATAGAGTATATTAATAGACTTGTATAAGCCTAGAGGATGGGTATGCTTAAGGAAATACAATTCATATATTCCCTCCTACATCTAATCTCTTCACCTCACCATGTTCTACACTTCTCACCTTTCTCTATTTCTCGTTACAGCAACAACAACTGAATCTGTTAGCCCTTGGGCCATAACAAATTTTTGGTATCAGAGCTTGCCCGGGGGAGCGCTTTCATGGCGGAAGGGACAAGATCGAAGACAATGGAACTACAATTCCAGGAGTTCCGAGAGGACACAAAGGCGTACTTGGCATCTACTTCGGAATCGTTGGCGAATCTACAGAGGATACAGGAGGAACAAGCCAAGTTTTTCAAAGAGTTCAAAAGATTGAATGATCAGAGGATGGAGCAACTGGCGGACTACGTTCGTTATCCTCCTCTGTTTGGAGGTCACCAAGAGCAACGTTCGGGACCAGAAAGAGGGGATAGCTCGTGGGGAGGTGCATCGGGGCCAAGAAATGGCCAACGAAGCGCATCTCTGATGGGAAATTGGCCGGACGATCAAGAAATCCCAGGATCCAGCTGGCACCCAAATTTCAATAATGGTCTTGATCATTCAGGGATCAATGGAACAGAAGTCCGTTTCAATCGACTTCCTAAACTCGATTTTCCGGGATTCGATGGAAAGAAGCCACGGAATTGGATCCGAAAATGTGGATTTTTTTTGGCATTTTCCAGATTCCGGCAAGACAACAAGTGGAAATCGCTGTGATGTATCTAACAGATAAAGCGGATGTGTGGTTGTAGGGGTACATGATGTAGAATCAGAATGTGAGTTGGAGTGAGTTCTGTGATGCGATTTGCATGAGGTTTGGGGATCGCAGAGAATCAGAGATCATTGGAGAATTCAACAAATTGGAGCAACAGGATGATCTAGAGGAGTATAATGAGAAGTTCGAGGAATTGAGAGATGATATGCTTTCTTTCAACCCACAGCTCACGGAATCGTACTTCGTGTCTAGCTATATCAGCGGCCTCAAGGCAGAGATCCAATCCTTAGTAAAATTAGGAAGACCGACGTCAATGGTAGAGGTTCTTGATCAAGCTCGTCTTCATTATAAAGCTGTCCAAGCTTTAATCCGAGTATCGAGACCGCAATGGAGACCTACAGGCAGTGGATCTCAGTTTGGGGGAAATAAGACTTCAATATGGTCACGAAACTCATCCTTCAATAGTGATTCCAGAAATCCAATGGGCAATGGCAGTAACTTGGGTGATAGCAGTAAAGGTTCAACAGTGGCAGGTTCTGAAGCGAGTACAGGCCGTTCAAACGAGGCCAAGAAGGGTCTGTGCTACAAGTGTGGGGAGAAGTTCTTTCATGGTCACAAATGTAAGACTCAATCCCTGTTCGGCTTATATGCCAATGAGGTGCATGATCGTGAGCCAGTAGCAGAAGAATTGGTCCAAGAATGCAATCAGGATGATGAGCAAGATGATGAAGTCTATGTTCGAGCTCTCACTGGGGATGAAACTGGTAGCACAATTCGGGTAAAAGGTTCAGTGAAAGGGAAGGAAGTAACCATACTCATTGACAGTGGAATGTTGTAGGAGGAAATCGAGTTAAAAATATAATAAAATGAATCAAACCGGATTCGTGCCCACGCAAATAATTATAAGACCTCCTCCTGATGTAGCAGTGGGAAGTCAGGATCGATCCTCGACGAAGCGTGTCAGCGGATCCTAGGCAGCAACGGAATCTCACGAACGGTCGTCGACTACAGGGGTACTCGACCTCGACCAAGGGTTAGTCGACAGGGGTCAAGCACAGTCGAATCCGAGCAACAGAAAGATGCTGGTGGTGGTCGACGTCGACTAGGCGTACTCGACGTCGAGTACGGTCTGGTTGACTTCGGGTTCCTGAAGAGACACAGAAGCAACATCGATCTTGCTCGATCGAAAATCAGTGGTCGACGTCGACCAAGGGGTGGTCGAAGTCGAGTAGGCAACAGTAACTAAAATAAAGAACAAAGCTTTCGGATTTGGAATAAACTATGTGAAAGAAAACTTCCAAGATCGGGGTTTCAACACCACAACGATAACCATGCAAAGTAACACATAAAGGCATAAAAGATTCATGCTTTTCATCAAATAACTTTCGTTATTAACAAATAGGAATATAGAGGCTTTCGCATAAACCCTAATTGTTACTAACCCTTTTTCACATAATTAATCCAAGTTGCATTAAGATCACTTTCGCTTCAATAACACAAACAAGGATCACCTTCAACTTTCGCAAAAGAATCATGCTTGCAGGGATAGAAGACGAATTGCATAAAAAGCTCAAACCTTTACCGCATCACCTCACATGGCTACCATCGGGCTCACCCCAACCCTAGAAGTGGGTGGACTACTCGCTCTTCATCATCAAGGAACTCATCAAGGATTTCAGGAAAATAAATTGCATTAAATAAACCAAAGAGAACTTACAACCAATCGAAGCCAAATCCGCTTTCGCCTTTCCAACTTCTCTCACCACAAGCTCTCTCTCTACTCTCTCTATGTGACTAATTGTAACTGAAAATTGAATGAATAAAATCCAGCCCCTAGGGCCTTATTTATAGGCTTCCAATCCTTGCTAATCAAGATAGGAAACTATATCTATATCTAAACTTTCTATCTAATAACATAAAGATAAAACTTGATAAATAAAGGAAATAAATCTAATAAGGAAATAAAGCTAATGTGGACAAATCCTTTCCATCTTGATATATCTTCTCTTGATTAGATAAAATATCTTGTTCATTTCCTTGCGAGTAATCTATCTTCACCATACTCCACTCGATCTCAGACTCGGACTCGGCCACTGGATCGTACTCGACTTCGACTAGAGTTAGTCGACGTCGACTAGAACTTTTCCTCCTGGGTTGCACTCGAGCTCGGGCACTTTCTGGACTCGACACGTGTACTCGACTTCGAGTAGGTGTACTCGACGTCGAGTAGCTCTAGGCTCTCGAGTGGCTATCCTCGACTCCGGGTGAACTTCTGGCTCCTGGTGTACTCGACTTCGACTAGACGTGGTCGACGTCGAAAAGAGCTGTTAGCTTTCAGCATTCTGCTCTGTTCTTGAAAGGCACTTTCCCGAGTCCTCGCTCGTCGGATTGATGCATATGACCATGCGTTGGAAAGCTCTTTTCTAGGGCTACAACTCTCATGAAAACATAAAAGCTTGATTCAGAATGAAGAATGGCAAAAAGTGGGCTTTTCTCCAGCTGCACCATTCTTAGCTTCTTCATGACTTTCTTTTAAGCTCCAAAGTGCGCCCGATTTCTACGAAATATAACAAAAACTTGTGTAGACCTCCAAAATTGTCAAATAAGTATAAACTACACAAATTATGTACTATTCTAACCCAAATGTATGAAATGCATACAGAAATCGATATAAAAGTAAGTGTAAAACATGGCAAATTAGGCTCACAACAAACACCCCATACTTAAGCTTGTTTGTCCTCAAGCAATACTTTTAATTGTTATTCAGGGGAAGAAATCAAAACTCTCAACATCTTAGATTCATTCTTATATATCCCTGCAATCAATTACCATCCTCGAAAAGGTACTAGTGTCACAAATCCATGCATGTGCAATTTAAAAAGCAACATCTACTCACAAAAGGAGGTTTATGCAAAAACAATCCATAAGTGACAAAGCATTAATAATCAAGAGGACTTTAATTTAAGCTCAATAAGAAGTAGATTGGTAAAAGGCTAAAGGTGGGCAATTTTTGGCAATGTGGTGATAATAATCCAGGGAAATGGAGTACTTTCCAAACTGAATTTCCACATTCCTTCTTCATAAGCTTCATCACCTTTCTCTCAATCGCTCATTGCTTTTTCCAATAATATTGCTTTTACCTCTCTAATCTCAGCACTGCCTTCTCGCGAGTCGCAAACATGGGTGTCATGAATGGCCCCGGATACTTAGTGCTTCAGACTCCTCACCCGGTGTCCCATCTCGCCGAACTATTATCTCAGCAAGCAGGGTCGATCTACCTTTATCTCTTGAGGTGATCGGATTTTTTCTCACTCATTAAATTTTCCATATATTTTTCAAACTTTCCTACCAAACTCCAAATATGATAATAATAACAACACAAAAACCATATGATAATCTCCATAATGTGGCATCATTCTCAACATAATCCCCGGATGGAAATAAGGTAAAGAATGACAATATTTGGAACATGTGGAGCAATAATTGAAATAAGGCATAATATGGCTTTTGTGATGCATAAGCATATATAGGTAGGGCTAGGATTACAACAATATGAGCATATATGGAAATATAAAGTCCTCCATCCTCTTATCATGCAACATGTCAAAAGCAATTTTAAATTTTACCTCCTTCCATTGTTTTCATAAAAATATGCACTTCATTGTGACTTCCCTTTACTAGGCAATTTCATGCTATATCTATAATGAATCCAATTTTGCATCGTCGAGTTCAATTAAAGCTTCCATGATATTAATCAAAATTTTCAATGGGGGTCATTTTTTCAAACTTTGGAAAACATGCATGTAAGCACATAAATCAATAATGAATTCCAAAATAGCCATGCATAAGAAATAATGCACAAATATATCAAATATGCACAAAGTAAGCTCTTCCCCCACCCTATACTTAAACATTACAATGTCCTCACTGTATAAAAACAAGGGTAAAGAAAGAAACTCACTAGACAGGTGTGCTGATCGTCGAAAATCGAGTGTAATGTTGCTGCAAAGGTGATCGACATCAAGGATGATGTGGTCGACTTCGAGTAGGTGTGGTCGACTTTGAGTACGCTTACTCGACTTCGAGTATAGTGAAACCTCCACGGTGATCCTCTCGACCACAGGCTCCTTTCTGCTCGAGATGCGTGGTCGACGTCGAGTACGCTTACTCGACTTCGAGTAGATCTTCAGCTTCTCTCACCTGCAAGATTCGTTAGATGGAAAATATCCACAATAGAAAAACTTTAAAAATAGTGTCAAAAACCAAAAAACCAAAAAACAGCAATGTCCAAAAATCCTAAAAAGTAAATGTCTATTTACAAGCTCTAGACTTTATAGTCGCTAAGCCGACATTCTCCGTTAAGCTCAAGGTGGCATCTGGAGGGCCCATGTAGCTTGGGCTTCGAACATGACTCCATTCTTATCCATCAGCTGCAATCATCTTGAATGGATTTTGTTCACAGTGAAGGGTCCCATCTTCTTCTTGGTAAACGTGTTGGGAAACCAATGATCCTTTGATTTAGAGACATAGACCATGTCTCCAACTTCATACTCCTTTGGATCGTCATCGAAAACCCTGCACAATCGCACATACCAAGGCAGACCTCTCCTATGTATAGATAGATCTTTAATTGAAATAGGAGAAGAGATGTCCATACCTTGGCTTACCTTCGCAGAATCGGAATTCGAGACCTCAGGTTCTACTCGACGTCGAGTAGAAGTGGTCGACGTCGAGTACGTTGCTGCGTCTGGTGGACTGTTTGTCGAGGATGGAGAAGTCGAGGACCCATGTGTCTGGTTGACGTCGAGTACGGGCTGGTCGACGTCGAGTACGGGCTGGTCGACGTCGAGTACGGGCTGGTCCTCTGGTGGTGTACTCGATGTTGATGCAGTCGGTGGAGTGCTCGGGATCTGGTCGACGTCGACTAGGGTACTCGACGTCGAGTACCTCTGGTCGACATCGACCCCATACTTGGTACCTGGCAATGATTCTGAATAAAAGTTAGTCGATACTGACTTACCTTGGTCGACGTCGAGTAGATCGTATGTCTCCTCGTTCAGAATTGCCATGATCTTCTCCACCTGGGGTTCCATAGCTCACTTCTCTAGCTCCTCAGGGGTCATATTTCTTACCTTAGGTTCCCCACAAGTGATGTACCTGGCTGATATAGACTTGACCTCTTCCATAGGACATGTGTGCCTTTCAGTTTTATTAAAGGAATACTCGATTACCTCATCGCTGATGTTGAACGTGAGTACTCTCTTCCTTACGCTTATGTTGGCATCCACCGTCGCCAAGAAGGGCCTTTCTAATATAATTGGACAAGCATGATCCTCTGCCATATCAATAACTAAGAAATCAACAGGGACGAAGAACTTACCTACTTGTACTGGCACATTATCCACCACGCCTGTTGGGATGACCACCGTGTTATTTTCCATATAAAGCTTAGCATCCACATGCTCTAGGGCACCTATCTTAATCTTGGACCATATTGATAGAGGCATTATACTCACACTGGCTCCAAGATCACATAAATCATTAAATTTATATTGACTGAATCCAATGGTTATAGCGAACTTACCTAGATCTGGCCTTTTCTCAAGTATGTCCATCTGGCTGCACTCCTCTGCGATCTCAGCTATTGATCGCTTCTTGCTCAAAATCTCCTTAAAGAACTTGACATAGGATGACATCTCATTAAGAGCTTCTGTGAAGGGAATGGTGACATTGAGTCGTTGAAGCATCTTAATGAAGCGCTGGAACTTCTTCTCTGCTGGATCCTTTGGAGATTTTGTCGGGAAAGGCAGCTTCTTCTTTGCCGGAGGTGCTGAAGAGTGGTCGACAGGGGCAGAAAGTTGGTCGACGTCGAGTACGGGCTGGTCGACGTCGAGTACAGGCTGGTCGACATCGACTACTGTAGTCGACTTTGGGTTGGGCGCATAATTCTAGTAGACTTCGAGCAGATTGTGGTCCACGTCGAGTGGCTTGGTCGACGTCGAGGAGTTTTCCGCAGCTTCTCCTTATCTGTTGGGCTCAGGCGTGTGCATCTGTCGCCCACTCCTTAGGTTCATTGCAGCTACCTGTCATGTAGATTTACCTTTAGGATTAGGTTCAGAGGATCCAGAGAGCGTACCTGACTCTCTGGGGACGCCTGCTGCTAGCTGGCCAATCTGTGTATCAATTGATTTTCTCAAGACATCGATTTCTCCAAGCTTTGTATTGATGTTCTGGAACTGATTGTTGATGGTGCCCTGATTCCGGCGCATTTCGTCAAGGATAAATTGTAGGTCATGCTTCCGTTGGTCCCTTTCTGGATGTCCTAGAGCTCTGTATGGCGGGGGGTTCCTAAGGGCACCTTGGTTCCATTGTGGTTGCTGAAACCTTTGGTCCCCCATATAGCGATTGGGACCCCTGCGTAAGCTACCTCTTCATGGTGTTCTGCCAGCCTGACTTGCTCTATGTGTGGGCACTCAGTAGTGGTGTGCCGCTGTGATCCGCATTCAATGCAAGGCTGGTTGACAGAAAGATACTTTACTTGCTTGAGGAGCTTCCTATTCTGATCTCTGTAGTATTGCTCCTTGACATCAGGGTCAATCTCTTTAGAAGGCTCGTAGAGAGGCATGGATGGGGCTGGCCTGGCGTAGGCATTCTCCTCATAGTTGATTGGAGTTCCATACTTGTTGTCGTAGTTGGTCAGCTTGTCGAGGGCAGCCCATGCGTCAGCTGGTGGCATTGTCAGATACTCATAATGAGTATACGTGTTGATCCTATCCTTAGCAGCCAGGTCAAGAGAATTGAAGAAGATCTCCTGAACGACACAAGGTTATTGTCCATGTGTAGGGCAGGATCGCAGTAGATCCTTATGTCGTTCCCATGCCTTTGCTAGCGGCTCTCCAGGCTGTTGTTTGAAAGATGTAATCTTTTGGCGGAGGAGCGTTGTCTTGGCAGGAGGAAATAATTTATTGAGAAATTCCTGCTTTACTTGAGCCCATGTAGTGAGGGATCGTGGACGGAGACCTTCAAGCCACTTCAATGTTGGACCAGCTAGAGACCAACGAAAAGCCTTCATCAAGATATATTCCAAAGTGGTACCTTCAGCAAGAGTACGACACATATCAGTAAAGTTGGTAATATGTTCAAGAGGGCATTCATTAAATCTACCATGAAAAGCATTATGTTTAATTTCAATCAGGAAAGGAGTGCGAATTTCATAGTTATTCTCAGGGATTAGAATAGCCGATTCAGGCACGACGAGAGTCGGGTGCATGTAATCCTCTGCAGTGGTAGGGTATTGGGCAAGCTCATCTTCCAATTGCCTCCTTCGCACAACTTCCTGTGTAGTGCGTGCTCTCTCAGTGGTGAGAGCAGTGTCCTTGGCGGCTAGTTCCCTCTGAAGCCTCTCAATCAGCTGTTCTTGTGTTTCTGCGGCCGCCATGGCTCTTTTCAATTTAGCTTGGATGTGTATAAGGCATTCCGGATTGTCTAAGGTGTCAAACTCAGGTGTTTGACCAAAATGACGCATATACTTGCAAAGTATCTCAAAGAAAAAGTGAGATTTAACTACCTAAGGCGCGAATGATTGCTTCCCCGGCAACGGCGCCAATTTGTTGTAGGTCGACATCGAGTTAAAAATATAATAAAATGAATCAAACCGGATTCGTGCCCACGCAAATAATTATAAGACCTCCTCCTGATGTAGCAGTGGGAAGTCAGGATCGATCCTCGACGAAGCGTGTCAGCGGATCCTAGGCAGCAACGGAATCTCACGAACGGTCGTCGACTACAGGGGTACTCGACCTCGACCAAGGGTTAGTCGACAGGGGTCAAGCACAGTCGAATCCGAGCAACAGAAAGATGCTGGTGGTGGTCGACGTCGACTAGGCGTACTCGACGTCGAGTACGGTCTCGTTGACTTCGGGTTCCTGAAGAGACACAGAAGCAACATCGATCTTGCTCGATCGAAAATCAGTGGTCGACGTCGACCAAGGGGTGGTCGAAGTCGAGTAGGCAACAGTAACTAAAATAAAGAACAAAGCTTTCGGATTTGGAATAAACTATGTGAAAGAAAACTTCCAAGATCGGGGTTTCAAAGTAAAAGATTCATGCTTTTCATCAAATAACTTTCGTTATTAACAAATAGGAATATAGAGGCTTTCGCATAAACCCTAATTGTTACTAACCCTTTTTCACATAATTAATCCAAGTTGCATTAAGATCACTTTCGCTTCAATAACACAAACAAGGATCACCTTCAACTTTCGCAAAAGAATCATGCTTGCAGGGATAGAAGACGAATTGCATAAAAAGCTCAAACCTTTACCGCATCACCTCACATGGCTACCATCGGGCTCACCCCGACCCTAGAAGTGGGTGGACTACTCGCTCTTCATCATCAAGAAACTCATCAAAGATTTCAGGAAAATAAATTGCATTAAATAAACCAAAGAGAACTTACAACCAATCGAAGCCAAATCCGCTTTCGCCTTTCCAACTTCTCTCACCACCAGCTCTCTCTCTACTCTCTCTATGTGACTAATTGTAACTGAAAATTGAATGAATAAAATCCAGCCCCTAGGGCCTTATTATAGGCTTCCAGTCCTTGCTAATCAAGATAGGAAACTATATCTATATCTAAACTTTCTATCTAATAACATAAAGATAAAAACTTGATAAATAAAGGAAATAAATCTAATAAGGAAATAAAGCTAATGTGGACAAATCCTTTCCATCTTGATATATCTTCTCTTGATTAGATAAAATATCTTGTTCATTTCCTTGCGAGTAATCTATCTTCTCTATACTCCACTCGATCTCAGACTCGGACTCGGACACTGGATCGTAATCGACTTCGACTAGAGTTAGTCGACGTCGACTAGAACTTTTCCTCCTAAGTTGCACTCGAGCTCGGGCACTTTCTGGACTCGACACGTGTACTCGACTTCGAGTAGGTGTACTCGACGTCGAGTAGCTCTGGGCTCTCGAGTGGCTATGCTCGACTCCGGGTGAACTTCTGGCTCCTGGTGTACTCGACTTCGACTAGACGTGGTCGACGTGGAGAAGAGCTGTCATCTTTCAGCATTCTGCTCTGCTCTTGAAGCGCACTTTCCCGAGTCCTCGCTTGTCGGATTGATGCATATGACCATGCGTTGGAAAGCTCTTTTGAAGGGCTACAACTCTCATGAAGACATCAAAGATTGATTCAGAATAAAGAATGGCGAAAAGTGGGCTTTTCTACAGCTTCACCATTCTTAGCTTCTTCATGACTTTCTTTTAAGCTCCAAAGTGCGCCCGATTTCATCGAAATATAACAAAAACTTGTGTAGACCTCCATAATTGCCAAATAAGTATAAACTACGCAAATTATGTACTATTCTAACCCAAATGTATGAAATGCATACATAAATCGATATAAAAGTAAGTGTAAAACATAGCAAATTAGGCTCGCAACATGGAGCTACTCACAATTTCTTAGACTCAAGGGTTGCAAAAGAGGCTGGTTTTGATGCTTGTAAAGCTAGTGTGATGCAAGTTAACACCATTAGTGGCACAATATTCAGCAACAAGATTTGCAAGGCTTTTGTGTGGGAGATGCAGGACAGTAGTTATGAGCATGATATCCGTCTATTAAAAATGGAAGGGTGTGATATGATCTTGGGTACAGATTGGTTAGCTGGCTATAACCTAGTGTTGTTTGATTTTATTGGGGTCCAGATTTCCGTTGTGAAGTCAAGAAAGCAAGTGGTCCTCAAGGACTTCAAAGATGATAGAGACTCTTAGATGGAATGTGTCAAGATGTTGACTGGAAGGGAGCTGAGCAAAGTCTGTCATTGGGACCATCCCTTGTTAGTGGTGCAGGTTGCTCAAGTCTGCAACCTCAGTAAGACACATGTCCATTTACCTACTGAAATTGCATCAGTTCTCGCTGAGTTTGAGGATGTGTTCCATGAACCCAAGGACCTGCCCCCTATGAGGAGCCATGAGCATGCCATCACTCTCAAGCCAGGTGCAGCACCAGTGGCCACAAGATCCAACAGGTACCCGTTTTTTCAGAAAACTGAAATTGAAAAACAAGTTTCAAACATGCTTGCCAGTGGGATAATTAGGCCTAGCCCATAGTCCTTTTGCTTCTCCAACTTTGTTAGTAAAAAAAGGATGGCACATGGAGATTCTGCATTGATTATAGGAAGTTAAATGATATAACTACCAAAGACAATTTTCCTTTCCCTCATATTGAGGATCTGTTGGACGAACTCCGTGGTGCTTGTGTATTCTCTAAGTTGGATTTACGAGCTGCATACCACCAAGTTCGGATGGTGAAGGAAGACATTGCCAAAACTGCTTTTCGTACCCATTATGGCGATTATGAATTCAAAGTTATGCCATTTGGGTTGACAAACGCACATGCAACATTTCAGAGCCTAATGAATGATGTCTTTTGCAGTTTTTTGAGGAAGTTCGTATTAGTATTTTTTGATGATATTTTAGTCTACAACAAGATTGTGATGGACCATGCCAAGCATCTGCACGAGGTGCTATCTGTGATGAGAATTCATAAACTGTTTGCCAAGAGATCTAAGTGTGATTTTGCTCAAGAAAGTGTGGAGTATTTGGGCCATATCATTTCTTCTGTAGGAGTGTCCACAGATCCAAAGAAAGTGGAGGCTATGTTGAGATGGCCCCCTCCCAAAAACATCAAGGCCCTCATGGGTTTTTTTGGGGCTAACATGCTATAATAGAAGGTCCATTTGGGGTTATGGTTGTATTGCCAAGCCCTTGACTGACTTACTAAAAAAGGATAACTTGGTATGGTCAGAAATTGCTGAAAAAGCTTTCATTACACTGAAAGGGATTCTGAGCTCTCTTCCAGTGTTAGCCATGCCAAATTTCTCTTTGCCATTTGTGGTTGAAACAGACGCAGATGCAACAGGGAAGACTCATAGCATTCATGAGGCAAGCCTTGCAAGGTAGACACTTGTTGCTGGCGGTTTATGAAAAAGAACTTTTAGCAATCTTGCTTGCTATTGACAAATGGAGACATTACTTGGAAGGGCGTAAGTTCATAATCAAAACAGACCACCAACCCTTGAAGCACCTTCTTGATCAGAAAATGTCAACTCAGGTGAAAAGAAAGGCAGTAAAGAAGTTGCTGGGGTTAGACTATGAGATTGCATACAAGAAAGGGGTAGAGAATAAGGCTGCAGATCCTCTCTCCAGGGTTTTTGAGTTCAACAGTTGTGCTGCTATGACAGTGTTGCAACCTACTTGGCTCATAGAAGTTTTGCATAGTTATGATCAGGACAAGGGAGTGCAACATGTCATCATCCCGGCTTTATCTAGTAACCCAGGACCTTTTACTATCACAAATGGCCTGGTGAGGTATAAATGGAGGTTGCTCATTGGTTGTAATTCAGATTTGAGGAAGAAATTGTTGACAACATTACACGAGGAACTAGTGGGTGGACATTCGGGCATACATGCTACCTATAATAGATTGAAGAGTATTGTATACTGGCAAGGGATGAAGTAGGACGTCAATACTTTTGTAAAAGCTTGTGACGTCTGTCAAATGAGAAAATCAGAAAATGTTTCTTCTCCAGGGTTGCTCCAACCATTGCCCATTCCTGAGAAGCCATGGTATCACATTAGCTTTGGACTTTGTGGAAGGATTGCCTCGCTCTCAGGGCTAGGATACTATCTTTTTGGTAGTGGATCGGCTCACCAAATATGCTCATTTCCTTTCCTTGAGTCACCCCTTTACAACAGCAAAGGTGCACGACTTCCTTATTCATGGAGCACATTAATAAACTTCATGGAACACCCACCAACATTATTTCAGATAGAGATAAAGTGTTTGTGAGTCATTTCTGGCAGCACTTATTCAAATCCTTACACACACAACTGAACTTGAGCACTGCATATCACCCATAGTCAGATGGCCAAACTAAGAGGGTGAACTGATGCCTTGAGACCTATTTGAGGTGTATGACATCAGATCATCCCAAGAAGTGGTGCCAGTGGCTTTTCCTTGTTGAATGGTGGTATAACACTATATCTCACTCCTCTATCAAAATGACTCCTTTCGAAGCTTTGTATGGTTTCCCCCCACATCAATTGGGGTTACCTACTCCGTCGGCTTCAGGGTCCTAGGTTGATGACTGGTTAGTGGCACACTAGCAGGTGATCAAGGAGCTCAAGTACCACCCTCAACAGGCTCAGGCACGTATGAATGCATTTGCTGATGCTCACCGAACCGACAGGTCATTCAATGTGGGTGACTGGGTATTTGTCAAGCTACAGCCATACCACCAAGATTCTAATGCCATTCGACGAAATCTCAAGCTTAGTTCAAAATATTATGGCCCTTATCGAATCCTAGCAAAGATTGGCCCTGTTGCTTATAAATTACAATTACCTGCGACTTCATAGATGTTGTAGGAGGAAATCGAGTTTCAAATATTATAAAATAAATCAAACTAGATTATGCCCACGCAAATGATTACAAGACCTCCTCCTGATGTAGCAGTGGGAAGTCAGGATCGATCCACGAGGAAGCGTGTCAGCGGATCCTAGGCAGCAGAGAAATCTCACGGACAGAAGTCGACCACAGATGTCCTCGATCTCGACTAGGGTTAGTCGACAGAAGATCGGACAAGTCGAGCAGCGCAGCAGCAGTCGCAGGCGATTTTTGGTCGATATCGAGTAAGCTTTACTCGAGATCGAGTAGACTCGTCGACGTCGGGTTGGCTTTGTCGATCACCTGCACACAGAAGCTACAACGATCTGGACCGAGAATCACTACTCGATATCGAGGAGTGCAAGTCGATATCGAGGAAGACAAAGTAAAACGAAAGAAAGTAAAAACAAAAGCTTTGGGTTTCGAAAATAAACTTTACGTAAAAGACTTCCAAGATTGGGGTTTGCAACAACAATAACCAAGCCTGCATAAGGCAGAAATAAAACAGATAATCATGTAACTTGCATCGAAGGACTAAGCTTTCGCCTTTTCTAACAATTAGACAACTCTTTCAAGAAACCCTAATTGTATCTACTGATTTTATGTTTATAATCCAAGTTGTTAGCATGGACCTCCATTAGATGGGTAATAAACACATAACAAGTATTAGATGCTCAAAACATGATAAAGGTCGGATCTTTACCTCAGACACGCATGGCTATTGTCGGGCTCGCCCCGACCCTAGAAGTGGGTGGACTACTCGCGCTTCATCGCAACCTCAGACATTGATTGAAAGGAAACTTGCATTAAACTAAATTCAAAGCCTTTACAATCCCGGCAATCCAACTTTCGCTGAATGCCAAAACCCTAAAACCTTTGAACTCCCAAACCGTCTCTGTGGAACTCCTTCTCTAAACTGTGAATTGAATGATTCCTAAAATCAGCTCCATGGGCTTTATTTATAGCCTTCTACTCCTTGATATTCAAGGATAGAAATATCTATCTATATCTAAATCTATATCTAAAAGCTTTAAAGATAAATAAATGCAATAAAGGAATTAAATCCATAAAGGGAAATTATATCTAAAATCCTAAAATATCTTCAAAGTGGAAAAATCTTCTCTTCCATGATGGATCTTGATAGAATCGGATAGAACTCGGCAATCTTCGGCTCCAAGGAATTCCAATCCGAGTAGGATAGCTTAAACCGCGTTACGCGGCTTTTGGAAGGTTTCCTCGATCTCGAGGAGTTTTCTCGATCTCAAGGAGTTTCCTCGATCTCGAGTAAAATGATGTTGTCGACTTCAGTGGCTCGGCATGTCGGGTAGATGGTCCTCGACACTGCTCGGACACTGGCTCTCAGGTTTCCTCGATCTCGAGTATCTTACTTGATCTCGGGTAGTGGCGTCGATTATGGCTTGGCCAGGTGTTGTCGAGCAGCTCCTCTTCGATATGGCTCGGGGAGTGTGCGTCTGGGCTTGTCGATATCGAGGACTTTCCTCGATATTGAGTTAGTGTTGCTAAAGCTCCGGGTTGTCTGGTCAGGTCGGGTAACTCTCCTCAGCATCCTCGATCAGGCTCTCCTCGACTCCGGGCATGTTCTTCACTTCTTGTCGATCTCGAGGAACTTACTCGATCTCAAGTAAAGCCTCGGAAGTCGAGCTGGCTCGTCTTCAGCTTCTCGACCTGGTGCTCCTCGATCATGCTATGCCCGAACATCCTTTGTCGATATCGACTAAAACTTGTCAATATCGAGTAGCTTCTAGCTCCCGTCTTTGCTTCTTGGTTTTCTCCTGAAATGGCTCCATATTCTGCAATATTAAACAGAAACTTATGTAGATCTCTATTTTTGGCAAATAAGCATATGTTACATAAATTCGACATATTCCCAACCCAAAATATGTAAAGTGAATAGAATATGGAACTAAACTGTGCATAAAAACATGGCTACTTTAGAGACATCAATAGATCCACCCAGTTTTTCATGTCTCTCAATTGAAACTAAAGCATGGTGGTAAGGGTGAGATCAGCGACTCATTGCCAGTTACGGATGAGGATGGACAAATTTGGAATGAACCTGAGAAGATTCATGACACCAGATTGCATAGACTACATAATGGAAATCCATTACGAAGTGGCTCATCAAGTGGAAGAATTTATCAGATTCGGAGGCAACATGGGAAGCAGCTGCCCACATTCTCAATCAATTTCCACATTTTCAAATCCATGACTAGACAATTGTACATCATGTAACTCGACTCTTAGTAGTGAGGCACTGTTATGGTTTGAGATCTCAAGCCTTGAGACAAGGCTTTATATGGGTTAGGCACTGTTATGGCCTAATAGAGTCTATAAATAGACTTGTATAAGCCTCGAGGATGGGTATGCTTAAGGAAATACAATTCATATCTTCCCTCCTACATCTAATCTCTTCACCTCATCTTGTTCTACACTTCTCACCTCTCTCTATTTCTCGTTACAGCAATAGCAACTGAATCTGTTAGCCCTTGGGCCATAACATCCTAGTCTCGTCCCGATCCTGGTAGGATTTTGAAAAAAAAAATAGTGAATCCGGTCTTGTAAAAATTCTCATCCCGCAACAATTACGCGCGACGGGACGCTAGACGACCCGTCCCACATATATCTAAATAATAATGTAATGCTATTTATATGAAATATATTATGTTATACAATATATTATACTCCCTATATTATATCCTGAGTTGATAGTTCAATGTAGTTTTGATAAATTCTAAAATTTAAATAAACACGAATAAATATGACAAATAAGATAATGAAAATATTTCTAATAAAGCTAAAATTAAAAACCTTTACGTAAATAATGGCTGCAATTCCGAAAAGGTCTGAGTAAATCCACCTGGAATGGTTTGAGTAGATCCCGCAAGGGATTGACAATATTCTTGTAGGTCAAATCTTGTTGGCGTTTTGTTTGAGCAGTTTGCGGTTCTGCTTCCGATGTTTCGAGGTGGTCTTCTGCTTGGTTGAGGGGTGTGGAGTCTGGAGTCGGGTCTGACTGGGGTCGAGGTGGTGCGCTCAGGGCGGCTTCGTATTCGGGATTGTGTTTCCTCAGAGTTCGTCTGCACTACCCACTGGAGTTAGAGTCATGATGTATCGCTGACCCGCGATATCATCGTTTGGTGGTGCTAGACTTCGTTCTTCGACGGCTTCATCAGCTTTCTTGGAGTTGGTCTTCTTGATTCGTTATGTTGTAGAGTTTATTGTTGTTTGTTTCATTTCGCTTGTTGTCTGTATTTTATTATTTTTAGGTTGTATGATTTGACAGGTCGCTGTCTGTCGACTTTATCGGCCTCTTGATGAGTCAGACCTGTCTGACTGTCGCATTTTTACCTAATAAAAAAAAAATTTAAGTACACACTGTACACCATAACACAATGCAAGTGAACCCATTAACTTTTTTTTTTTTTTTTGAAATCTCCCCATTAACTTAATGAAAGCCCATTAACTTAATGAAAACAATTTATCTAGATAAAAATATACTCCGTAACTCTTAACATACCTGAAACCAAGTAATTAAAACTCCTAAAACTAAATATTGAACACCCCCCAAAAAAAGATCTAAATCCAGCAAACACAAAAAAAGGAAAAAAACTAGGAAATCAAGTGATGGACAAAATTAGGAAAAAAATTAACCCGCATAATTTGGTGAAATCATTCGACAAAAATGGAAACCCCACTCCGCATATAAACCAACAATGCAGTAAATGCAAAATCGAATCAAATAAGTTTCTTGAATCAAGAGAGAGTGGGAGAAAGAAAAAAAGAAAAAAAAGAAGAAAAAAGAAAAGAAAAAGTAATTTGTGGATGAATATGGGAAAGTGTTGTTTCATTACTTTGTTATTTGTTGGGATTGCTTTCATATCCCAAAATGCTTCCGCTCAAGGTATATATGCCTCACATTCTTATTAATTTTCTTCCTCAATTTGATCTGATCCCATCTTTTGGATCTTTAATTCAAACAATGTACAAGTACAGGGTTACCGCCACCACCAAAACCATTCACATATAAAGACGAAGCAAATTGGGGAAACTTGGATCCCAGTTACCAACTCTGCTCCACCGGAGCCCAACAGTCTCCGGTTAATTTCATAAGCAAACAAGCATTTAACAACAAAACCCTTCCCCGGCTGACCGTCGACTACAACCAGATCACCGGCGGTACCCTCGAGAGCGATGGCTTAACTCCCACCGTACGCATTCATTCATTCATTCATTCATATCTCCCTCCAACGTACTCATCATCCATTGAGATTAACTCAATTCGATCATTTTGCGTTAACATAATCATGTGTGTTGTAGATGCAAATCGTGGGAAACAGTCAATTGATCGTTGAGGGCAAGCCCTTCACGCTTCGTAGCTGTAATTGGCACGTACCCGCAGAGCACACCATTGACGATGTCAGGTATGTTATCATCCATCGATCCATCGATCGATCCCACCAAATTATAGAAATCTTACTATATATGTTTGCAGAGGAGTGGCGGAGATGCAACGAGTGTTTATTGCCGACGACGGAGGCATCACGATCGTATCGACCCTCTACCGGATTGCGGGGCCGGATCCAATTATTGCCTCGGTCTGCAATTTCTACCTTCCTATATATATCTTTGAATATATTAAAATGTTGAGTCAATTCGATCAATTTATATGAAAAATATTTGGGGGTTTGGTGGCAGCTTCATGATCAGATACTACAAGTGTCGAGATTTGTGGCGACCGGGAAAGGCGTTCGGTCGGCACCTATCTCCTTGGAAAGGTTCCAACCAGATTTTTTCAAGCTCATCTCAAATGAGAAATATTTCAAATACAAGGGCTCTCTTACTTCCCCGCCCTGCACTGAGAATGTCCAGTGGTTTGTAATTAATGATGTACAAGTAATTACAGCTAAACAAGTCGCAGAAATCACAACACTTCAGACTAAAGAGAATCTCAACAACGCAAGGCCCGTTAAGCCCCTCAATGGTCGTCCAGTCGAAGTTGCTGATATCAAGGGCTAGAATTTTAGGCTTTATTAGGAATATTTCCATTCAGTTATTTATCATATTTATTTGAAATTTGGGATTGATTAAAATTTTATGTATTAGCAATAACTACTTTTGATATTTATATTATATATATATAAATTGCTTTTACAAATCCTGGATTTTGAGTTAGGGACGAATATTATTTTGAGCATATTGAGATGAGTATCATAATTTTTATGGCATTATTGGTTGAATTATGTAATTTAATGTGGCAGAATTTTCATGATCTAGGAATAGTAGACTAATTTTGTAATTTCTCTATGTTAACCTAATCTATATATCGATCAATATATAATATACTAAAAAAGAGACCTGAACTCTCTTCTAGTGTAATTTGTCTATGTGTCATTTTGTGATGCAATCCGACTTGGATTTTTTGACACGTCAATTAATTATGATTTATAAGGCATGTTAGACAATTACCTCGTCTATTTTATCTACGTTTCATCCTATGTGTCCATCTCGTATCTTTAAGTGGTTACAAAATTTATCATTTTACCATAAGTTATTTAATAAATATTGTACCTTAAATTATTTTATCTTTAGTCATTAAGATTGATTATTTTAGTTCATTATATCTCATGATAAGATTTTATTATTAATTAATTATCTATTGAACGATAAAATCTTATCATGTATTAAAATATTTATATTAATTAATTATCAACTTCATGTCTTAAGTAGTTATAAAACAAATTATTTTTATAATTTCTTGAATTTTGTTTATTAAAAATTTACGAAACCCCGGCCTTGCAAGTAGTTCGGTGACTTCTAGAGATTCCCACTTGGACACTATGCATTTCCTTGTTGAAAGGATCATTAGAGATGTACTTGTCTGGCTTAGTAGTTCCACTACAACATCACAGGTTGGGGTTCGATTCTTGGTAAGAGGATGGAGAGAGAGAAGGGAATGGATGGAAGAGATGTACATGATATGAAGCCAAATAACGAAGTTGAAAGAATGAGTTCTATGGTTGATGTTCTACAACAGAAGGAAAATTTCCTTCATCATGGGTCTGTAATTTACTGCAATCAAACGTGCATGTACTTCTAACAGAGTCAAGTAAAATTGAGAAGTGGTTTTGCTCTCTCATTCTCTCTACTTTTATTGCAAAGTTATGGGACCACGAGCATCGGTTTTGTTGGGAAAAAATGTTTTTAAGTAATTTGTACATTTCATTTTATTTTATTTTTAAGGCACAATTTTCTCAATCAACTACTTGTACTGGTTCTTAAGTTTCTCCCTTATGGTTATTTGCTCTATATAATGGTGGTTATTTTTTAGAAGACGAGAGGGCTGAGAGCGTGTTTCGTCTTCTCCTTCATGGTTTCAAACACATGAAATTAAAGACCTTGAGTTCCACCTCGGTTGATGAGAGTCACCTATCGATTGAGGTCAGAGTTAACCATGGAGCGAGCCGTCTTGTATGATATGCACCTATGTCTAGGTGTTTTTCGCTCAAGTGCAGTAGATTCATCTATGGCTTTACAATCCCAATTTTCTATTTTACCTCTTTTGATTTTCTGGATAGAAATTCCAACAATCTTGAACGAAAAACAATACTTGTTGGTCTCGCCAGAACAATGGAGAAGGTCTTGCAATGCTAGACTATAGGAGAAGTTTTACACGAAGATGGGTGTGAAAAAAAGAAAAGAATTGCTAATTGGAGTTGGCGGACGGTATAGAGATGATATGTTGTATAGTTTAGAAGGGTAAAATGGTCTTTTTACCTTGACAAAGATTTGTATAAATAGAGATGTACCGTGTAACAGTTGAAGCACAAAAACATAATAACAAATTCATATTCCTCAAACTGTTTTTCCCCAAATGCTTTGTTTCATCTTCTTCATACTCGGATCTTGGATCTCATTCATGGAGATATGAGATTCTTCATGGTATCAGAGCTGTTTTGGTGTTCGATCCAAGAAAATTTCAAAAGGTGAGAGAAAGAGATCATGGAAGAGAACTTCAGAGCGGTGCTTTGGAGAGAAATCGGAAACATGAGCAACTCCAGCGATCCGCTTTCGCTCTCCAACTCTAACAATTCCGGAGCTCAGTTGGTGGCGCATGCTTTCAACGATGCTAATTTTCTGAGTTGGAGTCACTGAGTGAAGATGGCGCTCGGAGCTAAGTACAAATTAGGCTTCATCGACGGGAGCTTTCCGAAAACAGAGGTTAGTAATGTAGAGAAACAAAAATGGATGAGATGTGATTATATGATCAGATGTTGGATTATGAATTCAATGGAAAGAAATATCGCGGAAGGATTCATGTATGTCGAATCTTCCAAGAAACTATGCGATGAAATAGTTGAATGATTCGGGAAAACTAATGATCCGATGCTATATCAGTTGAAGAAATCTTTAAGCAATCTCACACAGGGAAACTGGAAATTAGTTGAGTACTTTGTTCAGATCAAGAAAGTGTGGGATGAGATTTTGAGTCTTGAAGGTGTATCAAAGTGTGTTTGCGGAGGCTGCACATGTAACGTGAACAAGAAATTGGAAGAAATTGACAACAGAGACAAGCTTCTCCGGTTCTTGATGGGACTGAATGATACTTACGAAGGAGTAAGAAATCAGATATTGGCTCAAGATCCCTTGCCGTCAGCGAACTAGGCCTTCTACATGGTGAAGCAGGTTGTGGTCAGTGATGGAGCAAGTTCATCAGGGACTGATTCAACAGTATCGGCTGCACATAAACCTGTTCAGGTAAAGAGAGACTACAAGGCAGAGAAGGAAAATAAGAAGTGCAATCACTGTGGAATGACCGCACATTGGAAGAGTGAATGCTTCAAGATAATAGGTTATCCTGAATGGTTCAAAAATCCGAAGGCAAAGGGATAGGGAAAATCCATGACTTTTTTGTGTAAGACCGTAGACTCACCTCTTGAGGAGGATGATGGCACAAGTAAAGAATCTGATCTTGATACAGCTTGGGTGAATGTTGTTTGCCAGGAGGTTCTTAGAGCTATGAAAGGGAAGGCACAAATGTCACATACAACAGGAAATTTTGCAGGTAATTACCTTGCTCTAGCTTTTACTTTATCTAGAAACTTAACTAGAAGTTCTAGATCATGGATTATTGACAGTGGGTTAACAAATCACATGATATTCAATAGTGATTTGCTGCAACACAAGAGAAAGCCAAAGAATCATATTAGTGTTTATATGCCAGATAGGACAATAAAGAAGGTTATAACTGTTGAGGATATTGAATTGCCTGGGCTTAAACATCATGAGGTTTAATTGATTCATGAGTTTCAAATCAATTTGCTCTCTGTTGGGAAATCGATTGATGACAATGATGTGGATGTGGTTTTTCACAAGAGGTAATGTGTATTTCAAGACCTTAAATTAGGCAAGAAGGTTTTAACTGTCACAAGGGTTACTAGAAGATTGTTTGGAGCTGAGATTTCATCAGTTGAAGATGGTGGGAAAGGCTATGACTCTTATGTCAATTCTTTATAGGAGGTTTTAGACAATTTGTTGAATAAAAAGGCTTGTAATAAAGTTGTTTCTAGTCCTAATAAGTCAGTGATGCATTCTAGGCTAGGACATGTCTCTCTTTCCAAGATGAGCCACATTCCAGGTTGTAATTCATATTCTGAGAGTGAATGGTTTTGTGAATCATGTGTTTTAGCTAAACATCATGCTCAACAATTTCCCTTGAGCAAGTCTAATGCCTCTATGTGTTTTGAACTGATTCACATCAACCTTTGAGGTCCTTACAAGGTGCTTAGTTTGGCAGGTGCTAAGTACTTTGTTACAATTTTGGATGACAGTAGAGCCACATGGGTGTATTTGGTTAAAGAAAATTGGCAGGTTCATGGGGTAGTTCAATCATTTGTGGTAATGAGAGAAACTCAGTTTAGTACCAAAGTCAAGAAGGTAAGGAGTGACAATGGCACTGAGCTCATGAGATGTGCACAATTTTTCCTGAACAAAGGATTTGTCTATTAGAGGTCTGTTCCTTATGTTTAACAACAAAATGGTCGAGTGGAACGAAAACATAGGCATATCCTAGAGAGAGCTCGAGCAATTAAGTTACATGCTCACTAACCAATCAAATTTTGGGGGGGGGGGGGGGGGGGGGTTGTATAATGACTACTGTCCATCTTATTTGACGGTTCGATAATGTATAACAAAGTAATATAGAAATACTCTAGAAGGAGGGTTGAATAGAGTATGCCGGTTTTTCGCAGATAATCTCAAGACTTTTAAAGCTTTTGCAAAACCCTTTGAGATTAGACGTAATTCTTTCTCCTGGCAAACCTGAATCACAATAGAGTTATACAGTTCGAAACAAGTGCAAAAATATGGTAAAGCAGTAAGTAAAGGACGCAATGAATTTTTTACGAGGTTCGGCACAAACTTGGCCTACGTCCCCGCCTAGGGTTCTTCCACAACCCTAGGATTCAACCGGCTTTTATTGATTCACAAGACTTAGGATCCTAATAGCTCACCGAGAAGCCTCTCTCCTATACAATTACAATCTAGTCAACTCACGTTCCCTTGGAGTCCTAGACCAATCTAGAAGAGCCCCACCTCTCTCAGCTATCTAGTACAATCCTCTTACACTTAGTGAATCAATCGCCTAGTATCCACTTCCTGAGTTACAAACTCTCGAGTATAACACTCACTCGAAATATATCCTATAAGCTCACTGTGTAACTCTCAAATGCTTTGAAACAAAATAAATGACTCTTAAGAACTTAGCATAGAGCACACGAAGAAGACAGATTTGACTTGAAGGCTTGAGTGTATGAATGCTTGTGTTCAACGAATTGTATTGTTGTCTTCCCTTCTTCCTTTTCTTTAAATTGAACAAATCGACGCCTAAGGATCTTCTCCAACGGCTAGAGCAGATCATGGCTTGAGTTGGAAACTTCACAATCTTCTATTCTTGGAAATTCTGGAGCCATAATCTCCGATTTTATTCTTCTCAACTTCAAGCTTTAAGGAAGGAAATATAATTCGAAAAGCTTCCTGAAATGTTAGTCCATATATAATAATATCTGGAAGCATATAATAACATATAATAATATTTGGACATAATATAATACAGTACAGGTTTTGTGTTTCATCAACACAGTTGTAGCTTCAAGACCTTTGACACAAACTGTGTGTCAAAGCCTTTGAAACCATTTCCGATTTTCATCAAGGGAGCGGAGTTATCAATTTCCCCCTTGATGAAAGACAAAACCTGTGCATCCCTGCAACTTAGTCAAACAGATATATCATAAGCAAAATCGGACTAAGTACCTGCATGGTGTTAGACAAATGTTGGATCATAATTTTAAAGCGAGAAATATCCAACCAAAAATTAAACAAGGTCTTCCAAGACCCTTGGTTCACAGCAGTTTAAAGTCTAAACCATCAGCATATCATCTCCCCCTTTTTGTCTTTAAAAAAAGGGAGGAGGGTAAAACAGTAACCAAAAGTTGTAAAACCAATATCCAAAAACCAACAGTGTTCAAAATAGGGGTTAGGGTAGGGTAGGGTTTAAGATTCATCATCCGGAGCATCATCCGTGAGCAGCAACCTCAGACCGTGCAACAACTTAGACACCCCACTCACCTCCATCAAAAACTCTCTATGCAGCTCCTTGATGTCCAGGCGAACTTCCTCCAAGCCCAAATCCAGGTTGTCCATGTGATCATCAATGGTAGAGGCAGTGGGAAGAGTTTTTGAGGGACAGGCAAGACTCCAAGTCCCTTGGGGGGACTGAGTGATGCCAATCTTCTCAAAGCTCTTGGAGTCGAATTTACCCATATGATGCTGTTGTTCTTCATTTTTGAAATCAAGTTCAGAAGCTTTGAAGATATGGGTTAATAGGTTGGCAAAGGGGAGGGGAGTTTCTTTTCTGGCTTTGCGAGTGTGAGCCATGGATCCTAGGATGGTATTGGCCAGATCAAGATCATGGCCATTCAAAATTCGGTATAGAAGGACCATAGCGTTATCAGTTAGGAGGGAGCCAGAGTTCATTCGGGGTAAAAGGCAACTCACAATGATGTTGAAGATGATTTTTGCCTCGAGAGTAAGGGACAAGTGGGTAAGCTGTTTTGTGGTGATGTTGGATGCTTCGGGGAGCAGGTATTTGGATCGGGCAAGGGCAATGCACTGTTCTTTTGTGGGGGTTTCAGGAGAGGGTGGACAGGGTCTAGGAAGGCCAAGGAAATCAGCAAAGTCAATGGAGTTGAAGGTGATTCTAACTCCCTTGACGACTGATTCCAAAGACCAACCATCAGCATTGTGTTTGGCTTTGAGGTTAATGTAAAACAGACGGGTGAGTTGGGGATAGTAAACAGATTCAAGGTTTAGAAGGGTCCAAGTAGGGGTTTGTTTGAGGAGGGAGATGCAAGGTAGGTTAAAAGCTTCCAAAAACTCAAGATCAATGAAATCAGAACAACATATCTTACGAGTCCTAAACTCATCTACCCACTTTTCAGCCATCTCAGCATTTTTAAACCAGGAGGAGGGAAATGATTGGTTTACCTGGATAAGTGCAGGCAGATCGGCGTTCTTCCTGCGAGCCTTTGTGGGAGCAGTCCTCTTGACAGGCGCGTCAAGGCTTCTGAGAGTGCCTTTCCTTGTGCGCTTGGGAGATGAAGGCTTTGCTGCAGGGGCTTTGCGCTTCTTTGGAGACGGGGGAGAAGGAGGAGGAGAAGGAGAGGGAACAAGTTCTGGCTCCTCATCCTCTTCATCCTCTAACCCCGAGTCCTCAGCGGACCCTTCGACATCGTCTCCCTCAGCATCTTCGTCGTCTGCAGTCTCGTCGTCTTCCTCTTCCTCTTCCTCCGGTTCCTCTTCAGTGGGAACCTCATTCTCTACAACTCTCAGGGCCTCTTCCTCGGCCTCTTTTCTTGCTTTCTCAGCCTCTTCCTCGGATATTTTCCTTGCTTGCTCAGCCTCTTCCTCGACCTTTTTCTTTCTCTGGGCCTCTTCCTCGGCCCCCTTTGCAGCATCTCGTTCCAAAATCTCATCAAGATCATCCTCTTCCTCAGCAATGATTTTCCTTTTCCCTTTTTGCTTGGCACTGAGTGATTTCTTCGTCGGGCTCTTCAGAGACCGCTTGATTTCAGCAATGGTGCTCTCAGGGACGGTGCTCGATACAGTAGCTGGGATAATAGCTTGAGGAGTAGGTTCGGGTTGAGGGGTAGTAACAATGGCCTGGCATCCCTTGGGGGTAGCGCCAAGGCGTTTGGGTGTGGAGGTCTTCTTGGATTTGGTTGCCATGGGTGAGATTCGGCTAGGCTTCCAAGAAAAGGTTGAAGAAGGAGTTTAAGAGAGGGTTTAGGTTTAGGTAAATCTGGAGAGGTGAGAAATTGGGGTAAAGTGTGTGGTTTAAAAAGGGAGAGAGGGTTAAGTTGATGGGACAGGTTTAGGGTTCCAATGTGGGTAATCATCCCACTGCCATTTTGAAAATATTTGATTTTCAAAACAATTCAAATTTCAAACCATCTTGTCACACTTCTATTCAAAAGGGAATAATTCCGAAAATATATTTTCCATAAATAAAAATACTCGGATATAAGAACTTTTGGAAAATAATATGTGTACAGTATAAAGAAGGTAAAAAAAAATCATAAAAACTATATTTGATCAAATATCTAACAAGATATTAACCAAATATATGATCCGTTATATGTGCTCTACCATTCAGCTCACAATCTTTGACATAAATCTCAAAGGTCTTGACACTGAGTAGAATTTATCTTTCGTAAAGGGAAAGCTCCCCCTACGAAAGTGCATCCCCGTTAAGCATTCCAATCTCTCGTCTAATGAAGGTGAACCTGTCCTCTGCCAAAGTCTTAGTAAAGATGTCAGCCCATTGATAATCAGTTGAAATAAAAGATATGGACACATCACCTTTTTCGACATGGTCTCTAATGAAGTGATGCCTTACATCAATATGTTTGGTCCTTGAATGTTGAACATGATTCTTTGTGATTGATATGTCACTTGTATTGTCACACTTAATGGGAATACCTTTGAGGTTGATGCGAAGATTTCTTATTTGGTGAGCTATCCAAAGGATTTGGGAGCAACATGCTCCAGCTGCTATGTATTCGGCTTCGGTAGTGGATAGAGCAACTGAGTTTTGTTTCTTTGAGTGCCAACTAATCAAGGATGCTCCTAAGAATTGGCAACATCCTGACGTGCTCTTCCTATCCACCTTATAGCCTGCAAAATCTGCATCAGAATACCCGATTAATGTAAAATCTTTTTGCTTTGGGTACCATAAGCCAAGCTCCTTAGTGCCATTGAGATATCGAAAGATCCTCTTCACAGCCACGAGGTGAGATTCTTTAGGGTCAGCTTGAAACCTAGCACACATGCAAACACTAAACATGATGTCAGGTCCACTACCTGTAAGATATAGTAAAGATCCAATCATCCCTCGATACTCCTTTTGATTGACACTCTTCCCAGTCTTGTCTTGATCTAGAGATAAGGTTGAGCTCATGGATGTCTTGGCTTCTTTGGATTGATCCATCTTAAACTTCTTTAAGAGATCCTTAGTGTACTTGCTTTGGTTGACAAAGATCCCTTTCTTGGATTGATGAACTTGTAATCCCAAAAAGAAGTTGAGTTCGCCCATCAAGCTCATCTCAAATTCACTGCACATGATGTCAGAAAATTCCTTGCACAAAGATGTGTTAGTAGCTCCAAACAATATATCATCAACATATATTTGAATAACCAAAATGTCCTTTCCTTTGGTCTTGATAAAAAGAGTCTTGTCGATCAACCCCCTTTTAAAATCATTTTCTAAAAGATATTTTGACAAGCGCTCGTACCAAGATCTTGGGGCTTGTTTCAAAACATATAGCGCTTTGTCTAGTTTGTAAACATGATTAGGAAATTCCGAACTTTCAAAACCTGGGGGTTGAGCCACATAGACTTCTTCCTCTAAGAAGTCATTAAGAAAAGCACACTTGACATCCATTTTATATAACTTTATGCTCATAAAAGATGCAAATGCTAATAATATGCGAATGGCTTCAAGCCTGGCTACGGGAGAAAAAGTCTCCTCGTAGTCAATACCTTCCTCTTGATTGTAGCCTTGAGCAACAAATCCTGCTTTCTTCCTCACGATCTTACCATTCTCATTTAACTTGTTCCGAAATACCCATTGTGTGCCAATGACTGATTGATGCTTTGGCCTAAGCTTCAAGGTCAAGACTTTATTTCCTTCAAATTTTTTAAGCTCACTTTGCATGGTAATGATCCAGTCTGGCTCTTGAAGGGTCTCATCTACCTTCTTTGGTTCTATAAGAGAAACAAACGCGTGAAAAGCACAAAGATCTTTAAGTTTAGAACGAGTTTGAACACTAGATGTAGGGTTAGAGATGATATCCTTTAATGAGTGTGATGAGGAGTATTTGAATTTTCGTTTGCTAGTCTCAGCTCCTTGATTCGTCACACCAGCAGGATTGATTTGCAGTACATCTGATTCTGTGGATCTGTTAGGCTCAGTTACATCAGTTTCTGACGTTTCAACACTTTTGGATTGGTCACCAAGGGCTTTGGGCAAAGCTTCTCTGTGTTCTTGATATCAACATCGTCACCATCCTCATTCTCTGTATGGATGTTAAGATCTATATCTGCAACACTTTCACTCAAAGAACCGTCATTGCATTCATTAAATATAACATGTATACTTTCCTCAACTCACTTAGTCCTTTTGTTGAAGATTCTATAAGCTTTGCTACTTGTGGAGTAGCCAAGAAATATACCTTCATCACTACGCACATCAAATTTCCCAAGGTTATCTTTTCCATTGTTATAAACAAAACAAGTACATCCAAAAGGTTTAAAATAAGATATAAGTGGTTTGCGGCCTTTGAAAAGTTCATAAGGAGTTTTCTTTAAGATGGAACGAATAAGACAATGATTCAAAATATAGTTAGTTGTGTTAACAGCTTCAGCCCAATAGGTTTTAGGTAATGCATTTTCTAAAAGCATAGTCCTGGCCATGTCCTCTAGGATGCGGTTCTTTTGTTCCACAACCCCATTTTGTTGAGGTGTCCTAGGAGTAGAAAAATTATGGGAGATGCCATATTTGGAACAAAATAAATCAAACTGAAGTTGATCAAACTCCCTACCATGATCACTTCGAATTGACACTATGAGCTCGTTTCTTAAAGTTTGCAACTCCTTACAAAGTTTTGAAAACTCAAATAAGGCCTCTGATTTTTCTTTTAAAAATGCAACCCAAGTATATCTAGAAAAATCATCAACAACAACAAGCATGTACTTTTTACCATTGGGAGATTTGACTTGCATAGGACCACATAAATCCATATGTAAAAGTTCAAGGGGTCTAGAAGAACTTACAACCTTTTTGGGTTTGAAAGAGCTACATGTTTGTTTACCTCGTGTGCATGCTTTGCACATATCAATACCTTTGAAGTCCATCTCAGGTAGTCCTCTTACAAGCCCTTTGGACACAAGCTTCTGTAGTGTATGTGGGCTCACATGACCAAGTCTCCTGTGCCAAAGCTTTGGATCGTCCGTCAAAGCCTTTAGACAGGTTAAGCTTCCTTGCGCCACTTGCTCAGCATTCACAACATAGATGTTGTTATAACGATATGCAGTTAGAACTACTTCACATGTATCTTCTCTGCGCACTAGACATCTTTTCTTGTTAAATCCAACATCATTACCACTATCACATAGTTGAGAAAAACTAAGCAAATTATACTTCAAACCATTAACAAGATAAACATTTTTAATATTATGGTTAGGATCACTCCCAACACTATCTATACCAACGATGTCACACTTTCCTTTGTCACCAAGAGTGATTGTTCTAGTGGATTGCTTCTTTAGATCATGAAATAGAAAGCTCTTCCCACTCATATGTCTCGAGCATCCACTATCAATAATCCATTTTTGCTTCTTCACCTTGGCGATCTCCTGCAAAATAATCATCAACCTTTGTGGCTAGACCAATAAGCAAATTTAGATCCATTATTGGGCTAAATCATATTTGGTAAAATAGTGCCTTTGGGGACCCAAACTTGCGTTATCCGTTCTTTTCTCAAATGAACAGGAAATGTATTGCGAATGATATGTAGATCCTTTCTTCTATAGGGGCAGGTCTCTTTTACATGTCCCTTTCTCGCACAGTGGTGACATATAGGAGAGGTTCTACTTTCTTTTTCTTTTACAAAAGTGGTAATGTGCTGCTTCTTTAAAAACCTTGGATTTTAACTAATACCACTTTTGTTTAGAGAACTTTGTTGCTCACCCAACATCCTATCAAGAGTGCCTTTGGATTTGGTATAACTTATGAGGGCTGTCTGTTGGTCTTGAATCTTATTATTCAAGGAGATCTTCTCGTTCTCTAAGTCATGATGTTCACTTCTTAGAGAGGAGAGATCTTGCTTGAGTTCAGATTTCTCAAAGTCAAGAGTCTTGACTTTAATGTCAAGACCTGAATAAGAAGTTTCAAGACTTTTGACCCTCATAGACAGATCCTCAATAGTTCTTTCCTGGTCCACAATTTTCTTAATAAGAGTGTTAGTTTAGGCAATAAGTTTCTCTTCATTGGCAATCATATTAGAAAGGAATTCCGATAATACCTCTTTTGACTTTCCATAAGTTCTCTTACAGTCACCTCAAGCTTCTCATCGTGGGATTCATCTCCTGAGGCCATAAGGCAGACATTGGCCTTCTCATCATTGGAGTCTAAGTCAGAATCGCTCCAAGTTGCCACCATGGCTTTCTTTCTCCATCTATCATCTTTCTTGGACTGGCTCTTCGTCTTTTGAGGGCAATCTTTCACAAGATGGTCTGTTTCACCACATTCAAAACAAGACAAAGGTTTAGTCTTCTTGTATTATTTGTTGTATTGAGACTTACCTCGAAATTTAGAAGACTCTGATCCATCCTTGTTGTTGAATTTCTTCTTCATTTTGAGGATTCGAGAGAGGCCTCTTGTGATAAGAGAAAAAGGATCATCCTCATCATCATCCTCATCTTCAGAATTAGATACATCTTTGGGCTCATCCTTCTTATACTTGAGCGCCAAGTTCTTAGTGCTTGCTGAAAGTTCTCCATCGTCTTCAATGAGAATCATTTGATGTGTGATCAACTTCCCAAGCAAGTCATCAAGGGGCAGAGTGGTGAGATCTTGAGCTTCCTCTATGGCTGTCACTTTAGGCCCCCATTTGTCTTTTGGGAGACACCTTAATATCTTCCTCACTTTCTCAACGTTCTTAAAGCTCTTGCCGAGAGAGTCAAGGTTGTTGGTGATTTCTGTCAACCGTATGAACATGGCCTTGATAGACTCATCAAGCTTCATTTTGAAAAGTTTATACTTTCGAAGGAAGATGCTGATCTTGGTGTCCTTCACTTGGCTAGTTCCTTCGTAGGTGGCAACCAGCTTGTCCCAAATACGGTTAAACTCATTAGTGCTAAGACCACAGTATAGTAAGTTAATAGCCCTGTAGTTTTTGGAGACGAGTTCAAGATCCGCTTGGATGTATTCAGCCTCATTCTTTGCAACTTTGGTTCCATTTGGACCATCTTTCTCTGGAACCTTCGGACCATTCTCTATAATGTTCCAAAGTTGCAGATCTTGATCTATAATGAACATTTTCATCAAGGATCTCCAGTGGACGAAGTAGTTTCCTACAAAAAGTGGGGGTCTACTAGTGGACCTTCCTTGTGCAAATCCTTCGCTTGCTTCACCAGACATGATCAAAACTCAGAAGATTGTTAGATCAAAAGCAGTGAGTAAAGCTCTGATACCAATTTACGGTTCGATAATGTATAACAAAGTAATATAGAAATACTCTAGAAGGGGGGTTGAATAGAGTATGCCGGTTTTTCGCAGATAATCTCAAGACTTTTGAAGATTTTGCAAAACCCTTTGAGATTAGACGTAATTCTTTCTTCTGGCAAACCTGAATCACAACAGAGCTATACAGTTCGAAACAAGTTCGGAAATATGGTAAAGAGTAAGTAAAGGACGCAATGAATTGTTTACGAGGTTCGACACGAACTTGGCCTACGTCCCCGCCTAGGGTTCTTCCACAACCCTAGGATTCAACCGACTTTTATTGATTCACAAGACTTAGGATCCTAATAGCTCACCGAGAAGCCTCTCTCCTATACAATTGCAATCTAGTCAACTCACGTTCGTTTGGAGTCCTAGACCAATCTAGAAGAGCCCCACCTCTCTCAGCTATCTAGTACAATCCTCTTACACTTAGTGAATCAATCGCCTAGTATCCACTTCCTGAGTTACAAACTCTCGAGTATAACACTCACTCGAAATATATCCTATAAGCTCACTGTGTAACTCTCAAATGCTTTGAAACAAAATAAATGACTCTTAAGAACTTAGCATAGAGCACACGAAGAAGACAGATTTGACTTGAAGGCTTGAGTGTATGAATGCTTGTTTTCAACGAATTGTATTGCTGTCTTCCGTTCTTCCTTTTCTTTACATTGAACAAGTCGGCGCCTAAGGATCTTCTCCAACAGCTAGAGCAGATCGTGGCTTGAGCTGAAAACTTCACAATCTTCTATTCTTGGAAATTCTGAAGCCATAATCTCCGATTTTATTCTTCTCAACTTCAAGCTTTAAGGAAGGAAATATAATTCGAAAAGCTTCCTGAAATGTTAGTGCATATATAATAATATCTGGAAGCATATAATAACATATAATAATATTCGGACATAATATAATAAAGTACATGTTTTGTGTTTCATCAACACAGCTGTAGCTTCAAGACCTTTGACACAAACTGTGTGTCAAAGCCTTTGAAACCATTTCCGATTTTCATCAAGGGAGTGGAATTATCATTATTAATTTTTTGCCTTCTTTAGTGTTAGGTTGGGTCACTCTCTATGAAGGATTGTATGGAAAACCTCCAGATTATGGGTATTTGCCTGTTATTGGATGCCTATGTTATGCCTTGATTCGTGGTGGATCATCTGACCAATTTGCTCCAAAGGCTCAGAAGAGTGTTTTGTTTGGTTATTCAAATGGGCAGAAGGCGTACATGGTTTATGATCTTGTGTCTCACAAGATGTTTGTTAGTCGTGATGTGGTCTTCAGAGAAATTGTGTTTCCATTTGATCAAGCTTCACTTCCTCCTACACAGGCTACATTACCATTGGTTAGCCCTGTGAATGATGAGGATGAAGGTTCATTTGTTCTACAGCAGGCCACAAACAATTCACAGCATATAGATGAGCCAACACCAATTCCATCTTCTCCAATTCTCAGTGATTTGCAGACATCTACTTCACACGATTCTCCATTTCTAGAATCTCATGTTGAGATTCCTCTGCAAAGATCATCTAGAACATCTCACTTACCTGCTCATTTCTCTGATTTTGTGGGTCCTGTCAATTTTTCTCATCAACCATCCAATTTGTTGGCCTCAGTTGATGTGGATTCAGAATTCTATTCACCAGATTATATGGCATCTCTCGCTCATGTCATGGCTTTGCAAGAGCCTCTCACATACAAGCAAGCAAAGTCAGATCCCCTATGGGTTCAGGCTATGAATAAAGAGTTGATGGCACTAGATGCTAATCAAACTTGGGAGATCACTGATCTTCCTCCTAGGCACTCTACAATTGGGTCGAAATGGATTTATAAGATAAAATTTCAGCCTTATGGATCTGTGGAACGTTTCAAAGCTCGATTAGTAGCAAAGGGCTACAACCAAATCAAAGGGAAGGACTAAAAGCGCACGTTCTCTCCCGTGGAAAAATTCACATTAGTGAGGCTTATCATTGCTTATGCGACTTTTAAGCATTGGCCAATCTTTCAATTAGATGTCAATAACGCGTTTCTTCATGTTTTTTTTTTTGATAAGGAGGTCTATATGACTATTCCTGAAGGGTACATTACAGATGATCGCACAAAGGTGTGAAAATTGAAACGTTCATTGTACGGATTGAAGCAAGCTTCACGTCAATGGAACTTGGAGCTCACAAGATTCTTATGTCAACCTGTGTATGATTACTCCATGTTTTTCAAGTGCATTCTTGAAGGTCTCATTGTGGTTCTAGTATACGTTGACGATCTTCTTATTACAAGTGACAATTTGATTGAAATCAACACTATAAAAAATGCTTTGCACAAAGCGTTAACCATCAAGGACTTAGGTGAAGCTAGTTATTTCCTGGGATTAGAGATTTCTCGATCTACAGAAGGAACATTACTTAATCAGAGATGCTACATGTTGGATATCTTGCAAGATACCAACATGACAGAGTGCAGAGCATCTCCCTTTCCTTTGCCAAAGGGGCTCAAGTTGTCTACAAATTCTGGGGAATGTTTAGATGATCCGAAGAAGTACAAAAGATTGGTGGGTCATCTCTTGTTTCTCAACATGACTTGGCCTGATCTCTCATATTTTGTCCAGGATTTGAGTCAGTTTATGAGTTCTCCTCGCCAACCTCACTGGATTGCTGCTCTTCATGTCGTCAGGTACTTGAAAGGTACTCCTGATCTTGGTTTTCTATTTCCTCACTAGTACAAAAGTCTTACTTAATACCGGTAATTTAAGATTGGTTTTTTAAAGTGGTAATATATTGCTTCTCGCATACCGGTTATCTAGTATAACCGGTATTAAACTAATTTTAAAGAAGTTAAGACCGTTTTTTTTAATAAATTATCGGTTTTAAAAAATATCCGCGTTAAATTAATACCGGTTATCCTATGCAACCGGTGTCCGAGTCAACGTTTTTATTTATTTTTGGTTATCGGTATTGAGAAGTAAACTGTTGTTGCAGGAGGATGGTCAAGTATGAAATAAATATAAAATCAAGATCAGACTGACTTCCCTGTCTCAGCAAATAATTACAAGACTTCCTCCCGTTGTAGTAGAAGGTTGTCAGGATCGATCCACGAGGAAGCACGTCAGCGGATCCTAGGTAGCGGTGGAATCTCACGGACAGAAGTCGACAACAGTGGTACTCGACCTCGACTAGGGTTAGTCGACAGAGGTCAGGCACAGGCGAACACAGCACAGCAGCTCGGCAACGGTGGTCGATCTCGACAAGGCTCTACTCGAGATCGAGTAGGGTCTAGTCGACTTCGGCTTGTCTTGTCGATCTCCTGCACAAATAAGCTACAGCGATGCTAGATCGAGAATCAGTAGTCGAGATCGACCAGGCTTGGTCGAGGTCGACGAGGGCAGAAAGTCAAACGAAATTAAATAAATGCAAAGGCTTTAGGATTTCGAACTTTAAACTTAATGTAAAAGGACTTCCAAGATTGGGGTTTGCAACAATGATAACCAAGCATGCATAAGGCGGAACCAACAAATTATCATGTAAATCGCATCAAAGGACTAAGCTTTCGCCTTTTCCAACAATTAGACAACTCTCTCAAGAAACCCTAATTGTCTCTACTAATTTTATGTTTATAATCCAAGTTGTTAACATGGATCTCCATTAGACGGGCAATAAACACATCAACAAGTAGGAAAATGCTCAAAACATGATAAAGGTCGGATCTTTACCTCAAACACGCATGACTATCGTCGGGCTCGCCCCAACCCTAGAAGTGGGTGGACTACTCACGCCTCATCGCAAACTCAGACATTGATTGAAAAGAAATAACAACTTGCATTAACTAAATTCAAAGCCTTTACAATTTCGGCAATCAACTCTCGTAAACTGCCAAAACCTTAAAAACTTCAAACTCCTAAACCTCTATGTGGAACTGTATCTCTGAAATTGAATGTAAGATCAGATGCCTAATGCTCAGCCCCTAGGGCTTTATTTATAGCCTTCTAATCCTTGCTAATCAAAGATAGAATATCTATATCTATATCTAAAACTATATCTAAAATGCTTAAGGATAAATAAAAGCGATAAAGGAATTAAATCTAAATATATCTAAATTGTTTCAAGTGGATAAAACTCTCTTCTTCATGATAGATGTGGATAAATCGGATAGACTTTGCTTCTCCTCGGCTCCAAGGAATCCCAAGTCTACTCGGACAGGTCTTCGTCGACGCGTTTCTGGACACTGGCCTACTCGACCTCGACAAGGGCTCGTCGACCTCGAGTAGGATGGATCGTCGACTGGACTTCCTGGCTAGCTCTGCTCGATGTGGCTCAGTCTTGGCTCCTGGTACTCGTCGACTTCGAGTAGCCCTAGTCGACCTCGTGTAGGATTGATCCGTCGACTAGGTCTTCTCGGGTAGGTGTGCTCGACAAGCCTGGATCTGGACTCAGGCGCTCGTCGATCTCGACAAGGGTTCGTCGAGATTGAGTAAGGTGTGGCCTTCTCTGGTCGAGCAGCTTCTCCTCGGCACAGACTCGGACTGGCGTTGTGGGGCTTGTCGATCTCGACAAGGGTTCGTCGAGGTCGAGTAGAGTCTTCCCTTCCGCTTCCGCGAGTTGCCTCTTCCGCTGCCGCGAGTAGGCTTCTTTGTTGACTTGGTGTATCCCGCTGGCAGCGAGTTTTTCCGCGGCAGCGAGCCGTCCGCTACAGCGAGTGGAATCGCTGGCAGCGAGTGTCGTCTGGTCATCCTCGTCCTTGTCGACTCTGGGTGTGGTGCTGGGCTTCGTCGATCTCGACTAGGGCTTGTCGAGATCGAGTAGGGTTGCTTGGCTTCTCGTCCTCGGTTTCTCGGGCAGCTTCTCTCTTCGTCGACTCCGGGTGTGGCGCTGGGCTTCGTCGATCTCGACTAGGGCTTGTCGAGATCGAGTAGACTCTGGAAGTCGGGTTGGTCTGGCTTTCTCGATCAGGCTCTGTCGACCAAGGCTGCTCGGACATGCTCGTCTAAGTCGAGTAAGAGCTACTCGAGATCGAGTAGCCTGGGTTCTCGGTTCGATTCGCTTGGTCCCGCTGCTTATTTGACCTTGGACTTCTGTAGTGGTTTTCCGAGCTTTTCTGACCTTCCTTAGAGTTGCTGTAAAACGTCTTGAATTCTGTGAATTTAAACAGAAATTGATGTAGATTCCATAATTTGGAAAATAAGCATAAACTACATAGATTCTGTACTATCTAACCCAAATGTATGTAAAGCATGCAGAAAACGATATTAAAGTTACTGTAAAATATGGCAGATTCAGCTCACAACATAAACCGGTAATAAAAAGGATATTATATAGAGAGAATGGTCATAGATAGACCACTTTTTGCCTAACTTTGCATCTCAGATAGCCATATTATATACTATAAATAATTAAATGAGAACTATGCCTGATGTATCTCGATTTTCTCAACCAGATCGAGCTTTCAAAGCCCTCACTCGTACAATTGATGTCACCGGTAAAACTCTCCACCGCCTCTTCGCCGACGATTCACTCTATCTCTTCATCTTCTCCTCGCCGGCGTCTCCCTCTCTCTGACATTTCACCAATCTCCTTTGCCTCATCGACCTGATTTCTAGTTCTCTATGCACAAATCCATCTCTCGGTGTCCCTCTCACCCGAGTCACTATTGTTGAAGCTACATCATCCGTCCATCTATTTCACCATGTAGAATGTAGAGTTTATTTCCTTAAGAACTTAGGTTTTGTATATTTATGTAACATGTAATATGTGTAATGGTTGTATTTTATATGAGCTATGATTGAAGGGTGGAATTGGGTCAAGGTAGGCTCGGTTTTGGGTGTTAGCTATTTAGCTGCCAAACCGAGTTGGGCCCCCAAACCTGTTGAGCCCAACCGACCCACTTCTCCTTTGTGGAAGTTGAGCTCGATCTTCAGCTTGTGTGGAACGCTGCATTTGATGCTAGGGTTCCCACGCGAGCTCGCCCATATAAACTCATTATCTCCTGCCTAAGAGAGTGAGAGAGAGAGAGAGAGAGAGAGCGCCAAGAAACCCCAGCGCCGCCATTTCCCTTTCCGGGAGCGTCGCTTCTTCCTGGTTTCGATGGTCGTCTCCGACGCTTGTCTTGATGGTCGATCTGCCGTTCCTCTGCAGATCTACCTTCGACGAAGATCTTCTTCGTCTTGATCTTGTTTCTTCTTCAGTGTTTTGTGGTTATTGTTGTTGCATGTTATTCTTGCTTTATGTGTTTCTGTTACTCTGTAAGCCCTTGAACATTTGGGCTAGAGGATTTAGGGTCCGATCTTGAGGCCCCGAGGACGTAGGTCATTTGGACCAAACCTCATAAATTTGTTGTGTTCTTTGCTTGAGTTTCTTTCGCTTTCACTTATCTGATTGTCGAATTCTTATATGTCAAACATCTGTTATATAAAATTTGTATAAGAGCTTGTGTTTTGATGCTAGAGCTTGAGTGTTCTTTTTCCAACCTTTCTGAATCTTCATAGATCTTAGAGAGCGGAAATTGATGAAGGAAGCGGGTGGGCCTATATAAGGTGTATCGCTAGGTGCCATTCCCCTCTGCATGACGCATCAGATCCTGTTCTGAGATTGTGTGAAACCTTGTGTGTCTTGCATGCTTAAGGTTTTCGGTAAATCTCCTTTTGATGTGTGTTCTTCTGATTGTGGAATCTTTGGATCTTGGTTATTCTTGAGTTTTCTGTTCTCGAAATCTTCAAATCTGGACTTTAACTGTTTGGATATAGGGTTTCTTGAAGAACTATAAGCTCTTAAATAACTTTGAGATTCTTGGTCTTGTTGAGTTACTCTCTGCAGTTGTGTTTGTGTTTGTTTTAGCTAAGGTCTTCTTGGTTATTCTAAAAGCTAATTTGTTTTTCTTGCATTTGTTGACAGTATTTGCCACGGATGAGTCCTCTGTTCGTATCAAGCCTTATGATAGGATTTCTGACTTTGCAATGTGGCAATTAAAGATGAAAGCTGTCCTTATCAAAGAAAAATGTTGGTTGCCCATCAATGCAGTATATCCAAGTACTGTAGATGAGGAAAAGAAGATGGAAATGGACTTGATGACACATAGTGAGATTATGATATGCCTTTCTGATGAGGTTGCACGCAGATTGTGGGTAAGAAAACAACCAAAGAGATGTGGGAGACCCTTGAGGGGTTATACTTGGTAAAATCTCTTCCTAGTCGCATTAATTTGTTGTGTCATTTGTTCAATTTCAAAATGGATGTGTATGCTTCCCTGAATGATAACCTTGACAAGTTCTTGAACATGACTCCGGGTTTAACTAGATGTGGTGATGATATTTCTGATTTGCATCAATCTATGTTGTTATTAAATCATTTACCTTCTCAGTTTGATACTTTTAAAGATGTCATTCAATTCAGTCGTAAGGATTTGAATAAGAAGGAAATTATAGAGTCTATTGTTCAGAAAAATGATATCATGAAGGTGCTTAAGTCTAAATAGGAAGCTAAGTCTGAGGCGTTAATGACTAGGGCTAAGTTTAGAAAGGAAAGAAACATGAACTTTAAGAAAAAGGATGTCAATGTTAAAATTTACAAACCTCCTTCTAATAACAACAAAGGTAAAGAGAAAGTGTCTGAAAATGTGTAGGATAACAACCCTAAGGAAAATGTGAAATGTTATTACTGTGACAAAACTGGACATTATGAGAAAGATTGTTATAAGAAAAAGAAGAATGAGGCTAGGAAAGAGAAGTCTGGTGTCTCTGCATTGTTTGAAGCTGGTTCTTGTTCTAAGCATGAATTATTGCCTATTTGTAATGATTCTGCTTGTGATGATGTGTGGATCCTTGATTCTGGTTGCACTATGCATGCTACACCCGATAACAAATGGTTTGATCATCTTACCTTGATTGATGAAGGGGATGTTTTGTTAGGTGATCATCATGCTGTTTATGTTAAAGGGGTGGGTATTGTGCCTTTGCTCATGTTTGATAACCAGATTAGGATTATTCAGAATGTTAGATATGTGCCTGACTTGAGAAGAAATCTGCAATCTAAAAGTGTGTTTGATGATATGAGATGTCATATTAACACTTATCTGGGAAATAAAAGAGTTTCTAAAAATGGGAAAGTTATTATTCAAACTGTGAAAAAGAAAGGTCTTTATCATGTTATTGCTAAGTTTGCATTGAAACATCATGCTTATGTTGCTTCTGTCTCTATGTCTAATGCTGAAACTGCTTTGTGGCATAAAATATTAGGACATATTGGAAACAATGGAATGCTACAACTTTATAAAACTGATGTTCTTAAGCTTAAACCTGCCAAAAATTGGATATGTGGGATGATTGTCTGCTTGGTAAGCAAACTAGGTCTAAATTTGATAAATCTAGTTTCACTGCTAAGCATTCTTTACAGTATATTCACTCTGATCTTTGGGGCCCTGCCCAAGTTGATTCTTTTTCTGGCATGAAGTATTTTATGTCTCTTATTGATCACTTCAGTAGATATGTGTGGATTTATCTATTAAAGGTTAAAAGCGATGCTTTCATTACCTTTAGGAACTGGAAAACCAGTGTTGAGAAAGAATTTAGCAATGTGTTTAAGTGCTTAAGAACTGATAATGGCCTTGAATTCTACAACTCAAACTTTGATGCATATTGTAAAGAACATGGTATTAAAAGACACTTGGCTGTTCCAGGTACTCCCCAACAAAATGGCATTGCTGAGAGGATGAATAGAACTTTGCTTGAAAAAACCAGATGCATGCTTATTTCTTCTAGCATTAAACATTATGTTTGGGGTGATGCTATCATGAGTACAACATATTTGACTAATAGATCTCCCTTCTCTACCGTTGAGTATCAAACCCCTTATGAGTTATTTTATAAAAGAAAACCTAACATGAGTTACTTGAGACCTTTTGGGTGCACAATGTTTTTCTCACAAATCTGATGGAAAACTAAATGCTAGATCTGAAAAAGGTGTTTTCTAGGGGTATCATGAGGGAGTTAAGGGGTATAAAATCGTATTGATTCAACCTGGTGCATATAAAGTCATTGTAAGCAAAAATGTGGTGTTTACAGAGTCTGAATTTTATTTCAAGTCTAAGCTAACCCCTGCAGCTCAGCCTGATGAAAGTGTGAAGGCATCTGAAGCTGCAAATGGCACCCCTTTCTATGTGCATGAAGCTCAGACTCCCCCCTTGGAGGATGGTTCTGATAATGATCAAGTTCACCCCACGGGGGTTAGGTATATGAAGGAGCTAATGATGGTGGTGAGACTGAAGCTCTATCTTCTTCCTCCTCTTCTTCTAGCTCCTCTTTTGATTTTGATTCTGATGCCAGGGATTTGGTTCCTGATGACACTGAGGATGCTATCTCAGTCAATTTGGATGGTCAGCCTTTGGTTGATTACCAATTGACTAGAGATAGGGAACCCATAACCAAGAGACCAAATCCTAAGTATACATAGTCTAATGTGGTTGAATTTGCTCTTATGGTTTCCGAATTCATAAGTTCTTACACTCCTGATATTATGAACAAGCTAGCTGTTAAATGTTCTCATTCCGATCTTTGGCTTGTTGCTATGAAAGATGAAATCGATTCCAAGCATGCTAATGAAACTTGGACCTTAGCACATAAGTTCTTACACTCCTGATAAGAGAATTATTGATTGTAGATGGGTTTATAGGATCATATTTGGTTTTACTACTGATGACCCTCTCAGGTATAAGGCCAGGCTTGTAGCCAAAGGCTTTACCCAGAAGAAGGGTGAAGATTATAATGAGATATTTTCCCCTGTTGTTAAGTATAAAACTCCGCGTTTCTTGCTTGCAATTGCTGCTGTTTATGATTTTGAAATTGAGCAGATGGATGTTAAAATAGCTTTCTTGCATGGTGATTTATATGAAACAATTTATATGAAACAACCTAAGGGATTTGTGGATGATAAAAATCCTGATTATGTGTGTTTGCTGAAAATCTTTATATGGCTTGAAGCAATATCCCAAACAGTGGAACATTAAGTTTCACACTTGCATGCTTAAATTGGGCTCTTATAGATCTAAGTTTGACACTTGCTTGTATATGAAAGGTGTAAGAACTCCTGAGCCTATCTATCTTTTGCTATATGTTGATGATCTGTTGCTGGTGTGCAAAAATCTGACCAAGATTAAAGAACTTAAAAGGGGTCTTAAATCCAACTTTGATATGAAGGACATTGGTGCAACTAAAAGAATAATTGGAATTGACATTATTAGAAATAGAAGGAAAAATCAGATCATGCTATCTCAATCTGATTATATTAATAAATTTTTATAAAGGTTTAATGTGATATGTGCTAAGACATCTTTTATTCATCTTGGTGCTCACCTTGATCTGACTAAAACTGTTGATCCTCTTTCTAAAAATGATGCTGCTTGTATGAAAAAGGTTCCTTATGATGCTGCTGTGGGTTCAGTTATGTATGATATGATCTTCTCTAGGCCCGATTTAGCTTTTGCAATTAGTGTGTTAAGCAGGTTTATGTCTAACCTCAGTGAAAAGCATTGGGTTGCCATGAAATTCTTGTTTGAGATATTTGTGTGGTACAAAAAATGTTGGTTTAGTCTATGGAAGACACTCAGCTATAAACATTCAAGGCTATGTGGATGCAGATTATGCGAGCAACAAGGACAATAGGACATCTACTACTTCTTATATGTCTACATGGTCAGGAAACTGTGTTTCTTGGAAGTCACAGTTACAGCCTATAGTTGCGCTCTCATTAACTGAGGCAGAATATATAGTAGCTACTGAAGCTGCAAGGGAAGCAATATGGCTACAGGGCCTATACAGGGAGATTTCTAGAAAACCTTGGACTACAACTATTAATATTGATTCTCAATCTGCTTTATATCTTTGTCGTGACTCTATGTATCATGAAAGAACAAAGCCTATGGATGTGAGATATCATTTCATAAGAGAAAAGGTTGATAAGAATATTATCAAAGTTGTTAAAATAAGCGGTGATAAGAATCCTGCAGATTTTGGGACTAAGATTGTTACATCTGATAAGTTTGTGTTATGCAGGAATTTCCTCCATCTGGAGGATCCCACTTAGTCTGGTGTTAGGCCTGAGAAGGATTGGTTACCCCTAAATCCAGTTGGCTATGAAGCTCTAACTCGATGCAGATCCAAGATATGCGGCTTAAAGAAATACATGGGCATATTGTAGAGTTTATTTCATTAAGCACTTAGGTTTTGTACATTTATGTAACATGTAATATGTGTAATGGTTGTATATTATATGGGCTATTATTGAAGGGTGGAATTGGGTGAGGTTACGCTCGGTTTTGGGTGTTAGCTATTTAGCTCCCAAACCGAGTTGGCCCCCCAAACCTGTTGAGCCTAACCGGCCCATTTCTCATTTGTGGAAGCTGAGCTCGGTCTTCAGCTTGTGTGGAGCACTGCGTTTGATGCTAGGGTTCCCTCGCGAGCTCGCCTATATAAACTTATTACCTCCTGCCTGCTTGTCACGTACAGTTGAAGCTCTCCATCTGGGTAAGTCAAGAGAGAGAGAGAGAGAAAGAGAGAGAGAGAGAGAGCACCAGGAAACCCTAGCGCCGCCGTATCCTTTTTCGGGATTATCGCTTCATCCTGGCTCCAGTGGTCGTCTACCTTCGACGAAGATCTTTTTCATCTTGCTCTTGTTTCTTCTTCAGTATTTTGTGGTTTCTTGTTGTTGCATGTTATTCTTGCTTTATGTGTTTGTGTTACCCTATAAGCCCTTAAACATTTGAGTTAGTGGATTTAGGGTCCGACCTTGAGGCCCTGAGGACGTAGGTCATTTGGACCGAGCCTCGTAAAATCGTTGTGTTCTTTGCTTGAGTTTCTTTCGCTTCCGCTTATCTGATTGTCGAACTCTTATCTATCGAACATGTGTTATATCACACCGCCGGTGTCTCTCCTGCAACGCCGGTAATTTTCTTTGTCGTTTAATGTGGCTGTCAATTTGGCTTTTCTTCTCTGCCAATTTTAGGGGTTTTGATATTTTTTGCAATTTTATGTTGGGAATAGATTTCATATGCCATTGTGTGTTTATTGAATAAGTGGAGTATGAAGTTATCTTCAAAGAACACAACGGTTATTGAATAAGTGGTTGTCGATTTGTCTCCAATGTTTTTTTAGTTTTCTAGGGTTTTGACATATATCGGTTATTTTTTCAACTTTGAGATAGTGCTAATTTTTTAGGCTGTAACTTTTGAGAAATTATGATTTATGTTTTCTGTGAAATAGAGATCTTGACTAGCAATTGCACCCCTTCAATTAAAGGATAAGTACAACTGGTGCTTTATTACACTCTTGACCACTATAAATTATAGGATGTGGATCCCGTGAAGTTTCGTAATAACTCCACAGATGGAGTTGGAGGACTAGCAGCCGTCCAATTTAACGAATGACTAATAAGTGCGTGTTTGATAGCGCCTTTCGCCAGGTTTCAAAGGTTTAAAAAGAATTTAAGCTCTTCGCCAGACGTTTGGTAGCAGCTTTCGGATCGGCTTCATAGAGTTCAAGTTGCAGGTTAATTTCCATGATTTCATAAGCTTGGGGGGGGGGGGGGGTAAGATTATGGAGTTTATTTCAAGGGCTTTCGAAAAGTTGTTCAATATTGCCCTCGCGCAGAGCTTTCCCTTACAGCAGTCGTCGTTCTTCGCTCGCCCTCACTTTCAGGTACGCCTCCTCTTCTTCCTTATTCCGTTGGCCTCCATCTTCATCATCCTTCTTCTTCTTCTTCTTCTTCTCCGTGTTGACTGTTCTGGGTTGAAATTGATGAACTTTCGACCTCCAGATCTCAAATCGAAAGGGTTAGGGTTTTGTGGAAACACTGAAATCGATTGGGGGTTGTATTGGGGGGAAATGGATTGATTGAAAGCAACGACTAGGGGACTCGATTCGACGGGGTTAGGTATTGTCGGCTAGTGGTTTGATTGAAATCGATTGGGAGTAATTGTTTTGAATGAAATCGATTGGGAGTTCTTGTTTTGAAAGAAAGCATTTGGGAGTTCTTATTTTGAGTGAAAGCGATTGGGAGTTCTTGTATTGATTGAAATCGATAGAGAGTTGTAATTGGCAAACAATTTGGGAATGAAAGCGATTGGGGAAGCTTGTGTGTTTTGAATGAAATTGATTGGGGAAGCCTATGTTGTTTAGAATTGGAAATTGTTTGACTGGACTGATGTGTTTCTATAATAGAAGTGGAGCACATGGTTTCATTAAAAATGATGCTTATACTCTCTTCTTTTCCATCCACAAACATGTCAGACTCTTCCGGTAGTTGGCCGAGTGGTTGTCCCGAGAAGTACCCTTGGATCAGAGGGGATGAGCCTATCGAACCATGGTGGCAAGCGGAGGTAACTTGCTTCTTTGTTCATTCATTCACTTGATTGCTTCACTTTCTTTCACTGGCTTACATGAAGTCCCGAATCACTTGCTTTGACTTGCTTTCGATTGATGTCACTTGATACTTCACTATGGATTACTAGATTATTGCATTCGACATATTGCTTAGTTTTACAGTCATTTCAGTGTCCTGAATCACTTGCCTTCAATTGGGGAAGCCTGAGTTTGCAAAATAAAGAGGATGACAGGCCTGCCATTGTCATTAGTCTAGCAACTATTTACCATTTTTCTTAGGAAGCATAACTTTGAGTATATAATGGAACTCTTTTCATAAAGTGAATATAATCACTAGTGAATGATTCAGTAAGGACAAAAACAATGAGTTCAGATTTATAATCTCCCTTGTATAAAAAAATGAAAAGAAAGCTCCTTGTATAAAAACATGAAAAGACATATCCCTTGTAAAAAAATGAAAAGAAAGATGCATACGAGCTTCCAGAGGCCATTCCATTATTTTTGACTTTCTAGTGTTTGCCATTGCCATAAATTGATTACCTTGAAGATTTCCTATTTAGATGCATCTTCTTGTTCCTTTTTGTTGTTGTTTGCCTTCTGCATGCCAGGGGTGACAAAAACGGTGAACTTGCCCAGACAAGTGAAACTGAGTGACCTTGGCAATTACATTCCTGTCTAGAATCTCTGGGTTCTCTTTGCTTAATTCACTAGGCTGGTAAAATCACGTTTGTTAGTATGATATAAGTAAATTTATTTGGAGGTAGTATCTTCATTGTTTGAACCCAATATCCAAACATTTGAGGAGACTGAAATGAGTGTAAGAAAGAAATAGATCAGCTGCTGATTTCATGGTGTTGAGTACTGCATAATTTGATGGTGTTGCTTTCATCAGCTACTGCTTTTCTTCGTAGGTTAACAGTGACGAGCAAGATGATGTAACCAGCAACCGAAACCCAACTCTCGTTCAGTTGGAGAAGGTCAACCAGGATCTAATTGCAAGCAATCGTGATCTGACGGAGAGCAACTAGGATCTCACTTCGCGCAACCGGGGTCTCACCGAGCACAACCGGGAACTAACTACTCACAACCTTGATCTCTCTGAATGGCTATATGCTACGGAAGAACAAATGAGGGCAATGGGTAAGGGATGAACAAATAAAAATGAGGGCAGAAAAGTCATTTTGCCCATAAATACATCTTCAACCCCTTATATCCACCAAACACCAATTAGGTTTTTTTCAAGGTTATTTAAAAAAAAAACTCCACCTCCCACACCTCTATAATACACCAAATAAACTCCAACTTCTAAAAAAAAACCCAACCCCTAAAAAACCTCTGTTTTACCAAACACGCGCTAAGACTTGCCAATGTTTTAAATAGTTGAAAATAAAATAAAATATGGAATTTTAATGAGGAAAAGGGAAAAAGAAATTACCTCTCCTCCGAAGCATCAAGCAAACAGAGATCGCCTCCTCCATGTGGAGAGTTCGTTGGATAAATCTATGGCTTCTACCTTACATCGAAGATAAGAGAATACTAGGTACAAGCTTTCTCCTATTTATCTGAAATTGAGCAAATCTTCCTCCCCATACATCTTCGATTTCCCTTTCTCCTCTATTTGATTCATGGACTTGTGAATTAGGGTAAATGAATTTGGGGGTTTTGGAATTTTTCGATCCGAAAGGAACGAAGAAATGAGTTTTGGCATAGAATTCTTGGTGTTTTTAAATATTTATATGTTTGAATCAATTAGTTCTTAATTCATTCAGATTTTCCTTTTATTCATGTCAATTGGAAATCAAAACCTTGTTTTAATCTTCAATTTTCGTTTCTCCTCTGTCTGAACTGAGTAACAAATCCTCGTTAAAGGAATCAAGGATTCCTGAAAAAATAAACGTGTTCAAATTGGGGATGAATAATAGTAAGTGCATGTTCATATGATTTTTGGTTTGTATTAGATCATTAAACTTTATGATTCTTAAACGAGATGAATGATATATTACCATGTTAGAAACATAACAGAAACTACGGGTCTGTGTTCTTGGAGCTTGAACTATTAATAGTTATTCTCTACATAAGGCACATTTCCAATGAAAGTGATCAATATGAATTTTTATCTTCATGAAAAAGGGGCATGGTCTGAGTTTTGGCTTAGAATTCCCTGCTTTTTTGGATATTTATATGTTTGAATCAATTAGTTGTTAATTCCTTCAAATTTTCTTTTTATTAATGTTAGTTGGAAATCAAAACCTTGTTTTCTTCAATTTTTTATTCTCCTATGTCTGATTAATGGACTTTTCGTTTCTCCTCGATCTGTCTTATTCATGGACTTTTTGTTTCTCCTCTGTCCGATTCATGGACTTCGTGCACTTATTGTGCTCAGATCTGTCTGATTCATGAACTTAGTGTACTTATTGTTCTCAGATTTTCTCTTAGAAAACTTTCCAATTCATCCTATAAGATTATCGGGATGCATCCTTATGCATCTTGAATATGCATCTTGAAATGTATTCAATCAAGGTCTGACCCTTGTTGAGGTGTTGTCTGGCAATATTGAAGGAAGCAATAGTGGTATACATCATATACACACATCACCTACTAATTTATTATCTAGTTTGGAGAGTGATAAATTGACAATTGAGAGTTAAAAGGCTGATTTTTTTTTTGGTGCTATAAGAGCTTCATTTTGATCATGCTAATGACTTACTTGAGTTATGATAGAAAAGCTTCCTTGTATTTTTTTTTCATCATGTTGATAACTGACAAGATAAGTTATATATAGATGTAATTATTATTATTGTCATGTATAATTTATGTTTAGTTATATGATTCAGAATTGCTGTTGACATGTAGAATTTAGGCCAAGTTATATGCATGTGTTTGGTAGTTGTGTGAAAGAAGATGTCAAGTATTAGTAAGCAGCAGTAAGCAGCAGTATATATAATCATAATGTTAGCCTATTAGCTCAAATGGAAGAGCGATGTGTTTATGCACAAAGATGCGGGTTCAAACCCCGCATAGGCTAATACAAAATTATGTTAAAATTCTTCTTTGTAAGCTGATTTTTAGTTGGTTTTATCTTTAATTGATTGAAGATTAAAAAACTTCTCAAATTCAAAGCATTTCTCTATTCTTAAAATTTGGCATTAAAGTTAGCTTTTAATGACAGAACAAGGTTACCCAAGATCCAATAAATCTATTTTAAAAAAAAGATTAACATAATAAAAAGATGAGACCCCAAAACAACAATCAAGAACTGCTGATCACTGCTAAACACGGTAAAGATGCTAACAGTTCAACTTGACTTGTACACCCCACATCCATATTCTACAAAATAATCAAATTGTAAGTGTTTGTATACAGACTTAAATGAAATAATACAACCCAAACTTAAATGAAATAATACAAAACTAGTTATCATTTACCTGAAATAATTCAGCAGGAATATTATGAAAAGTTCTTAAAGGTTGCTTTGGAAAATTGTCATTGTACATAATCTGACATGTATTGCCACTGATTTCAGGAAATTGATATGTATGTCTAGATTCCTGCTCATTAACAAACAATCAGAGAACATAAAGATATTAAATCTGATAATATAAAATATGATTATTGTATTTTAAATGGATTCATATGTCAACCATACCTTTGGTGGTTCATTTTCACAAGCTTGTTTTTTCTTTCTCTGATTTTCTGTTGGTTGATCTACTGAATCATGAGTTCCATCCTTCTTCTTCTTCTTCTTCCCATGCAGTTTCTAAGTCCAATTTTTTGACCGTTTTCCTCCTTTTCTCCCCACTTTTTTCTTCAACTGAGTAGTTTGAGGAATTATTGCACAAGATTGTTGAACATTTAAGGAAGTATTGATGAAGTATTGAGATCAAGAATGGACAAAGAAGCTTCATTCCCTTGAAGTTGTATGCTCGACAACATCTTAACAACATCATCAATGACAACATTTAACTTACTATCTAGAAACTGGTACGACTCTTCAAAATTGGCAGCTTGAGTAGCTATGTTTACAAATTTGCGGCATAGATCTCTATATCTTCGTGTACTGTCCAACAGAGGATCCTCAACAACTACCCTGCCACTAATATCTCGCACAGTTCCAACTCGAGCTTCTTTAGTCCATCGTTTAAGAATATATTTCTATGGAAGCAATTTAATATTCATTGCATCAAGGACCTTTAAAGCATGAGCACACAATATTCCTAATCTAACCCACATTTCGCAGCTGCACGAAACTGTTTGAGTGGAAGTATCACCCATAACTTTATACTCTGCATCAGCAACTTCACTCTCATCAAAATTGGATATTGCAACAATAAACTCATTGCTCAATTGACCTTCAACTGGTGGCTTGATATAGGCTGTTGTAGACCAATCATACTCATCTTGAAATGCCTCAAAAATCTTGGGAGTATATAAATGACCAGCTAGCCTGAGTAAGGGTATCCTCTTCATCTTCATTCTTGGCAATTTTTCTCGAGACTCGAATTCAGAATTGATCTCACTCTAACGTTTTTGCCTTATTACTCTCTCAAATTGTTTAAAGAATTGAATTATATCCAGGTTGCAATGCAAATAATCTTTCAAATCTCGATTCAAACTCTCACCTATATGTGTGTTCCGCATCCCCAAAGAAAAAACATCCATCATATAGCATTGTGCCCACTTTTTCTTCAAGGCATAAATACTACCCAACCAAGAACTTTTTTTTACTTTCGCACGCAATGCATTGAAAGCTTCTTCAAAGGCAACTTTATTCTCATAGTCATACACACAAGCTTTGAAATATCGAAGAACATTAGACCCATCATGTATCAAATGTTTGGTTGCGTTTTGCATTATGTGCCATGTGCATAATCTGTGAAAAGTCCCTAGCATAACCTCATCTATTGCCTTCCCGATAACAATATCTTGATCTATGAAAATAGTCCTTGGTTGCTTATTATCATGTGTTGCCAGAAAAGTTTCAAACAACCACTTGAAAGATTCAATGGTTTCATCATATAGAAGTGCAACACCAAAAACAACAATCTCTCTAAAATAATTGATGCCAACAAACACACCAAGAGGCCTATGCTCCTTATCTGTACCAAATGTAGTATCAAAGGCAACGACATCACCGAATAAAGCATAATCAATAAGCATTTTTGCATCAACCCAAAATATATTTGTTATTTGTTCTTCATTATCCAATTGAATTGAATATTGAAATGAAGGATTTTCTATTGTTTGCGTGTGAAAGTACCTCAACAAACTACCAACTTCTTCATAGATCAAGTTTCATTGACGCTTTCTTCTCAAGTAATTTTTTTGATCTTGGTGTGTGAAACCAATATTAGCCTATCCACCAACATTTGCTCCTATATACTCATGTGCTGCTTTAGGCCTGATTCCAGAGTCATCGGCAAGCTCAATTTCAACTGCTTGGGCTTCTGAGATTTTCCTCTGCGATGACAACAAGTGAGTTGTCTCTGGTAAATGTAGGGGATGGTTATGCTCAAGCACAAGATCATGTATTTGATATTTGCCTACCTTCTTTATCAATTGAATCCCAATGCGAGCTTTGCAACCTGTTTTAGTTTCAGCCCGAGGATGAATCGATGCATTGCCTTTCTTGTCATGATGCCCTTCCTTTGCACATACAAATCTCCATATCCTAGCCAAAATCTCCAAGCGTCTTCTGCCGATTCAAACTCCATACCTTCTCGAGGGATCCAAGGTTCGGATGCCTCCATAATGTTATCGATCAAGTGATGCGCCAAGTCACCCTTTTTATTTGCAATCTTTACAGAACACTGGTTTAGTTGGGAACAATGAGATTAATACCACGAACATATGAACTATTTGGAACGATTGTATACAAACTGAAATGAAAAGGATAATTGAAAATCTTATGTGATAATTAATTGGTGGAAAAACTGCAAATGGAGAGATTAGCGGGAACGTGATATTGAGATTGCCCTTTTTAATTTCAACAAATATTTATTTCCTTTTTTAATTATTTAAAAAATTGGCAAATCCAAGCCATTCATTACCTTGGACGGTTGCCAATGCTCCAACCCCACTGATGGAGTTCATATACAACTTCACGGGATCCGGAACAGGGAAAAGGGGAGTTTATGGTTGTGGCTTGAAAGTGATCCATCTTTTATTAGACTAGTCATTTTTACAGCGATATTTCAATTTCCATTTCGGATTGGGAAATTTTAGTGTGTTCTATTGTTCGAGAAATATGAGCATGATGTGTTGAATTCATATAATGAGTTGATCATCTAAATGAGAAAGGTTTTATAATGAATAATAAGCCGGTAAGGAATGTTGCAAGTTAAGATCTTAATTCATATTCTAAATGTTGGTCCTTGTTTGATTTGGTAGAATTGTAGCTTTGATGGCCATAAAGAGTGTGCTGGATGATCCGTATGATGTCTCGGAGAACTGGGACATTAACTCTGTGGATCTGTGTAGCTGGAGAATGGGCACTTGCACTTAAGTTGGCTCAGTTTCTGTTCTGTGGGTGTTCTTATTTTTATTCTATACTAATGTCCATTTTTGCAACTCTTAGAGCAAACCCAATAACTTCTCTAAAATAGAGAAAAATGGGAATTTTAGAGAGAAATGTTATTTTTTCTTCACAACAGCTTCTCTAAACTCATCTCTAAAATAGAGAAACGGATGAAGAGAGGGGAAAAATCTCTAAATTTGGAGGAAGAGAATTTGATCTCTATAATTTAATGTTCAATTGTCCTTATATAGAATTTAATGACACAACCCCACATTTTCACCCGTAATATAGAAAACAAATATAATTTCATACTTAATTACTAGTAATAAAAAATATAATTATTTTTAAAAATTAATTAAAAAAATTGATATGATTTGATATAATATATAAATTAATTATGTTAAATCAATATAGATAGAACAAAACATCATAATTCTATGTTAACTTTTATAAATAAAACAGCACAACTAATTTCATCGGATTTAATGCTATAAAATTCACATTAAAAAATTAATCTATAAAATTTTCACTTCAAAAAATATTCACTTGAACTCATAACTCATATTGGAATGATTTTATTTTTATGAATTATAATTAAGCCTTATTAGTTAATTAATTTAATTAATTAATCATATATGATCAATCACCAATCTAATTTATAATAAAATATATATTAACTAATTGAAAATAATAAGATTAAGTTTGAATAATATTTTAACTTTTATAGTAACAATCTAAATTTAATATTAATACCATTTAAAAAATCAATATCAAATATATCACTAGATTTTGTTTTACAAAAATCACATGAGAATATAATAATAATAAAAAATTAATATGTCGTGTAAGATGATGGGTAACATTATAGTTCACCAACAAATGTGATGCTAAATGTTAGAATTAAGTTTAAATTAAGTTTCTAGAAATGTAGAATTAAATATCTTTAATAAATGCATTTATTTATGGGTGTTGATAGATACACCGCAAATCCGATTAACGATTTGCACGTCCTTAAGGATGCGCAAGTGTGGGATTGTGCACGTCCACTAGCAGACCCTTTGCACGTCCTTAACAACGTGCATGCACGTCCTTAAGGATGTGCAATATATGCACGTTGTTAAGGACGTGCAAACCCTAGTTAGGGTTTTGCGTTTAGGGTTTAGGGTTTAGGGTATAGGGTTTCCGAGGGTTTTGTATTGCTAATTGAAAAAATTGAAGTGTTTAGCTAGTGGAGTTGAAGGATTTATGGTCTAATTAAATGGAAAGCAATAATTGTTAAGGTTTTCATTCGGATAATATTCGAATAATGTTACAAGGAACGGAAAAAAAGGTTTACATCCATAATTTTAATAAACTGGTGGAATAAAATCTATAAAAATAGTAAAGGGCGACCGGACTCGACACGTAAGGCTCGAAATCTCTCAAACTGAGCTTGAAACGGAGCATCCCATCCTTCGACACTCGGTTGATGATGTGCGACCCATTCTGGTGGAGGCGGCGGAATAGGAGCGTTAGGACGCAACTAGATCTATGAGAACAGAAATTTAGAGTTAGAGTATTGACATATATATATATATATATATATATATATATATATATATATATATATATATATATATATATATGAAAAGCAAGAATAGGTAATAAAAAAGACGTTTGAAGTCGTACCGCGGCAAAATGGTCTTGGTTTCCGATGCAGGCTACACCAAGGGTTGCTGACTGAGGGTTGTTAGCAGGTGTCGGCGAGGTCATGGGGAGACATGTGAACGGATGAGGCCAAGCTAGGACGACGAGAGGAATCTGATATACCGTTGCAAATACTAAACCCATAATGGGTAGCTCTATCCACTGTCTCCTATCACCATGCACAGCTCCCGCCCATCTCTGGTAGTCGACGAACTGCTGGAATGGGTACTCTCCCGTATAACAATCGGCGTAGAGATCGGCGTGATCCTCCAAGTGATTGCATAATAACGTTTTGAGTTCCGGGAAAGCAGACTCGCCGATCGGAGATGTCAATGACGCCAAAGCACGGTAGCCATAATGACCATCTCCAACAGTGTCCCTCACACCCTCAATATGACCGAGCATGAAGGGATCAACGTTGTTTCGACCTCAGTTGAACCCTCCGAACACATCATCACGTCCACGTCGAGCTGAGGTCGCTTGTGGACAATGTCGAGCAGCACGTGCTTCTTCTCTCTCAAATCTTTCCCTTAACTCCTCGTATGGCAACGGGTTGGTTCTGCAGGCATTCCTCGACCCCCGAGGCCTCCTCTTCCTTCGGACGATTGCAGATGAGGGTGGGTGCAGCTCATCGTCGCATACATCGTTGGAAGCCGTGTATGAAGATGACAACTCATACGGAAGTGGGGTGTCGTCGATGCCAGTCCATGACAAATCCATCCAGAACGGGTGGATATCCTCGGCGGGTATCGGAGTACCGGAGTTGACGTATGCCTGAATCTCATGGACACAAGGGATCCCGTAACAAACCCTCCAATGTCGGTCCGTGCATTCCGGAAGAACCTTTTGGTTCACGACATCCTGCCACATCTTGTACAGATAATCGAAGCACTTTTTCGAGATTAAAGTCTTTACCTCATCAAAAAGATTGACTTTATACGCCGTTGTTGGCCATTTGAAGCGGTCGATCTCCAAAGCAGTTTGCAGCTCATGTATTTGACAATCGTTGACTCTATGGATTGCATCGATCACGATGCGAAAGTCACCAGGCGATGAGTACAGTGCCTCCTTCAGAACCTTGTGTTGACCCTCAACTCTGTACACATTGAAGTGCATACCACTAAATGTTTGAAGTCATATCATATTGTAATGGAAGATATGAAGTAAGGTGTACCTGTTTGTCGTACGGGTGCCGAGATGGAAGACATTATCTACGTAGCATCGTACGATGCTCCTGCTGTACGGAAGCCACACCACCTCTAAATACTCCACCACACCTGGGAATGTGTGCCACGCTGGTCTCATCCAACTGCCTCAATCCGTACCCAATGGATTTTGGAGGAGTGCCAATTTCCTTCATCCACCTGGCCATCTTCTTTTCCCCCTCTGTCATCTGTCCGGCGATGGCGTGACCCTTCAAGCCTTAAGCACGTGCACTTTTGCACGTTCAGGCTCGGGTGGCTGTAAACCCACCTGCACGTCTGTAAAGACGTGTGGATTTGCAGTGTATATAGCCGAAACGTTATTTATTATATTCTTTAATATATGTAAAAATCTGTAAAATAGAGAAACTGTTGGAGTTTAAGTGAATTGTTTTTAGAGATTTTGATATTTTAACATCTATTTTAGAGATTTTTTACCAAAGCTGTTGGGCTTGCTCTTAGACTTACTAGAAAAAGTTGAACACTCGTTTAGGGGACTGCCAAGCTCAAATTTATATGCAAAGTTGTCTCATGCGATTGGGAATCTATCCAATATGCAATCAGTGTAATCTACATGGCTTCTTCAATCATTTATAAATGTTCTCTGCTTATTTTTCGTTAAGATGACCTTGGCATTACTATAAATATTTCTTTTCTTTGTGCATTTCTGTAGGTTGCTTCAGAACATTGCTATATGAAGTGGAATTCCTGCTGAGATTGGGAAGTTGAAGATGCTTCAAACATTAGATCTCTGCAACAGCTTGTTTGATGGTCTTATACCGAGTTCTCTTGGAAATCTGAGTAACCTCAATTACTTGGTAGCTCCGCAGATGTCCTTCCTTTTCATGCAAAAATTGTCGAGTTTTGATCTGTTAGTGTAATTTGTGGAGGACCTAAATTATGTTTCCGTTAACATTTGTTTCGAACTGTAAGAACGGTGAATATTTGTGCAATGTTTATGTTGAAATGATCTCCGATTGACCATCTAATATTTTGAAACTGGTGCTATAGTGCTTGGTTATACGAAGTACATATTAGTTCCTTACCATCTAAATCATGGGAAGTTCGTTTTTAGTTGTCCAATTGATTGGGATTCATATATTGCATGCTTTTTTTAGTGCAGGTGTCTGAACAACAATAGCATGTGTGAAGAATATTAAAAAATAATAATAATACCAGTTATTTATATGTAATCGATGTCAAGAAACTACATTTATTTATTTTTAAAAAAAAACTCACTAATACCGGTTTTTTTATAATAACTGGTATTAAGATTTTGGTCACATAGTAATACCGGTTTTTTCTGAAACAACCGGTATCCGAGAAAACTAATATCGGTTACATAAAAAGAGGCATTAACCAAGTTAATACCGCCGTCGTTAATACCGGTCCGAATGGGCAATTCTGTACTAGTGCCTGCTGAAAATTGTGCTTCCCTCAATGCATTTTGTGATGCTGACTAGGGTAATTGTGCATTCTCTGGTCGATTAATTTATGGGTTTTGTGTGTTTCTTGGGAAAGCTTTGATTTCATGGAAAACAAAGAAGCAACTCACTGTGTCAAAATCGTCTACTAAATCCGAGTATCGCAGTATGTCCAAAACTGCAATTGAGTTGGTTTGGTTGGACTCATTGCTCTCAAATTTGTGTTATCAAGTTCCCAGGCCGATTCCCCTCAATGTGACAGCAAGTCTGCCATTCACATAGCGGAGGATCCCGTCTTCCATGAGAGGACGAAGCATCTCAAATTGGATTTTCAGTATGTGCGTGAGCATTTGCAATCTGGGTTTCTTCAACCCTCGTTTGTTCGCTCTCAATTTCAGTTAGCTGATGTGTTTACTAAACGGTTATGGGAAGCTCAACATCAGTTTCTAATTCGCAAAGTTGGGTCTCGTGACCATCCCGAGTCCAACTTGAAGGGGGGGGGGGGGTATATAGATGATATGTTGTATAGTTTAGAAGAGTAAAATGGTCTTTTTACCTTGATCCAGATTTGTATAAATAGAGATGTATTGTGCAAACAGTTGAAGCACGAAAACATAATAAAAAACTCAGATTCCCCAAACTGTTTTTCCCCCAAATTCTTTGTTTCATCTTCTTCATACTCGGAGATATGAGATTCTTCAGACGGCCACAAACTTCCGCTTTACAATCACAGTTTGATTTTATCTGTTCATCCTAATTAGTGGCTTGAATTAGGGTTCTTATATATTGATGCTTATCATTCCATGAGTTATTTGTGTTATATGTTTCTACTGGTTGTGATCACGTGGAAATAAAATTACGAGGTTCTTCTCTCTTTGAATTAAGCATGGATTTGTTTTGTTGGAAGCACAATTAGTTAGTTAATTGTTTTTGGGAGTTTATGTATTGTTTTGTTGGAAGCAAAATTAGTTAGTTAATTGTTGGAAACACAATTAGTTAGCTTGATAAACCCTAAATTGTCATATTGAACCAAAGCTTTTGGAAAATTGAATTGAATGAAACTGATGCGAGACCTAGTTGCACAATTTATTAATTTGTGTCGATTTATTTGAATTAGTTGAAGTTCCTATTTGGTTTCAAACATCGTAGCTAGGAATTTGTCCTTGATCATATTGTTTTAGAGGACAATGTCTTGCATGCTTCTTGATCTTGGTATTGAGAACAATGTATGCACGATTCATTTGTATTTTCAACTGATTTAACGAAATCGCTTGAGATCCTTTAATTGGTTTTTAGGACAAGCTCGGTACATCATCGACCTACATGGATGACACACCAACACGAACAAGCAACCACGAAATGGCTTGAGATCCTTTAATTGGTTTTTAGGACAAACTTCAGTTCAGTGCCTGGCGGTGCCTCCAGTTGCTGTCAAAGTTGCCCTTAACAACTTCCCCGGGTAGTCGGGGTGCAACTGCTTGGAAAGTTGGTTCCAGTTGATGGCGAAGGTGACTCAGGTTGTAAGAGGGGATGGGGTAGTGCTTGGTTTAGGTTGATCAACATTTAATTATTTTCCCAATATGTGGGGGTTCAGATCATATTGATCCTAACCAACACAAATTAATAGGGTAATTTGATTTTTACACTTGAATTATTTGCAGATGTTGTATTTTCAAATGTTTACCATTCTTCAGAGTACATTTCTTATATGTCATGTATGTCTGAGGTTGCACTAGTGAGCAAGCTAACTCTTTAGCCATGTCAAATGAGTTGCCAACTACATTTTGAGTTGCTTATTAGTTTGGTTTGCTCACTCTGTATGATATCATTGCATGGTTAATTACCACTTACCTAAGCTATATATATATGATCTTGATTGTCTTTGTATGTTTTGATTGATTTGCTTACATGTACTTATATGTTGAAAATAATAGAACTTAGTAGTACTATAGCTTGTATTAGTGATTGCATTTTGAACTCTACAACGATATTGTGTCTTCTTATGTTAGAGGAACATGTGTTCATGTAATAATGTTATCACTAACGAGTTTATATGCTAGTTCTATTGATAGATTTGCAGTTTAAAAACACTTTGAGGACAGTTGAGGATAATCAAATCGATCATTGCTTGAAAGACACTAGGAAATATTTTGTTCGCTTTCAAGCCCGGTGTAATAACATCAGGCACGATGTCATATCTTACTATATAAAAGTTGAAGTTTACCATTACTATTCATCAAGTATATTTACTTATTTGTCCTTCCTTTATTTCTTATTTCATCATCTAATTTAGGGGTTTTATTGGTATTTCCTTCATCCCATAGTTTTTGCCTTCTCTGCCTCTTCTACGTGTCCTACTACTCTTCCTTCCGTGTCTTCAGGTCACCGTCTCGTATGCCTTACTTATGCCCTCAGATATTCGTTAGAGCTGAATCTCTGTAAGAAAAGTGTTGTCGCTCGCCCGCCTCTGTATTCTCCTTACAATGTTATACCCTTGCCTCCTCTATTGAGTCTCGCATGGTTCGTAAGTGGTGGACTTTTTGATGGATCTGTATTTGGTATGCCTCATTTCCTCCACCCCGAAACCTCCACAACGTCGCCTGTCCTAATTGTTTGGGGAGAAACACATTGTTTTCCCCAAAATCTAAGGTTTCCTCTTCCTCATTCTTCTCTGCACCAAATCAAGCCCGATCTCTTCTCTCTCTTCATCAATTCGAATTATCCACATGTTATTTACCATGTTTTTGTTGTTAATTTGAAGCTTTAAGGGGAAATTTTTTCCTTTTGATTGTTTCTCTTTGTTTTGGTATGATAAGTAATTAGGGTTTTCTTTTGGTGTTGGGTTTAATCATGGATTCACGGGGTTTATGAATTTTATGGTTTTGGTTTTGATCTTTGAAAGGAATGTTTCGGTTTGCGAATTTTAGTCGATTTTCTCCTGTAGGTGATTTGGTTGGAGCTCACGATGATTGGGGTGGTGCCTTTCATGGATGTCGAGTAAAGGTGGCCATGAGTCACGGGTTGTAACGGCCCGGGATTATGATTCTCGAGTTACGTTTCGAGGGATGAAACCCCTCGTTGGGATCTTGCGCCCCGAGTACAGGTTGAAGGTTTGAATCCGAAGGTTTGTAATTTAAAGTAGGATTTTGCACCCAAATCCGGAAGGTCCGTTGGAGACCCCGGGGTAAACCCCTATACCTGTCCTAAGTCTACAACGCGGAAAATCATTCATCATGAAAAGGGCATAAGTTCAAAAAATGATACAACCAGTGCCACGGCAGAGCCGGGTCAAAACGGAGTATAGGTAGGGAGAAATCCCAAAAGCATGAATCAGGTGAAGTCGGATTTCAAACACTCACTCTCCGCCATATGAATAGACCCCGTCATAACAGCACAAAATCAAGCAGTGTATCGGGTACCTGAAACTATACCACCAAGTCAGGCCAAGAGTCCGCCCGCGGGTCCTCTGACCGCGCTGAGGACATATAATACGCCTATACCTAGAATAAAGGATGCCTTCATGCAGTACTTGAATATTAACCACACTATCATGCTCCTAATTCATATGTGCAGAATATTAAGGAAGGCCTTAACAAAGAATACCAAGCGGTATATCCCTCTTTTACCACCACCCCTCTTCTAGACAAGGTGGAGACCGGCCAGTTCGATGCTATAATCATATCAAATCTCATCATCATATCATATCTCATCAATATATCATATCTCATCGTCATATCATATCTCATGCCCATCTCGTATCTCATGATATATATAAATGACTCGAGGAGTACAACACCCGATGAAGCTGGGCTGCCCTATGACCCTAGCAAGGACTCTACGACTCACAGATAACGGCCGTTCTGTATTCAAACGCATACAGAATAAGGATGCTCATTCGTTAATGCAATTCCTAAGCATGATACTACATGACATGCTTTTATGCATATGCAACACCTACATACTATATGACACATCAGGCAGGAGGTACTGGTTACTGAGTAAGCCCCGGAGGTACTTACCTGGCTAGCAGACCGGCAACAGAACAATCCATCACACAGTATTCACAATCACAGAGTATCACCTAGTACATAATGGAATATATATAAGTCTACATTCAACTATTAAGCACTCAAGCACACCTCAATCAATAGAACAAGTAACATATTATGAAAGTCATTTCATCGCATCATCTACTCCTCGAGACCGCATCGTTCTCCATAAATCATTCAACCAATTATGCATGTTCATATACAACATTTCCACTTATACCTCAACGGTTCATCAAAATCATAAGACATAATTTGTGTGATATAAAATCCTACTAGATCGCCATAATTATCCAACATTTAATCTCATCTAATAATTCACCACAAGTCATGTTATTAGTCATACATATCATACTGTTAGTCAAACGATCATATTATCATGCTAGTTAGTCATCGAATTAGTCTTATTCCTAGGTTAGTTTCAAAACCGTTTCAAATCCCAGTTAAATAGTTAAGTATTCCGACCCTTAAAATACTCGCCGAATTCCCTTTTTAATTTATTTTTTAGACTACTTTCCAACCTTGAAATTCTTTTCCAAATTCTTTTCTAACAGGCAAGTCCAACTTATTTATGTTAAATCCCAATTATTATTATAAATATAATATTATAAAACACCATTTAATAAAACACCCTTATAAGTTATTTCCAAATCCCCTAAGATCCAAACCGTTTTTATTTAATGAAATCGACCATTTATAAATCTCCAGAATTAATACTTTATCTTTTAAATCCTCAAATACTATTATAATATATTTTAATTACCGATAATTAGTTAAATAATAAACGGATAACCCGAACCGAACCGAACCCGCTTAAACCCCAACCGGTTCAACAAATAACAAAATAAGGAGGTGGGGCCCATGGTGCTGACTGGAGAGGCCCCACGCCTTCTTCTTCCCCGCGTTCAAATGAAGAAGCTCCCGCCGGCTCGCCATGGTGATCGTCGTCGAGTGCCCGAGTTCCTGAGCTCCTCCCGGCTAGCTTGGCTTCACTCGGACTCACCTCCCTGACCGCACCTCGCACCCCCCGCTCCCACGCACCCGCCTGCCCCGCTCAAACTCACGCTCGCCTTGCACTCCCGGACCCGCTCTCAAGCTCGCTTCGCACTCTCGGACTCGCTCTCGAGCTCGCCGGAGCTCTCGAGCACACCCAATGATCCCACACTCACCTCACGCTCACTCGCGACTAATCTAAACATCGAAAAAGACTAAAACTACGAATCGAAACGAGTATAATTTCGGAGCTCACCGAGATGGATTTTTCGCGACTTCGGAGCTCTCGATCGGAGCTCTGGGCTTCGTCGGTGGCTCGCGATGGCTCGTTGGACCTGCACCAGATGTGGGTGAGTGTGTTGGTGAAGACCGAAGGCAATTTGGATCAGAAACGAAGCAGAACGGCTTACCGGAATGAGGCTTCGCGAAACAGAGCAAGGAGATTGTTCGGTGGCTCGTCGACGACGCTGGTGGCTCCGGGGCTGCTGGTGGTGCCTTGGTGGATTCTGGCGGCGCTGGTGGTGGTCCGACAGCAATGGAAAGGCGGCTAGAGGTGGTGATCGGCGGTGGTTCGAGGGTGCGGCACGGTGATGGAACGATGGTGATGGTGAGCTGCGGTGATGGCGATGAAAATGGAATGGAGCAGGAGAGCCGAATGGAGTAGTCGGTGAAGGTGATGGAGATTGAAAATGAAAGATGGGAATTAAGTTGAAGTGAAATGGAGGAGGTAAGGTGCAACTCACAGAAGGCAGAGGAATGGTGAAGACGGGATGGGAGCAGGTGAAGGGTATCGTTGCATTTGAAGGCATGGTGAGGTGATGGGAGTGGGTGAGGAAGAGTGTTCAATTGGTTAAACTAATACCCGGAATTAAATCCCGAATACGCGAATTTTGAATCCCGCAATTAGTTCTCAAATGTTAGTTTCCCCGACTCTCGCTCTCTCGATCAATTAGATTTTTAAAATTGACAAGGATATCGCCATCCGATAATTATTTTGAATTTTCGAGGTGAAAGGATAGAAATTATTCGTCAAATTTCATATTTCGGTCGGAATCCATTAAACGAGTTTTAAAACCGATTAAATTCCATTTTTAATTCTCTTTTTCCAGAAAAAAAAAATAGGATTGAAAATCCGAGCCTTTACATCATCCACCTCTAAAAACAAGTCTCGTCTCCGAGACTAAAATCATCTTAAAACAGGGGATGAAGTTTAGAATTGGTGAGTTCAAGGATCATGCCATTGATCTCGTAAGCACCTCATAAGTGCCCCTATGAGATTCTCACAGTATCGTTGTCATAACCACAATATCTCCAATAGATCGTAGCTAGAATGTAATATGGGCCTCTACCACATCCTTACTCCGACTTCTCGGCTATATCATAACTAAAAAAACATTACAACATCTCCACTAGGTCTTAGCAAGCAGTCTATAAGGGCCCCTATAAAATGCATGTATCCACTTCGTGGGGCGTCATAATGCAAGCTCGGTTATAAAATTTCAAGAGAGTCCTTAGTTTTAATATGTTTGGTCTCAAAATCATTGAAATTATCAATCACGTTCGATTTCTCTAAATCCTACTCAGTCCCCCCCCCCCTTTTTTTTTTAACACCATTCAAAATTCCCTAACCCGACGTTAATCAAGCAATTTTCAAATCTCAAGAGGTGGAATCATCCACCTCTAAGGGCTAATCCCATATTTCCTTCCTAGGTTCAAGTCGGAATCAAATCTCATCAATTCGGTTCTATAATCCTAGCAATTCCAATTCAAGGCATCATATATCTTAGCAATTATCCAACATAGCCATCGTATCACACATTCATAACCAGTCATACTCATGTCACGAATAGTCACATACCATAACATATCTAGCATCGTATCATTCATGGAAGGATTTATCATATCATCTCACAGAAGTTACACACCATATCAATCAGATAAGCGCATCACACTCATGCTACTGCCAAGCGTCATCACATTAGAGGAAAATAAGTACTTCCGTACACTAGCATTCCATCGAGTTCAGCTATGTTAGTACTAACAGTTCACTATTGTCAATGACAATACATCATAGAATCAACATTGTCAATACATCATAAAATTCTCACCACATTCGGCCCCAAGTAAAGCATACGTTAGATCACATCATCCAGGGAACCTACCTATAACTACCAATCATGACAAAACACGACCACTACCCATCAACTCTTGCATTAATTAAGATTAAGTTCACTGAGTTCTACCAACTCAAACCACTTCGACATCCCGATCTAAAGTCATACCTTCCATTCGACCATTTAAAACTATCTCTCGGGATTCTCAAATCACAACATTCCCTCATTTCGACAAGCTGAACAACTCGATCTACTACCAAGACTCCATATATATAATACGTTCTTGCCCTAGGGGTCCTCTATCAGTCCCATCTTTACCCTCTAAAAGAAATTCCATATCATCAACTAAACCGCTCTCACGATTGATCTAGACACCTCTTAACAATCTCGCTTACTCTTTCTAGGCTCTCAAGACTCCGCCTGAACATTATCCCCCAAAGAGATATCTCGAATCACCTTGCTAACCTGATCATATTCCACACACCACTGACCACTCTCACTAACCATCCACCTCTAAGAATCCAACTCATACTAATCATCTTACACCTGTCACTCTCGACCAACTCTAATGCAGAAATCCATCTCGTGCTACTCCCAACCCCGAATTACCAAGACCCTTATCACCAACGCATATCCTCAAAGACCAACCAATGATTTTACCTACTCATCCCATTCCAGAACTCACGAAACCTGAACCAGTCAAGTTACTACTCCTTCACCAACCTTCTAAAATCTCTTATAATCTAGCATCCTCAATACCTTCTGCTTTGCCTAATTCCCAAATCCATACTCATAATCTCCCTATCTCAACCTTAAGACCACAGTCTTACTAGGAATCTTAACTACATCCTTGCCTAACTACCAGCCTTTCCTCGAAGATTCATTTCACATCCTCGAATACCTCAATAGTCACAATAACCTTCACTCATAAATCCCGATTCATTACCAATCCTATCTAAACAACCTCAAATACTCATCACACGAACAACCCTGATATGAACAACCTAATATCCCCAATCGATAATTTCCCAAGCAACCTCATACTACTCTTCCTTGGCAATTCCTCAACCTCACCCCTTACCAAAATCGCTCTCACTCACAACACACACCACCTAGTCCCAAATTCTATGATTCCTCATATGTTCCTTAATCAATCCTCCTCGACACCGCCCACGATCCGCTCATAGACTATCTAGACACCTCTCTTAGAATACCAATCCGTCTCACAACACCTCCCCTCAAGAATCCCCCGATCAACTCCTAGCTTGCCCATCCACCTCTAGAACTATCCTAATTACCTCTACCCACACCCAAACTCAAGATCACCCTAATGAAACTAGTCTAGACCCAAACCAACCACTCTCTTATACTACCCACCCACACTACCTGCCTAGACTTCCACTTCTCACTAGGACATTTCCCTCGAAGTCTCGCCATACTACTCCACTCCTCACCTAAGACCTGCCTGGAGCTCAACTATACTCATTGATCACTATCTCCGACCAGTCCCAACACACTCGACTCTACCTAAGCTAACGCATTATTCCTTCATCCCATCTCACACAACCAAAGACCCAATCCGAAGACCTTAATCCAACTGCCACTTTTCGACCCGTCTCACCGAAGAATCTCTCGACTCGTGTCCAAGAAGAAGCACCACCACACATATAACCCATAACCTACTCACCAGCAAGTCAGTATACCAAGCACCAAGGCACATCATCATAGAAACAAGTTAGTCAGGCAATCATTGTTATCAGTTCAGCACATCCGCCATCACACATTCAATTATGTCAGTTCTTGGCCTATCACACAACCTCAACTCTGATTAGTATAGAAGAATCCACGATTTTAATTAAGAATGCTCTTTCTCGTGTCAGCTGGGAGGAACTTGTTCACGATTGTCATCTTTGAAGCATATTCGTCCTTTTTGCCATTGGTGACGTTGTTCCTGGGGCCTAAGGGGTCATAGACCCATCACACTTTCGTTGCGCCGCTCCGGTGCCACTTGGTCGTTGACCCTTTCTTGCATATCGGCGCTCATCAAAGGACCGCAAGGGTTAGAAGTTACGGAGATAGGGGAGAGACAAGGGCGGACAACACAATTCCTTAAGATTTCAGGCATGGACCAGGACTAGGGACGACAAGACCAAGGATAAGATCCCAACCCGAGAGTTACAACGATGCCCTTATAATTATGGCACGCAAACACATAAAAATCAAGAGATATCATCACATTATTTCACACTAGTATGCACCTATCTCAAGGAATATCGATTTACGCATTCATAACATGTTCCTATAATCATCTTTATATGTGTGCAGAACAAGCTAGCAACTTATCATTTCATTCAACAATCATGTTTGACAGACTAAGAACATGTATGCACAGACTGACATGGGACATATATGGCCCAAGTTATGCAAGATCTAGCAAACATCACAAGATATCATATGCACGACTTATCACTCATTTAGATACACAATTAAGCAAGTCATAATATTACGGAAAGCATGCTAAGATGTACCATAAAATCCTGCTAAGGGTATGGTCAGTTCATGCAGGGTTGGTATAGCAACTATCTCGTCACATACATCCATATTCGCATAGTAAGACTAGTACGTCACACAATCATACGAGGGCCCATAACTGGGATGTATATGTCTTACATGATACTAGAAATACTCATTAAACAAGTACACAACCAATGAGGTCCAATTAGGTTAATCTGTCATTCTAAGTCATCCAATTCACGTTTTAAACATGCAACGAGAGTTGAAGACACGATCATGGACCTAGTTCATAGGGAGACGATAATCATGGGAATTCAATACATAAGACACATACATCAACTCATAAGTGCAACCATGCAATGTACCGGGAAAGTCATGCTGAATTATACCAATATAGCATGTCATTAAATCACAAAGAGGCTATCATTATAACTTGACAGAATTCTCTAAGGACAATCACCGACTCACCACCCCGTTTCCCCATGGGACGCTATTATGACCTGCTAGGTAGGACACAAGGACATTCACGCCGTTTCCGAGAGATGAGGGTAGAACTCGTGTTTAGACTCTTGTGATAAGAAGACATGGTTGGAAATTACGAGGATCGAAAGGGATGACTCCATAAGACAACTCACTTTTATCTCGAAACGATTTAAATCCTCACTCCCACTAACATACTTAGGTAACCCTCACATCTGACATGATTTCCAAAGGCATTTAGTTGACCGACCCAAATTTCCCGTGAAAGACCCCAATCACAGGTACGAGACTCGATAGAAGCATCGATGATGGGATACGAAACAAGACTCTAAACAGGAGAGCGGATGCCTCTCGACCCTTGCTAACATGCCTAGATGTTTTGGTGGGGCGGAAGACAGAGTCAGAACCATCATGGGGTTTGAATTATGAAAGGGCTATTTCGATAAAACAGGAATTCCGATTACATAAGAACAAGGTTTTCTCCCACTATCCCGTTTGCACAGTTATTCAACACATGATTCAAGTCAAGGCATACTGATTAGTTCGTTATCCTATGCACAATAGAGCACTCATCACGGAATCAATCAACAATATTAATATGATCCTCTTCGAGGAGGATCGCCCTCAAGCTCAATTGCATATATGTACATATATAAACATAAGCATAGAGACGATCTATGCCGTCCTTTGAGGGACGACTGACCGGAGGGGCAAAACCTCACGGCCTCCTAACTCAACACTCCAACCTCCGTGGTGTTCCTTGGAGTCTTCTAGGCCCGTCTGTAAATAAAAGCTAGTATTTTGCCTACTGTTCCCCGAATTCTACATCCATAAGGGATATCTACCGCTTGGGTCTCTACCCACGAGATTATTTCCCTTTTATTCATTTTAGGTTTTATGTCCAATTAAATTCATTTTGCCCTTTATAAAATATTTTCCAAAACCATTTTAAAACATTGAGCGATTTTCAAAACCTCTTCAACCCATTGTACTCGGATTGCGAAACCTCAGCTCTGATACCACCTTTGTAACGGCCCGGGATTATGATTCCCGAGTTACGTTTCGAGGGATGAAACCCCTCGTTGGGATCTTGCGCCCCGAGTAAAGGGTTAAGGTTTGAAACCGAAGGTTTGTAGTTTAAAGTAAGATTTCGCACCCAAATCCGGAAGGTCCGTTGGAGACCCCGGGGTAAACCCCTATACCTGTCCTAAGTCTACAACGCGGAAAATCATTCATCATGAAAAGGGCATAAGTTCAGAAAATGATACAACCAGTGCCACGGCAGAGCCGGGTCAAAGCGGAGTATAGGTAGGGAGAAATCCCAAAAGCATGAATAAGGTGAAGTCGGATTTGAAACACTCACTCTCCGCCATATGAATAGAACCCGTCATAACAGCACAAAATCAAGCAGTGTATCGGGTACCTGAAAATATACCACCAAGTCAGGCCAAGAGTCCGCCCGCGGGTCCTCTGACCGCGCTGAGGACATATAATACGCCTATACCTAGAATAAAGGATGCCTTCATGCAGTACTGGAATATTAACCACACTATCATGCTCTTAATTCATATGTGCAGAATATTAAGGAATGCCTTAACAAAGAATACCAAGCGGTATATCCCTCTTTTACCACCACCCCTCTTCTAGACAAGGTGGAGACTGGCCAGTTCGATGCTATAATCATATCAAATCTCATCATCATATCATATCTCGTCATCATATCATATCTCATCGTCATATCATATCTCATGCCCATCTCGTATCTCATGATATATATAAATGACTCGAGGAGGACAACACCCGATGAAGCTGGGCTGCCCTATGACCCTAGCAAGGACTCTAGGACTCACAGATAACGGTCGTTCTGTATTCAAACGCATACAGAATAAGGATGCTCATTCGTAAATGCAATTCCTAAGCATGATACTACATGACATGCTCTTATGCATATGCAACACCTACATACTATAAGACACATCAGGCAGGAGGTACTGGTTACAGAGTAACCCCCGGAGGTACTTACCTGGCTAGCAAACCGGCAACAGAACAATCCATCACACAGTATTCACAATCACAGAGTATAACCTAGTACATAATGGAATATATATATATAAGTCTACATTCAACTATTAAGCACTCAAGCACACCTCAATCAATAGAACAAGTAACATATTATGAAAGTCATTTCATCGCATCATCCACTCCTCGAGACCGCATCGTTCTCCATAAATCATTCAACCAATTATGCATGTTCATATACGTCATTTCCACATATACCTCAACGGTTCATCAAAATCATAAGACATAATTTGTGTGATATAAAATCCTACTAGATCGCCATAATTATCCAACATTTAATCTCATGTAATAATTCACCACAAGTCATGTTATTAGTCATACATATCATACTGTTAGTCAAACGATCATATTATCATGCTAGTTAGTCATCGAATTAGTCTTATTCCCAGGTTAGTTTCAAAACCGTTTCAAAACCCAGTTAAATAGTTAAGTATTCCGACCCTTAAAATACTCGCCGAATTCCCTTTTTAATTTATTTGTTAGACTACTTTCCAACCTTGAAATTCTTTTCCAAATTCTTTTCTAACAGGCAAGTCCAACTTATTTATGTTAAATCCCAATTATTATTATAGATATAATATTATAAAACACCATTTAATAAAACACCCATATAAGTTATTTCCAAATCCCCTAAGATCCAAACCGTTTTTATTTAATGAAATCGACCATTTATAAATCTCCAGAATTAATACTTTATCTTTTAAATCCTCAAATACTATTATAATATATTTTAATTACCGCTAATTAGTTAAATAATAAACGGATAACCCGAACCGAACCGAACCAGCTTAAATCCCAACCGGTTCAACAAATAATTAAATAAGGAGGTGGGGCCCATGGTGCTGACTGGAGAGGCCCCACGCCTTCTTCTTCCCCGCGTTCAAATGAAGAAGCTCCCGCCGGCTCGCCATGGTGATCGTCGTCGAGTGCCCGAGCTCCTGAGCTCCTCCCGGCTAGCTTGGCTTCACTCGGACTCACCTCCCTGACCGCACCTCGCACCCCCCGCTCCCACGCACCCGCCTGCCCCGCTCAAACTCACGCTCGCCTTGCACTCCCGGACCCGCTCTCGAGCTCGCTTCGCACTCTCGGACTCGCTCTCGAGCTCGCCGGAGCTCTCGAGCACACCCAATGATCCCGCACTCACCTCACGCTCACTCGCAACTAATCTAAACATCGAAAAAGACTAAAACTACGAATCGAAACGAGTATAATTTCGGAGCTCACTGAGATGGATTTTTCGCGACTTCGGAGCTCTCGATCGGAGTTCTGGGCTTCGTCGGTGGCTCGCGATGGCTCATCGGACCTGCACCAGATGTGGGTGAGTGTGTTGGTGAAGACCGAAGGCAATTTGGATCAGAAACGAAGCAGAATGGCTTACCGGAACGAGGCTTTGCGAAACAGAGCAAGGAGGTTGTTCGGTGGCTCATCGACGACGTTGGTGGCTCCGGGGCTGCTGGTGGCGCCTTGGTGGATTCTGGCGGCGCTGGTGGTGGTCCGACAACAATGGAAAGGCGGCTAGAGGTGGTGATTGGCGGTGGTTCGAGGGTGCGGCACGGTGATGGAACGATGGTGATGTTGAGCTGCAGTGATGGCGATGAAAATGGAATGGAGCAGGAGAGCCGAATGGAGTAGTCGGTGAAGGTGATGGAGATTGAAAATGAAAGATGGGAATTAAGTTGAAGTGAAATGGAGGAGGTAAAGTGCAACTCACAGAAGGCAGAGGAATGGTGAAGACGGGATGGGAGCAGGTGAAGGGTATCGTTGCATTTGAAGGCATGGTGAGGTGATGGGAGTGGGTGAGGAAGAGTGTTCAATTGGTTAAACTAATACCCGGAATTAAATCCCGAATACGCGAATTTTGAATCCCGCAATTAGTTCTCAAATGTTAGTTTCCCCGACTCTCGCTCTCTCGATCAATTAGATTTTTAAAATCGACAAGGATATCGCCATCCGATAATTATTTTGAATTTTCGAGGTGAAAGGATAGAAATTATTCGTCAAATTTCATATTCCGGTTGGAATCCGTTAAACGAGTTTTAAAACCGATTAAATTCCATTTTTAATTCTCTTTTTCCGGAAAAAAAAAATAGGATTGAAAATCCGAGCCTTTACACGGGTCGGTCTGGGTCAAAGAGGTAAAGGGTCGGAGTGGGTTGCGGGTTAGGTTTAGGGTCGGGAGAAAGTGAACCCGTGACCTGGCTGGTTTGACCCGACGGGTCGACCTGGCCATTCCAAAGTTTTATTTCTAAAAAAATATTTTTTTTTAAGTTTATAATAATTATTATGTATATTATTCTTAGAATAATTCATAATATAAACATAAACTAATTTGCAATGTGCAATGTGGGTCAAAAGCACTCTCACCCTTCCCTTTTTGTAGCTTTGGAAGGATTACAAGAGTCTTCTCCCACATTTGTCCTACATTGAAAATTTTAGAGTTAGAATGAGAAGGGATGGATATATATATATATATACCCCATATTTCCTTGCCTCTCACTTCACTTTAAGCATTATTTCCTATATTGAAATGAAGTAAAGTTTGAGAAGTTTTATATCCTACATTGATATTGTAGTTGATAAAGAAAGTTTTATAGAGATATAAAATTTCTCTGTTTTTTTCCACTTCATATTGAAATGAAATGAAATGGATATAGAAAGTGATATGTGGAAAAAGTCTTTGCATTTCATTTTTTTAAATTTTTACTAGTCAACAATGTTATAAAAAAAATTGTTTTTAAAAATACGGTAATGAAGTATTGATTGTATTACAATTTTAGAAAAAGTGATTCACTTGCTTGATGACGCCTAGCTTAATGAAGTATTGATTGTATTACAATTTTTGCAACTGGATTAGTTTGTTTGAAATTAAGATTTATTGTTTTATGCATAATTTCTCCCCCTTAAATTTGAAGGCCAAATAAGATCATTTAACAAGCACAAACGTGAGGCTCCTAGTGCTTTAAAGGCATAACAATTGGCTTAATGTGTTGGTGAGTATGCATGATAAGACAAGTCGACAAGCTCTCTCATGGTTATTAGGAAAAAAATCCATTCATTAGAACCTTTGTCTTCATTGGTCGTCTCATCCGAAGATGTTATTTATTTTTGCTAAAGATATCCTCTTGACTTTCAGATTGCATAGAAAGATAGCTCCCTAAACTTGTCAATTTAATGTGGTAACATACATAATTTTGTATTTCAAACGGCATGGTAGTTAAAATAAGTTTCCTTTGGAATCTTTTTCTCTTAGACATCATATCCCCATCAGTGGTCATTAAGAAATTTGGACATGACAATTCTATTCGCATGTTAACAAAACCAGTCTCTAAGGTAACCATTTTTTTTGTATGTCACTGGTCAAATTTCTTAGTGCCTTTTTTATGAGAAGAAATATGTTCTATACATTCGAGAAAAGGCAAAACACTACCAAGGGATTACACTAGCTAGAAATATCATAGTACAAGTGTTTCAAAAATGAAAGATTTATCAACTGTATAAGGATTAAGGATTATACATAGCTTAATCTTGTATCACAAAAGCATATGGCTACTCCAGAAAAGTTGATTGATTCTTAAACATGGAAGCAATTTTGGCTTCTTGAACATGAATGTCTACAAAATCACACAGAGGTTGAGGGATCGAAGACTCAAGGTCTAGGACTTTGGAGAAAAAAAAGAGATGGTTATCTATGTCAATTGTTATTTTATTATTTGGCTGTTTGGAACTAGATTTTCGATATATAAGTATGTCTCTTATATCAGGTGCATGCTAAATAACGTATTTAATTTAATGATTTAATTCCCCCTTTTATGGAAATAGATTGATTGATTCATTAATTACATATTGTAGAAAAGCACTAAAGTTATTCTTAGGTGATTTTCTTAAGCTAGCAAAATCCGCTTCAAATATAAATTAATCTCTATGTTGCATATCTATCATGAATGTGCTTCCCTTTTCGTCTTGATTGTCCAACCAAAAATAGACTGTAAATATTGCATTCATTAGATGATTAAGATAAAACTATATGTTGTAGTTTTGAATATAATTATGCTTTTGCTTTTATGATTTAACCATCATTATCAATTTATTCTTTTTACACTTGATCTGAAAGTATTTTATGGTTTTAAAGTTGATGTATTTGCTACCATTTCATGGGATGGTGGATGTGAATATGGGTTTAGAATGTAAAGTGATGATCATTGTGAGTCTATTTATGGTTGACGTGTGATTAATGATGGACCCTGCATTAGAATAGATCTCTATTGTAACACAAATAAAAGGAGAGGGAAAACAGATAAAGTGAGTAAGGTGATTGATTATTCAAATCCATTTGTTGTGCCTAAGTTGTTGAAAACAATCAATTCTGGCAAATATGGAAGTGTGACAAAGGAGATAGAACCATTGCTTGCTAGGAACATGCAATTACGGAACTTTATGAGTTCATGGTGCCCAGCTGCTTTGCATAAGGAGAGAACCATAAGCACCAAAAATGGTGTTGCATCAATGCCAGTGACACTTAATAGTGATTCTTGACTAGGATGAAGAAGATGATGCAGTCCAAAAACCTTTGTATCCTCTTCAACAGATTGATTGATCTACAAAAGCAGGCCGAGGAACTTCTTTCACATAGATTCGTGGTGAGATTTTTTGTTCCTCTTATTTTGCCTTTCCATTTTCTTGCAACAATTTCCATTTGAAATAGTATTCAAATATTTCTTGTAGTAAGCTATTATCAATTTTCTGTAGGAGATTATTGTCATTGGGATTGTGATTTGTAGGGTTGATCATAAACTTAATGGGTAGATTTTAAAGATCTCAACCACTCAAACCATATTTAAATGTTTAGATTTAAAATCTATTTAGCTTTTATTAAACTCTTTCTAGGATAATTTAATTACTATTAGGGTAATGGTTTAGCTCTTTGGAGTTGAACTCCAAAGGATCTCAGTAATTGACATTTATATAAAAAATGGGATCTAATGGATGCTAATTCCTTGGCATCTCATATAGCTGATATACTTTATTAAACTATATGTTGACTGAAGAATTGTATATTTGGTTAAATCTTTCTCTTTATTCTCAATCACCTCTTTCTATCTAAACTATGAAGGCTTAGCATTTTGGATATACTTGGTCCCTCAAAATGTTGAAATGTGCTTTGTTTTATAATTCAAGGATTCAATCATCGTAGGTTGTTTCAATTGATATGATAAATGAGTTAACTATCCTTTTATGATAATCTAACTATGTTCAATGTTCTATGTTTCAAAATTTGCGGTCTTAACTCTTTGTCAATGATTAGTTTCGTAATCTAAAGTATGAATGGTAGTTAGAAATTACTTCAGTTATCCAACATATTTATTGATTGATTGATCGATTTCTATGTAATTTTTGAAGAGCTACGAGATTTGCATGTTGCATGGAACAAGAGTTCGCAAAGAGAAGGTGAAAAACGAGAAAATTAAAGAAAGGATAAATTAGTATATAATAGGGTCGATTTTGAGGAAGATACTAATGGAAGTGGTGTTGAAGATAATTTCCTACAAGACATGTGGACATATATGGTAATTGCACTAGAAGGTTCCAAGGTACTTCTGCGATATCTTTCCAACATGAAAACAATGAGGAACTCGGCAAACTTGTGTTGTTGTGGGGTTCTTTTGCTTGATTCCATTGTTGGTTTGCAGGATTGTTCAATTTTTTTTTATATAATTCATATCATCATATGAATAAATAGTTGTTGAAAATTGATTTTTAGTATTAGATTAAGTTTTCATTGATGGTATGAGAAGTTTCTTTCTTGCTGGTTTCATTCTATATCATTTAACATGATCTATTTGATGAAACATCTGATTGAGCAAAAAGATGATGAAAACGATTATGATCATTAATATATTTTGAAGGATGACATTGGTTATGTTTGTAGTGTTTGTGGAATAATAGACAGAGGAATTGAAAGCATCATCAATATCCAATACAAAAAGGTAAATAATCTACATGTTTTTTTTATTTTATTTCTGTTTACATTTTTCCCTAATTTTCTTCTAGATAAGTTGTGGATTTCTTGTTGATTCCTAATAATCATGCGTGCATCTCGAGCTGGCAAAATTCAACCCAACTTGAAGACCTAATACAAAAGGTAAATAGTAGGTTTCGATGTGGATCTTTTTTTTTTTTAACCCTAACCCAAAATCACCTAAACCCAATTGATCCACAAATTCCTTGGTTGAAATTACTTTAATGGTGCAAATAAAAAAAAAATTCTTCCATGTGTATAATCTTGTTTTCTTGAGTTAATTTTTCGTTCATCAACTGGTGTCCTGATCCATTTGGAATCATGTTTATGTTAAATATCTGCACCAGGGCTACAACATCCGTATCTATAAACCATGCTCTGATATTTCATTGGGATTGTCGAGCTATTACAGGAATGGATTGGGTGAGTTCCAAGCCTGTATAATCTGTCTTTTCTTTGGTTAATGCATATCCAGATTCAGCTCAACGACAAGTTTTCTGACTAACCAGTTTCCCTCGTGGAGTTGCCTGTATTTTAGACTATGTATTTTTTAGCTCAACGACAAGTTTTTTGATTAACCAAATTTCCCTTGTGGAGTTGCTTGTATTTTAGACTATGTATTTTTTTTATGACTTTAAATGAGACTTTCATTATTGTACATATTTACCCATCAAACTTGTAAAACTATCCTAGATTAACTTAAAGTGCATCCAACAACATCAATGTGGCGAACAAATATAATGAGACAACAAAACAATGCAAGGAACATCGCGCGCATCTGCGCACGATAGCAAGCTGCTTGAGGACAAGTTTTTCGAAAATTTCCAAATCGAGTAATTATATTATTTTAATAAATTCGGTCTTTACACTTGTCATGCAGAGTTGTGAAGGAAGTTGGTTCATGACACAACATGTGAAATGTGGGGGAAATTGATCCTTGGACACAATCTGGATTGTTGAGGAAATCGGTTTGGATACAATCATTTATATGAGACTGTAATGCCTTATTGTGTAACTCGTTTTGGATGCCCAACTAGAAATTTCAGAAATGGTGAATTCCTAGTTCAATGTGGTCAAACAAAGGTGCGAGTGATATCCAATGTTGATAAAGTCTCATTTATGTTGTCAGTTAGAAGGTTGAGACAATTGGACTCTTAATGACTTATTCTTGTATGGGGGTGTGAGACAACACACACTTGACGAGTCACCTAAGTGAGTGTTAAGGTTAGGTCACGTACAAGAGGAATCTTTGGCAAACTCCCTAGCATACTCACGATACAGGGTCGAAGGGCAGAGTCTTATAACGCGCTTGATATTTGCAGAACTCTTGGTCGATTTTCTTGTGTGGGTGTTGATTCAAGTCGTAAGACATCAACAATAGTTATTTCAAAAATCTTGTACGATCAAATTATTTTAAAACATATGGGGGATATTTGGGAAAATGTTTTTAAATAATTTGTATATTTCATTTTGTTTTATTTTTAAGACTCAAGTTTCTCAACTACTTGTACTCGTCCTTAAGTTTCTCCCGTATGGTTATTTGATCTATATAATGGTGGTTATTGGGTTTTTTGAGAAGACGAGAGGGTTGAGAACGTGTTTCCTCTTCTCCTTGGTTACATATACATGAAAAGACCTTGAGTTCCACCTTGATTGATGGGAGTGCACCTATTAATCGAGGGCAGAGTTAACCCCGGAGTGAGCCGTCTTGTATGATATGCCCCGATGACTAGGCGGTTTTTCTCTCAAGTGCAGTAGATTCATCTACGGCTCTACAATCCTAATTTTCTCTTTTACCTCTTTTGGTTTTCTGGCTAGAAATTCCAACAAGTTTGTACTCCAATCTTGCAAAGGTCGCAACCTTTAGTACCTTGCGCTCTTAGCTCGCCTTATACAATTCTCTCTTGTTACTCTCACTCATGTCCATCCGCCCTTGGCCCACGGAGCTCTAGATAGCCACATAACTTTAACATCTTCTAGCCTCTTCGGCTCTTTCCATCAAATTCGTAATTCCTAAAATCACCATGAAACAATGAAATCCAATGCTACCACCATAATGTAAATCGTAACTAGAATATATTGATGAAATGTGAAACTAAATTAAGCTAAATATGCACTTTATAACCATCTAAATGCAAGCCATATAACATTTTGTTTAAATGAATTTTAATGGCTTTTGCAATCGTTCTTTTTCCCAATCAACTATATCTGTTATTTTTCACCTCAGTGTGTGTGTCTTAATACCTCATGCTTCTTGTCATATTCTGCCATTGTGCATAACCTTGGAACACCACCAAAATCCTTGCCATTCACAACGAAATAATCCTCCCTTGCCACCGTCGATCGACCATCATCTTATGGTTTCAAAAGTTAATCTGAAAGATTTTCTACAATTGTTTTTATATTTTCTATGACCTAATTTGATCTCTGATCACCATCCCCAATTACTTCTTTCCCTAGTTTAATGGGGACTGAGTGGCAAGACGTCAATATGGCTATTGATAAGACTGTTATCACCGAGTTGCATGACAAGTCCTTGTCTTTTTTAGAAAATATTTATGAATAAGCCCGAGAGAAAAAGAGAAAACCTATTAATGTTACATTAATGGTGTTTATATGAACAAATAATATTGAAATCTAAAAATACTCGACTATGTTATCTGAGATTCGATATAGATATGAATTAAAAGAAAAAAAGGTTTTCAATTACAATTTCGTCGAAACCAAGGTCGAGAATATTTGCCGAGCTAATGTAGGTATCTTGGGACTTATAGCCGAGCTAATGTAGTAACCTCGAAAAAATTTGTTGAGCTTATACAATAGGCCCGACAAGATTAGCCGAGGTTACTTAATTAGCTCGGCAAGATTAGCAGAGGCTGTTACAAAACGAAAAATACCTTTATCAATTTTACATCGACGGTGTTTAAATGAACAACTAATATTGAAATCTAAAAAAACACGAAAAGGTTATCCAAGACTCAATACATATAAGAATTAAAAGAAAAAAAATATGGAAATCATTTAACCCATGATTGAATCATAAAAAAAATTATGGGTTGGCTTGAATAACAACCCAAGTTAATATAGAGTATATCAGATATAAAAATTTTAAACTTGTGTAACTTCTTATCTAATTGTTGAAATGATTAGTATGACATATCATTTCGAAGCTCTTGAGATGAATTATAGTATGTGTGTTAATTTAAGCAAAATATAAAAACATTATTGTCTATTGAAATAAAATTAAAGTAATTAATATACCTTTAATTTTTAAACATTCATAACTTTTTACGCAGATGTCGAATTAAGGCATATTATATATCAAAACGAATCTATCGACGAGGAGAATATACATAAGTACGTAGTTTGTCAAATGAGAGAGGGGACGTGAACCCATGCTTCCCCTCAGCTCCGCCCCTCCCACACCATATCGACACCGACATCTAATTAATGATGGTGGTGAATGGTGATGTTCCACATATCCCATTTTTCACTTCACATAAAACTCGCAACAAGCTAGCTTTGTCGACTGGGAAAACTAATGGTGACTTGACCTTTGCCGATACTAGAACGTTGGGAGAAGTTGAGCAAGCCGGTTAGTTAATCTACTCGTTTGAACAAAACTAATAAATTACAGTATACATTATAAATCGGAAATTTTACGAGGTACTCTCGAGGTATTGCTTAATTCACGTGGTGACCAATTGTTTTATACCTTTCATGTGGTATCTCTGAGGTTACATATCCTTTCACCTCGTGCTTTTATCTCTATTTTTTTAACAATTTCTGTTAGTTAAAAATAAAAAATAATAAAATCAATTAAATCAGGGGGAAAGAAGACACCAAGTACTGGAGAGTGAAGAACGTCGAACAGAAGAAGTTGGAGCTGCTACCTCCTAGTGGTCGGAGCTTCTTGTGGCCGACGTCGGTTCTGGTAGGGGACTCGGGGAGGCGATGATGCATGGTTCGTTTTTAACCCTAACCCTGGCCCTAATTCCTCCTGGTGGCCGAAGTGCCTGGGTTTGAAGTTTGATTTCAGATCGATCTGGTTTCTTTAGGAATCTTGGCAGGTCCTGAAGGACCCGTACAAAATGAAATCAAGGGAATAGAATAGAGGAAGGGAGCAAACCAGAGAGGGCCAACAGCAGCAGCAGCAACCGACCACCGCCCGAAGCGAACCACCGCCAGCCATCCCCGTTACCTTGATGCCCGCACCGGACCTTCTATCCCAAAATCGACCCACCGACGCTTTTTTCTTTCTCTTTTCCTGGCTTTAATTCCTTTTTCGTTTCCATATACTCAGATTTTGTGTGCTTTGTCTTTCAATCGAATCTTGGTCCTGTGTTGGCAGTCCTTTGTGGTTGTGTTTGACGAGCAGGGTTGGCTGGTGGCGGTGTCTTTCCGGGGGCGGCGTACAAGCGTCTGCTAGTGGTGGTGTTTTGCCCGGAAGTGGCTAGGGTGGCTAGGGTTTCTTTCTCCCTTTTCTTTTAATTAAATTGATTTTTTTTTTTATTTTTAACTAACGAAATTGTCAAAAAAATGGAGATAAGGGCACAAGATGAAAGGATAGGTAACTTCAGGAGTACCACGTTAAAGGGGTAAAACAATTAGTTACCACGTGAATTAAGCGATATTTCAAGGCTACCTCGTGAAATTTTCAATAATAAATTAATTGAATATATCCATTTTTTTTGTGGGAATAAATTAATTGAATATGGGAACCTCATGCAAGTTGGATGTAATGAAACTTGGCAGATTATTTATTAATTAGTTTGACAAGTGCGGCTTAAAATTGATCCAACCTCCTAATAATTCAACTTGTTTTTTTTTAGAAGAGTAATTCAACTTCTAATACTGAGTAATAAAGAAATAAAAGGGCATAAAAGTTCAACGTAATCAGTTGACCGAAAAAGTTCAACGGAATTGCAATCGTACCTTGGGAAAAGTGCAGCCTATGAAGGCTGATTTCTTGGGCAACTATAGAGGATAAAAAAAAGTCAACTATAATGACTACGGAAGCCTATTTGATGAAGTAAACGTACGTACGTCGTGCGTACACAAATCAAATATTAAGGTCGGATAAAACAATAAGCAAATATTACGGGCAGAAAATATTTGACATTTTTATATATTATGTTATTTCCAAAAATACCACTATTTGTATAGATATGCATCCATTTTTGGAGTTTGGATAAGGCCAATTAACTGGGTCCTCGAATCTGTAACCCATCTTCACTCTCTGTCTTAGTTAACAATGATCCCACGTACATATTTCGACCCTCACGAGACTTAAGCCAAGGTGATCATCCTCTCTCCCTTTTCCTATTCATCCTTGGTGTAGGAGTGTTGACTAGAAAACTCTCTCATGAAGCTAACATAATAAACAGATACATTGGTTTCAAATTTGGTCGAGACGGACCTCGTATCATTTCTTGTCTTTGCAGATAATATCATTATCTTCTCTAAAGACAACTCCTCAACTTGTCTGAAAGCCAAAACTATCATAGAGGATTACTCTAAGATCTCATGGCAGAAAGTCAACTATCAAAAATCTTCTTAACAACAAAAGGGATATCATGCACAATGATTGAAGAACTTGAAAGATGTCTGAAAACACTATAGAAAAATATTTAGGATGTCCAATCATTAATGGAATAGTAAATAGAAGAACTTATGAGCAAATTGTATGGGAATCAAAAGAGCAACTAAGTAAATGGCGAGTCAATGCTTTATCGCAAGAAGGCCACGCTTTTCTTATCGGAACAAACCTTGCATCTAAATCTCTATACATAATGTAAAACTTCATGCTTCCATGTTCTACACACAAGGAACTTGACCAGATAATAGGTCCTTTTTTTGGATAAAGAAATCCAACATCGCCCATTTACCATCTAGGATGAAAATTGTCGCCCAAAAATAAACAGGGATCTAGGTCTTAGGAAAGCGAAGAATATGAATGAAACACTTCAAATGAAACTTTCGTGGAAGATCCTAAGAGAACATGATAATATCTATGTTAAAATAATCCAACATAAATACCTCAAAACTGATCATATACTTAGCTACAAAAGAAAGGGAGAAGCATCTTGACAATGGTCGAAACTAAATCCTCTAATTGAGAAATTCAAAAAAACATGATTAATATGGAATGTGGGATATGATAAGTCAATAAAATTCTAGAAATATAACTGAAGTGTTTCTAGAAAAGCATCGACATTTATTACCTCATTTTGATGACGTGCTCCCCATTATAAAAGGATAGGGCAAACAGTGCATATGTTAATATAACCTAGAAGGAAGCTTTAAGACGATTCTTGAATTAAAGTACTCGGCGTGTGATCTAGTAAATTCTTCGCGATGATCCTTCTTCGTGATCAACGTTTTGCGATGAGCATTTGAGTTATATTCTACTATTCAATAGTCGTCTCTGAAGTGATTATGAGATGACTGATTTATTCTAAAAGTTATTATTTACCATTCAAGAGACTTGAGAACTCAACTCCGAGGGTTTTAAGTCCGGGAGATAATTGCAAAGCTCTTCTTCCTATCTCAGAAAATCGATCCTGAATTATGAAGGGGAGGGGCATTTTACAGGACAGAGCGTAGGTGGTCAGTGAGACCTTGTGGTAATTGAAGAACGCAATATATGGACCAATGGGGTGTTGCCAGCGAGATGGTGCATAAGGCTCACTCTCGCCAGGACGACTTAGTACCGATATACTATAAATGACATTCCTTTAGGAAGGTGGGCACCGAGCATGGCGAGCCTGTAGTTATCTGATAGCAAGACAAGCAGATGTCCTTGTGACCGACCTTCTTTCACTCGTCTGCGATCACGAAACAAAGGATGAATCCTGGTATTTGATCGTGATACTTTAGTTTGAACAGAGTTGCTAGGGAAGTGAAAAAGGGACGATGACTATTGAACACGAAGCTTCCGTGGAGTGAGTACTATGACATTTGATCGTGAAAGCATTCCCAATTAAGCAGTTGCCACTTTTTGCGTTGGGAGACCTATTTATGACATACAAACTAATATTTTGGGATGGTTATTTATTGGGGTATCGTCAATAACTAGTTAAGAATGACACCAATATGTAGAAGGGGGAATTTCCCTACTATTAGAGATAATGAGGAGATCGTTAGTGACTACATTATAAGAGAGAAATGGTTGGTGAAAAAGCTAAGGGCAACCATACGCAAAGCATAATCAAATGCATTGTGGATATTCCCTTAACTACAAATCAATTCGAAGATAGATTATACTGGTGGCCGAATAGAGAAGGATGATTCACAACAGCAAGCACATAAAAATTAATCATGTAGCACAGCAGTACGAAACCTAACGATAATGCATGGGTTTGGAAAACTGATACTCTAAAGTTAAAAATTCCTGTGGAAATTGAGTGAAAAGGGACTCCCAACGGTTACCTGACTCGTCCAAAAAGAATTTTTTGTCCCAATGATAGAGCATGATTAGTATTAAATAATAGATTACATTTAGCATAGTTTAGTTCTGAATAGTGCATATTTTACCTATGGTGTTGGTAGAGTCGGAATCTATGCAGTTTTATGGTTAATTTCAGTTAGATGTGGATCCGACGAGGAATAAGGAGACTCTTAGATGAAGGAAGATTCAAGTGGAGGAAGAAAAGTGAAGAGCACAGGAGCGGAGTCGAATTTCGAGAGCCTAAGCAAAGAACAAGTCAGCAGAAATTATCGCTAGACAAGCTTAACTTGTTTAGCACTTTTTGGAGGCCTTGGTTGTCCGATTAACTATTATAAGCATGCGTTGTAAAGCTTTCTATGAGATCTACAACTTTCGTGTTGACATCAAGACCGAATTCGAAAGGGAAAAATTGATGTGAACAGTATGGTCGCCCCACGGCCCGAAGCTCTAACGAACGATTTTGCAATCGCCTGCCAGCCCTGCGACCTGGGTTGGCTGCCCCACGGCTTTTGCTGAAACATCGAAACAGAAACTGGAATTTAATTAGGGTTTTTTATGTTAGTTTTGGTCGACTCTTTTGAGGCGTTTAAAAGACATTTTTAGGTTATTCTATTATGGACCTTATGCACTTTAGAGAATTATTGAGAGCGTCGTTGACCATGAGCAACTAAAGGTTTTGCCTACAGTTTGGATCTTTGATTGTTGGATTGTGAGTTTCTTAATCTAGTTCTTATTTCTATTCGAATATTTTGACTTCTTTGCGCTTAATTCATTAAATGTGTTTTATTGTCTCTGGCCTAATCAACTAGTTAGAGTAGATTCATTCAACTGCTAGGGTTTTGGAGATTTCTCCTAGTGAACCTTAACCCAAGTGGCAATCATATCCCTTTATAACTCGTAGGAATAATTGGATGTGTAGGAAGTGGAATACATGTTGAATATCGACTCGTAGCTTGATATTATATGTCCCTTGGTTAATTCATACTCTTAATGCTATCTCTAGGTTGAATCTTAACCGTGTTAGGGTTATTTAGAGATAAGGGTTGCTATGACTCGTAAGACTAGCAATCTACCTAAGATCTGAACAAGGACATTCGTAGGAACAAACAAGAACTAGAGGCTGAAACAAGGATCAAATTCATCAATCGAAGCGATAAATTGTAGATGAACCTAATTCTCTCTACTACATTCTAAACACAATTTACTTTCTTTGCATTGTTTCTTCTTTGAAAAAAGGAGGATCTTTTCTCACCAAAAAACCTCCATATTCTTACATAGCGATTAGACTTGCACTTGAATTGAGTAGATTTCCCTGTGTATCGACCTCTTTCTTATCAACTATACTAGTTGTGAGTTTGAGTACTCTTTGGCAGTGACAACGACAGGTTTACCTCCTGTCATCCAACAACTTGCATTATTTGTAACCATGCAATGGAGGATATATAATACGCATATCTTCATTGAATGAAAATACAATAATATCCAACAATCATTAACCACAATACACATCAAACCATCATCAACATGATTACAAACTCAAGAGAAATCAAGCCCATACTCGCACTGTTGCGTAACAAACTATAGAAAATAGAGAAAGCAAAATTAGCCTTTACTTGGTGGACCACTTGGTTTATTAGAAATCAATTTATACTTAGACATGAATCACTCCCTTCACAGAAAGCGGTCAAACAAATAATTTCCATGCATATGGAAAATTGGAGGAAAGCCTACATTCATGAACAAGGCATAACTGAAGATCTAAATTAGCATAGTGAAATTAAACAGAGGAATAAGGAAAGATCACGGCGTAAACCAACTAGATGGAAAAAAACCCACATAGTACGTTTAAACTCAATTTTGATGGATCAACTCTCGCCAATAATATAGCTCGACTGACGTTATTATTCGAGATTGAGAAGGACGTAATATTCATATTGGCTATAAAAGGGTAGGCTCCCAGACCCCACTAAAGGCATATGCTTAATTTGGCCTTAAGGTATTATCGAATCTTTGCAACTATGTATAAACAAATTACAAATCGAATGAGACTCTCTCATAATCATAAACCACCTTAAAACAAAAACAAAAACAAATGTCCTTGAGGGAATGAACTGATTATGTCAAATATCAAACTTCTTCTATCTAGGGTCAGATAAGTGTCATTCTCTCACGTACCCCATAATGAAAATAGAGTGGCTGATAAGGTTGCACATCTTTGTCGCTCTGCTAGGGGTCCCGACATTTCTAATAACATAGGTCTTCATGATCTCATCCATGAGGATGCATTCGGGTAGGGTTATACCATTGAAATTCTTATCAGATCAAAAAAAAAAAATATAGGGAATTTTAATCTAATACTTCATACATTTGAAAATATAAATTCTTTAACTTTTAGATACATTTTCATTCATTTTTAAAATTATTTCATACACTTTAGAAATTGGTATGATATTACTTTTTAAAAAAATCAATTAAAAGTTTATATTTTACATAGTTTTTAGGTCTTTAAAACCATATAAAAATTAAATGATTTATATTTTTTTAACAGATGAAGGGATTCTTTTTAAAATGTAAATAGTCTAACTATATTGATGTCATTGTGATACTCTATTGATCTTTAAAAAGTGAATACTATTGATGTTACATTATGTTTACGACAATCTATCAACATTAATCGTTCACTACATTTTAGGACCTTGATTCTCTAACCCACAAGATAATTACCCACGACTTAGAATAGAAAGGGAGAGGCTAAAGTGGTAGGTAGGTGATGCCAACATAGGCTTGAGCCTGAGATAGAATAGGTTGGAGAGTATGGTCTGCAGACCTAATGCGAGGCCAGAGATTGGTGGGCTTGAGATGGGCCAAACTCGCATCATTGTTGGAACTCGCGATGCCGACATTGTTAGGCTCATTGTAAGGTAAATAATTATCCAACGAATTAGGAGGTCCATGCTCCGCATAATACTCGCAGTTGTAATCCCAAGGCATTGAATCAAAGCATTATTAAATTCAATAATCAAGGAAAAGAGAAGAACTTAGCACAACCTTTCGCTTTGATGCCACTTGGTGTGTGTCTGTGTGATGATTCCATAGAACAACTGGTGCAGGACGAACGTCGTTGCCAATTTCGTCCTTTACCAAATAGTAATGATATCTTAACTCAAAACTCAAACCAATAGATTAGCAAATCAATGAATTGATAAACCAACAAACTAGTATAGCGATGAAGTCTGGAGTCAAACCCATAGAGATGAACAGTTGCTATGCAAGGTTTCTAACAATGATCCTGACAAAACCAATGATTTGTAGCAAATTGATGACAAAGTAAAGTAAAGAGAACTATGATTGTAAAGTATTGATAATAAGATAGAGGAAATATTTCACCTATAATTCTCTGACAATGGTTGAGATTCAAGATCTTATGATTGATTCAATAGTTATTTCTAAGCATATGTCGATTTGACTAAAGTTGAGAGATCTATAGGGATACAATCTTCTTATTCAATATTACTAAAGAACAACATCAAACACTCAAGTTCTAAGACCAATTGGCATATCGATTCAACACAATTAGAAGACAATAGGAACAACTCATATCGGCCCTAACAACATCTAACAACATAGATCAATAGAAATCATCCATTACAAAGACATAGAAATATCATAACTCCAATACCTTCGTTTGCTATCAAGAAAACAATAACGAATTCATAGCTTAGATGCAATTCCTAATATGTTGATCAATCATAAAAAGGAACAGAAATATAATCAATAAGAACAAGATGATAAATATACTCATAAATAATTAATATTGAAATCAAATCTTCACAATTCATTCAACCATGTCTTCAAATCGCATGTGAAACTATGAGTTTAGCATTCATAGGCCAAAAACCTCTATTCTCTCTAATTGTGTTCATCATCTAACCTTAATGCCAACACACTCTTGTTCCCGACTTATTATGAAAGAATATAACCTAAATAGAATGTGCAAACCATAGGAAATATAATAATAATATAATAAGTAAATGTATCTTTGGACTTAAATTGCTCTCACCGAACACGAACTAGCGACGGGCACCGCTCGAATACCGGCGAGCGCCGCCCTATGCAGTGTCCAATTCTCTTCTTCGCTTCGATGTTGTGCTTCCTTGCTCCTTTGTAGCTCCTTTCTCAGCCTTCATATGCTCCATAACATGTCTCTTAAGCTCTTCCAAGATCTCATCCAAGGTCGGAATGTAAAACTGCAGAATAAACACTAAAAATGCGTAGATTCCGAACTCGAATACTTCCCAAGAGAGATATGAAACTATACCAAATATATGCAAAACTCCTATCTAAATGCAATAAGAAACACCTATAATGCCTATATGAAATATGCATTATCAACCACCAAGACGTGTTTTAGGTCCAATCTTTCACACATTCTTCAATGATTCTTAACACTGAAACTCCTCCTTGATGACGCTTTAGGATTAAGATTGTAGAAGCAAATTCATCGACTTGACAAAAGCAAAGTGTCAACTCAGAAATAAGGGATTCCGACCCGGTACAAGAGAGTTCTGACCTGAAATGATGACTTTGTGAATGGTCGGTAGGGTTTGTGTTTGTTTAGGATTGTGTGCAAGTTGTTGTTTTGATTTAGTTGTTGGATGATAATTGTTTGAAAATGGAAGAGAGTATGAGAGATTAATTTCATTTGTGAAGATATTTCATAAGTTAGTTCAAATTAATTTCATAAGTTTATTTGTGAATTTATTTCTTAAGTGAATTTTTTAAGTTCTTTTGTTAATTTAATTTCTTAAGTTAATTTAAATTCTTAATTTAACTGAAACTGAAATGTCTTAAGTTCATTTGTGAAGATATTTCACAACCCTATTATTATGACGACAAATCCAACCAATCCTTACTTCTCAGGTACCTTTCGAGATTAGCTGTCGACATTCTTTTACAAGATAGAAATCTGGATGCACACAAGGGCTCTCTTTGGTGAGTGCATCACAACAAAGAGAGGAATCTGTCTCAATGATTATTCTTAATACTCCTAATCTCTTTCCCAACTTCAAACCACGGTAGATCGCGAGCAGCTTGCTCTTAGTGTCGTGCATACCCCACATGTAAAAGTGAAAGCTCTAAAGAACGAGCCATTGTGGTTACGTACAATGCCACCACCCCTTGCCGCTCCTGATTCCCTCTCGAAGCTTCATCCACATTAATTTTCAACTACCCCTCGGGCGGTTCAGTCCAGCTGGTTTGTGTGACTGACCTCACAATAAGGGGCCCTTGCGATAGCTCAACATTGTGTAAAGCTTCAAAATAGTTCGTTGTGAATTCATACGCTCTAATAGAGATTCCTTCATGCTCATCACTGTGCTTGTGGATTAGGTTGTTCCTACATTTCCAAATAAGCCACAACATATTTAAAAAGGAGGCAGCCCTGCGATCCTCTTTTTTTATGCAAGCAGAGATCCATGACTGGATGTCACTGCTCTACAAAAAGCCCAGCGTTGGCTCATTCCTAAGCCATTTGATCCATTTGCCCCTAGTTTCTTCTCCACTTCAGGCCACCTTGGACATCCGATTGAGGTAATGAGATGGCGCTAGGCTCTTGTATTGTTCGACAAGAAGGCGTTGTGGGCAACAAGATAGATAAACGGTCGGACTCTATGCTGAGTTGGTAATCTCCACACATGCCTCCAAGACGGCTCTTGACGAACCTCCTCCTGTCTCACCCTTAGAAACTTCAGCGCAGATTTTGTTGAGTATTCCCCGGAAGTTGAAAGACTCCAGTAAAGCTTGTACACAACCTCCACGTCATTTTTTCACACATATAGATTGCAACCTTGATAATAACTCAGTCAATCGACATGTACTAGGAATAAGATGCTTCTCACAAAGCCATGGATGTAACCAAAAAAAAAAGTTGAGTTGCCATTTCCGATTGTCGAACAAAGGTTCAGTGTGAGTAATTTAGCTGTATGGAATAACGCCCTCCTTGTCCTAGACCAACCTACCTTCTTCTCAAACATGTCAACATCTAAGCAACCATTTCAATACTTTCCTTTGATCACCCGACTCCAAAGAGTAGATGTATTTTGCAGGAGCCTCCAGCCTAGTTTTCCCAAAACCGACTGGTTCATTTCTCTCATGGGGCAGATTCCAAGACCCCCCCTCGGACGTTGTACTCGTGATCACATCCCTATAGAAAGGGTGGATTTTTTCTATCTCCATTCGATGCTCCCCATATGAAACTCCTAACTTTTTTATCCATTGCACCGCATATATTCCTTGGCACAATTCCTTCGCATATATTCCTTGGCACAAATTTTTTTTATCCATCACATTGCATATATTCTTTGGCATAAAACTCGGATCGCCCGGAAGTATTACAGTCTAGTTCACGGTCCAAGGAAGTTTGGATTCCGAGTTCCGGTCCGAACCTAGAACCAGACTAGAATTTCTGGTCCAGACCGGAATTAAACTAGATTCCCTGTCGATTTAAAAAAATATGTGTGCCATTTTTTAATGTTTTGTACGCTTCATTTCGCCTATCGGAGTCTCAATCTGTCACTCCTCTCAAGCCTTCTCTCACTCTCTCTGTTCAGCGGCTACAACACGTCTCTCAACACTCATCCCGACGCCAGTAGGCCACCACTCCCACCAACCACCGCCGGAGAAAACAGGCCACCAACCCTCTCTCTATTCGACGCCAGTGGTTAGTCATGTACGAACGTCCCTCTCTCAGTTTTTAAATCTAGGTTTTTATGTATATTTTGATTTTTGACAAATTAATGTCGATTTTAGTATAGATTTGGAGAAATCTAGGTAGGAACCAATACCAATGACTATATAACCCGCCTCTACAAACCTACACAACCAAGCGGACAACTTGGAGGCACAAGGAGGGGGCTTGTGGATACTAGGATCACCAAGTCTTGCGAAGTTGATGAACACAAAGCAAACCAAGCTGAAACGATACCAATCCGCAATTGAAGAGCACAACTCTATTCACTCGACAACCACTCATTGTGTTTCACACAAGTTTGAGAGACTAAATTCTATTCATAATGTTCCCATTGAATTACAATGTAGGAATTGAAATATATAGGCCTTAGATAAGCTGATGGGCCGAGTTTAATAATAAAAAGATAAATCTAACATCTAATTAAAACACCTAAAAACATAAGTAAATAAGGTCTCTAGAAATAACACTTCAAATAGCCCAATTCGGCCCAATAGGATCCATTCTCGTCAAAACAGTGACAGACTTGCAAATATGTTGAGTTTCGGCCAAAGTCTAGGATGAATCTGGAAAAACCTTCAACAGCAAAGCTGATGAACACAAAGCAAACCAAGCTGAAACGATACCAATCCGCAATTGAAGAGCACAGCTCTATTCAATCGACAACCACTCATTGTGTTTCACACAAGTTTGAGAGACTAAATTCTATTCATAATGTTCCCATTGAATTACAATGTAGGAATTGAAATATATAGGCCTTAGATAAGCTGATGGGCCGAGTTTAATAATAAAAAGATAAATCTAACATCTAATTAAAACACCTAAAAACATAAGTAAATAAGGTCTCTAGAAATAACACTTAAAATAGCCCAATTCGGCCCAATAGGATCCATTCTCGTCAAAACAGTGACAAACTTGCAAATATGTTGAGTTTCGGCCAAAGTCTAGGATGAATCTGGAAAAATCTTCAATAGCAAAGTTGTAGATCTCTTCGTCCTCGTTCCAAAAAGGTATAGCACGCCTCAATCCGATAAATATAGAATCCGTACGCCTCATTTTACTGAGACGTCGAAAAGCTGTCAATGTTCTGAACGAATCCAACACGTCATTTAAACAAAGTATCTTCTCCCATGGTTGAGCCTTCTTCTTCCTCTTAAGAAGGATATCATCCGAAGGTGTCTTGGATGGTCCAGCATCAATCTCCCTTTCTTGAAAAGGATTGGTCCTCGAATCCAAGGTCGCATATGATTTCGCAAAGGCATCCACACGAACTCCTGGATCGAAAACCTCATGTCCATGGAAACTCATCGCAAGACCAATTGTTGTAGGGATTGACCACTCCTTGATGGTTATTGTCTCAGCTTCATCTACAAAATCAAGAAAAGAAACTTGATTAGTGCACAATTCAGATTTCATATCAATGTCGATCATGGTGTGCTAACGTAATATGCACGTGAGCTTGGTCATTAATCCCTAAGTTTTCATCTAATGCTAGCAAGTTTTCATCCTTTTGCAAGGCTGAATTTTCAATTAATTCTAGGCTAGCAATATTAGAACAATTTTCACCATCAATGATCATATTACTAACTATGCCTTTTGCTATGCACTTAGTATGACACAATTCTTCTCTTTGATTATCATCACAAGGCTTAGGTTGAACACTTAAAGCCTTACTATCAATCAAAGAATCATTATGCTCAGATTCAATGCAATCATTATCATCACATGCAAGTAAATTAAGATCTTGATCATTATTATCAACATGCTCTACATTTTTAGCAATAAAAGAAGCATCTATCCTAGAAGGAACAGTATGTTGAATAGCATTATTGAGAGTAATATGATGAGTTTCTACCCTTTCATTAGATGGCACTTCAGCTTTAGGTGCGACTCCTTGTCCAAACACCGTATTAGAGCCAAAACGTTGAAGCTCTGTTGCCGTCAAGCTTTTATCTATCTTAGCTAACTTCTCCATGACGGTATTGTACCAGTCGCTGCCCTGGTTATTAGACATTGCAAATAAAGACAAACAAAGAACTATGTAAGGGTTAGTAAAATATAAACAACTCACAATGTGTTTCGCTCACACTCCCTCTCTAATTGGTATGTCACGCTTGTTGGGGCAATCAGCTTTGGGAAAATCAACAATCAAGCAAAGAACTTAACAATCAAAGTATAGAATCAAGAGAATGAATGAAACAAACAACCAAGAGTACTCGACAAAAGGGTTGTGGTACTCGACAAACTCAAAGAAAGCACTTGATCAAGGAAATCAGTACTTGACTAAGCAATTAACAACTCAATTCAAGCAAAACAGATGGATATTTGCAAGAATTCAACTCGAAACAAACTAAAGAGTAATCGACATGGGTCAATGTACTCGACACAATCAAAAGGAGAACTCGGCAAGGGCTGAGATCTCCTCGACACAACAGCTGGGCACTCGACGTGGGGAGAAAGTGCTCGACACAACAGCTATGAGCACTTGATCGACAAGATCAGTACTCGACACTCACAAATAAGCACTCAACAATGGTATAAGTGCTCGACACAGCCAGCAAATCAACTTGACAAAGCTGGAATTTAAAGAAGAATAAAAGAAAGTTAAGAAAGAATGGAAATTTACATCTTTTGATTGAAAACCTTTAGTTATGATGTTGTAGTTGCAAGGTAGGGTTTCAATTTAGAATTTTGTGGAGGTAATGTGTTTGGGAATAGGGCTGTCGATTTAGGCGAGGGAATCACCAACAAAGGTTAGTCCTTGGAGCTTTCTTGCACTAGATCAACAACCAACTAACAAACACTTTCTCTTTTTTTTTTTGTAATTTTCGGACTGATTTTCTCTTCTTCTTTTTTATAAACTAATGCAAGAAAGAACACTTAACAATGGAAGGACTCGAAAATTTGATGTAAAGGTGATAAAAGATAGAATATGCAGCCCTAAAGATAAATAAATAGGTGAGGCTTTTGTTATCTTTGGTAAGTGGATCTATCTAAAGCTTTAAAGATAAATGATAGATAAATAGGGATTATATCTACCAAAAATCAGATTTATAATAAAAGCAATAGATAAATAGAATTTAGATAAAAGATATATCAAAATTCCCAAAGATAGAACAAAGGATAGAAAGGATAACAAACTAGGGTTTGTCTTTGTGTGGAGGCTAATTTTCGGCCAAGCTAGACTTATGGGGACAAGGATTGCCGTCGGCTCTAGGGTGAACACAAGGGCTGTGCACACGGCTTGGTCGACTCCACTGGTCTCGGCTAGGCTTTGTATTTAGGCTATGCAACCACAAACAATCACAAACTCAATATTAGTGCAATAATAAAAAAGAATGTAAGAAGTAAACAACCAAATAAAAGACTGACTCTATTTTTGTGTTTTTGTGTTTAGGAAAAGAAAAAAGACTCAATCTTGATGTCGGAAACCAAAGTTCTGATGCCAATTTGATACGGGGTTAGCCGTGAGATGGTCCGATCTTCGACAACAAGCAAGAAACTAAAGAAACGGAGGCAAGGACTGAACAAGAAAGCAAGAAACGAATCAAGACTCAATAAAGACAGCAAGAAATCGACCAAGAAAGTTCAAGATCGACCAAGAACGCAACAAGACTCGACAAAGATGAATAAAGACTCGAAATTGAATAGCAAGAATTGAAAGACACGACCGATAAGGACTGAAACGATCTATATAGAACAAGATAGAGACCCCAGGCTTCCGTAGAAGGTAGGAACCAATACCAATGACTATATATCCCACATCTACAACCCTACACAACCAAGCGGACAACTTGGAGGCACAAGGAGGGGGCTTGTGGATACTAGGATCACCAAGTCTTGCGAAGTTGATGAACACAAAGCAAACCAAGCTGAAACAATACCAATTGGCAATTGAAGAGCACAACTCTATTCAATCGACAACCACTCATTGTGTTTCACAAGTTTGAGAGACTAAATTCTATTTATAATGTTCCCATTGAATTACAATGTAGGAATTGAAATATATAGGCCTTAGATAAGCTGATGGGCCGAGTTTAATAATAAAAAGATAAATCTAACATCTAATTAAAACACTTAAAAACATAAGTAAATAAGGTCTCTAGAAATAACACTTAAAATAGCCCAATTCGGCCCAATAGGATCCATTCTCGTCAAAACAGTGACAGACTTGCAAAGATGTTGAGTTTCGGCCAAAGTCTAGGATGAATCTGGAAAAACCTTCAACAGCAAAATTTTAGATCTCTTCGGCCTCGTTCCAACAAGGTATTCCACGCCTCAATCCGATAAAAATAGAATCTGTACGACCCATTTTACTGAGACATCGAAAAGCTGTCAATGTTCTGAACGAATCCAACACGTCATTTAAACAAAGTATCTTCTCCCATGGTGGAGCCTTCTTCTTCCTCTTAAGAAGGATATCATCCGAAGGTGTCTTGGATGGTCCAACATCAATCTCCCTTTCTTGAAAAGGATTCGTCCTCGAATCCAAGGTCGCATATGATTTCGCAAAGGCATCCACACGAACTCCTGGATCGAAAACCTCATGTTCATGGAAACTCATCGCAAGACCAATTGTTGTAGGGATTGACTACTCCGATGGTGGAGCCTTCTTCTTCCTCTTGAGAAGGACATCATCCGAAGGTGTCTTGGATGGTCCCGCATCATAAGTATTCATATTGCATATGTTTTTTCTTATTTACATTGTCTTGCATTTGGAGTATTCGAGTTCAAAATCTACGCTATTTTGTGTTTATTATATAGTTTTGTAATCCGAGCTTGAAGGGAGGCTTGAAAGATCCAGAAGAGGTGATTTTGGAGCATAAGAGAGGCTAAGGAAAGAGCATCAAGGAAGCTAAGGAGCATGATGTCGAAGACAAAGAAGAATCGTGAATCCAGAGTAGCGGCGCCTGCCACTTTTCCACCGGCGCCCGCCGATCCTACGCGTTCAGTGATTGTGATTTCGTCAGAAGATATTATTATTTGTTTATCATTAATATTATTACTATATTCCCTAGGGTTTTTCACGACACTATTAGGGTTATATATATTTAGTCTAGTTACAACTGTGGTATGAAAACGTTGGTTCATTGTTGTTTATTGAGAGAGAGAGAGAGAGAGATACTTTGATTATGAGTATTGGGTTATATTGAGTTCTGTGAAAGCATCAATTGTCTCTGCAGGATGATGACTATTGGGTTATATTGAGTTCTATCAGATTAGGGTTAGAAGCTCTATGGATGTATTCTTTTGATTCCTAATTGCATTGAATTGGTATTGTTAATTGTCCAAAGCACTTAGATCTCTCTGATGTTCTTTGTATTGTTACATTAAATGTAAGTGATTGTAAGTTACGGATCAATCTAATTAAGACAAGTCAACATAACTTAATAATAGCAATGAAATCATTCAAAGGATTATGAACCCCAACCATTGTCAAGAATTGTAGGTGAAACATTTCCCTCATATTATTATTACTTTGCAATCATTACTTCTTTTGCTTATTTGTTTGTGTCAATTGTTTGCTACAACCTTATCGCTATTTGCTTGAAAATCATCATAATAAGAACTACAAATCAGTCTTCTCTGTGGGATCGACTCCTTACTTTTCTTCTATATTAATCTTTTATTTAGCATTGAGTTAGGATATTATTTACATTTGGTGGATCAGAAACCAATGACAATATTACACCTGGTTAAAAAGTCGCACCAAATCTTGGCGTCGTTGTCGGGGAAGTCTAGTATTCGTTTTCTTTTGTTGATTTTTCTTTTTATTTTTATTTTCTTTTAGGTCTGACCTACTCTATATGGTCCAGACCTGTTCTACTAATTCATCGTCTTTATCGTTTGATCCAGATATTGAAAGATCTCTATCTAGGTTTAAAAGAAAACTTGATTTTAATCAAGAAAAAAAGATGACAATGATGGAACACATCATAAATCCGCTAAGAAGGACCTTAAGAAGCTTAAAGGAGTCAAATCTGAGTGCACAACCGCTTGCAATCAGGCTTTCTGCTCTCCCTGAGGGTTCAAGGTTTGAGTATAAATCCAATTGGTCTAGTATTTTGCCTAATTTTCATGGAAAGTCTGGAGAAGAGCCAAACAAACATCTCGCAGAGTTTGCTAGTATCTGCGATAGACTGAGACCTCAAGGCCTAATGGATAACCAATTGATGGTTAGAGTGTTTCCCTTTACTTTAAAGGATGCATCTAGTGATTGGTTATATTATCTTCCTCCGAAAAGAATCACTACTTGGGTTGTATTGAAGAAATATTTCCTTCAAAAGTACATTCCTGCCACTCACCTCAGAAAATTCAAGAAGGAATTATCTAGTATTGAGCAATCACCTACAGAGAGCATGTATGAGTATGTTGAGAGATTCAAGAAGCTTAAAAGAAGTTACCCATATCATGGTATATCAGAGGATGGTCTAGTCCTCTATCTCTATGAAGGTTTGCTTGATAGAGAGCACATTGTCATCAATGCTACAAGTGGAGGAGATGTCTTAGACAAGACGCCTGAGGAAGCAATGTAAATTTTCGAGGATTTAGCCAATGCTTCACAACAATATGGGAGACACCAAGGTGTGAGAGGAGTTCATAGATTAGACAACTCTGGAGATAGTCGCAGAGATGATCTGGATAGGCTTGCTGAGATAGTTAAGAACATGGCTATGCAGATGAATCAAACACATCAGTTTAAACCCTACGGAGTCTACGAAGATCCAAATCAACCCAATGATAAGTGCCCATTGATTCAAGAAGATGTTGTTGATGTCAATGCAATGGGTTATGGACCTCACCGAAACTTTGGTAAAAATTTCTACAATTCAAGATATAATTCAAACTATCAAAGTGGTTTCAATGGCAGGGGTCAGCATCAACAAGTACCTTATCAACGAAGGGGCCAATCTGAAAACCGTTCAAGGAATCGTCAACAGGAGGATAGGGAAGAGACTTTGAGTTTATTGTTGGAAAATATGAGGGTCAAAGAGAAGCTATTGAGCCCAATGGCTAAAGAGATTGGACAACTCAAAGCTAAGGATTAAGGCAAGCTACCCTCGCAAGTGGTAGTCAAACCGAAGAAGAATGTAAGTACCATGATCCTTAGAGGTAGACATGGCCACTGGTCACGGGTCGGGCGGGTCGACCCGTGACCCGCCGGGTCGGTGACCCGTCGAGTCACTGACCCGCCGGGTCAGGGTGCACGGGTCCAAGGGTCAGCTCGGGTTGAGGGTCAGGTTTAGGGTCGGGGAAAAGATAACTCGTGACCCGGCGGGTCCGACCCGGTTCGACCCGCCGGGTCAACCCGCCATTTTAAATTTATTTTTTTTTTGAAAAAATTTATTTTTAATACAATAAATTTATAATTATTATGTAAATTATATAAATATTATTAGAATAATTCATAATATTACATAATGTAATATGCAATGGCAATGTGAGACTTAGCACCCCCATTCTTCTCCTTTTATAGACTTAGCACCCCCCTTTTCCTCTAGTTTTCAATGTGGGACAAGAACAAGGGTAGAAACTAGAAACTACACCATGTCTTCAATCTCTACCATTCGGTTTTTAATGCCAAAAATCATTCTATATCATTCTATATGATACTAAGTTAGGAGTCTTTATGATATAATTTCAAATAATACAAATATTGTTATTGATAAAGCCGTTACACTTGTATAGTATCCTTAATGTCGAGTTTTCGTTTATTTTCAAAATGATATAGAACTTCGGATTTTCAAACACAAGAATGAAATATAATATTGGCAATACTTTTTCAATGTGTCTTTTCATGTACGTCGTAACAAGCAACCCAAGTATGTAATTCTAATAACATCATCATTAAGTGTATACACAATGTGGCTAATTCAACTTTAAACGAGAAAGTTTAACATATCTATATGAAGAAGAACCTAGATTTGAAATCATTGATCAAGAAATTAACATAATAATGCAAGTAAAATAAAATACTTATGATTGATTAATGGAACAACACAACTATCAATTAAGTTAAATAGAAAGATTAATCCAACATAACTTGATATATTGTATCATGATGTTTCATCACCATGTGTTATTCATTTCATTAAATCTTAAGAGGTAAACACTTTAATTATATTATTATATTATTATATGTTACATCATATAATCCAAATACTTAAATTACATTATATTCCACCATATAATCCAAAGACTTTAATTACATTACATTTTACATCATATACTTAAATATCAATTTCTCACATTTTCTTTCATATCTTATATTTCTGTCCCACATCGAAAGTGGGCTACATACCTCTATTTTCTCTATATATAGATCCTCATACCCTACTTGTCATTCCCACAATCCAACCTTTTCTTTCCCACATCTAAAGTGTGATGAAATAATGGGAGTGAAATGAAGATATCTATATATATCTTCCCACATACCATGTTTTGACAACTTTAAATCTTTCCATTTCGAAAGTGTGGTGAAAGACTTGAGTTGAGTTTTATTTTGGGTTTAAAACTTTAAAAATAAAAAAAAGGTTGACCCGGCGGGTCGACCCGCAAAACTCGTTGGGTACCCGATTTGGTGCCACGTGGCCGACCCGGCAGTCCGACCCGCCAACCCGCCGACCTGTCCCAACCCCGGGTCAGGGTTAGGGTCACCCTCCCCGGGTTTTCGACCCGGTGGGTCCGACCCGTGGCCATGTCTACTTACAGGAGGACAAGAAGTAAGAATTCCCACAAAAGTCATGGAAGAAGGACCTAAAGAAACTCATAGACGTGGATAAGGAATGAGGGAGCATCTAGCTCGGATTTTGGATCACCGCCAACCGACGCCCGCTGCCCCCTGCAGTCACTGATTTGATTGTTGATTCCAACCTTACCGCAAAGAAATCGTTGGAAGAGTTATCTTCTGAGGCTTACAAGCCTGCACCACCCTTTCCACATTCCTTACGAGCTTATAGGAAGTGGGAAGACGAGAAAATCTTGTACAATACATTTGTGCATTGTGAGGTAAACATTCCACTTTTGAATTTAATTAAATATGTGCATCTCTATGCTAAGTTTTTTAAGGAATTACGCACAATCAAGAGAAAGCAAAGGATGAAGAGAAAAGAAAAGGTATGTTTGAATGAGAATGTTTTTGCTGTTTTGCAAAAGAGATTGCCTGAAAAGTGTGGAGACTCATATATGTTCACAATTTCATGTGCAATTGGGAATACTAAATTCATGAAAGCTATGTTGCATTTAAGAGCTTCAGTTAATTTTATGACATATAACTTGTACATGTTTTTAGGTCTAAATGCTCTGACAGAAACAGGAGTGACAATACAACTCGTTGATTGATCTCAGATCAAACCTAGAGGAGTTGTTGATGATGTTTTAGTGAAAGTTGATGATTTAGTTTTTCCTGCTGGTTTGTTTATGTTAGATATGGAACACAAAACTTCTGAGACACCAAACATCTTAGGAAGGCCATTTCTGAGTACGGTAGAGAAAAAGATTGATTGTTGCGAACGTTCGTTGGCCATGGAGTTTGACGGTAGAAAGATTGATCTATTTATGATCCTGTTAACCTTTCTCCTGGAAATTCTTTGGATGTTCCTAATGCTAACAATGGTGATTGCATGGATGAATCTAATGATTTGTTAGAAATTCCTAAGGAAAAATATCGATTTATTTAATGTTGAATCTTCTAACAATGTGAAATTTGATGTAGGGAAAGAAGAGCTTAAGATGGAGATTTAGAGTGTGCTTAGTCCATAAGAACCTATTCTTCTACCCTATGAAAAGGTAATTCCAAATAGTGTGGAAGTTCTTGCAACTGCAAGACAACCTCCAGGAGAGATTCAAATCCAAGAGAAGAAATTGATTGAAGAAATGGATGAATGCTTGGATAGAGTGTTACACCTTCCTAAGGTGTCTGCACTTGTTAAGAAACAAACAAGTGTAGAGGACCCCAGTGGAGTTACTTGAGCCAATAAGAGTAACACATTAATCCAAAGACGTGAAACAAAGGGACTTATTGGGAGGCAACCCAAGGTAAGTAGGTAGTTTTCTTTGATTTTCGAATTTGTTTTTCAATTCAATAAAGTAGGACAAGTCTATTTGCTGAATTTTTGCAAGATTTTGTGTGCGAATTAACTTGTAGATAAGTTTGAACGAAGAAAAGAACGAAGTTGGAGATCTGGTACACCGACGTACGCCTCTTTAATACCGGCGCCCATCGTCTTTTCAGTGTGAGACGCGGTTTCTATTTTGGAAAAAGGCCACATGATTTTATATCTATCTATCTTATATCTTTTTATCCCTACATCTCCAAGCAACACAAGAAATCTTAAACCCTACTACCCAAATCCAAATTCCAAAACCTTAAATCCTTAGTTTCAATTAAAAAAAAGCCTAACTTTTCCTATCCACTATCACCCATTCATTTCATCTTCAACCCCACATCACAAATTCTATCACTTACTACCCCACATCCATCAATTTCAAATCCAAATTCTAAACGCCCATCAAATTCAATCCTTTTCACCATAACCATCATCTTTTTCACAACAAAAAAAGGCTTTGAAACCAAGTTTTTCACTTCAAGGAAGCAATTGGAAGGTATTTCGACATCCGGTCAATGATGTTGAAATTAGCATTTTTGGAGATCACCGTCGACTGGTGCCCGCCGCCCCCAAAACCAACGCCCGCTGCTCTTTATAGTGAGGCTTTTTTGGTTTCTTGTGAGTTCTCTTGTGATCTTCGTTTGTCTCGTGCACTATGTCTATTCGTTCTAGCATGGAGAAGCCAAAATACATGTCTAGAGTTGAGGATGAGCGTTGGTATCAGTTAGAGAGTCGAAGTTATCAAACAACTTGACTCTTTCATTTGGAAACATTGCATAGGCTTGGCGATCTTGGTCTTGTATTTTCCTTTTTGGAGAATGGAGGTCTAAGTAACTTTGCAATGTTGAGCGCGCCCAGCTACCCTGCATTGGTGTGCGAGTTCCTTGTAACTTTAGATGTGCGCTTCGATAGAGATATTTGCTTCAGGATGTTGGGCACCGAATATTTGATACCAAAGCGCACTATTGCTGTTGCACTTGGGATAAGTAAATTAAACCTTGGTCTTCTACTTCGTGTCGTAGCATGTCTTTGATTCCGCCTGCTGAGACTTGGGCTAAAGTCGCAGGAATTCCTGAAGGACATGAAGATTATCATGATTACCTTATCACACATCCCGCTCTCCGTTTAAGCCATAGAGTTTTGAGCCCTGCGTTCTATGGATTGGCAAAGCCAATGGTTGTCCCCCAGATGATGTGGATGTGGTTGTATTGCTTGACACCGGAATCTACTTACACACCAGTCTGGGTGTATTTGTTCTTAGCTACTTGTGCAAAGACGTCTACACTTGGGCAGAAGAGTGGTAGACATCCTCTCTTTATCTCTTTTGTTGGCATGATCAGTCTTATTGCGCATTATTTGAACATTGACTTGAGTTCACTACAACCATTAAATTCATCTCATTACATTGATACATCTACCTTGCTTAGCACTCACATCATTGAAAGGGTATTCCTTCAAGACACCGGTGAGGGTTTCCGTTGGTTATCATGCGCTAGAGGGGAGCATCATCAGTATCTTCCTACCACCCTACCTGTGGGATCTACTCTAGCAGCCTTCTGTGTTAGCCATGTTCATCACGCAGAAGGGATGATTTGGAAACTTCTTCGAAAAACATATCATTGCTTGGTCGTCGCTTGACCAAATTGGAGGGACAATGATAGAGTCTATTTTAGTCATGTATTTTGCATATTATATTAGGTAATTTTCATACATATTTTACCTATTTTATAGTTAATTTGTTTTATTTGGTTTTCGGAGTCTACACTAGTGTTTTTATATATTTCAGGTATTTAAGGGCTGGATCGTATGAGTCGGAGGTTGGGATCATTTTATAAATTATGAACAAGATGGGCCGAGTTACTCGTGACGAATTGGCTGATGATTGCAAGGCGGAAAGAAACCGAAGGTGAAGTGATGCCGAACGTGAAGTGCTGCCGGTGCATTTTACACTTCTAGTTCTTCATATTATATATTAGATTAGTTAGATAGAATAGCATTAGATAAATTATACTATATTTATATTATAGATACATTACGATAGATAGATTAGGATAGATAGTTAAATACTATATATACAATTCATACGGCGGAACGAATGAAAAGCCGTGTATACGAAAGCCGACTACCGTGATCGGCCGACTACCGTTTCCACTCTTAACCCTAACTATGTTTGGTTTTATTTTTATGGAGATCTAAACTCTCCCGTTTCGTCTACAATTTGAAGCTTTGTTTGGATTGATTGTGAGTTTCTAATTCTTGTTCCTTATTCCTATATTTGAATGTTTCGACTTCTTTGTGCTTGATTGTCTATTGTTTTATTCTATCTAGCCCGCGCAACTAGTTAGAATCAATTCAATTGCTAGGGTTTTGTAGATTCCTGGTTGTGAACCTTAACCCAAGTGGCAAACTTGTTCCTTTAGGGCTGGTTGAACTAATTGAATGAGTAGGAAGTTGGATGTGTTGTTAAATCCCTCGTTAGGGACTGCAAATACCTTGGTTAATCTCTGAACTTAAAGCTATCAATTGGGTTAAATCCTTCTTTAGGGACTGTTCGATTGATAAGGGTTGCTAGGACTGGTTGGACTAGTAACTATATTAGGTCGGGACAAGGGCATTCATAGGAAACATAAAAGGACGAGAGGAAGTTACAATGATCGTTTCAACCAACTAAAGTGGATAATTGTAGGTGAAACTATTTTATTAATCCTTATCTCCATTAATTTGTTTATAGTTTATTTTATGTTCTTTCTTATTTACACCATTCAAAAACCCCCCGTTTCATTCTAATTGGTAAATAAACTTAACTTAGGAATAACTTGATTCTCTGTGGGATCGACTCGTGCTTACCACACTACATTAGTTAGGTAGGTTCAGATTTATTTTGATACGGTTTAGGCGACTAAAAACCGTCCATCAAATTGGCGCCGTTGCCGGGGAGTCAAAGTTTATTTCTTTGTTTTGTGTGTTTGCTGATTATTGTATATAACTTAACTTTGTTGTGAACCTATCTTACGGTTCACGACACCCTTATTACTAACATCTTAAGATGAGATTAATGCAGTGTCAAGGAGAAAATTTTCACCATTATTTTACAAGAGTGCATAATTTATTGGACGCCCGTTATGCACGGGGTTACCAAGATAGTTTGCAAGATATGGTTGTTTGTGTACTTGAGGGCATGACTCCTGAGACCAAAGAACTTGCCGAGTCTATGAGTAACTGAGGCTTGGCAAGTTTCGACTTATCAGAGATGTGGGATTTTTTCTGCTACATGGGTCACCAGGTGGAGCAGGAAGAAGCTTTCACACGCCAGGTTATGTTGGAGCAGGTGCTTAAAAGGATGGAGCGAATTGAGGAACAATTGAACCAACTTAATCAACCGATGAGTGAGTTGGTAGTAGAGCAATTGCTAGCCTGAATTGCGATTATTGAATTTGCTATGGAGGGATTGTTGTAGGATCGCTGGTATTATACTAGAATTTTGCATTTTTATTGTGCTGAACTTGTGCTTGAGAGCTGCTGGATCGTAGCTTCCGCAGAATGATCCTGTTTGTTTCTTCTTTGTTGATTTTGGCTAGGTAATGTGAAAAATCCGAGTGTGAATTAGAGTGAGTTTGATAGTTGGTTCTCATTCTGTCATTACTTGTCCTAGGGATACTTCCTTGATTTTACTTATCCTTGATTTTTCTCTGTTGAATTTTGAAGCAGCAGAGATTGCTTGTGGTTTTGTTGGAATTTCAAGGAAGTTATTTTAATGAGATCATATGTTGAATTTTGTAGTCTACTGAAGCTCCTCACTGTAGCTGATTGATTTTTTCTTTCTATATTTGAAATCAGCTGGGTAGTTTTATTTATTCTTCAGTGCTAATATCAGTATAAGCCTATATACTTTGAAATGGTGCACATGCTTAAATTTTTGCTTACTAAGTTCTTGCTCCCTGAAATCACTTGAATTCCATGTTTCTAAATTGTCATAAGTGATTGAGTAAGTACTGATAAGCTGATTTTTGATATACTAGGTTTGTTATTTCTTTTGCTTGGATGAAATTATTAAGCTTAGAAAGTTGGACTGCTTTGTTGTGTTGTGTTTTCTTTGCCTTGTGTCTTGGCCAGGACCTTTGGAAAAGGAGATGATGCCTATATTTATCCAACTCCGAGAAGGTTCACATACGCCAATTGCATCCAAGTTGCTGGTGAAAGTTTCTGCTGAACACTGGGGCTGTAATTTCTACTCTTTCCTCCTGTTTTAAGGGTATTAGTACTTAGGAATAGTCACCTATCTTGCTGATTTTTCTGCTTTTGATATTCCTTTGTTACTAAATTGAATTTGCTGCTAATTTCTATTCTAGTTTTGCTTGTTTTTCTGCTGTTTGTGGTGTTGAACGGGTCCTATCACTTTGAGAAGTTGGTGAATTTCTTGGTTGTTAAAAGGCTACACGACACCACTATCTTCGCTTGAGCTTAGAGCTTGTCTTTGAATGTCTGATTACATTGTAAGTTTCCTCTACCTCTTTCATTCTTTTTCTTTACTTTGAGGACAAAGTATGATTTTAAGCATGGGGTGGGGAATTTAAGTGTAGATCCGTCTTTATATATATGTTTTTTTTTTTTTCAATTTTTGTTATGCATTTCATTGCATTTAGGTGTTATTAACGATACTCATCTTGGTTTAGGTTGTCCTCTAATTTATTTTTATGATCTCATTGCATAAATCCCATGATTTGATTGAATTGCTTGAAAATGATTTTGGAGCATGATTTGAGAATATAATTGAACAAGTATGATTCATAGTTGCGGTTTAATTGAAATCTAAAAAAAAACATAACCTTTGTGAGTTTATTTTGGCCTTATAGGGACTTTACATGTTATTCTCTTTTGCTTTTATTGTGTGATTATACTCTCTATATGCTTGTTTTTCATGACCGTATTGCACATGTTTGTTACTTGTGAATTTCAAATGATTGAGGCATGTTTTCTTTAGCCATATTATACCTTATCTACCCTTTGCATTATCCTTTGCTTGAAGCCCATCTGAGCCTTAAAGCCTATTTTTTTTATATAGCTCCACAAAAATATATCATAGCCAATGATTAGCATGACCCTATCCGGGAATTAGGAGGAGAAATGGTGAAAAATCTTTATGTTGGAGTTGCTTTGAGTGGAGATGATGTATGTATGGTTGTGCATTGCGAGAGGCATAGCCAAAATAAGGTAACCCTTCTTGCATAATAGAGATGACTTATTACTAGGGGCCTAAGGAGGATAAAATTCACTTAGGAGTAAAAGTCTAGTAAGCTTGGACCTAGGGAGGATAAAATTCACCTAGGGGCAAAAGTAAGCATACAAAGAAAAAAAAAAGTCATCATCCAAATAAAAAAAATGCATAAGTTGTATGGCTATTGAAATATAAATAGTGTTTATTGCTATGTAATGGAGTTTATGTTATTGGAATGGTTTGCGACGTATGGAAGTTTTGGTGTTGTTCTGGTTGGTTGTTGTTCCTTTTTCCCGGATTTTTAGCACCACATGCCTAAATATTTCTCATACCTTATGTTCCTACCAAAACCCCATTACGACCCTATAAAAGTCCTCATGATGTTGTTTGCAAGTAATAACATTCACGGTGTATAGAACATTTTGGATTGAGTTGAGAGTTGGACTTTAAAGCCTAAACACATGAGAGCTTGAGTGAAACACATTATCCCGATGAGGTTGGATTAAATTTGCCTTTACTATTGGATTACTCATATACTTGTTAGGATGTTTGTTCTCTTATTCATGGCTCCTACTATGTGATGTTGCTTTTCTAAACTATATCATAAAGATCTTATTTGTGGGATAATTAATTTTATATTTGTTTTTCATTGCTTGGGGACAAGCAAAAGCTTAAGTGTGGGGGAGTTTGATAGCATGCATTTAGGTAGGCATAATGGGTTGCATTTAGCTTAGTTATTATGCATATCATGCACGGGTTAAGTACAAAGTGTCTTTATTTGTGATAGTTCGCTTGAGGACAAGCAAAAGTCTAAGCATGGGGTAGTTTGGTAGAGTCTATTTTAGTCATGTATTTTGCATATTATATTAGGTAATTTTCATACATATTTTACCTATTTTATAGTTAATTTGTATTATTTGGTTTTCGGAGTCTACACTAGTGTTTTTATATATTTCAGGTATTTAAGGGCTGGATCGTATGAGTCGGAGGTTGGGATCATTTTATAAATTATGAACAAGATGGGCCGAGTTACTCGTGACGAATTGGCTAATGATTGCAAGGCGGAAAGAAACCGAAGGTGAAGTGATGCCGAACGTGAAGTGCTGCCGGTGCATTTTACACTTCTAGTTCTTCATATTATATATTAGATTAGTTAGATAGAATAGCATTAGATAAATTATACTATATTTATATTATAGATACATTACGATAGATAGATTAGGATAGATAGTTAAATACTATATATACAATTCATACGGCGGAACGAATGAAAAGCCGTGTATACGAAAGCCGACTACCGTGATCGGCCGACTACCGTTTCCACTCTTAACCCTAACTATGTTTGGTTTTATTTTTATGGAGATCTAAACTCTCCCGTTTCGTCTACAATTTGAAGCTTTGTTTGGATTGATTGTGAGTTTCGTTGGAATTTCAAGGAAGTTATTTTAATGAGATCATATGTTGAATTTTGTAGTCTGCTGAAGCTCCTCACTGTAAATGTTCCTGGCACAATGCTTCCAAGATCTTAAGGGTCAACAGACAGCTTTGGAGAAGTGATTAGAGGAGATCTACACTAATCTTATGAGTCCTTGGTTTCAACTTTGGGGCCATCTTCGCCATCAGTGTGGATTTCAGCCTCCGCCTCCCCAGTGATGCGTTAGTATCCCTTCCTTCACTCTGAGTTTATTTCAATGTTCTTTGTGTTTATGCGTTGAGGACAATGCAACATTTAAGTGTGGGGGAGAGGTTTATGTTAGTTTAGTTCGTGTTTATGATTCCAGTTTCATGTTTAGTTATGCTTTGTTAGTTGTTTATGTTTATGTTTTGAGATTGTTTTCATGCATCATGTTTATGATTTGTTTTTGTTATTAAAGTTAAAATTTGAAATTTTTTTAAAAAAAATGTCAAAAAAAAATATCCAAAAATAGCATGCATATATATGTGTGTGTGTGTGTTATTCAAATACTCTTTTAGCTTATTTTGTCCTCCATTTCATTTTAGCATGATCATATAAATCCCATGGAATTCTGGATGATTTAACCTTGTCTTGAAAATTGTTTTATGTGAACATGATTTGGCATGTGTAATTGAGCATGTATGATCTAAGTTCCTAGGCATGATTGATATCCAACAAAAAATTTGCCCTAGTGAGAATTTTTAGCCTTAGAAAGGATTACATATATTTCTCTTTCGCTTTTGTTGTGTGATTTACTCTTCCTATGCATCTATCTATGGATATTGACATAGTTATCTACTTTTTAGGCTAATTATATACAAGATCATTGCTTATAAGTTGCATATGATAGAGGCACCTTTTAGCCTATATTTATCCATATCTACCTTTCATCATGTCTTTGTGTGAAGCCAAATTGAGACTTTAGCCATTTTCTTTGAAGCTCCAAAAAATTCATGTTTTCCTAGCCCATGATAAGCCTTACCCTTTCAAGAATTGGGATTTAGAGTTGGTTATGGATGTATTTTTGAGTTTTGAGGGAAAAGCTAAAGTGAGTGCTTATTGTTTATGGTTTTGAGTGAGACGTAATGTTATGTGATTGATAATGCATATTTTAGATAGGCATTATAGGTAGTTCTTATTGCATTTATATAGTGGTATTGCATATGTTTTGGTCTATTTCTGTATCTTTCTTGTGAAGTATTTGAGTTTGGAATCTACGCCTTTTTAGTGTTTATTCCGCAGTTTTACATTCCGAGCTTGGATGGGAACTTGGAGGAGCTTAAATGACTAATTTTGGAGCATAAGGAAGGCTAAGGAAGGAGCATCAAGGGAGCAAGGAAGCACAATGTTGAAGCTAAGGAAAGATCGTGGAGCCGGAGGAGCGGCGCCCATCGCTATTCACCGGCACCCGTCAGTCCTTCGTGTCAGCAAATGCCTAATTAAGTCCGAAGATTCTATTTCATTATTTTATTATTATCTTATTCTCTAGGGTTTTGCACGACTCTATTTAGGTTATTTTCATCTTATTGTTGAGAGAGGCTACTGGAGGTTTTACGTGAGATACTTTGAGAGAGATGAGCGTTCTTTTGGCTATGAGTTGCTAAACTCATTGTTTGGCATGTGATTCGAAGATATGGTAATCGATTGAATTGTTAGGATTTGATTTCAATTAGTTATTTATGAGTCTATTTATCATCTTGTTCGATCTTATTGATATGTATTTGTGTTCCTTTCTATGCTTGATCACCATGTTAGAAATTGCATTTATGCTATGAATCCGTTGATGATTTCTCGATAGCAAACAAAGTCATTGATTTAGTGATATTTATATGCCTTTGTAGTGGACGATAACAATTGATCTATGTCAAGCAGGTGTTCTTAGGGCCGAGTGGGTCGTTCCCTTGTTTCCTAATTGCATTGAATTAGTGTTCCAATTGGTCTTAAGTACTCGAATCATTAATACTATTCTTGAGTGATGCCGCCTTGAATAAGTGATTGTATCTTTGCGTAACAATCGATATTAGGTTAGTCGACATAAACTCTGTAAATAATATTGAAATCAATCCTAGGATCTTGAACCTCAACCATTATTGAGAATTACAGGTGAAACATTTTTCTATCTTATTATCAATACTTTGCGATCATTACTCTATTTACTTTATTTTGCTATTTCATTAGTTGCCACAATCTACTTGTTGATGTTATACTAATCTTTTGGTTGAGTGTTGAGTTAGGATATCATTATTATTTGGGCAAAGCGAAAGCTAACAACGTTCGCCGCACAACAACGATTTATTCCTCATATTTGTATTTCATGCATATAGCTCAAAAGAAAAGAAAAAAAACGCTGAAAAAAAAAGTGAATAAGAGCCTTATTTATTTTGCATATGAGAGTTGGATAAATGTTTGGTTAAATGGGTTATTTTGAGAGTTTATGTTATTTTGAGAAGTTGTTGATGTTATTTTGTGAGTTATTATATTTTATGAGTTTATGTTCTTATGTGAGCTTGATGTACTTTTTGAGTTATTTTGTGTTATGTTTGAAGTTTTAGGAATCTTGGTTCACGGAATTGATAGCACCACGTGACAAAATACAATTCATTTTCCTTATGTTTCTACCAAGCCCCATTACAACCCTGTCGAATGGAATCTTCTTTGAACACTTCCATTGAGTGAAAGTCCTCTTGATGTTTCTTGTTTTGCTTTGATGTATCCGGTGGAGATTTTGTGATATAAGTGTCAATATTTGAGTTGATGTTTGCATATGGAATTGATTTGAGTTTATCCTTAAAGCCTAAATACATGAGAGTGAGAGAAATACATATTTGCCATTGTGGGGTTGGATTGATAAGCATGCAGGCTACTTGATCATCCATATACATGTTATGATGTTTGTGTGCCTTATTCATGTTTGCACTTTGGTTGATGTTGCTTTTGAGGAGGAAAAATTGTGATGGAATCTCCTGTGGGGTGCATTGATTTATGTTGATACTTCATTTGCTTGAGGTCAAACAAGAGCTTAATTGTGGGGGATTTGATAATGCATATTTTAGATAGGCGTTATAGATAGGTGTTATTGCATTTAAGTATTCATATTGCATATGTTTTGTCTTATTTACATTGTCTTGCATTTGGAGTATTCGAGTTCGGAATCTATGCTATTTTGTGTTTATTCTCCAGTTTTATAATCCGAGCTTGAATGGAGGCTTGAGAGATCTAGAAGAAGTGATTTTCGAGCATAAGAGATCTAAGGAGGATAATGTCAAAGAAAATGAAGAATCGTAGATCCAGAGTAGTGGCGCTAGCAGCTTTTCCACCGGCGCCCGCCGGTCCTGTGCGTTCAGCGATTGCGATTTCGTTCGAAGATATTATTATTGGTTTATTATTATTATTATATTCTCGAGGGTCTTGCATGACTGTATTAGGGTTATATTTAGTCTATTTACAACCGTGGTGGCAAAACGTTGGTTCATTGTTGTTTATTGAGAGAGAGAGATACTTTGATTATGAGTTGCTAAACTCATAGTTTCGCCTGTGATTCGAAGAAATGGTTGGATGAATTATGAGGATTTGATTTCATATTGTTATGCATAAGTTTATTCATTATCTTTGTTCTTCATTGATTTAATATTTTCACAAGTTCTCTCTGTGACCGATCATCTAGACAGAAACTGCATCTTTCCTAGCAATTCCTTTCATTAGATTGGTTTCTTTGTAGCAAGCAAGGGAAATTAATCCCGTGAAGGCATCAATTGCCTCTGCAGGATGATGACTATTGGTTTATATTGAGTTCTATGAAATTAGGGTTTGAAGCTCTAAGGTTGTATTCTTTTGATTCCTAATTGCATTGAATTGATATTGCTAATTGGCCAAAGTACTTGGATCTTTATGATGTTCTTTGTAGTGTTACATTGAATGTAAGTGATTATGAGTTATGGATCAATCTAATTAAGACAAGTCGGCATAACTTAAGAATAACAATGAAATTATTCTAAGGATCATGAACCTCAATAATTGTCAAGAATTGCAGATGAAGCGTTTCTCTCATATTATTATTACTTTTCAATCATTACTTCTTTTGCTTATTTGTTTGTTTCAATTGTTTGATACAAGCTTATCGCTATTTGCTTGAGAATCATCATAAGAATTACGAATCAATATTCTTTGTGAGATCGACTCCTTACTTTTCTGCTATACTAATCTTTTGTTTAGAATTGAGTTAGGATATTATTTGCATCTGGGGGACCAGAAACCAACGACAATATTACACCTGGTTAAAAAGTCGCACCATTACTGTTGTAGGAGTAAATCAAGTTTAAAATATAATAAAATAAATCAAACCAGATTCATGCCCACGCAAATAATTACAAGACCTCCTCCCTATACAGGAGTGGGAAGTCAGGATCGATCCACGAGGAAGCGTGTCAGCGGATCTCAGGCAGCTGTAAATCTCACAGACAAAAAAGAAAACATAAAGACAGAAATAACAAAGCAAAGCAGAAAAATAAAACAAAGAAAGAGATTAGTCGATATCATCAAAGAGCTACTCGATATCGACAAGAAATATCGACACCAGAAACTCAAATCGACCAACAGAAACATAGACTCAGAAAAAGAAGTGTCGAGTAAAACCCTCCTCGATATCGAGTAAGATCAACTCGATATCGACAAGAACTTCCTCAGAATCGACAAAAGACAGAAACTTAAAGATGCAAACTTTCGAACACAGAACGGAGATTTTCAACGAAATAAATTCAATAAACTAACGACTTCCAAAGCCAGGGTACCAACACCACAACGATAACCATGCAAAATAACACATAAAGGCATACAAGATCATGCTTTTCATCAAATAACTTTCGTTATTAACAAATAGGAATATAGAGGCTTTCGCATAAACCCTAATTGTTACTAACCCTTTTCACATAATTAACCCAAGTTGCATTAAAATCACTTTCGCTTCAATAACACAAACAAGGATCGCCTTCAACTCTCGCAAAAGAATCATGCTCATAGGGATAGAAGACGAATTGTATAAAAAGATTAAACCTTTACCGCATCACCTTACATGGCTACCGTCGGGCTCACCCCGGCCCTAGAAGTGGGTGGACTACTCGCTCTTCATTATCAAGAAACTCATCAATAAACAAAAGAAACTAACTTGCATTGAATAAAACTAAAAAAATAAAGCTTACAACCGAACAAGCCAAATCTGCTTTCGCCTTTCCGCCTTGCTCGCCACAAACTCTCTCTCTCTACTACTACTCACTTGTTCTCTCTGAAATTGAATGCTTAGAAATCAGCCCCTAAGGCCTTATTTATATGCTTCATTCCCTCTCTAATTAGGAAAGAAGATCCTATCTATATCTATATCTACTTACTTAAGATAAAATAATGGAATAAATAATTAAATCCATAAAGAAAAATATATCTAAAGTAGTAAAATATCTTCTTGTGTGGGTAAATCTTCTCTCCATAGATAGAACTTGATAGATGTGGATAGAATCGGATTCCTTTCGTCCCAAGCAAGCCCAAACCACGTCGGACAGCTCACCGCGTAACGCGGCCCAGGAGACCTTTCCTCGATATCGAGTAGTTTACTCGATATCGAGTAACGTTGTCGTCGACTTCGGCTAGCTAGGCATCTCGAGTAACTGGTTCTCGATCTAGCTCGGGCAGGCGCTACTGATCTTGTCGATATCGAGAAAGGTACTCGATGTCGAGTAAAGGCTACTCGGCATGTCCAGTCTTCGGCCTCGGCTTCTCGATCAGGCATTGCTCGATCATGTTTGTCGATATCGAGTAAAAGTACTCGATATCGAGTAACACTTGGCTCCAGCCTGATTTGTCCTGGTTCCGTCGTTCTTTGACTTTGGACTTCTGTAGTTGATTTCCGAGCTTTTTCGTCCTTTCTCATAACTGCTGTAAATTGCTTCGATTTCTGCGAATTTAAATAGAAACTGGTGTAGATTCCATGATTTGGCAAATAAACATAAACTACATAGATTTTGTACTATTCTAGCACAAATGCATGAAATGTATGCAAAAAATGATATAAAAGTTATTGTAAAACATGGCAAATTCAGCTCACAACAATTACCCCTCTCCTCTTCCTCTTTTTGTCTCTCTTAAATCCAGTGCTTGTAATTCTATAACATGACTGCATTTTTTCCCCCTGATTTATCAGCACTGAAATTTGAGATTCTGTAGAGGAGATAAGGAGTTGGGTCTTCAAGAATTGAAATTAGGTCATTTGGGTTAGTCCAATTTCCATGATTTGTGATTCAATTTGGGGGAATTCAATAATTAGGGTTTGCTGAGAATGGAGTCTCAGGTCCAGCTGTGTACAACTTTAAGGGTGATTTCACCATTTAGGGAGGAAAGTGGGGATGAAGAGCTTTCAGTACTGTCGAGGCACACCAAGGTGATTGTTATGGAAACAACAGGACTAAGTTTGTATTGGTGGGATTTCAAGGTGTTGTTAAGAAAGCAATTGGGCTTGGCAGATGGCATTGTCCAATAATTACATTGGAGAAATCATAAACATTTTATAGTCGATTTTAAATCCGGTCCAACCGGTCTTAACAGTCCATGAACCGCAAAACCCGGGACCATAAGTTCCAATCCTAGTCCGATCCACAGTCCAAGTCCTTGGAGATTCTGATCCATCGGTCTTGGACCGGGCCGAAATTTTCTATTTAGTCCAAACCGGAAGCCCAACCCTACACAAAACTGGACTGCATGACATACAACGGGAAGCTTGTCAGGACAAACTTGGCTAACATTATTCTGCCAGCAAAGGATAATGTTTTACATGCCACCCTTGGAGCTTCAAGGTCACCTCTCAAGGAGATAGTTGTACCTTGCCCCTGTCTTCCTACCACATGACATAGGAACTCCGTGGTAGTTGCTGAAATCATTCGAGATAGCAACTCCCAGCTGCTGGCTAACCTGATGTTTCAAGGGGCCTTCCACTTCTTTTGAAAATAACACGAGTCTTTTCATAATTCAGCTTCTCCCTAGTCTGTGTGCAAGAAGTGCTCTTAGCAACGTCAAATCACCTTGCCCTGTTCTTATGTGGCTTCGGCTAATAAAACTAGATCATCCGTGAAGAAGAGGGGCAATAGATCCACATCACCCACCATCACTAACTTCCATTCGCCTTCTTGAACAGCCCCTTCAATGAGGTGTGAAAGTCGCCCCATATATAAGACAAACAAGTATGGGGAGTGGGGATCACTTTTTCGGATCCTCCGTGACGTCGTGAATCCGCTTGTCTTATCCTCATTCCAAAGAAGCACAATCTTCCCGCTCGTATGGCTTGTCATGATCACCTTTGTGAGTTTCGATGGCATGCCAGCTTTAGTGAGAACTTCCCTCAAAAAAAACCCACCGAATTCTCAGATGCCTTTTCAAGATCTATCTTTATCATCATCCATTTTCTTCGGTGCCTCTCCGACATCGAGTGTAGCACTAGCTTCCTAAATGGTCACCACATTGTCGATTATTTTCATTCCCTGCATGAAGCTAGCTTGTATTGGAACAATCAAGTCGGGGGGGCACTCTTTTAAGGCGATTGACAATTGCTTCAGATGCGATTTTGAAGAGCACGTTCAGCAGAGAAATCTGTCTAAATTGGACAGCCCGTGAAGGAGTTGGTATTTTCGAGAGAAGTACCATGAGAGCATTACATACCCCCGTCGAAAATCTTGCTTCGTTCGACATCTACAGAATTTTCTAAGTGACTTGGAGACCGACAATTGACCAATTCTTTTGGTAAAAAAATTTCCGAAAAGTCATCCGGGCCTGGGGTTTGAATTATAAGGACCCATTTGCTTTATCGATTCCCACATATTTTTAGCAGCAAACGACAACTCTAAAGCCATCTTATTCGCATTGTTGAGTGGAGGAAAACTGACTGATCCATCATGTGCAACAAGGATTGAAGTGCACGGCTCAGCTATATAAAGAGCTTTGAAGAAACCCACCACCATTTCTTTCACCTCCCGGGCTTAGTTACCCAATCACCTCTTACATGCAAAACAATCGTGATTCGATTCGCCCTCTTTCTCATAACTGTCGAGAGATGATAATACTTGGTGTTCCTATCACCTTCAAGAATGAAGTTTGATTGGGATTTTTATAACCATAACGCTTGTTCCTGAGCAAGAACCTCCTGAAGTTCCACCTACACCCTCCTTTCAAAGCTCATATAGTGCCGAGAAGCCATGGTGGCCAGGTTCCAATGAATTCCCTCCGACCTGCCCCGTAGTTACCACTTCTTCCGAAACATGCTTTCGTAAACCTCACGGTTCCAATCTGCAAGATTAGACAACAGGTTGTTCAAAGCATTACAAGTATCCACATTCCTCCGCCGCTGAGTGCTTATGAAATCAAAAAAAAATCTCATGCATCAGCCACGCAACATGAAAGCGGAAGGGCATGTTAGTAGTGCTTGGCTTCCCACACTTTCTTCATTGACAGGTCGAGTCTGTATTGGTTCGACGCTTCGTTGGTGATCTGTCGTATAATTTTGTGTTAACCTCGGTTTTATTTGTTTGTACTATTTGACGCGGTTTTTTTGTTTGTCGAATTTGCTCGACCTCTCGATTAATTAATGTATCTGATTTTTTGAATTATTACCTTTCTTAGAAAAAAAAAAGATTGATGATTTTTTTTTTCTTGAAGTTGTGATTATTTTTAAGAAAAGATTGATGATTTTTATTTTCTTGAAGTTGTGATTATTTTCTCAAAAAAAAAAAGTTGTGATTATGAAAATAAAGAGATGGAAGAGAGAAGAAACCCGGCCTTTAAATTCTCCCATGTGACCTCTGCGTACTACGAAACTTCAAATTTTCAACGTTGTCATGTATTTAATTATTAATTGAATAAACTCCGTAAATAAACAAATGACGTCCACAAGCTAGCTACCTACAGATCGATGATCACACCGGCCATTGCGGCTATACCTTCAAAGTTCAACCCCTCCTTCACTATCTCATCATACTATAACATAATCATACAATACCAGTTGAAATTCTATATATTTTGCGGTTTTATTAATTAATACCTAGATACTATCTCAAAATTATTCAATTAATTAATTAATAATCAATTCAATTGCTGATCGATCTATTAATTAATTACAAACTCTAGTATATATAAAATGACGATTGAAAGAGTATTTTGACAAATGAAATATAAAATGAAGAGCACGGTTTGCGATGGCTTTCAACGCGAGCCACCATGTTGAAATTTTCGTATAGGGGATATATTTATTTGTGTCAAGAGTCAAACAAGGGAGCCCTCCCTCCCTCTTTAAGTACGTAGATCGATCTGTTTCATCGTCCGCTCACATTTACACATAACTGCTCATCATAATACCATACAGGCCGTACATATGGAGGAGATCAACAAGAAGAAGGAAAAGAGTGGATCCAGCAGCTGCAGTCAAGATCACAATCAAGATCAAGACCCTGCTCGCCGAGATGATATAATCTCCCTCAAGGTGAAACTTGTGTAGTCAAATTAATTAAACTGAACGTCGAGGTGAGATAAGTATTTTTTTTTCTGTCTAATGATACATAAATATGGTTGTACTGTGTGTAGGCTGTTAATGGAGGGATAAAGCTGGGGAACAATGAGGATGACTCTTCTAAGCCTTCCACTTGGAAAAAGGTATACATATATATATATATATATATATATATATATATATATATATATATATATATATCATCAATTGATTCGGCTTACATGTATACTATCAATCTATTGTGTTAATTGCCCCAGTCGGGGTGGCTCACTGATGGGGAGCAAGGGGATGTCAGGAGGTCTCGGATTCGATCCCCCTCCGCCCCTTTCTTTGAATTAAAATTCAAGGTTTGCCTTGATCCTTTCGAGCCGATCGGCACAAGCTGACTTACCTACTGTGTGGCTCGAGTTTTCCAACTTTCGAATCTATTGGGTATATTGTGCATAATTTTCGAGTCTTTCAACTTTCAAATATTCATTATATATCGAATTGGCATGGTTTAATACGGAAATTATATTCATCGCAAATCATCGTCAGGTACAACATAGCACTACGAAGTCCCTCTAATTTCGACCGACCTCGTTTCCACCTTGATTTAAGATGTTAATTGACTAATTATATTTTCAGTATCTATATATAGACAATTAGAAACATGATTAATTGGAAATGACTCCTAGTCTGATTGTATGTTGCCTATGTTAAATTGAACTAATTTACAAGATATGATTTGCGATGTATATATCTAAACCACATCTTTCCTAGCTTTCATAACCCAGTTTCAGTCAACTCTTCAGTTTTCTACATAATAAAAACTAATTTCGATTATATATATTATGACTTCCAATTCCTCAATTTCCTCCTCTCCGGATCCACGCAGCAGTTGATTATTTTTCCCCTGATCTCAAAGTCATAATCAGCTTCTAATATTGTTTATTAATAATTCTAAGATCGAGGCACTTTTATATAAATTTGAGAATCTCCGGCCAGCAAATGAAAACTTAATACAGTACATGGTGATAATTAACTAATTCTTGCTTACACAAATTGAATACAAGAACGTACTGATCGATTGAGTGGATGCAATAAACGGGAATGGAAAAAAAAAAACACAAAAATTAACTAACCATATATTTTTAGTTGTTGATAAATTTAGGTCATTAAATAAATAAAAATGAAGGAGATTGAATGTAACTTGTAATTATTCATTAGTAATGAGGTGATTATTCAAAAATATTTTTTGCACATGAAATTATTTATTGGTACCATATTAAATGATTATTCATATATTTCATTTGAATAATTATGCTTGTACGTACACTTGTTAATTTGTATATACGAATATTATTAATTATGTACATGCAAATCTGACGAATAATTTGTATGCACACATTTACATCGTAAGAGTTTATACACCCGAACGGCCGAACCATGATATCCTATGTATAAAACTCGTCATTTAGTTTTAATTGTGTCATTTTCCCTAACTTTTAAATTGGGGTTGTACATGACTTGCATGTTTCTTTTTCCTATCTTTTTGTCATAATGTAAGAAATATCATGAATGCTTGTTGAAACAGACTAACGAACTCGAGTTAGCGAAAGTCGAGATGGGAGAAGTGATGTTGGAGAACAAAAGGCTGAAATCCGAGATAGACCGGATAATGAAAGACTACCAAGCCCTCCAGACACGCTTCCATGAAATGGCTCCAAACAAATCCAAGTCTCACTTAGAAGATATAGGAAACACTTGCATCGACAACAATCAAGGGACCACTCGACAATTAGAGGATGGGGCTCATGAGCTCACTCTAAGCCTAGGGAGAAACACAGTTTTCGATTCGAAGAACAACAACCGCCCTGATTTTAGGCCACATGAAACACTCAAGGAGAGTAGTGGATTGTCTCTTTCCTTAGATTACAATAAGAACGAAGGTGGTTCAAAAACATCAACCGAACAAGTTGCCCCAATGCAGAACTCAAGCACGGACAATAGCTTAGATGAGCCAAAGGATGAGTCCGGTGAGGCATGGCCGCCAAGTAAGGTGCTTAAGAACATGAAAAATAGTAGTGGCGGGGGAGGTCGAGATGATGAAGTTGTGCAACAGCCTCCTGTTAAGAAGGCTAGAGTTTCAGTCAGAGCTAGATGTGATACTCCAACAGTAAGTATATATATATATATATATATATATGAGCCATGGTATTGAAATTCAAATTCAGATACATCTGATCCGTTAATTTTGCTATATACAGATTCATTGACTAATTAAGATGCACTGACAAAAAAAAAACTCTTAATAGATGAATGACGGATGTCAATGGAGAAAATATGGACAGAAGATCGCTAAAGGAAATCCATGTCCTCGAGCATATTACCGTTGTACGGTTGCCCCTTCCTGCCCGGTGAGGAAACAGGTATACTACAAAATATCATTCTTTTCCTACCAAAAAAAATATCATTCTTTTCCTACCAAAAAAAATATCATTCTTTTATCACCATGTTATATTTTGAATATAATTATATGTTCAAGGTTTTAGATTAAACGGAAAATATGGTGCAACGGTTTGTTTGAATTTGGATATGAATATGAATATGACGTCAATATAGATATATGAATATGATATTACTTATACTGACATAACACAAAATGAATAACATCATAGCCATATTTACATACAACAGTATTCATCTATTCATATCCTCATACATAATATTGATAATAGTGTAACACAATATTCATTTGTTTCGGCGTTACACCATCTTTTTTGTTTAACTAGAACTTTTGTGCATGCACACGCGCACGCATACACATCAATAAGTATGATAATCATATTACAACAAACGAATAATTTTCATATGAAAAAATTATGCACACATAAATCAGTTTGTTTGTAGTTCACATCGTAAGAGGTATATATATGTATATGTGTGTGTGTGTATATATATATATATATATATATATATATATATATATATATATATAATCATTGCATTGTTTTAATAGAACACAAATATACTCATCTATGAGTATAATGATTTACAAAAGTAATCAAGCAAAGATGAGTTGATCTAAGCGTTACAAACTATAAAAATTGAAGAGTGAAACCTAATATGGAACTCAAACGTAATGTTTGATCTAACGAAACCAAACAAATTGTTGATTGTTCAAATGTAGGTTCAAAGATGTGCTGATGACATGTCGATCTTAATCACCACCTATGAAGGAACACACAACCATTCATTGCCAATATCGGCAACTGCCATGGCCTCAACCACATCAGCTGCTGCATTTATGTTAATCTCAGGCTCATCCACAAATAGTGGACTCGGATCAATAGGCTCATCTCCCACAACAACAAACACATCCACCAACTTTGCTAGCAACTCGGTCTCAAACCTCCCAGGTTTAAATTTTAACTTCTCAGACACATCTAGATCGAGCCCATTATTCTTACCCAACTCGTCGTTCTTACCATCCCTTTCACAACCAACAATAACACTAGATCTCACCACTTCATCAACTTCATCCACATCCATATCTCAACTGAGTAAGTTGGCGCCCATCAATTTTGCACCAAGGCCATACCCTACCGCCACAAACCTCACTTTCAACTCCTTAGACATGTCCAGTTCAAACCTTACCAATAAAACCCTCCCTATCTCTTGGCCTCCAAATGGACTTCTCAGTTACAACACCACCAACCCGACAACCCACGCCAGAACCCAAGTTGGCCCAAAACCAACAACAAATGGAGCTATGTCTTGCGATCAAGAAACCTTTTATCAAACACTTTTGCAAATGATCAATCCTAGCCCTAATTATAATATCCTTACACCTAACTCTAGTAATAAACAACCACCGCAACCATCTCTCGAGACAGTAGCTGCAACCGCTAAGGTGATCACTTCAGACCCAAGCTTCCAATCAGTCCTTACTGCTGCCCTATCCACACTCATCGGTAAAAATAATAACACTAATGGTACTAGTAATGTTGGGGTTAGTGCAGGAAACCCTAATGTTGTAGATAATTGTCACAATAGTGATTTTACCCACAAGGTTAAATGGAGAAACCTGAAGTCGTCAACATCTACCTTAGCTGACGATGGAGTAAAGGCTAGTAATGGATGCACATCTAGCTTTTTAAGCATTGAACCAAACAATACACCCATTTCTCCAGATGCGAATTTGATGGTTATTTCCTCTCATCTACCATTTCCGGCTCCATCCAAAAGTACTTCTACGAGCTAGTAGAGAATAGATAAAAATAAATTGTATGAATTTGATTATCAACTTGTAGTATGTGCATATATATAGTTTCATTCTCTTTTAAAAAAATAATTTTTGTATGTTTATTAGTCGTTTTTTCAAGTGTTAATTGTTTTGGCATGTCATGAATCATGTGTAGCACGGTTATGAGAACTTCCCTAGTATTTTTAATCGAATTACATGTATAACGTGAACATTTGAAGGAAAATTTAGGACAAGTATACTTGTTTTTGTCTTATGATACATTTAATTTGGATTTAATCAAGGTTATGTTGTACAGAGATGTGAGTTGGAATATGTAGAAAAGTAACAAAGTTTTTCTATGAAGTGTTAATGGGTTGTAAGCCGAACTGGTTTCTGTGAAAGTGGTGGATCACGGTGATGTAGTATAGAGCTTGTTGAATGAGAAACGCATTTGCCTTGAGTGAGTTGCAAATCGAACATTGAGCAATGTCTCTCAAGAATTTCACCATTTTCTCTCTTAAGTGCACTAAAGGAGAAGTTGGAATAGAACAGGTACTCAGAACAGTTAAAAGTCTAGAAGAAAACAAGAGAGGGAGAAAAGTGGAAAATTGTGGTTTTCGATGATTGCAAACTCTAACCCTCGACATTATTATATAGTGTAAATTGCATCTACTTGATCCATAAGAAAAGAGATTTCCTAAGAAAAATGTGTTATCTTCAAAGGGTCATGGATATCCAAAATGGTTTACATATAAATTAAGTTTCAGAGAGAGAGAGAGGGTGAGGTATGTTTAAGGGTTTTAAGGACCATATGGCATCCATGTTGTACGCCTTTCGATAACATTGAATAGATATGTATCCCTTCTCATTGCAGGGGAAATAGATAGCATATGGAATACGTCACAAGGAGCACATTTCCTCTTAAGGTAGTTCTCCATATAGTTAGGAGTTTTTCTTCATGCATTATCCTACGAATATCAACACACAGTCTCAGCTCGAGCAACGAGGCCCTGATACAAATTGTTAGGAGCTCTTGGGAGGTTGTGTTAGCATTACTAAATAAGTTAGGCAAAAGAAATTGCAAAGCATGACATTTGATTTAAGGTGGAAACCCTCTGACTACACACTTGTGCAAGATGAAAACCATCACCTTCTTTTTCTGTGTGGAGGATTTTCAATAGGTATACATATTTTATTGATCGAAAAACCTATGTCACACTAGTAGAAACTCGAAGCACTAGTTGCTGACCATTTACCACCAATAAACCTAAGCACATATGTTATAAAAACTAAACTGGAACAAACACAAACAAAGAATACAAGTGTATCACACAAAACTTAAACTCATGGAAGTATCATACTGAACCAATGAGCTCCGAGGCAATGCGAAGCCAATCCTCTCCTTTATTCATCATCGTCTTCTTCTCCTTGCCTTCCGTACTTTTTCCTTATTCCACTTTTCCCCTTAAATCCTTGTAGTCGGCCTTCCATAATGGCAACACATCCGTTGGGTAAGGAAACAAATTTCTTTTCTTGGAGTCTTGAGGTTCCAATTTTCTAAATACACTTCTCAATGGAAAAAGGTCTTTTATCTTCCAAATCTACAGTCCATAATTTCATCTTCTTCAAGCACGTCAACTGAATATTCCATGGGACCCACAAGATATTATCAACGGGTTTCACTTAGCACACACCACGTTGCCTTTCTCCTATGATCATCATGAACCTCAAAAAGTAACTTTGTCAAAGGTTCTTCATGACCTTCTCATCACCTGTTCAAATTGTATAAATACGAAACGTAGACAATAAACAAAAAGATCTTTGCAAGCACCAAACACAGAGTTCCTAGACAACCCTTAAGACCTCCAACACTTTCTTTTATAAGGAGGTGATCTATCAAGTTCATCTTAAAATAACCACCCAACATTTGGGCTATAGAATCATTAAAAGTGTAAGCTCATCATCACAATATACTTGTTGATGTCAACAAAATAAAAAAAACGTACGAGATGTGCATAGGTTGTGTAGGATCACCGAGCATGGCGCCTCACTTAAATACCTTCTAGGATTGAAGACATTATTCCATTAATTGTGCATAGGATTTTCCATTCTTTGGATAAATGTTTCGATTATTTATATATTATGACATATTATTTACGCTTTATTTTTATTTTTATTTCTAGTTAGGAAAATAAATCAATTAGGCAAGTTCTAATCTTTATTCTTAAGTTACCTAATTTTATCTTATATATATATTAGAGTGTTTATTTAGCTTATGGATAGAATTACATTATAGATAGAATTAGGATTTCTAGGGTTTCACTTTGTTATTAATACCCTATTGGTGAATGAATAAAATTATGAGAGATTAAATTGAGGATAGAGGTGGCAATTGGGTAGGTCCGTTCGGGTTTGGGTTCGGGTTCAGTTAGTCAGGTTTCGGATCATTCGGATTTTGAGTAATGTCTAATAATTTGGTCATTTGGTTAGGTCGGGTTTGGGTTTCGGTTGTATCGAGTTTCGGTTGTATTGAGTTTTGGTTATTCGAGTTTCGATTGTCTCGGGTTTTGGTTGTCTCGGTTTTCGGTTATTTTGGGTTTAAATTGTCTCAAGTTTTCATTATTTCAATATTCATTTTGAAAAATTTACTAGAATGTATCTTAAAGTTCGGGTTATTTCGGGTTTCGGTTATAAAGGGTTCGAGTACGTCTTAATGGGTTTCGGTTGAACTGAGTTCGGTTCATTTGGATTTGGGTGAGTTTTGGTTATCGGTTATTCGGGTTTCAGGTCCAAAATGGATCGGGTTGGGTCGGTGTTCAGAACAATTGGTTCTGGGTCGATCGGGTCAGATTTTCGGGTTTGGGTCGAGTCTTGCCAGCTCTAATTGAGGATGTCCGAGGGAGGAAAGTGGACCATATGACATGCTCGGAACTGGGCTCGAGCAAAAGGACCGGTGACAAGAGTTCCGAGTAGTCGGGAAATTGTGGACAGCTTCTGAGGCTCCAGATCAGTCTTCAAAGATTGCCGATTTCTTGTCAATTGACTTGGCTTCTGGAGACGTGCAAGAACTACTTTTGTATTTCTTGAAGTCGCGGTCGCGTATTGGGGCAGATCTCGTCAATCGGAGGTCAGACGAAGTAGGAAACAACGTTTTACCGAGACGTCGCCTGAGTAAAAATGATTCTGAACGAGGGATTAAGGGGTTGTTTGGAGTGACGTTTTTTGGGGTGATTGAGGGTGATGATGGGGCTATGGAAGGCCTTAGAATGATGGTAAGATAAGGGATGGAGATTGAGGGATATGTGATGCAAGATCGCTCTCGAACTCGCACTCCGAGCTCTCTTCAACACTCGATCTTCCACACTCTAGGCCTCGCACTCCAAGTGTTTCCGACCCTTTGATTCCTTCGCCTCTCACTAAGGAATCTCCTTCAGCCTCTCACCGAAGGTTTTGTTCCCGGCCTCTCACCTAAGAACGAGATTCTTGACCCGAATCACAGGAAGCTAAAATGCTCACTTTTGATCAAATTCAACTTGTCTTCAAAAAAGTTCTTACATCCCTTTATATAGGAAAAATATTGAATCTATGAAAAATAAAATAAATTAAAATAAATTGATAAACTAATGATGGATAATACGAAAGGGTTTCCGAGATTTATGACGGAGAGATGGACAACCATAATAGGGGAAAACGAATGGTCTTGTTTGCCATCAAAGAGATGGAAGGTCGGAAATACCTAAAGCTCTGTCATTTAATCCGACCTTATTGAATTCATTCCGTCTTTATTTATTGCATTTCCGATGAGCTTCTAGAATTTCGGACTGCTGCAAAGATTCCTGATTTCGGCCATCTTCCAAGCTGAATTGACAATTGAATCCTTCAATAAAGTTGTATCCACTTAAAATATCTTTCCAACAATTGCTCATCGACTTCAATCAGAATTCTATACATCCAGAACGAGCCAAAACACCGACATGTCGCCAAACAGTTTTCAAAAATGAAAGTTGATGTTCAGCTCCGAAGACAAACCTCTGTAGGAAAAAAGAGTCGAGCTCATGGGTGACTGACGTGACCCGAGGACCGGGATCGACCAAGGCTCGAGCTTTCGAACACTCTTTTTGTGGAACTAATTTTTGTGGTTTATGAAAACTGAAAAGAAGGGATATGTGGAGCAAGATTCATAAGCCTCTCACCCTTGAATCCCCAAACACTCGATCTCAATCCTCTCCGAATCGCACTCCGAGGATCTCAACCCTTTGATTCCGTCGTCTCTCACTAAGAAATCTCCTTCAGCCTCTCATCGAAGGTTTTGTTTCCGGCCTCTCACCTAAGAACGAGATTCTTAACCCGAATCACAGGAAGCTAAAAGGCTTACTTTTTCTCAACTAAACTTGACTTACTTTAAAATGAAGTTCGTACAAGAAATATATAGAATGAAAATGTAGCCCCAATCATCTCTAATGGATGTGGGATTTATTTGATAGAAACAAGAGCATGAAAAAAACGTCTAGATTGGATCTGCTGGAAAGAACGTCCAATTCGAGCATCTTAGAGACTGATTTAGGAGAAGTGTCCTTCATGAAAGTTATAGCCACTTAAAATAGTTTTCCAACAAGTGCTCATTGGCTTCAATCGAAATTTTATGCATCCAGAACGAGCCAAAACACCGACATGTCGCCAAACAGTTTTCAGAAATGAAAGTTGATGTTCAGCTCCGAAGACAAACCTTTGTAGGAAAAAAGAGTCGATCTCATGGGTGAATACGATCACATCACCATACTAGCCCAAGACCCAGATAGGCACAAGTAATGGTGTGTGATGGTTAGGCCGCCACGCACCTCAGCCCTCAGGTAAGCCCGATCGTTGGTGGTTCACTTGATCCTGGAACTCGTCGGTGGGATTCTAAAAATTAGCTCGTCATTGGCACCGTATGTGGGAGGACTCTCACACTAAGAGGTAATCTAAGATTTAATCTAAATTACATAGCATAGCTAGCCGCAGAACTAGCTAGCTCATCAAGCATGCATGTAGCTTAGCGGGCTGCGGCTCATTTATTATGAAGCTTAGCTAGTCGCGGAGCTAGCTCATCAAGCATATAGCTAAGATGATCGTGGTTCATTAATTATGTAGCTTAGCTCACCACGAATCATTAAATATGAAGCTTAGCTAGCCGCGGAGCTAGCTCATCAAGCATGTAGCTAAGCTGACCGCAGCTCATTAATTATGTAGCTTATCTCACTGTGGCTCATTAAATATGAAGCTTCACTGGTCTTGGAGCTAGCTCATGAAGCATGTCGCTTAGCTGACCACGGCTCCTTTATTATGAAGCTTTGCTAGCCGCAGAGCTAGCTCATCAAGCATGTAGCTTAGCTGACCATGACTCATTAATTATGTAGCTTAGGTCACCGCGGCTCATTAAATATAAAGCTTAGCTAGTCGCGAAGCTAACTCATCAAGCATGTACCTTAGCTCAACGCGGCTCATTAATTAGGAAGCTTAGCTCACCGCGGCTCCTTCATTTAGAGGCTAAGCTATCTGCGGAGCTAGCTCATGAAACACGTAGCTTAGCTAACCGCGGCTCCTTTATTATTAATTTTAGCTAGCCGCGGAGCTAGCTCATGAAACAAAAAGATCTTTGCAAGCTCTCGACGCACCACAACGAAGATATTTGATAAGCCCCTCGACGCTCAAGCTTTAGCTCGCGAAGGGCCTCCTTGATTGAAGCTACAAGCTCTCGGAGCACCACTACCAATGTATTTAATAAATTCCCTCTCAAACGATGGAGGGCCTCCTCCTAGTAGCTACAAGCTCGCGGAGATAAACTCTTAATTGAGTATAAACTAAGTCCCTCCCAAATGATAGAGGGCATCCTCCTAGAGCGGCTACAAGCTCGCGGAGATAAACTCTTAATTGAGTATAAACTAAGTCACTCTCAAACGATTGAGGGCCTCCTCCTAGAGCTAGGGGTGTGCAGATAAACCCGAAACCGAAAACACGACACAAAAACACGATAACACGACACGAAAAAACCCAAAACCGAAAAAATACGACACGATAATGACACGAACCGAGAAAACACGGCTCTAAACGATTCGTGTTTGGGTCGGGCAAATCCCCTTATGGGGTACCCGACACGAGCCGTTTATATTTTTTTAATTTTTTATCTATAATAATATAGTACTAGTATTATATTATCCCCAATGAAACAGATTGTTTAAACGGCTTACTGGTTAAGAACTAGAGGGATTTTCCAAATGGAGTAAAATGACTCGGGATCGATCCCCATTCCTACCCATTTTTACGTTTTAAGTTACAAAGGGGGAGTATATCTGTTGGGTTTTTTTTACATCTCCTTTCTTTCACAGTTCCACTTTCTTTTCAAACCCTAAAGGCCCTAAAGAATGAAGGTGGCGATCCTCTCAATCCTGAACTAAAGGTGGCGACTACTCCCTCGCTCTCTCAATCCCGTCGGCGACTGCTCCTTCACTCTCTCAATCCAATCGATTCTCTAGACAGTTCGGATACGGTTCGGCCATTTGGGGCTTAACGGTTTCGGGTACCCGACACGATTATCCGGTTCGTGTTGGGTACCCAGATATGCACACCCCTACCTAGAGCGGCTACAATCTCGCGGAGATAAACTCTTCATTGAGTATAAACAAAGTTCCTCAATACTGGAACTTTAGTCCGCAGAGGGTCTCCTAGAGCCGCTACTAGTGCTCAGAGAACGACTCTAAACGAGTACAAACCAAGTCCCTCGACGTCGGAACTTTATTCAGCATAGGGCCTCCTAGAGCCGCTACAAGCACTCGGAGAACAACTCTAATTGAGTATAAAATAAGGCCCCTCAACGCTGGAGCCGAATTAAACTTTTTGCCCACGGGGCCTATGGGCGTGTCATTCACACAACTCATTTTCGCAAAATTAATGAAGGATCAAATTACTCGTGCGTGTTTGAACTACGAAATGCTTGATTCTCTCCTTGAGAGATACGTAGCCAACCCAATAATAGTTGGATGCAGCCCCGACCAATGAACTTACTTGAAACCTTACACTAAGTGTCAGATATATTACGTACTCTATCTCGGAGGAATATGAATGAGATATAAGTATATATAACATATCGTTTTAATCGAACCCTGTTTAAGTCATGACTTGACTAAAGTTCTAGGAGCTATGATGATGCACTAATATAAATATCATTATTTGTGGTGCCACGAGTATGAGTGGACGTAAGCATAAAATGTGGTTCCCCGCTATATAAGTAAAATCTCAAAATCAAATCATCCGCGAATGAAATATATCTATATAATGGATAAAAGTTCCATAAGTTTGGTAGTTGTTGTCCATCCATGACCAGAAAAAGACATCAGATTAACCCATCATTTGTACGATAAACCCGCACCAAGAGATCATCTGCGGGCTACCAGCTCGATGTGGGAAAATCCACTCACCCAACACATTGGACACTTGTCATACCTCATATGAAACGTGTCGATATTTACAAGACAAGTGTCAGGCTAGCGGACAAGTGTCAGATGAGCTACTTGATGAATCAACTATAAATAGGTCTCGAAGCCTCGTTTACAGGGGTCGGTTCTCCATTTATCTCGGGAGGCATAGGGCGGGGATCCATGGCTCTACGAGCCTATTGGAGCGGGATTTGTCCCGACTCGGTAGGGGGCCAACACTTGATGATGTCCGAAGGAGGAAAGTATGTGGACCATACTAGCCCAAGACCCGGATCGGCACAAGTAATGGTGTGTGATGGTTAGGCCACCACGCACCTCAGGTAAGCCTGATCGTCGGTGGTTCACTTGATCCCGGAACCCATCGGTGGGATTCTAAAAACGGGCTCGTCAATAAACTCCTTATTATTGTACAAGACTAACATGTCACCTTCCATGACACCTTTTAGCCCGGCTTTGCTCAGAAACCCTCTAGTGATTATGTTCCTATGTAAGGAAATGACATAGTAGACATTCTACAATCTCAGGAACTTACCTAAGGGGAGCTTCAACATGATCTTCCTTCTTCAAGGCTTCAAGGTTACTGGAGTTCCTCAAGTAAACTTGCTCCACTATAGCAGTGGCCTCAAACTCCTCAAATAGCTTCTTTTTAGTCAAAAGTACTATGTGGCTTTAGCTTCCATAATCCATTTAGCTAAGTTGATGGTGTTAGCTTCATAAATCATTGTAGTGATGACCTCAGCATCTTCTTCGGCAAGATTGGTGATGCCCTTGTCTTGTCCACCATTGATGTTTTGGTCATTGAATTGAGCATCTTTGCGACCATATCACTTGTAAGCTTTATGTCTCGGTTTTCCACAATCTTAGAACTAATATTCTACTTATCTCTTTTTTTAGTCTTCTTGAAATTCTAAAGCTTTTTAGTTTCATGTACACTTTATTAGCTTGGACGCTTCATTTAGTTGGTTTTTTGTGATAGATTTGTTCTTTGGGTATCACGTACTTCATGAGGACAATGACCATCAACAACAAGAAAGCCAATATGAGGTACAATTGCCCAAGCTTACAAGTGGTGGTGTGTACAACAAAAGGAACATTTACAACAAGGGAATATTTGGAAGTGGAATGTCCATAAGATAAATTATTCCCCCTTGTAAAAAAAAATATATTGTCTATTAGAAATGAGATACTAACTTCCACAGGGTCTAAAGAAGGAGCGTCGCTTCTGCTGAATTCATGGGCAACATGAGGAAAATTTAAAATAGATGAAGCATATGAGTTCTACCGAAGGAGAGCCCCGAAAAAAGCTTGGAGTAGTGTGGTTTGAGACAACACTATCATACCCAAACACTCCTTCATCTTATGGCTCGTTTGATACATAACAATTGGCTAAGCTAGCCAATTGCTAAAACAAAATGTCCGATCTTGCGTATGCTCCTTGATTCCCCGTGAATTGATGTCAATTCACACGAGACTAATGCTTGATCGGTGGAGCTTGGCTGAATTAATGCACACAAAATCGAAATCGGCAATCAAAGCGACGTGGGTTGATTGCATGAAATCCAAAATCAAGTATATGAAATGAATTTCGGTCAACACTTGCGGCTTGACCACCAATTGCCACTTGAAATTAATTTGATCGAAGAATTAATTTGATTGGCGGCATAAGAAACGGGTGAGGGTTGGTAGGGTGAATACGAAATTAGGATTGAAGGAGAACGTGAAATTTAGAATGTAAAAGATGAGGAGCGACTAGGGTTGAAAAAAAGAAGCACTTAGCCAAGTGCTTCTCTTTTAATTTCAACCTGCTTTCTCAAATAGCCAAATTACAACTTAAATAGGTGAAATTGGTTCTTATGCAAAGAAACCCTAGCTATCTCACTTTTATCTAAAATAAATAAATAAACATAAGATAAAGACTACTAATTATATCTACCTAACTAAAAATAATGTTTTCTTAGGGAGCAAGGAGATAAATATCTCTCGCTTTATTTCTCCTAAATAACTAAATAATAATAATTAAAATAGATAGGATAATTGTCCAACAACCGGTCAGCACTGCAGAACCCTCGGCGCCGACCCTTCAAAAAGCTTGAATCCATGGTGGCGTCTTCTTCCATGGTGGCGCCTTCTTCTTTCTCGGGATAATCGGGTCCTCGAACCGTCTTAGCCCAGAGAGGGTCAATCTTGATGGCATCATTCTCCTCCACTTAGCTTCAATTCGTCCTCGAATCGACTGGTGGTAGGGCACTAGGGGAGCAGCAGCCTGATCTTGAACAAAAAGAAGACTATAACGGACAACTACCAGCAGATTTTGAGGTCGAGAAGCCTCAAAAACAGTAGCGTTCATGATGGCCTTGGAGCAATCAACATCAATGATCTGAATTGTCTCCTTGGTAACATTGATCTCCTCATCAACGACCTTCAATTTTGGCTCAACATCAGCGAAGAGAACCTCACGAACATCTCCGGACACGGTCAACAAATTCTGTGCAGAATTGCTGTCAACATGCAGATCCGATTTGGAGGCCTTCCCGGGGGATTCTGGTTGCGTATGACTCACCGTTGGAAAGATCTCAAAGTTATCTACGCAGGGAATCTGAGATGAGGCGATTCCGATGTCGGAATCAACGGGAATTTGCAAAACAAAATTGTTGCGCAATGCTGTTTTCTGGGCACGCTGGGCAACGAATTGCTCCTTCATCTTTGCCGCAATGGCATCAAGCCCGGCTTGAAGCCATGCCTCATCCTCTCGTCGTTGTTGTTCTCGTCGTCTCTTTTCCTCCTCAATCTCCGCTTACGTTGAAACCAAACGCAATGTCTTTGAGCCTCCCTTTGTCGCTGCAAATACCTCAAGAGTTCGGGATCATCATCCCCATCTCCCCATATCTCCCAAGTCATTATCAAATCAACATGACAATCATATCAAGATCAAAGAGAATACGCACAAACTTTCGCTCTGAATACCATTTGATACGTAGCAATTGGCTAGGCTGGCCAATTGCTAAAATTAAAGCCTGAGTTTGCACGAGCGAGACTATCGAACAGACAACCACGACCGCCTCGCACCCAATGAATCGCCGGCGTGCATATATTGTAGTGGAAAATTAATTAAAACTTGCTAATTAACGTGACGGCCACTTACAAAGTTCCCAATCAAAGTGACATGGGATTATTTCATGAAAGTAAATTTGAATGTAAGCAATTTTTTAGATCGGCAAAAATCAAAGCAGAGGAAACGGTGAGGGTTGGTAGGGTTGAATTCTTAATTTCAACCTGCTTTCTCAAATAGCTAAATTACAACTTAAATAGGTGAGATTGGTTCCTATGCAAAGAAATCCTAGCTATCTCACTTTTATCTAAAATAAATAAATAAACATAAGATAAAGACTACTAATTATATCTACCTATCTAAAAATAATGTTTTCTTAGGGAGTAAGGAGATAAATATCTCTCGCTTTTATTTCTCCTAAATAAATAAATAATAATAATTAAAATAGATAGGATAATTGTCCAACAACCGGTCAGCACTGCAGAACCCTCGGCGCCGACCCTAGGACCCTCAACGTCGACCCTTCAACAAGCTTGAATCCATGGTGGCGCCTTCTTCTTTCTTGGGATAATCGGGTCCTCGAACCGTCTTAACCCAGAGAGGGCCAATCTTGATGGCATCATCGCTGCAAGGAAAAGGTTAGCAACTAAAGACCTCATCAAATTGATGGAAGTTGTGCTCACCTATAACTTCTGTAATCAAGCCAATGAATCCCATGATCACATATTTTTTGCTTGTGATTTTTCTTCTAACATCTGGCTACAAGTTAAACAATGGTTGAGAATCTGGAGAGAGATGCGCACCATGCAAGTAGCCCTCAAATGGATGAAGAAGGAAGCCCGAGGCAAAGGTTAGCAATCAAAAGCAAAAAGGATTGCTTTAGCAGCAAATACCTATCATATTTGGAAAGCAAGGAATGACAAGGTTTTCGAAGAGATAAAGTTTGGAGTGCAGAGGAGCTTATCCACCTCATCAAGAGACATGTATACAAGGCCCTCTACAGCTCTTACTCTCTCAACTTCACACCATCAAGTGTGCTGCATAATGGTCTGAACCATGAGGATAAATGAGCCACTCGATACTGAGCCATCTATCTCGTTGTCGAGCCTTCTCATAGCAACAGACGCCTCAGTACCGAACTAGCCTGACTTGGAAGTCCTTTGGATGGGTAATTTTGGGAGTAAATTAACCTTTTAGTAGTCTTAAGGGTTGGTGCTTGCAAGCACTTATTTTTTGGTCTGCCCACTTAGGACTCTGTGATATTGAGTCGTCACTTTGGTGTGCTAATTAATGGGGAGTGACGACAACACTCTTGATGGCCAAGTCGAAAGAAGTGTTGTCGTTGCTCCGAGTTCAGATAGTTGTGGCTTGATGAGATAGGATCCACACCAGAACCTTGTGTCCACCACACCCCATTCGAATGGAACCATTTCTAATGGTCTCCGTGATTTTAGTAAAAGTACCAAGGTCCCTATGGCTATTGTTGGTGCGTAGAAACAAACTCTTTTATACATATTTTATTTTCCAGTTTTAATATATTTTAACCTTAAAACCAAAAAAAAAAAGTTGGGGCCTTCATTATTTTTGAGCTGGAACAAAAGGGAACGTGTACTACGAGTACGTAGTCAGCCCGCATGTGCATTACAAGTGTGTGGTGAAGGGAACCAACATGTTGCGGGAGCAAGGAATGGGAAGAGGAGTCTGAGTGAGCGAGGTCTGCAGGAGGGCTCAAGCACAAATCCAGAAAGAAGGGAGAAGGAAGGGGGTGAGCTTGAGAGTTTGAGGGCGACTGTGTAGGCCCCTTGACTTGCCGGCACCGATGTTGGTCGCTGATGACGTAGGTCCTAGGCATGGCAAGGAGTAGGAGCATAATGGAACCCCTGTGAGCTTTGATTTGGAGAGAAAGGTTAATCGAGAGAAGAAATTACTACAATCGCTCTTTAGATCGGGGGGTCGAAGTGTTGCAATTTTAGATCTGGGCATCGATCACGATCTGGGGAGTGAAGTGATTGCTCTAAAGTCGGAGTATGTCGTGTGATAGCATGCATTTAGGTAGGCATAATAGGTTGCATTTAGCTTAGTTAAGATTCATATCATGCATGATTTAAGTAGAATTTGCATATTTGCTCTCTATGTTTGTGGAGTCAGAATCTACACGTTTTTATTGATTATTTCAGGTAACTGTAGATCCGAGGAGACATGGGTTGATGACGCATTAGATGAGGATGTCTAGTTGATCGAAGAAGCTTACATGAAGATCTAAAGAGGTCCTGAGAAGAAGAAGCGAGCCTAAACGAAGAACAAGTTTGCAGAAGTTATCGTCAGACATGCTGAACTTGTTTTGCACTTTCTGGAGGCCTCGGTTGTTTGATTGACTATTATGACCATGCGTTGGAAAGCTCTTTCAGATACCTACAACTTTTCTGTTGACGTCGAGAGCTGATTCAGAGTAGATTTTTCGTAAAAGACCATTGCATCAGGCGCAGCACATATGCCGCGACCGCAGCACATCAATGAAGCAGCGGTCGCAACTTCCATGCCGCGGCCGCCGCATTTGCCCAGAGCGACGTGTTTTGTGTTCAGCGACAGTTTCCTATTCCAAAACCCTATTTATTCTATCTTTGTCTTTTGGAGGCCGACTTGAACACGAAGGGGGCGAAATTGAGAAAGGGTTTAGTCCTAGGTTTCCATTAATTCATTAGGTTAGGATTCAAATCGATTTTAGTTGGAGAGAGAGAGATGTTCGCCATGGGCGGCTAAACTCTCTTCATTCTATCAACAATTTGAAGCTTTGTTTGGATTGAGTTGTGAGTTTCTGAATTTTGTTCCTTATTTCCTATATTGAATGTTTCGACTTCTTTGCGCTTATTAATTGATTGTTTTGTACTATCTTTTCTGGCCAACTTGTTAGATCAATTCAATTGCTAGGGTTTTGTAGATTCCTGATTGCGAACCTTAACCCAAGTAGCAAACTTGTCCCTTTAGGGCTGATTGAACTAATTGGATAGGTAGGAAGTTGGATGTGTTGTTAAATTTCAAATACCTTGGTTAATCTCTGAACTTAAAGCTATCAATTGGGTTAAATCCTTCTTTAGGGATTGTTCGATTGATAAGGGTTTCTAGGACTGATTGGACTAGTAACTATATTAGGTCGGGACAAGGGCATTCATAGGAAAACCAAAAAGAGCAAGAGAAAGTTACAATATCAATTCAACCAAATAAAGTGGATAGTTGTAGGTAGATCGATCTTCTCTAAATTGTTTTGCTTCAATCTGTTTATAGTTTATTTTGCTTTCTTTCTTGTTTCAATCACCAAAACCCCCCTTTCTACTAATTGGTAAACACACATTGCTGAGAAACACTTGATTCTTTGTGGGATCGACCTCTTACTTACTTGCTATACTAGTTTGTAGGTTTGAGTTTTATTTTGATACGGTTTACGCGACTAAAAATCGTTCATCATCGTGGCCCCTTCTTTTCTCCCGTCGAGCTCAGCAATGGTGAATTTGAACGTTTGGGTGGAGAAAACGGAAGAGGGTCTAGGAGGCAAGGGGTTGAGATGAGAGGACAAAGGGAGTGGCCTTCAATGGTGGCAGAGAGAGAGAGGGAGTTTGAAAAAGGATGTTGACGTGGCGGCGCTATAGAGCTCCAGAAGGTGGCTCTTCTAGAATGATGCCATCTTCCAGCCAATATGTGTTTTCGAGCTCGTCGGAGGAAACGGAAGCCTTATCTGAAAGAAAGGAAAAACTCGAACGCACATTGCGGATGCGTGGATACGATCGTGTATCAAGCGATAAAATCACCGTGTAAATAGGGATCCCTTAAGTAATTACCTCAGTTTTATAAATAACTTGCAAAAATACTTACTTTAAAAAAAAATAACTCAAATTTGAAACCTTACAAAAATACCCTAAACAATTAGTAAAACTAACCCAACAATAAAAAATTCTAAAAAACAAGAAAAGGTAAAATCAAATTTTAATGGCCAATTTGCACCAATATACCAAAAAAATTTGAAGTTTGCAAAAATAACCATGACATTGATAAATTGCAAACAGTGGGCCCAATGACATTTTTGCAACAAAAAAAAAGCCCACTTGCTCAGCCGGTTGCAGGTCAGACAGGAGGAGGAAGTGTTGAACAGGAGAGAGATCAGAGAGAGAGAGAGAGAGAGAGAGAGAGGAAGAGAGCAACAAAGAAGGAGGCTCTCGATGGAGGAGGAGGCGGAAGAGGTAATCGACGGAAGCGAATCAGTTCGGCGGGAGGAAGTTGTAACCGACGGAAGATGGGGGAGGAATCCGGCGCGGAGAAACCGAATCCGGCGAAACAAATTTGAACACAAGTAAATTCGTTCTTGAATCTATGAAACCCTAACTAAATCCGAACAAATTGTTCTGCAATGTGTGATTTTTGAATAGGGGATTTCGATTTGAAATCCTAACACGTTGAGAAATTTGGGTCGGAACCATAACTCCATTGAAGAGAAGGGCGACAGATGCTGGGGAGAATGGGTTTTCAATTTTAGGGTTTTCAATTTATGAAATGTCGAGTTGGGGTCCTTGGGGAGGATGGGTCGAATGGGGTTGAAATTATTTGAATGTACAAACCCTAACCTTATGGGTGGGGGCGGTTTGATGATGAAAATGAAGGTCGAAATAGGGTAGAAAGGAATTGAAAACCTCAATTAATATTTGAAATATGTATTTCGAAAACTTGAAAAGGGTATGCGGATTCATTCGTCTGGCTAGGTGAAGCGATTGGATGGCTAGATTTAGTAACTTGTGTGTCGTTCTTCGAATTGGGGAAGTTCGACAGATGTTGGGTTTCTAATGATGTTGGATATGATAAAGGAGAATTTGAATGGTATAAGGAATGTGTGCTTATGAGTTTGAAAATTGGGAACTTGGAGAGAATTTGGAGATTGGGTTGTTTGTAAATAGTTGCATATAAATATAATGCTCACAATTGGTGATAGTTGTACATCTTTGTAAGTTTTTGCTATGTGTTGAAGTATGTTGTGATTAAAACGGGGTAGAGATACACTACACGAATCCGATGTCATTTAAGAGTATTGTAAGTTTGTGATATGTGTATTACATAATTTTATGAGGGTTGAGACTATTGTGTAGTTGTGTCATTTATTGCATTCTTGATTCGTTTCAGTTGAGCATTTAAGCATATGAGCATCTGTTTCAGTTCAGCATATGAGCATGTGCATTTGTGTAGTTGTAGTTGTGTTGGTGATGTTAATCGTTTCATGTGATATATGTGCAGCCGACACTAGCTCTCCCTTCGGAAAATTATTTTCGATGGAGGTCGAACCACTTCTCGAAGATGGGCCTCCTCAATGGAATGGACGAGACCCTATCTGCGGCGGATTGGAAAATCTTAAAGGAATGCAGGCTAGGGGGCATTGTAATGATCGGGAATAATGTGTCGTATTGCTGCATCCTAATCCACTACATCCTTAAGCAACAGCTCAAGACCTAGTATTTCGTTATGTTTGTTTTAGGTCTTAAACGTTCTCTCTCTTTTGATGATTGATCCTGTATGCTCTGGATTTCTGTATGGACGGTTGTTCTGAATGTTGTGTTCTAAAAGATTTCACAAGAGAATGAATGAAATCTCTGTTGATCTCCCCAACTAGAGAATGAATATATTTATAGTAGACTTTACAGAATATACGATATATGGAAAGAGAAGATAAATACAAATATTTTTACAACTACTTTCCTAATACGATGATGCCAAAGACTTGGACTTGTACGTTCACCCACAAACGCACGGGGAGGGATGGATAGCGGCAAACGGTAGAGCCCATTGTCAACGATTCCTTTGAGCAGCACCCTTCCCTGCAAGTTCTTCAAAAGAAAATGTGAGGGATGGAGTTCAAGATAGCCATTAATGTCTTTTGTTAAGCGAGATATACTAATGAGGTTTTTCTGCATAGAGGGAACAACTAAAACATGCTTAAGCTTGACCAGGTTGGGAGATTGAGTTAGGACAGTGTGGCCAATGTGAGAGATAGGAAGGGTGTTACCGTTGCCAAGAGACAGTTGATCACCTCCGCCATAAGGAGAGTCTAGAGACACTTTGCCAAGATCACCAGTGATATGATCCATGGCACCCGAATCAAAGTACCAATTTTGAACAGTGATTGTTGATGGAGACACCATGTAAGCCGACGGATTGGACGACGAGGGACGTCGCAGACGTTCCGGAGGATGTCGAGACGGAAAGGCATGAGTGTCAAGTCGGCGAAAACAGTCCTTCGCAGCATGACCAGTGCGGTCACAGATCTGACAAGGGACCTTGGAGCGGGAGCGAGGAGCGGAGTTGGAGGAGTCCGAGCGGTCAGAAGGGTCGGAGGAACCGGACTGACGAGGCTGTTGAGACGTCCGCGTAGACGAACGATCGGACGACTGGCGTTGCTGGGACGACGAGACCGGAGGGCGAGAGCCATAGTTGGCCGAAGGCTGCTCCACTCCCAGGCGGCTCTCATCAGCGAGGCGCTGCTCCTCGCGCAGAAGATGACCGAGAAGGGCAGTGGGCGTGACAGGTTCCGAGCGGATGTTGAGGGCTGCCCGGAAGGGACCATAAGAAGGATCAAGACCTTGGAGCATGCAGGCGGCAAAATCGTCGTCCGAAACTGGTTGGAGACAATCAGCGAGGGCATCAGCCATGGCCTGCTTCTTCTTGTAGTATTCGAGCATAGAAGAACCAGCCTTGGTGACGCTATGGAGTTGCTGCTTAAGAAACATGGCTCGAGCACGAGCCTGGTGTTGGAACATATCATTGATGGCGACGCAAGCCTCACGAGAAGTGGTCGCCTTGATGAGGTAGCAAGCTAGGGTTGTAGAGACGGTAGTACGAAGCCAAATCGGGATAAACTTATCCTTCTTTCGCCAAGTACTGTAGTCAGGGTTAGGAGAGGTAGCGGCAGGGGCGGAATCAGTGGCGGGTGTGGAGATGGTTTCGGAAGGTTTTGTGTCGGACAAGATGAAGTCTTTGAGTTCAAAGGCTTCAAGGGCATCAAGAACATTGGCGCGCCAAATAGAGAAATTGGAGCGATCCAATTTCACAGTGAATTGGGGAAATTGAAGGCCAAATGAGGGCTGAGATCCGAGAGCAGCATTGAGAAACTGAGCAGAGGAGTTACTGGGGTTGGCGTCAGGTGTGGTGGCCGGCGGAGTGGTTGAATTGGTGGAGGAGGACATGGTGCCCGGCGGAAATGGGTGTAGAAAAAATTAGGGTTTCGAACATGCTCTGGATACCATAAAAGATTTCACAAGAGAATGAATGAAATCTCTGTTGATCTCCCCAACTAGAGAATGAATATATTTATAGTAGACTTTACAGAATATAAGATATATGGAAAGAGAAGATAAATACAAATATTTTTACAACTACTTTCCTAATATGTTATGACTGCTTTAGTTTATGTTTAACGTTGTCTATCCTGTTGTTGAGAAGTTTTTGAGATTGACAAGATCCGGCAGGGGTTAGTCCTAAATTGGCTGAGACGTCGTTTTTAATGGCAAGAAAAAAATATTTACTAGCTAGTAAGCATAAATCGCAAACATTCGTGTTTCACATCTTAGGCAGAAAAAACGGACAACCCCATAGTGTAAGTTATGTACATGAAAAATAACAAAAACTATCCTTCGTCTATGTAAAAGAAGAGGCATCCTTAAGACGAGCGTCATTTGATGATCTTACCATTCCACACTTGCTTATGTCCCCCCCCCATACATAATATCCTCCTCCGACAAGCTCTCCAAGTGGAAGGAAACCACCCTCCTCCTAGGGTCACCCCGTACATAGTATCCTCGTCATCACTACTGACACATTTGATGACCATCGTTTAAACGTTTCCACCTTTTGGACTTAAGTTGTTATGGACTCATTTCGTTTGGGTTTAATGTTCGATATCCTTCTGCTGGGAAGTTTATGAGATAGTCATAAGATATGTCAATGGTTATTCTTTTATTGGCTTAGACATCGATTTCATTGGCAAGGAAAAATTATCTACTGGCTAGTAAGCAAAAATCACAAACATTCATCTTTTGCATCATCGTCAAACTATTGTGATTTTATGCTTTGTATTACGTAATATTGTGCTTTTGACATTACTGTGATTTTTAGTATGTATTTCATAACGTTGTGAATGAAGTTGTAAAAGTAGTCCAACACAAACAAAAGATATAACCAATTGGACAGTTTATTGTGAATGAAACTGCCAATTATGTCACCCTTACATAACCCTAAAGTTTTAAGAAAATGTGTAACCAATTTGACAAGTACCCTAACTTCAAAATAGAATATACAAGCCCAACACAAATAGCAACAGTAAAGTGCCAGACCAGATAAACGAATATCACTACGTCTTCAACGAGGCACACGACCCATCCTTTAACATATATTCTTGCTAATATCCCTGGCAGGAGGATTTCCTCTATAACAAGGAGGAGAGCAAACTTCAGTAGGGGACGTTATTCCCGATCATCACAATACATCCAAGCCTGCTTTCCTTCAACATCTTCCAATCCACAACAGTGAGGCCTTCGTCCATGCGATCCAGGAGGGCCATCTTGGAGAAGTGGTTGGACCTCCCTCTGAAGTACTTCTCCGGGGAGGGGGGGGGGAGAGCTAATGTCAGCTGCACATATATCACACGAAACGATTAACATCACCAATACAAATACAGGAAATTATTCGACGTGCCATTATACAAGTATTTACCTTTTTGCTCGACGGGTTAACAACATTTTTTCCTTTTACAGTACGCATCGCTGCAAGTGGGTTTAATCTGTGATCCAAGTGTACAAGTTAGTGCCAGTATATGAAAAATCCTTGCCAGTATAGTCATAATTCTTGCCAGTAAAAATATATGTCTGTCACTACAGAAAACATTAAACAGATCAAACAACCACAAAAATTACACAACTACACATGCTCATATGCTCAACTAAAAGAGATGCTATTCAGACAAATGCATGCTCATATGGTCAAATGCTCAACTGAAAACGAATCAAGAATGCAACAAATGACACAACTACACAATAGTCTCAACTCTCACAAACTTATGCAATACACATATCAAAGACTTATGCATGAGATACATTCGAATCCTTAAAATTCCTTCACCCCCTATTTAAAAAAAAACGATCTAGATAGGGTTTGACACAAATTTTCTGCACATCAGATTTGGAATTGAATCCAACACTAAAAAATGAGGGTTTACTAATTTGGTTTCACGTCAATTTTCTCACCATCGACCTCCCTTTGCCTCCGCTTATCTTTCCTTTGCCGAATTCCTCCTCTCTCGATGCCTCTTCTTTCTTCCTTCGTCCCCAATTTCCAAACTCATACGCACCCATTTTGTATACCATTCACCTTCCCCTTTACCACATCCAACATCATTCGAAACTCATCTCTCCCCTACTTCCCCAATTCGAAGCCAACACAGAAATTACTAAACCTAGCCATTCAACCGTTTCCCCAATCCAAACGAACGATTCCGCTCGCCCTTGACAAGCCAGTTGAACCCATCATTCGAAACCCATCTCTCCCCTACTTCTCCAATTGGGGGTTTTCATTTCATTTCTACCCTATTTGGACCTTCAATTTTATCCTCAAATAAGCATCAATAACGAATCCCCACCCTATCCCCAAACCGTCCACCACTATAAGGTTAGGGTTTGTACATTCAAATATTTTGAACCACATTCTCCCCATGGATCCCAACTCAAAATTCCATAAATTGAAACCCCAAAATGCCATTAAAGGAGGTAAAATAGAGATAGAGAATGAGAGCTAACCTCTCTTCAATGGCGGTTCGTTCCATAAGTTGTCTCCCCTCTCTTCAATAGAGGTTCGTCCATGAGGGTTTCTCTCCTCTCTCTCAGTTTCGACTTTCCTTGTCGCAACAGGGTGCATCTTCGGTGGAGCTCTTTCTCCTCTTTCTCCTCCCTTGAAGCTATATCAATGGCGGTCGGGTTCTCCGTCTCCCTCTCTGACGAACAGGAGCGTTCCAATTAACCTGTAATAAGCGGTGAACCTAACCGGTTAGTTTTGCAAAATATTGGGTCTTTTTGTCATTTTTGTAATTTGAGCAAGGGGAGAGCTATTTTTGGAAACGGCCCAACAAATTGGTATATTGGCTGTCATTTACTCAATTTTAATTTATCTTTTCTTTTTAATTGAAATTATATTAAAAATAGAAATTATTGAAATTAAAAATATAAGAAAATCCACTAGTGAACATATTCAAACGTTAAACTCGTTCATTCCCTTTGGTGAACATCGATCTTCGACCCATCATCACGACTTTCGCCATCCTCATATTGTTAGAGGGTCTTCATGACCTACTCGATCTTTCTCATGGTTGATGAAAGGAAGATCATATACAACGGCTTAGAAGATTCCTTGGATAAAATCTATAGGCTTAATTATATTGTATCCAAAGGAAACAAGATATTACATTTCCATTTGTTAGGATCTTAGGCGTGCATTAGGGTGTATATACATAACCTAGATTAGATGTTAAGAGTGCATCAAAGAAGCATCAACGTTCAACAACTAATACATCATATTTGTATTAGTGTGTCTTAGGTTTTCTAGTGAATAAAATAATTATACCTATTGAAAATTCTCCCCAAAGAAAAGGGAGGTGGTGGTTTTGATTCTACACTACGTACGAGTAGTTTGAGAGTTTCCATTGTAAACAATTTATTCTCTTTTTGTTACTTTCACTTAACTTAGTTAGAGACACTACTAACACACCCCCAAAGGGTAATACAATGGGTATTAGAGTATTGGTCGTTCTAGACTTGTGTGCGCTTATTTCTTGACCAGTTGAAAAACAAAATGAGCTTTGAATAGTAGCTAGACTCTGTAACTAGGTGTGTCAAGCAACAAACTAACCTCCACTGTTGAAGGTAGAGTAATACGAATGGTGGAGCCGTCAAATGAAAATTTGGATTACGGCACAAGACATTTCATCCCGGTGGGAGACAAACCCCATCACTGCTAAGCCAACTGAGGAATCTTTCACTGAAAATTTCCTCATGTAGCCCATGGGGGAATACTGACTCATAAACGGATATAGAGTTGTGGCCCTCAGTTAGGGTTAATAAGCTTGTAGTAATGATTTAGGTCAAAATTATTGCTTGCATTTTGTCACTGTAAATATTTTATTAGGTTATAATCAACAACCATTTTATCAATGTGAAAATTTTATGGTGGGTATACGTACTTATTGTACTTATTGACATTCCTTTTTTAAAGAAAATATTGACATTTCTTTTCAAGATTCTAATTATACAATATTTATTATTCCTGAAATTGGTTGTTATCAAGAAAGAAATTTGATTCTCTAGACAACACTAAAGAAATCAAGAAGTTGAATAAACTGGTAGATGGACTAATCATCATGTACAACACAAGACATAATTGAAAAATGACAAAGGAAATAAAGTAACAGCCGCACGGGGCAAACAACCACACCAAAAAGAAAAGTAGATTGACAGACTACCCAAGCACCACAGAAGACATGGAATTCACAACTCAGATTATCCAAAGAGTTTCATATGTGGATCACAAATCAACCCTTATTAACTTTCCTTTGGATTCAAAATTGTCCTTTCAAGATGTTTTTTATTTAATTTAAAATCAACCCTTGTTATTTTGCAAAAATAATCAAACTAATATATTTTTACTATTGTATAAAAACAATTGTATTCTTGCAATCTGAATATCAATTTGGTGTATTTAATGCAGGTTGACCTAGTTTTCTTTAAAACGGAAAAAAATGGAGAATGAAGAGTAGCTTACTCTTCCTGTGTTTTGGTATGATGATCTATAAAATGATGTCGATTTACACCGTATAACCTTTTTCTGGTATATATTCCCAGATTGGGAGATCATATAGAACCAAGATAATCTTTCAGCAGCTTAATGATAGGGTTGGTATAAGAAGCCTGATCGAGTCTCTCGAAAATGATCCCATCCATTCGTGCCTGAACCCCCTCGGAGAATGTAAGCTCTTGCAGTAGCTCTTTAATTGTTGTGTCAACTCCGGCAAGGGAGCTTCCGAATCCGCTTAAAATTTCTGGCAAGGTGGGGCTTGGCCTTGACATTTCCACAAGGTTTACCTGCACCATTCCAGCACTGTGTCCTAAGAAAATAACCAGCAAAATATCTGCTACAAATGGCAAAATTTGGAAGTACAACCAGCCTTCAGAACCAATCTCCTCACTATCTGGAAATACCAGTATAAATTAAAACGGATAGATCTTAACCAACAAACACCACCTTCTACCAACTTACCAAATTTGGACTATTTTGTACAAGGGGAAGCCATAGAAAAGAAAACTGATCGCAACTCTGAGGATACATGTGTTTAGTATCATAGGTCTAATATTGGGTAGTGTTATCAACAAGTGGGTATGTGTGGCTTGGAGTGACAACTGACAAACTTACCATCGGTAACGTTTCTCACAAAAATAATGAAGAGTCATGTCCCGCGTAATTGTCAGGGAAATGTTGCGACATCCAGGTTTACAATATCAACATAACCTTAAAGTTAGTGTTATTGTTTGCATTTCACCAAGTTCATTTAATCTATCCACAACCACAAAGTTGGATGTTATTTTCTACTCTTTTCCCTATCCGAGAGAGGGCTCGCAAATAATGTCTTCTCCTAGATCAGATCAATTACCAAAGGCTTAAATACAACCAATCCTAACAAAAATCAAGGCAGAGAAGCAAATTCAGTGATTACCTTCTTCTATTAGACAAATGTACCCTAAGATCCTAATTGATTGATGCAAACATCATAACCTCCTCCTAAATAAGCAATATCCTAATTGATTGATGGAAACCTCGTAACCTCATCCTGAATAAGCATTTTTAGTCTTCACAGGTATCATTCAGTATTGAGAACATATTGGCTGGAAACCATTGAGCATTGAGCATAAAAGTAGAGAGACCTTGCTGACACCAGGGATATAGTCTAATAGCATGCATTTTCATGAAATCTACATATTGCAAGCAATCTTTTAGAACATTACCGGGGTTTCTTGTTGTATGTTTAACTTTTGCTTTGCTATAGCCACAGCACATGACATCCCACCAATGGCATCAACAAGTCCTCGACGAGCAGCATCATTTCCAGTCCAGACTCTTCCTTGCGCATGCTCCTCCATCTTGTCCACCTGTGAGTATAAAGAAATTAAGAAACACAGTATTCAAGATATGTGATTTACAGAAAAGGGGAGGATGAGAACAAAAGAGATTACCGGCATTGATCTCGAATACGCTGCTTTATCTCGGAACTGCTGGTAAGCAGTTTGTGCAGATTTGGAAAAGAGTTCTGCCTCATCCGGTCTACCAAAGAAATAAAGTTAACAAGCAATTGGAACCAACTAAAGTGTGATTGCTTCATCACAAGTAGAGCAGTTGTTAGTAATAATTTGAACAGTGTCGGGCCAGAACTAGTCATGATAGGTTCCAAGTGGAGCAGTTGCTCGTATTAAATATCATAGACAAAAACAGATGTACCAGCCCCATAGGAAGAATTCTCTAATTCAGGTTTGGTTGTGGAAGCCTGATGTATCTATTATGGACAATTTAAACCATCTTAAAACGGAAGATGGGTTTTTTAAGACAGAATCAGGTAAAAGATTTGCTGACCTTAGAGACCGCTGGTCTGCTGCAAAGAGCTCAGCAAACTTTCCCCTGGAAATTACCTCCTTATTGAAACCAATTTTTTCATACAACTTCCCAAGACTGAACCTTCCTGAAAATGAAAGGAGTAAACCATGATAAATGATCCAACTATCTCTACCAAAAAAAAAAAGATCCAAATATTCAAGAACATTGCAAAATATTTTGAACATAATTTCTGCTGGGGATGATAACTTATCCTACCAAGACGACATGATAAGTTATCCTACAAAATTACTTGGCACATTATCTTATCATTTTTTTTGCTCTGAAAGGAAAGTCCATGACAGTAAGATAACTCATCATGTCATCCAATGGGCGACAAGCCGACAACTGTGCAAATTTGAGCAACTTGGTATCTCTACTTCTGATTCTGACCACGGGTTAGCAATAACTATTCGAATTTCAGCTTTTCACCAAAAGCTAAGCTGACAGGAAATCCCATAAGATTAATAGCACATATTCTTTGATAGTTGGGATCATCGATCACAAATTGTCCACTTGGGACTATTTCGAGCATAAAACCTATTGTTGAGTTATTTTGCACAAATTTTCCACAACATTTTTTAGGCTACTCTTCTTTCCATTTCTGACGAATTAAAATCTAGAATTGGTAAAATCTAGACCATTCAAATATAATTCAAACTCCGCCTAGAATTGGTAAAATCTAGACCATTCAAAAATTTCAAAATTACCTGGCTCTAAGCTGTTTATGCCCAAGCCCCAGGTATATGTAAGAGTGTAAGACAGAGGACTAGTGAGGACTCAAAAGGTATTAACATATATCTAAAGATCCCGTATCCCATTGGCCTATTCATTCAGAAAATGGAAGTGACGTATAATTATGGGATATGTTAGAAATTTAAGTTGACCTGTAACAACTCCAATTGAGCCTGTTAATGTAAGACTTTCAGCAACAATAGTCCCTGCTGCCATCGCCATATAGTAACCACCACTAGCAGCCACATCGGACATTGAAGCAACCACAGGTTTTTCAGCTGCAAGAAGCTTTATCTCCCTCCACATTCTGCCCAGTAACAAAAGAAAATTCTAAGTACTTGCATTGGCCTAGCATTTTTGATGATGTCTATCTAAATATGAAGATTAAGGAAGACAATATGTTATCACCTATATATATGATATATGGAATATTAGGCATCCAAATGAAGTGCTCAAATGTGCACATCACACATACACTGACCACAGAACATGCAAATGAAGAGAAAAACATGTGTAACATGCAAAACTTGTATGAGAATACTTGCTCCAGGGAAGAGACAAACTTGAACTATCTCTTCATGGCCTACGTGTCAACAAAGGATGGTGAAGTGTAAAGTTTTGGCTTTCAGCCGATGTGCCAGTTGTTCCATCATTCTCAATACTTAATTTAGGTAAATAAAAACTAGTGATGTTACAAGATTTAGGAGTAATAACTTTTAAGTGTTGGTAAATAAAAACTAGTGATGTTACAAATAAGGGACCATACAGTGATTGGATATTTTAGAAAACTGACTGAAAATGAGCAACCTTAAAACTGTAGGTATTAGTCAGTAAAATATGGCATCAGTAGCACGGTAGAGCGTCTTGAGTCTTAACTCACTGATCAAAAACCCTCTGAATCACCAAAACTCTTCTAAAGTTAGAGCACCTTAGATTGAGCCACAACCAAGGGACAACTTATCAAAACAACACTAAGCTTTGTCTTGTGACAAGGATCATGATTTTGATTGCACGATCCCTAAGCTTTGGATCAAGTCCCACTAGTCTAATTGTGCATGCATTGAAGTCACATTGGAAACCAGAGCAGTACTTACAAATCAGAAGCAAGAGCATCACCTCCAGGGCTATCGATTCGAATTATGGCAGCTTTAAATCTTTTTGATTCTGAACAATGAGCGGCACCAAATCAAGAATAAAAATCACAAAGAATGACCAACATAATAACAAAATTTATTTTTAATTTCCCACATTTGACTTATTATAGTTTTTCTCTGAGATGAAAGAAGTACGATAATAGGTTACTACTGAAACTAAATGACCAAATGACTCCCCAAACCATGTGAGTGATAAGGTCAATAGCATACTAAAGAACTACAATTATATGATTTGGAATCACTTTTGTGCCAATAATAGGTTACTACAGCACGGAAGTACAATAATAGGTCGCTTTTGTCCTAATAGGGTAACACAGTAACATGATTTGGAATCATTTACGAACAATTAACTCTAGCTGACAACAATTATCTTTCAATACACATCATAACACTGCACTGGTTCGACCTACTCGATCTCCTTCTAAAGAAATAGCAGTACAAAGTGTAGAATACAAAGTGTAGGAGAATATTCTACTTGAAGCTCTCGCCCACATGCTTTTCCCCATGACCCAGCTTTACTCGAAAATTTTATTTACTATTTCCAAAGAAGACCCAAAGTTGCCTTCTTAACTTTCTGACAAATGAAGTCTCTAACAAAAGGAAAGAAAATGGACAAAGTAGAGAAGAAAAACACATTAAGAAAGCGTCAGCCAGCCAATCCTTCTACTTGATATAAGAGAACACACCTCTTACTTTACGTATAGTTTCAATTAACTTCTCTGCAACTATTCCTGATGAGGATGAAGAAAGCGGACTGCGAACACGGGTAATGCTTCCAGATGCTCTGATAATAGCTATTTGTTCTTTTCCACCTGATATGCCAACAGTCCAATTTCTTACTCTAGAGTATTTCCTGCAATTAAAACTTCTTACTAGTCACACTTGCAAGAACCAGTTCATGATACAAGAGATAACATCCATATATAGATATGTGTTTTCATTTGGAAAGATTTGCAAAAGGATGACTATACTTGGTAAGCCATAAATTCCCATAATAATAAGTCAACTACCTATAATCAACCATTGGAAGCTTCTTATCTTTGTCAAGCCCCAGCTTCTGTTTTAACATTGCCGTTACCTGGATTAAATATGCATAACCAGATTAAAAACACAAGTAAATACAAGTTCTTATAGATACAACAACAACAACAACAACAACAACAACAACAACAACAACAACAACAAGTTCTTATAGATAAAGATATAGATAATTCAAAAATACAGATACGGATTTGTACTAAAAGAAATGAACAAGTGTCTTACTGCATCCAATGTGAAGCTTACACTAGAAGAATAGCAAGGATGGAAATGATTATTAGTGAGTGTTCATTCATCTTTTATAAACAACAGAGATCTATCAATAAGAATGGATTTCCAAATATTCAGATTGTAAGCTTCATAACAACTAGTGTGAAATAAATATGGCTGCAAGTAAATATCAGCAAAACCTTTCACCCATGGAAGTAGAACTACTAATAGCATACTCATTTAATTTATTATGTGAATCGTTAGAAATTCGAATTTGAAAATTCAATCTATAAATCTGTGTAAACTATTCTAATTAACAGGTGCAATTTTACACTTTTGTTTAGTTCAAGGTAATTCCTCTCTGGAAGAAATTTCATCTGCCAACCAGAAAAGGCAAGAATTTTAACAAAATCTCAGCAGCCGTATTGTGCCACTAAACTAACAATTGTGGTTGCCCATAATACCCGAAATACCAACTTTTTAAACACACACAAAACACTTCAGAACTTCTACCAATCTCCTCTAAAGGATACTTCGTTAATTTGCAAATCTGCATCAAACATGAAAAAGAAATGGTAAACAAAAGCATTTTTCAAGATTAAGACTGGATATGGACAGTGAATATGATCAAAATTCTCCTAGAGGAAATATTCAATATTTGAATGCCTTCCCATCTCTTCAATTTCTCTTACAGAGGTACAGGTGACATTGACTAAAATGCAAATCACCCATGATTGTTGCAGGTAAATAAAAAATCATAGCATACCTCATCGTCATACTTTATATCAGTAATCCACCCATCTTCTTTCAGTCTTTCAATTTTGTATACACCATCATTTACAAAATTCTCAACATCCTCTTTCTTCTTTCCTGCATCAAAGATTTCGAGAGGTGGGGTGTGGAGGTGGAGCCTGTCAACTAATATTTCCGTTGGCTTGGATATGCAAATTACATGGCATCCAATTACGTAAATTATACCCAAGAAAAAAAAAAGCACCTTTAAGTAACGAAATCTTATCAACCCAGTTTCCATATATATTGTCAAGCAAAACAGTCAGCATTTCCCGATTTTCTTCAGAAATCGATTTACGAGAAAGTTGGTCACCGGCACTTTTATACTTTCCGATCCTCTCAACCTGTGGTTCAATGCCTACTTTCTCAAAGATACCTGCAAAAGATGCATACATGAGTTTAATAGCATGCCCATATGTTGCCAAAGTACTTTTCGCCTGTATAATGGAATTTATTGATGTAAAGGCAGTACCTTATCATATTTACCATTTATTTATGTAGGAATGTAAGTTATACTAGTCTCACAAAACAAAATGCAATGTTTAGAAATATAATGAATGGATCGAATAAATGGCTATACTTTAGACTCCATTACCATAGTGTTTGGACACCCTTGTGGAAAGAAATGAAAACAAAGAAAGAGAGAAGAAAATAAAATTAAAAATATATATGAATTTGTATTTATAATGTCTGGATAAGTTGGAAAGAAAAATAAAAGAAACTACATACTATAATTTGGTTTGTTAATAAAAACAAGTTACACAAACACCTACCAACCAAAATTACACATTTAGTTCAAAAACTCGTAGGATTAAGCCTTACTACATAGACTTTACTATGGTGTGCCTTACACATCTAAACAATCAAATTGTTAGGCATAAACAGTAATCCATATTCAGGAAAGACAATGACATACAAGCAAATAAAAATCAGCAAAATATAAGGAATGTAGAGTGAAACAAACTGATAGTAAATAGTAAGATAGCAATAAAGGGGGAGGACAAACTCAAAGTTTTTCTATTGCAGGAGAAATTAATTGAGAATTATGAACTCTTTGTTTCTTTTCCTATCACCTCCACATATATGGCCGGATTTAGTTTACACGATTTGTTGGAAAAAATTTCCCATGGTTCCCTACAATTCAAATTTACTTCATTCCTTTCTTTTCCTGTCAAATAGCATCAATCTCCCATTCAAAGACTATAAGCCACCCTGACACTATCACTTCAGGAAGTTTTAAATCTTTTAGATTCTATATAAGCTCCATGTATTTTACTCCAACTTAAGCCAGGATTAGATTTTAGGAGATTTTGTTATCTTTAATAACAGAGTACACTTCAATCTCGCAATAAAGAAAGAAGATTCAAAGCTAGGTCCCTTATAGTAGACTCAGGAAAATTCTAAGATTCAGTCTATACTGTCAACAAATATTACAAAATACTTCAAATAATCCTGTTCCAAGACTTCTTTTCCAGAATAATCAAGCTATCGTTATACTTGTCAAATCACTGAAACAGAATATTTGCAGAATCTAGATGATCTCCTGGTGTCTAAGAAAGAGGCACAAAGGCAGCATGCTGCACAATCTCATAAAAGGGACTAGTACTAGTTGTAATTTGTAAAGAAAAAAGAGATTCGCTATTTTGTATTCTTATCATGATCTTTCATTGAATTTATTTAATTTTGGGTAAAGAAAGTAAGTTTAAATGGGTAAATAGGAAGTATATCTTGTCCCCACAGCCTAGGATAGCCTTCCAATCTCTTTCTTTGGAATCTAAGGAAAGATCTACATACTGTCCACCCTGGAAAGCTAAGGGATCGAACTCGATATGAGTGTCGCCACAAGGCCATGTCTTAGCCACTGAGCCCACCATCATGAACTACGTAGATTTAAGAAAAGCTTGGGACATAGTTCTAATTATTCGCAGATGCATCTAGATGAATGATCATGAAACCAAATTCCCAACACCATTGTACTTGTGAAGATGATGCAAAAACTCCGTAATAAAGCTTGTTTGAACCATTACAAGGTGAAGATTCATGTAAACCAGGATTTTCAACTTGGCACACAGATAAGACAAGAACACATAAGCTAGGGAAGCTTGTCTTTCATAAAATCAAGCTCTGGGAGCATAAGGATGTCATATACTGATGGAATACAAAAAAAAAAAAAAAAAAAACTTTCTTACAGCAAATCAAGAGATAAAAGCCATAAATTCAGTGGAAAATCAGGTAAAAGAACAATCTGTTTATCAAAACCCTCTTAGAACATTATAAAGTAAAAGTCGCAGTAGGAGTAGGAATAAACATTATCAAGCAAAAAATGTAAATGAAGTTGTGAGAAATTCTTTAAATGCCACATTCAGCAGAGATGTGACAAACCTATATTGAAAAACTCAGCTATAGCGAGGCTGTACTATTTCAGTTATATCAGAAATACTGGAAGCTTAAATAAATTCCAGTCAGGGTTATGAGACAACGAGTTACCTCCCAAAAACGATGCTTGCACAGCCAAGCCATACAAGCGAAAATAAGCACTGGGAGGAGCATAAAACTCTTCACATGCACAAGCAAGATAGTATTCTTTCTCTCCACAAGTTGGAACATAACCTACTACAAACTTTCCTGCACAAACAGAAAGGCACCCACACAGTTCATTATTTGCATGCTATACCAAATTAAAAAAATGCATTCAACATTAGATTGCAGAGGACAATATGATATTGAAGCTGAATTCCATCATCACCTAAAGAAATCACCAACTGTAGCAACTGCAATCTTCAACAAATTATATATTTTCCTTCATATGAAGAGTGCTTCTCTAAACATATACTATCTCAATCATAAATATCTTAGTCCAGCTATTAGATGCTAAAATTCCTTGAATTTTTAAAATTAATAATATGATGGGAATTGGGAAACACAAGAGGGTAGAAAGAAGAGTAAGGAAGAGAAGGGAGAAAAGTAGGAAAAGAAGAGCGTTAACAATGCCACAACACTATCTTGAGCTAATAAAAAAAAAATCATTCACGAAAGTGCTGGTTGTGTGGTGAGCCTTCAATAACGAGGATAGAACCTTCAATTCCTTCAAACCGTACGTCACTTCTAAAATCATTTCAAGAGTCACAGAGATGTAAAATACAAGCACACGGCAATGCTTCTAGACAATAGAAGTTGCCTTCAGAGTTCAGATGAATCTTTTAAGATTTTGTAGATCTATTATCGTACATGGTGCTTACCTTAATACATTCATTGGGGCTTACTTTAATACATTTTTCACTATCTAATCTTTCTTTATAAAAACTGTCATGAATATCAGGTAATATTCATTATATTCTGGTTCCCAAAGTAACCACATGCTCAACAAGGGAGAAAAGCAAACATGAGGTCTTCACTGTGCTGAATTTAATCTCATCTGTAAAGGTATGTTCCGTGTAAAATTAGTTCAAAGGTAGAGAAGAGGTTCAGAAACAACTCATAACAGTGATTCTGGAAAGCAGGCTTTTTGTGCACAGTGATCAGCTTAGAATTTTAGAAGGTAAGAACATCTCTTGCAATTACATTAACATAAGATCCGGAAAAAAAAAATTAGGTACAGCTCGACATCCTCTAATGCAAAGTAGTTCAGAGTTAAAAGGGAAAAAATGTGAAACATTGAAGGCAAAAGTGGGATGTCCACACATGCTCATTGAACATATCTTTGCAGAGAGGGCGACAATCTTCTAGTGATTAAAGGGCTTTTAAATGGAAACAATATCTGATCATTGAAGAAGTCATTGTCGACTAAGGTTCACCTGAGATGTAATAAAGAAAAAGGAAGATGAAATTCGCTGCACTGAGTAATTATCCACTTATCCAAGACTTCTAGGGACGAAAACCATCAGACTGCGCAGATAGAACACTTATTTTAGTTTGAATGAAGATAACTTACTTGATTCATGCATGACTTTAATTCTTATCAGGTTTAGACCTATGAGAATTTTTCACACACAAAAAACTCAAGCCAAGCATACTGGCAATCTATTCTCTAGTAGCAACTCGTGGTCAAAAAGGCATCCTCGACAAAGAAATTTCCGTCTCAAAGCCAAAAGAAGCGGAGGGATGGCAAAAACACAAGTACACAATAGACAGCCAACTTATAGGAAAGCAAACTGGACAAAACCTACCTGACTTCCTAAAATTCATCATATGTCTCCTGATTTCTTCAACTTTGGCCCATCCACAATCCAAAGGCTCAATGTGGAGATAAATTCCGGAGATGCGAGGATCGTACGCTGCTTTACTGAAATTCTCACAAATTTGCGGAAGTGAGAGTCCTGACGAGAAACGCGTCTTCAGCTGATCAGTGATCTAATCAAAATAGCGAAACACAAAAATCAAAAACACAACACATTTCCAAAAATTGAACCAAAATAGCCATAACAGAACCTGGCCACGCAATTTCATGGTGAGGACGCTGCCCTTGCGGACACGCTCCCAGGGGAAGGCGAACAGCATACGGAGCTTGACGACGAACTTCTTCCAGCCACCGAACTCAGCATACTCGAAATCACCGGTCGGATACTCCTCGGTCACGACAGTCGAATTCGGAGCTCCATTAGTGCTATCCTCCTTCACACTCGGCTCGTCCTCTTTCGTGTCAGCCTGCGACGACGACGAGGAGGAGCTGAAGACTCGAAGCGAGGAGCGACGAGGAGTGACGGCGATTGCGCTGAACGAGGAAATTGAGTGGACAGCAGTGGAGATGGGAGGGTAAAGAGAGGGGGAGAAGGTGAGGGGACAAGGAGGAGACACGTAATAGGGGGAGAGAAGGTGATGGTGGTGGCCGTGGGGCGGTGGAAGGGGAGGAGAAGTAAGAAGAGGAGGTCGGAAACCGAAGGTGCAGCGGCGAAGCGGTGGAGGGAGGCGGAGGACGTGGACGTGGACGTGGAGGAGCTTCGTCATTCTCCTCTCTCGCAGGGAGGGGAGTGCGGAGAGAGATGCCCACTTGTGGCACGGGTGGATAGGACCGACTTTTAAAGGTCCGTTTGCTCAGATGGCGATGCAAAAGTGTGGGAACTATAGAACATTGTTGTAATAAATTGATTGGTGTTATGCACTACTCCCTCCTCTCGCGTTGAGTAGTAAATTTGGAAATAAATACCCTTTTAGGGTCTCAAATGCTATCTTACTCTATCCAACTGTTCAAAATTTATACTGGCAAATAACTATATCTATAGGGGTCTCAAATGCTGTCTTACTCTCTCCTATTGTTCAAAGTTTATACTAACAAATAAAAGACGTGATCTAATACATTTAGGATTCCGGATTTCAAATTTAATAAATCTCATTCTTTACTTGCAGAATAAGTGAGAAATGAGGAAAAAGAAAACGAGGGGAAGCCGAGAAGGCACTGTATTGACCATACCTACCTTAATTTTTTACAACAGCCACTTTGGTCCAAATCCCTTTTTAGTTTTTACCGTTGTTTTGACTTTACTCCCTTTTTTTACCGTTCTGACATAAAGAAGAAATTATTACAGTATTTTTATTTTATTTTTTTTGTAGTCATGGCCCCTTTTTAAATGAATATATCTCACACTAAAATCACTTTAATGACATATGAAACATGTTATTTGAGTAAAATCTTGTACAAGTAAAAAATAATAATAACTTTAATTTGTAATGGCATATGAATCTATCTCACACTAAAATCACTTTAATTTGTAAATCTTTCTAAAGAGAATTTTGACAAGATAGAATTTATGTAGCTATGAAACATGTTATTTGAGTAAAATCGTATACAATAAAAAAATAATAACTTTTTTCATATATATGTCAAATTTTTGTGCAATATTTCCCTCCTATGATTTTACCACATCAACACCTAATGTCATATATTAATCTTATTTTCTTTTGTGGGTTAATCGATCTATACATGTCCATAATTTGGGTAATTTTACTAACTAGCCTATTTTAAACTTTTAATTAGGTGATTAGCACACAAAATAATTTAATTAGGTAACCTACCACCCTTCCCAAAATAGAGTAATAATGGTCAATACAATGCCTTCCCGGTTTCCCCTCCTTTTCTTTTTCCTCATTTCTCACTTACTTATTCTGCAAGTAAAAAATGAGATTTATTAAATTTGAAATCCGGAACCCTAAATGCATCAGATCACTTTTATTTGCTAGTATAAACTTTGAACAGTGTGAGAGAGTAAGACAGCATTTGGGACCCCTACAGGTGTATTTATTTGCTATCAAACTTTGAACTAGTTTTAATATTATTTATTTATTTAGAAATCTTTGGGCGGGCTTTTGAAATTTTAGAAATCTTTGGGCGGGATTTAAGGTATTAGGAGAGGGGAGAGGGAGAGAGAGAGAGAGAGAGAGAGAGAGAGAGAGAGAGAAGCCGCGAAGGAGGAGGACAACCACATAATCCGGCTAAGGATCCGACGAGAGGTGGAGGCGGCGATTGAGAGGCGGAGGCGAATGATCCGACGAGAATCCGGCTACCATTTTGAAATAAGTAAGCAAACCCTAACTAAATCCCATCAAAAATTGGTCTCCAATGTGTGATTTTCGAATGGGGATTTCGGTGTGAACCCCTAAAACTCCATATGTTTCGTATCGTTTTGCCTGCAGGTCACAAAGTTGCAGAGCTAAGGAAGAAAGAAAAGAAGGATTCCGGTGAGAACAATGGGGAAGAAAGAAGAAAGAAGAGGCATCGAGAGAGGAGGAATCCGGCGAAGGAGAGATAAGAGGAGGTGAAGGGAGAAAGAAGAGGAGGTTGTTGTGTTTGAGTATTTAGGTTGCTTGTTATGTGAATGTGCACTCTTTCATCTTCTTCTAATTGCATCTTTATTTGAACAATTACTCATTTCCAGTTTATGTAAATGTTGTGGGAAGTTTCTGAGATTAATAATAGCTTACATGACTTAGTCTTCCATTGGCTGAGACATCGGTTTTATTGGCTAGACAATAGTATTTATTGGCTAGTAAGCGTAAATCGCATATATTCGGGGTTCGCATCTCAGGCAACCAAAACGGACAACCACATATTGTAACTGACATACATATATGCAAAATAACAAAAACCAAAACCTTCGGCAACTCAAAGAATGTCGTTTATCGTAGCCATCCTTGAGGTGGGAAGTTCCTGAGGTAGACAAGATCCGGAAGGGGTTAGTCTTATATTGGCTAAGAGATCGTAGCCAGTGGCTAGGCAACAGTAGTTACTAGCTAGTAAGCATAAATCGTAACTTTTTCTTCTTTTTTTTAGGCCAAGTGAAACCATGTATAGGGTTGTATGAAATTTTTTTGTGTTTCAACACCTAGTTAGTATTTCTTTTTACTTTGTAACAAGCTTTGAAGACTTCTTCACCTTGCGACGCCACGCTTGCTTATGTCCTCCGACGCTTCCGGCGAAAGAACTCTCCTCGAGACGGGTACCTGCTTGTCTCCATTATCTTGCTCCTTACGGACTCAAACGGCACCCTCTCCTCTATGAGCATTGCCCCCTCCTCCATGTCCACGTCGGTAACTTTACCTTTCATCTCTGGAGCAACGATTGTCGGTTATGCCCAGGTTTTCTAGTTTATCTTGTCAGTTGTGTGAATTTCTGTGTCAACTAAATTGTTATCTTTGCCATCCAAATGGTTATCTTTGCCATCCAAATGGTTATCCATGTCATACTCCAAATTGAGATCAAGATACGATGTAGACCCAACTTTACTTCGAAATATTTTTCTTTTCATAAACATATATAAAGTGGATGTCTATAGATAGATAAAATTAAACTAAGTTCAAAAATAAATTTATTTTTTAATTTTAACAAATAAAAATGGCCGAAAATTAGTTTAAAACAATTAAAATGGATCTCTCTCTCTCCTACTCTCTCTCTCTCTCCCTAGGTTACCTCCAACCGGTTATGAAGGTGCCCAAAAATTTGGCGAAAATGACATATTCTCATTTCCATGCAAATTATTGCCCCTATGGTTATTTTTGCAAACTTCATATTTTTTTGTATATTGGTGCAAATTGGCCTATTATTTTAGCAATAGTTATTATCTTTAGTAAATACTACTCAATATACCAAAAAGGTAGAGTGTTGGGAAAAGTAACCCCCCTCTACCAAAATTTGCAAAAGTAGCATATTGGTTCAATTTTTTGCAAAAACAACCGGTAACACTAACCTAAGATTGTGAGTAAAAGGATGGAGCATTAAATGCAATCAAAATGGAGAGAGAGAGAGAGAGAGAGAGAGAGGGAATAACTTTTCGGAGGAGAGGGAGAGGGGATTAACAGCTTTTTAGAGAAGAGAGGGAGGGGGTGCTGACAGCTTTTCAGATGAGAGAGAGGGAGGGAGAGACGGGGAACCAACTTTTCGAATTACAAACGACTCGTGATTGGTTACATGCCAGACAATGCGAAATACGTGACAGCAAATCAATATTCTGTGACAATCAAACGTTAGACCGTGCCATCATCATATACTATATAATAACGAATATAGGTAAGTTTTCTTACGATTTTTGTTTTACGCCCTTAACTATTATCCAACCTCTTCATATATTCCCAATCGAAAGTGATAAGACCATCTTCTTCTCTTTCATTCGCAGGGGAGAGAGGCTTGGTTTTTGTTATATATATTCGGACTTTGGTTTATCTGTCAGAGTAAAAAAAGTTGGCATGGAGTTTACCTATACTGGCACATAAATAGACGTTACTAGCACGAAGAACGAATTGACTAGCACGTAAGAAATCGTCAGGAACTTTGGCTCCCTGATAGGTCTCCTCTGGGTGACTTTTTTGTTGCAGACAAATCCACCACCATCGACCGGGCCCAATTTGTGTTCCAATTTCGTTCACCGAAACGTACAACGGAAAGAACTATGCTAAATCTCACTTCAGAATATTTTTTTCCATAAACATATATAAAGTGAATGTCTATAGATAGATAAATTTAAATTAAGTTCAAAAATAAATTTATTTTTTAATTTTAACAAATGAAAATAGCTTAAAATTAGTTTAAAATAATTAAAGTGTGTGTTTATCTCTCCCTCTCCATCCTAACTTGTAACCGGTGCATAGGGTAACAAAAAAAATTGCAAAAATAGCCCCCTTGCAAATTTTCTCATGGCAATGCCATTTTTGCCAATCTATTTTATTTTTGGCACATCCTTGCAAATTTGCCTATTATCTTTAAAGGTAATTATTGCTCTTTTTATACATAGTAATTACTGCTTTTAAGTATTTTATTAGGGCTCTACTTTTCTTCACTTTTTTTTGGGTATATTGGTGCACATTGGCCTATTATTTTAGCAATAGTTATTATCTTTATAGGTAATTATTGCTCTTTTTATAGATAGTAATTATTGTTTTTAAGTATTTTATTAATAAGTGTGCATAAAGTTAAAACAACTATTACTAGACAAATGGAGTATTTAACTAGGTGAATAAACCACATTTTTTTCTCCCTTGATTTTATGCTCATACGCAACAAAGATAAAGATGTATGTATGCATCTTGTCCCATAAATGGGGTTGTGCATTCAATATAAAAATATCAAGAAAAATATATTCAAATTATCTAAAACTCCTATTTCATCTCAAAGTCCACAAAATATACAACATATTATCAACATGAGATATAAAAATCAACTAAGCCCATGTTTGGTACTAATATCAGAATATGGGGTAGGGCTATATGGATATCGCTGATATCTATATCCCTGTTTGGTATACGGGTATATTGATATCAATTTGATATCCCCATTCTCTTTTGTTATAAAAAAAACCTTTTTTTTTAATCGGAAAAAATTTGACGGTTGAGAGTGCCAACTAGCCAAAAGCATCCTTACGGATGATACTGCACAACACAACGTTAGGTGGAAAGTTCAAGCCAGAGAATCCAAATTCTATATGAGATAGTCGATCAGCAACTTGATTGTCTTCCCTAAATACATGTGAGACCTCAAATTCTGGAATCATATTCAGTGCGCTTAGAGTGTCGGATAGAAGCATCTCTATTTCGCCACTACAAGACATACTTGCCTTGAGGCTTTTGATAATACTAAGATTATTACCTTCAATGCAGATACGCGAGATTTTTAATTCAACAGCTTTGAGAACACCTTGATATCTTCAAAATATAAACCCTATTTGATATCTCCAAAATATCCCCATATACCCCTCTTTTGTTAAAAAAAAACCTATTTGATATCTCCAAAAAAACATTGATATCACGCTTGGAAGGAAAAGAACGTCTTTTTCTTCGCTCTTCGCTCAGGGGTTCACTGCGCCATCACTTCTCAAGGTAAGCTTACCTCCTTTTCTATGTTGTCTCCTTCGTACATCATTCACACCGCTTCTCTGATTGTTCTCCACTTCTCTGATTGTTTGATTTTCGACATCTCCATACCTAGGATTTGTTTGGTTTTTTTCGATCTGTTTTGTTTCGACATCATAGGCTGAGTTCGTTTTTTTTACATCTCTTGCTTATTTTCGATATGATTTTCTAGATCTATAGGTTGATTTACAAGTTTGTTTGATGTATCGACACATTTGGGTATTTGTTGGCTAATTTGGAGCAATATTTAATATGCTGATTTTTGGAATTTGTTGCTTGAATTCGATTTTCCTCAAGTTTGTGCTTTGAACCTTCAAAAAAAATCCTTCCTTCAAAGCATTATTGGATTAGTTTGTTTCATTTAGAGATTGAATTGCAAGACATGCTAGATTTTGAGTGAAATTTGGCCTCTTTGTCCTTCAAGAATGCTTACACTGCATGTGTACTAGTAGTTGCAATTTGTGGCTGATTTTGTATATTGTTGGCTAATTTTGAGTGAAATTTTGAGCGAACTTTTGATTGCTTGCTTGCTTATGGTAGATGCTGAAATTGACACGCTTTACTACTTATTTAGGTGTTGTATTTGTTCCATCTACGATCACAAATGGATGCATTTGAGGTAGATGAATTTCAACTTGATTCAATACGGCGAAAGGTAGAAAAGAAAAGAAAACTCATGATAAGAACAATAGCACTTGTTATGAAATTGATGAAGACTATTGGTACATGGTATTGAGAACAAGCTTTACAAATTAACGAAGTACAAATGCAAGAAAAGGGTAAGAATAACCTCCATAGATTGGCTAATTTAAATAGGTTGATTAGAGAAAGTGATGTCTATTGAGATATCATATCTTCTTTGTAAAGATCTTAGTCTATCTTGTATATCGACTAACTTATCTTGTATCCTAATATAGATTTACCCTAGTTTTCTTATATAAGTACACAATTCATCTTAATGGAAAAGCACGCTTTAATCTCCTACCTAATTTCACATGGTATTAGGCTTTCCGATCCATATCTAAACACAACCCTATCTCACCATGGACGCCGCCCCTACCGCCCTCACCCCTGCCTCCCCTTACTATCTTCATCCCTCTGATCACCATGGCCTCACTATTTTTTCCGTGATCCTGCGTGGTGAAAATTTTCCTGAATGGAAGATCGCTATGCGTAATGTCTTCTCTGCCAAATTCAAAGAAGGTTTCCTGGATGGCTCCATTACCGAGCCTACCGAAGGTTCTCCCAACGCTACCTATTAAAGACGTGTCAACTCGATGTTGATCAATTGGATTGTTCAATCTATCGAGTCTTCCCTCCGTTCTAGCATCACCTACTTTTCCATGGCCAAGAAGCTCTGGGACGATTTGGATCAGCGGTTCTCCATCGAAAACGGCCCTCAAATCCTTAAGATTCACTCGGAAATCGCACGTTGTCGTTAGGAGGGTCAGTCGATCTCGGCCTACTTCGGTCGTCTCAAGAAGCTCTGGGACGAACTGACCACATACACCGCTGCCACGATCTGCACTTGTGGCAACGCTGCCAAGGAATGCGAGGTGGAGTAGGCTCATGAATTTCTGATGGGTCTCGACGACACCTCTTATGCGACCATTCGATCAACTATTGTTGCTTAGGATCCGCTTCCACCTCTCAATAAGATCTACTATATCGCTGTTCGGGAGGAACGTCTTCAATCCATTGCCAGGGATCGAGATACTCGCTCCGACTCCTTCGCCATGGCCACTCGTCCTCCGTCTCGTCCTTCCTCCGGCAAGATTGACAAGTCGGACAACAGTGGCCTCTTGTGCACCCACTGTGGTCGGTCTGGCCACGATGTTTCCTCTTGCTTCAAGGTCATCGGCTTCCCCGACTGGTGGAATCACGAAAAATAAGTTGTTGATCCCGTCCCTGGCGCTCCCCTCGCTCGTGGCAAGGGCACTCCAACCCCTTCTCTTCCACCTACCCCATCCAAAGGCCACACCCGGGGCTCAGCTATGCACACCGCGATTGCCCATTCTGCCTCATCCTCGGGTTCGCAGCACCTGACCGCCGTTGATCGTGACACTTTTGGATCCATCGTTTCTGACAATGACTAGCCTATGCTCTTTGAGAAGTTCAAGGACTTTCACTCTGAATCTTCTAATGACCGTATGTCAGGTATCATCTCTATCCCCTAGATGCTCGACTTCGGGGCTCCCTTTCACATGACCGGTGATAGTCGGTTGCTTCGTGACATAGTTGAGGTTACGCCCTGCCATATCAAACTTCCTAATGTGTCGATCTCGATGGCTATACGGGCTGGTTCTCATGATCTTTGTCCTAGTGTTGTTCTTCACAATGTGTTACTTGTACCGGGCCTCGATTGTCACTTGCTATCTACTGCTTGCTTTTCGGTTGAGCTTTCTTGCCTTGTTATATCCTCTGATAAGTTATTTGTGATACAGAACCGCACTTAGAGGACGCTGATTGGAGTGGGTGAGACTCAGGACAGGGTGTCCTGGCTGCGATGGCTTACTCCACCTCCCTTTGCTTCTCCCAGTCGCTCGGGTCATCTACCTATAGTCAATCCGTCTGTCCTTTGCCTCGTCAGCTTGTTCCACCTTTCAAAAATATTTCTACGTACTATTATGTCCAATAATTTCGATCCTTGTGATGTTTGTCATAAGGCCAAACAATCTAGCCTTTCTTTTCCGATTAGCACGTCTCGTCCCTTGCTTGTTTTGATTTGATACTTTGTGACATTTGGGTCTTTATCGAACCCCTTCTACTTGTGGTGCTTCCTATTTTTTTACTTTAGTTGATGATTATTCTCGCACTACTTGTGTCTTTCTTATGATGCATAAATTTGAGGTTGCTCTCTTACTTCGCAATTTTCATTTTATGATTCAAACCCAATTTCATAAATCTATCAAATGCTTCTGCAGTGATAATGGCTCTGAATTTATCACTCTGAAACCATTCTTTCGGGATCATGGTATAATGTTTGAGTCCTTTTATGTCAGCACACCTCAACAGAACAGTTGTATTGAACGGAAGCACCACCACATCCTCAATGTCTCTCGCGCCTTGTTGTTTCAAGCCTCGTTACCCATCAAATTTTTGGGGGAATTCGTCCTTACTGCTTGCTACCTCATTAATCGCACTCCTACTCATCTCATTCAATTGGTAAAACACCCTACGAACTCTTGTTTAACAAACTGCTTGTTTTTTCCTTGCTTCAAGTATTCAGTTGTCTTTTCTATGCCACTCAAATACATCATAGCTCAAACAAATTCGCAACCTGTGGTCGTAAGTGTCTCTTTCTTGGGTATCCTTTTGGTTAAAAAGGGTGGCATTTATATGATTTGGAGACTCATTGTTTCTTCACCTCCAGAGACGTCTCCTTCCACGAACAAATCTTTCCTTATGTCGCACCTTCAACCCCTATCCACTCTCTAGAGCCTCTGATAGCCTCCCCGTCACCGTTGTCTCATGACGATGATGACATCAATCCTCCTACCTCCGCCGACCTAAGGGGGAGTCCACCTCCTCCCCCCCCCCCCCCCGCCCCATCGCAATGGTCGAACCTTGCAGCTGGGTAATCCGTTTTTGGGACTACGTCTGTACCACAACCCGCCACCACCCTATCTCATCGGATCCCGCTTCGGTCTCGTCCCTAGGTACTTTGTATCCTTTAGCTAATTATGTGGGTTATAACAACTTCTCTAAGTCCCATTGCGGTGCCTTGTCGCCGTCACTACCACTCCAGAACCCACTTCTTTTCGTGAGGCTATTCGTCATCAGGACCGGTGTGATACGATGAGACTTGAGATCGAAGCTTTGCATCGCAATGGGACTTGGGACACTGTGGACTTGCCGCCAAATAAGACTCATATTGGCTGCAAATGGGTCTTTTGGGTGAAGTACAATGTTGATGGAAGCATTGAGCGCTATAAGACGCGCTTAGTTGTGCTTGGCAATCGGCAGTCGAACGTATTGATTATTCTAAAACTTTCGCTCCGGTTGCTAAAATGGTCTCTGTTGAGGTGTTTCTCGTAGTAGTGGCTATTCGTAATTAGGAACTCCATCAAATGAATGTCCACAACGCCTTTCTTCACGGGGATTGGTATGAGGATGTATACATGACATTGCCGTTTGGGTTTTCAGTTCCGGGTTCCTTGAAAGTTTGTCACATGCGCAAGTCTCTATACGGGCTTCGGCAAGCTCCTCGGAATTGGTTCTTCAAATTGGCATCGGCTCTAAAATACTTTGGCTTCACTCAATCATATGCCGATTACTCCTTGTTCTCATACAATCGCTCAGGGATTGTCATCCATGTGCTTATTTACGTTGATGATCTTATTATTGCGGGAAATGACTCTGCCGCTATAGCGCGCTTTAAAGGGTTTATGCACACTCGATTCCACATGAATGATCTTGGTCGCCTAAAGTATTTCCTTGGAATTGAAATCACTCGCTCCCCGAACGACATATTCTGATTCCAACGCAAGTATGCGCTAGACATCTTGACAGAGACGGGGCTGTTGTCCTCTAAACCAGGGGCTTTTCCCATCGAGCAGCACCATAAGCTAGCCCTCGACACAAGCCCTCTGTTTTCCGATCACGAGAAGTATCGACGGTTAGTAGGTCGGCTTATCTACATCACTATTACTCGGCCGGAGCTCAGCTACTCCCTGCACATCCTTGCCCAATTTATGGCCGCTCCGACCACCAATCAGTAGCAGGCCGCCTTACGAGTTGTCTAATATTTAAAGGGATGCCCCCGTCAAGGCATTTTCCTATCTCGTTTGAGCAATCTCCATCTCAATGCCTATTGGGACTCCGACTACGCTACTTGCCCGCTCACATGCCTCTTCCTCACTGGCTTCTTCATTATGGTCGGAGAGTCCACTATCTCTTGGAAAACCAAGAAACAATCCATCTTCTCTCGATCGTCAGCGGAGGCAGAATATCGAGCAAGGGCAACTACCACTTGTGAGCTAGTTTGGCTCAAATCGCTCCTGTCCTCCTTAGGGGTGTTTCATCGTCATCCGATGTGGCTCTAGTGTGACAATCAGGCTACCCTTCATATTGCTTCCAATCCGGTCTTTCACGAGCGTACAAAGCATATTGAGGTCGACTGTCATCTTATTCGTGATCATGTTCAAGCAGGTACCATTGTCACTGTCCATGTTCGATCTGCACTACAGTTGGCCGATATCCTCACGAAGGCGTTGGGGCAGTCCTAATTCCACACGCTTCTTCGCAAGTTGGGCATTCGGAATCTACATGCTCCAACTTGAGGGGGAGTATTGAGATATCATATCTTCATTGTAAAAATCTTAGTCTATCTTGTATATCAACTAACTTATTTTGTATCCTAAGATAGATTTACCCTAGTTTTCCTGTATAAGTACACAATTCATCTTAATGGAAAAGAACGCTTTAATCTCCTACCTAATTTCACAATGTCATATGTAATAACAAGCTATGTGTGACTAGGCAAACCTTTGGTGTGCTTTGTGAGATGGTTCAAGAGATTGGGGGATTGCGTAGAACCAAAAATATGGAGGTGGATGAAATTGTTGCAATGATTTTATTTACATTGGCACATCATAGGAAAAAATAGGTCAATAGCAAATTACTTTTTAAGGAGTTGTGATAGTGTAAATAGACAATTCAATCTCTGTATGCATGCGGTTTTGAAGTTGCACCATCACCTACTTAAGAAGCCTACTGATATCATCATATTCTACATACTATAGGTAATAGTTTATAGTCATTTTTAAGTCATTTTTATATGGTTTGCATGTCTTTTATATAGGTTTTGATTTAGTTTCTAGAATAGATGTCTACACTCGTGTTCCATTTGTTTTCAGGAGATTTGGAGCTTGTTCGATATCAATTTGGAATCATGATGGAATAAGATTCATTGAAGCCAAGTTTGAGATGTTCAAGGACGCCGAAAGAGTCTTTCATAGTGGTCTCAAGTGTTAGAAATCAAGCTAAGAAGAGCCCATTGTCGAACCGACATATTTCGGACAATTCCTGCTTGGCGACGTCTCAGTAAAATGAGTCGTTTGAGCTCCACAAAATTCGGATTGAGACGTTCTATAACTTGTTGGAAAGCTGATTCAAATACCTACAACTTTCATGTTGAGCACCTTTGCAAATTCGGCCTACAAAATGGAGAAATCGAGCCACAAGAAGTTGATGCTGAGTCAAAGTATCGACCCGGAACTTTCACATATCGACTCGATACCCACATGTATCGACTCGATACCTTAACATTCTGAGCCAGATTGCTTTACAGTAGCTACATATCGACTCGATACTCGGAAGTATCGACTCGATACTTTCCTTTCCGCGTTACTACTTCGGGATTTTTTATCAGCTTTTATCTATTGTTGGACGACTTTTTGGAATATTTTATTATTATTTTAGGATTATTTTCAGATGTTTTTTAGAACTATATATAGAGAATTAGGGTTAGATCAAAAGACGTCCAATTTTTCACGTCAGAAACGAGTTGCAGACATTGAGAGTTTTAGCTCTTTCAGAGATTTCTCCTTGAAGGTTTTTTTTGCTGGATTCAAGAATAAGTTTTGTTAATCTAGTCTTATATTCTTTCATCATGAATTCTTTGATTGTGTCTGAATCCATGTCTGGCTAGTTTTCTTGTTCTGGGGTTGGGGTGATCACAACGATGCTGAGATAGACATGTGCGTGATGATTGCCTGAATGAATTCTATTGTTGTTTGATTCGATCCATGAGTGCTTAGTCCGATTAATCCTATGATTGATTGGAATCCTTTTGATGTTCAATAAGCGCCAGCTGCGAATTGAGATTGGATACATAGACAAAGTTGTTGGAAAACATGGATTGAACTTGAGAATTGTTTATGAGCAATCTATTTAATTCTCTTGAGGATAATAAACTATCGTAGACAACCTAGGTTTGAATTGATTATACGGATCGCGCATGCGATTGTTTGATCGATTTGCTCACTAGGGTCTAAATGCTTAATGAGTCCAATTTGACTGATTAATCTGCAACAAGCGCAAGCTAAGTGGTAACTGATTGAAATGGACATAGTTATTGCAACATGCGTAGGCTGAGCGATAATGAATTTAGATAGTTTACCTTCAAATATCTCTTTTTAATTTATTCAAGCATGAAAATTAAATAGTCTATCGAAGATGCATTGTTGTGGTAAACCCTGACTCTGGAATGTTTCTCATCATATATTCACAAACATTTGCAATTTCTCATTATCTTCTTCTTATTTTCTTTATTCCTTAAAAAATCACTTCCGTTATTTGGCTTAGTAAACTGGTTAAGGTTCTGCAATTGATATTCACACAGTCCCTGAGATTCGACACTCGATTACTACAATTGACACCGTACGCTTGCGGGGTGTTGGTTTTAGACCAATCACCTACGCCTATGATGGTTGTGAAGATGGATGATGGAAACTTTTCAAGGTACATGCAACTTTAACATGAAATTCTAAGCTTCATGAATAAAATGTAATCTAACTATTTCATAATAATAATCAAACATTCTTCCTTGTTTTGTAAAATTGCCTAGGAGCTTTAAATGGGACATACATTAGTGTTCATATGTTCCAAAAAACGATAGATCAAAGTATCAAACAAGAAAAAGGGGATCCTGCAATGGGTGTTGGGCGTATATACATCTAAAATGGAGTTCATATACATATTACCTTGCTGGGAAGATTCTGCACACGATGGTCGTGTCCTTCATGATGCTATTACTAGGCCCTAAGGTTTAAGAGTCCCAAAAGGTAAACATCAAATACAGAGTTAAACAACAACATTTCTGAAATCAAATCCTAATTATCATTTATCTTGAATTGTCAAGGATGTTATTACTTGATAGATGTTGGATACACGAACTATGAAGGGTTCTTAGCTCCATATAGAAGTCGTCGTTATCATCTATAAGAGTGGGGTGTCGCTCAACCAGAAAAGCCCGAGGAATATTTCAACATGAAACATGCTAAAGTTAGGAATTTCATACAGAGAAATTTTGGGCTATTGAAGGGAGATGGAGTATTCTTCGGAGTCGTTCATTTTTTCCAATACGAACCGAAGGTCGGATTGTCACCGTGTGTGTATTACTATACAACCTTATCCGTAAACACATGCCAACAGATGATGTGGAGGAAGAGAGTGAAGACGAGGTAGAAGCGAAGAAAGGGGGTGAAGAGGAGAGGATTGAGTACATCACCCAAGTTAGTATATCAGATGAGTGGACTAATTTCAGAAATACCTTAGCCCAAGATGGATTTGATAATTGGATTTCTAGTTCTACTTGATGTACTTGAAGTTATTATCGTACAATAGATGGGGAATACTACTCATCTAGTGATGCGGGCTCAATACCAAAAAGGAGAAATGTGGGTGCAAGTTCTCTTGGGGTGACTCGAAACAATGACCCGATTGCATCTTCCATGGCAAACATCGATAGCAGCTTGGCTAAGATCATGGAGCTTATGGAGAGGTCCGACAATCGTGATGAGTTATTGGTAACACGGCTGAAGATGTTGCTTTTCGAGCGGGATATGTTACCTGGAATTTCTGATGATGATGCGATTGATGCTAGTAGAGTTCTTTCAAGGACTCCAACTAAGCTTGAGAAATTTTTTAGCTCCCCAAATGATGAGTGGAAGATGAGGTATGTGCAAAGGATTATTGTCCAACTTTGCGGTTCTACGGGTGCTAGGCAAGGCTACAAGTATGGTTTACCAGTAAGGTTATTTTGGCATCAATGTTTGATGAAGTGTATGCTTCATATACCTATCGAACATGAAAAGCTACTAGCATTTGGTTGTTTTTTGGCACAATTGGGAAGATTATGTTGATAGGTTGTTGGCATAACACTATTGGTACTTGCAATTTTGCATAACATTTGGTATTGACTGGCTATTTTTTAATTCAATGTCGTATAAAATTTGGTATTGAAACCCTTGGAGTAGTTGCTTTCGAATTTATAAATGATGAATGACATATAACACTTGCTTTATCAACTCTACAAACTCATAACCTAATATCCTGCAATACCAAACAAGGATATCAGATATCAGATTTGATACCCATATCCCTGATATCCATATCTGGTACCCATATCTGATATTTGTATCAGGATATGGATACCAAACATGAGCTAAGTTTTTTAGATATCAAGGTAAAAACCCTAATTCTCAACTCCTTAATTATGAAAAAAAAGTTTTAGTAAAATCGATTTTTTAGAGGAGTATGCTTTCTAGTTGCCCAAATCGGGATCCTCTACATCAAAAGCTCATAAAACTCTCAGATCTATCCGTTTTACATTATCCTTGTTTTGATCCGTTTTTCAAAACTCACAAAACATTGAACACAAAAAGAGGCTCAACACAACTTCATGAGTTTTCATATAAAAATGAAATTTTCAAAAATAAAATACGGGAATTTCATCACAGATTTTTCGAAAATCCTTCACTCCAAAACAAAATTAGTAGATCTAGAGTTATTACACGGTGTTTGCGAAAATACTACATAATAAAATATCGTTTTGGGCTTCTTTTACTTACCTTGTCAGAAACCCCACCAAAAAACCAAGTTACACTTGCAGTTCTTGGTTACCCACACAACAAAAGAAACCACCATCATCACTCCACAAATGAACATCCTTAGCAAAATACGATCGGTCTCGATCATTTTTTTTTGCTTGGATGGATGACGGCGAGAGGATGACGGAGATGGAGGTGGATGATGAAAACAGGGGGGGTAGTTGAAGTGGGACTGTAACTAGTGTGAGGCTAAGAAGGGGGGGGGGGGGTAGTTGAAGTGGATGATGAAAACAAGGGGGGGGGGGGGGGGGGTAGTTGAAGTGGGACTGTAACTAGTGTGAGGCTAAGAAGGGTAGTAGTGCTTAGGCAGGGAAAAGGAAAAGAGATGGTAAAAGAAAATAAATGCTTAAACCCCCCAACCTAGTAATATTGGCTACCGCTTTCATTTTGAATGCATGAAACTGTTTTTTTCTTCTTAACTCAGCGAACATAGAAACTGAGTTGCAATCAACTGACGAATAAGTTTTCATTTTACATAGCCTCTGCATAAAAATAGGGTGTCATGTGCTTCCTACAAACACTACATAACCTGTATGCAAACGTGACATTTTCTTGCAAACTCGAGAAAACCTACCTACTATATATGATCAAAGCTCATTTGCATTAAATGCGAGCATTTGTACTTTCATTTTTTGAGGGAAAAAACACCATGTACTTAAGTTGATATGAGTGTTGATATTTACACCCAAAAATATAATATTGTGTAGAATATAAATAAAATCTTATTATATTTTTGTATCTAGGCATTTATGAACTGTTTTGCAAAACCATACATACATATGCATGATTACTTTGTAATTATATACATGTTAGGAAATTATAATATAACAGTAGGTTAGTATTAGGGCCGTACCAATTTTTTTTTTATTAGGTAAAAATTCGAGGTCAAACAAGTCGACAAACGGAAAATCGTCTAAACAAACAAAAATACAAAGATAGTGCAAGATACAAGCAACGACACTATACAAAAGTGAAACTAAACATAACCAGACCAAACGAGACGAGGACGTAGACCACGGACGAAGCCAAGCACTACCCGGAAGCAGCAATGCATGCTGACGGCACATTAGGAGACACCTGTGAGCAGTGAAGACGAACCTCTAAGGAAATAGTCTTCTGGAGAAAAGGAGACGCCTCGATTCACAATGCCACGACCCCAGCATGTCCCGACTCCGAATGCCAAAACCCCATCACACGGAAGGAAAGTCCAGTCACGCCAAATGCAGAGCCCCTCATCGCCTGAATCGAAACGCACAAGAAACCTAAGCGGGAAATAAGCAACCCGACCGGGATATTATATTTATTTATATTGTCAGTTATTTTTATTTTCTTGTAAGTCGTGAGTATTTTTTTTTTTAGGTAAAAATTCGAGACCAGACATATCTGGACCTCGATGGCCGACAAATCGGCAGACGAAAATCTGTCAAAAACAAACAAAAAATACAAAGATGGTGCAACAAACATGCAAACGCGCTCTACAAAGCGAAACAAAACACAACTAATCCGAACAAGACAAGGACGTAGATGATAGACGAAGCCAAGCACTACCCTAGAGCAGCACCATAAGCTAGCGGCACATCAAGAGTCACCTCTGAGTAGTGAAGACGAACCTCCAAGGATCCATTCTTCCGGGAAAGGAGACACCTCGATACACACTAACACGACCCCAGCCTATCCTCACTCCGACTGCCAGAACCCATCAAACGGAAAAGAAAGTCCAGTCACGCCAAACGGAGAGCCACACGATGCTAGAACTGAAATGCACCAGAAACCCAAATGAGATTTACGCAATCCCCCACAATAAATTATTTATATATAGTAAATTATTATAATTTACTACATTTAATGCGATTTAATTTCAACTTTTTTCCCCTCATTCTATGATTTTCACCCATCGGGCCCAAGGAACTTGAATCGGGCCCAAATAAACAGGAAACAAAAGAACAAGGGAAGGACTTGACATCAAACGCAGCCAGAGCATGGCATGAGATGGGGGCAACATCAAACGCCGCCAGAGCACGCCGCTCATGGAATACCGGAGGGAGAACGGGCAGTCGGCCACATCAAATGCCTGAGACTTCGACCAAAGGCATCTTCGAGACTTCGATGAATGATGGGATCAAAATATTAATTAATTTAAACCCTTTTTATTATTAGTATTCTCTTTTTCCCTGTCGAATAACACCGGAGGAGACAACCGACGACACAATGGATTTGCTAAACCACTTGGGCAGGGGAAAGCCGATACGGATGAACGGAAGCCGGAGGCACTAAATTTCGCCTAAATCGAAAGTCGGAACATCGACTCGAGGTAGGCCGGACGAGCAATCGCAGGCGTGGTGAGACAATAGGGAAAGGAGGACGATCGAAAGAGGACAAAGAAGCCCAAAACAACGAAAGCCCCAATTTGATTTTGTCATTGAACGATTCCGCCGATAGGGAATCGGAATAGCCAATACGCCACAGATTGAACATAAAAAACACACCCGAAACAAGGAGGAGAAGGGATGGCCAAGCGAGGAGGAGAAGGGGCGCCGAAGCCGAAGTTCGTCGCACCGAGGAGACGGATTGTTGGTTCCCGAAGGAGGGTTGAGGCATCCGGAGAGGGTGGATTGGAGCTCTCAAAGGAGGGTTGAGACTCCCGAAGGAGGTTTATCACTCACTGCAGAGATTTCCGGCCACCATAGAGGTGGTTGTTTGGGTCGCCGCTCGCCGGAGGAAGACCTCTACCGGGTTTTTGTTGTTTCCTCGAAAGAGAGCTTTTTTATTACATTATTTAGCTAGAACTAGAAAGTGGGAGTGGGAGTGGAAGTTGTGAGTATTAAGTAAACTATCTTACTAATATAACACCACTTAAATTGTGTTTTTTTCCAAAAGAACCAACAATAATTCCATTATGCTTAAAATGTATATAAAAGACATTGAATAACTACTATATTGACCAAAGTCAAACTTATCTAAAATTAATTTAATCAAAATATTTAAGAATAGGGTGGTTATTTAAAGTTTTATTGACACGTTTTTAGCACAAGTATATTTTAAATGATGATTTCAAAACCTTAATTATAATTTAATTATATCATGATAAAAAAAATCAAAACCAATGAATGACCAAATATTGGCCCACTTTGCAAAAATGATCAAGACCTAAAAAATTGGCAAAGGAATTACATAATGTCATTTTTGCAATTAAATTGGGCACCTTCACAGCCGGTGGAAGGTAAAAGCTATAAGGGGGGGGAGAGAAAGAGTCTCATTTAATTGTTTTAAACTAAATTTCAGCCATTTTTATTTGTTAAAAATAAAAAATAAATTTATTTTTGAACTTAATTTAATTTTATCTATCTATAGACACCCGCTTTGTATATGTTTATGGAAAAAAACATTTCGAAGTAAAGTTTGGTCTATATCGCATCTCGATCTCAATTTGGAATGTGACATGGATAACCCCTTTGGATGGCAAATACAACAATTCAGTTGGCAAAGAAATTCACACAACTGGCAAGATAAACCAGAAAACCTGGGCAGAACCGACAATCGTTTCTCCGGAGATAAAAGGTAAAGTTGCCGATGTGGACAAAAAAATTACGATTTACGCTAGGTGTTGAAACACAAAAAAAATCCATACAACCCTATACATGGTTTCACTTGGCCTAAAAAATAAAAGAAAAAGTTACGATTTACGCTTACTAGCCAGTAACTACTATTGTCTAGCCACTGACTACGATCTCTTAGCCAATATAAGACTAACCCCTGCCGGATCGCGTCTACCTCAGGAACTTCCCACCTCAAGGATAACTAGGATAGACGACATTCTTTGAGTTACCGAATGTTGGTTTTTGTTATTTTGCATACCCCGAATGTATGCAATTTACGCTTACTAGCCAATAACTATTTTTGTATAGCCAATAAAACCGATATTTTGTCCACAAATTCAATGCCTAGATACGAGGCTATTCGGATGTCCACCTTCTCTTTAATTTGCTTTTTAACACATTGAAGGAGACCCAACAGCCAAATGGTGTGGCAATTAATAAAGGGAGAAGTTGTAGCCATTGATGTTGTTCATTAGAGAATAAATGAATTCTCCTAATTTTAGATCCACCAAGGCACCCTCAAGGACAAAATCGGGAGAGCCACCGCCGATCCCAATACCCTTGAATCCCCATGGATTCTCTGTGGGAAAAGAAATTCGGGAGAGCCCTTGAAACATGTCAGGTTACCCCTAACCCAATACCCTTGAATCCCCTAAATCTGATCCCATATCTCGTCTTATTGTTCAATCGAGTGACCCTACCCTTGAATCCCCTAAATCAGATCCTTTATCTCGTCTCGTTGTTCAATTGACTGACCCTCAAAGACAAAATCTCCGTCGCCAGAGCCATCCCCGCCCTCCTATCCCCTCGTCGCAGCACCTCCGCCCTCCACCTCGTCGTCCTCAGGGCCACCAGCCACGACCCCACTACCTCCCCCCCTCCCGACTTCCTCTCTAACCTCGTCCTCCTCTGCCACCACTCCTCTGTCGCCCACTCCGCCAGTGACGCCCTTCTCTCCCGCCTTCTTCGCCCTCAAGTGCCTCATCTCCCTTCTCTCTCTCTCCGTCTGCAGATATCTCTCTCTCTCCTTTCCTAATCCCTTAAATCCCGCCCAAATATTTCCAAAATTTCAAAAGCCCGCCCAAAACTTTTTAACCCATAATAAAAGGTCAAGGTGACCTGTTAGTTTTGCAAAATAAATACACTTTTTGACATTTGCCACATTTTAGAGGGAGAGGTGATATTTTTGCAAAGGGTGAGATAAAATGGTATATTGGGTGCCATTTTCTCTATTATGAAAGGAAAAAAAAATAAAAAATGACAATTATGGCAAATGGGGAATCGAACCAAAGGTGGTGGGAGTACACTTGAATTTAAATTGAAGCATAATATTTATATAACAAATCCCATAAGATATTGGGCCCTAAAAATTTGGGGGCTCTGTTCCATTGGTCCACCTAAACCCCCTATCAGCACGAGTTTGGTTAGTTAATTAATTTGGAAATATTTATCACTTTATAATATCACTTATATCCCACTAAGTAAAATTATATTTAGCAAATTATTTCCATGATATGTACACTCACGTATACGTCTTATAATTTTTGTAATGCTAGCTATTATGTCAAACATTACCAAGAGAGAATTCGATATCTTGGATCTATCCGGATTCAAGTACTTTGAGTGGAGGATTGATGCCTTAACATACCTTAAGGCTAGAGGTCTTAAAATTAAAAGACAATTGATGCTAACAATGCCACCACTCCAAAAGAAAAGGCCCAAGCTATTGTGTTCCTTCGCCGCCATATTCATGAAAGCCTAAAATTAGAATACTTATTGGTGGAAGATCCTAAAGAACTATGGGTGCATCTGAATAAGTTAAAGATATGGCAATCAGAAGAATATCTTACTCTCAATGGCCTTATATGAATGAAACTCTTTACATGATTTCAAAAATATCAAGGAGTATACCTCTGTTGTGCAGCGAATCACATCGCAACTAAAGTTAGGTGGCCATGAAATCGTAGATGGGAAAAAGATGGAGACGACATTCTCCACAATGCATGCATCTAATGTGTTGTTACAACAACACTACACGGGGTATGGCTTTAAGAAACATTCTAACCTAATTGACGTGATGCTAGTGATCGACGAAGAAGAACAATGAGCTCTTAGTGAGAAACCACAACATGAGGCCCCCTGTCATAGCACCATACCCTAAAGCAAATGTTGCAAATGCTATGAATGCCAACCTAAAAAGGGGAAAGTATCAAGGCAACAGCAAAAGGCATGATCTTTTATACCTTTGTGCATTATTTTATATGGTTATCGTTGTGGTGTTGATACCTCGATTCTGGAAGTCTTTAAGTTTATTGAATTTCCCACAATTTCGTGTTGCTTCTGTTTTATTTCTGTCTTGCGAAAGGTTGCGTTTTTACTCTGCTGATTACTCGATTTCGACTGAAATCTACTCGACGTCGAGTAGTCTGGTCGACGTCGAGTACTCTGTTCTACTCGATATTGCTTTGTTTGACTTCTTTTCTTCTGTTTTGCAAGTTCTGTCGATAGGTTTAGTCGAGATCGAGTACTCCACTTGATATCGAGGAGCCTTTAGGTCGATTTCATGCTGATTTTAGGAACGAGAAAGGCGAGCGCTGACGCGCTTCCTCGTGGATCGATCCTGATTGCCTTCTACTACAGCGGGAGGAAGTCTTGTATTTATTTGCGTGGGCTCAATCCGGTTTAATTTATATTTATATTTATTGAACTCGATTTCCTCCTTTGTTAGTATCTAACGGTTGGTGGTCTCAGCTTGGTGGTTCGTCTGAGTGTGGGCTACGGATGAAAACTTTAGATTGATGTTGAGGTCAACGCAGAAATCCCTGATGGATTCACAATCGAACTGGGGGCCATGATCTATGATAATCGTGTTTGGGACTCCAAATCGACATACCAAATTTTTCCACAAGAATTTTCTGACTTTCTCCACGGTTATTAATCCCATGGCCTCAGCTTCGACCCATTTTGTGAAGTATTCCACCACTACTAGCACGTATTTCATCTGTTATGGAAGTGGCCTAGGATGTCCATCCCTCACATAGAGAAGAGACTTGCTCCATATATGCCTTTCATTGGTTCCACGGGCTGAAGCCTAAAATTCTTAGTAGGGTAGGCCAGTAGTACCCCATTCTCATGGCTTTGGTGGTTAAGGCTCTCCACACACCCGTGTGCAGCTCTTCTATAATGACTCTGCTTTCCTTAGTGGAAACGCATAGAAAATCTAGAAGGCAAAGCCCCCTCTTATAAAGCTTTCCTTCACGAATGATGAAGCAGGCGGCTTTGGTGACGATCTGCTTAGCCTCATCTTTTTTGGAAGGGAGAATTCCTTTTTCCCAAATACTCAGCAAGCGGGGTCCTCCAGTCCCCATTCCCTATCGTTTGGACAAAGAATACCTCTTGGATGAGCCTGCGATGGTCTCATCTTTCGAAGACAACTTCATCCCCAACTTCGGCTGCCATGATCGCTCCTATTCGTGCCAAAGCATCTGCCTGTTGATTTTCATCCCTAGGGACCGTGGTCAAACTGAAATCCATGAATGCCTTCATCAAAGCCTGGCCTTTCTTAAGTAGTCTAGCATCCCGTCCTTGCCTCGTACTCTCTGCAACTTATTGTGACATGAACTCGGAGTCAGTGTAGGCGGTGATCTGTCTTACGCCGTGGATTAGGGCAATCTCGAGGCCTGCTACTAGAGCTTCGTATTCAGCTTCATTGTTTATGGCTTGGAAAGCCAACTTATAAGGATAGTTCAAGTCCTGTCCTTCTGAGGTTGTCAAGGTGACCCCGGCTCTACAACCGTCTTTGTTGGCAGCTCCATTGACCCTGAGGATCCATACGATCTTCTTTGTCTAGTCGCCCCTTTTAAAGCACGTTTCACAAATGAGTCGGCCAAAGTTTGTGCCAGTGCTGCCCTGCACGGGGCGTATTCGATCTCGAATTCCATCATCTCTATGGCCCACTTCATCATCTATCCCGAGAGGCAAGGGGAATTAGAATTTGTCTTAGGGGCATATCTGTCAATACCTTAATGACGTGGTCTTGGAAGTAGGGCCGCAACCTTTGGCCGCGAAGACCGGACATAGGATCATCTTCTCAATGGGTTGAAAGCGCGTCTCGGCGTCTCTTAAAACTAGGCTTATTTAGTACATAAGGTGCTTTTCTTCGCGAGTGAGAACCGCACTAATGGTTACACTTCTTACTATCAAGTATAAGTGTAGGGTTTCATGCTTCTCTAGTTGTTGAAGAGTTGGGAGTCCTGACAAGTAATGCTTCAGTTCCTCAAATGCCTGTTGTAGTTCTGGAGTCCATTGAATCTGTCCCTTCTTCTTGAGAAGCGAAAAGAAAGGTGGGGATCTGTCTGTGAGACATAAGCATAACCTGCTCAGATAATTTACTGCTCTATTAAAAAATTGGACCTCCCTTATTGTCTGCGGAGGTTGCAGCCTTTGAACAACTGAGATTTTCTCGAGATTAACATCTATCCCGCGATGACTAACCATGAAGCCCAGGAATTTTCCGAAATCAACCCCAAAGACACATTTTCCACATTGAGGTTCAATCCCCCTCGTCGTAGGGAATCGAAAGTCTCCTGTAGATCTGCAACGTGATCTTCTGCCTTTCTGCTTTTTACCACAATGTCATCAACATATATCGACACGTTCCTCCCTATCTATCCTCGAAAAATTCGGTCGACTGACCTATGAAAGGTGGCACCTGCATTCCTTACCCCAAAGGATTTAACCCGATAGTAGAATAGCCCTTGATTCGTGATGAACATTGTGGCTTTTTTATCAAGCGGATCTAGGCGAATCTGGTTGTATCCTGAATATGCGTCTAGGAAGCTAAGAACTTCATTACCCGTGGTCCCGTCAACCAGCTTGTCAATGGACGGCAAAGGTTAGCTGTCTTTTGGGCAAGATTTGTTGAGGTCTGAAAAGTCGACACGCATCCGCCATTTCCCATTTGACTTCTTCACCAATACTACGTTTGACAACCAATCAGAATCCTCCACTTCTTTGATGAAGCCGGCGTCGAGCAATTTTTTAGTTTCTTCCTTAGGTGTCGCTGCCTTTTCGGGGGCCATCTTCCTCTTCTTTTTCGTGACAGGTCTCGCGTCATGCCGTATCCTGAGGGTGTGCATGGCGACCGAAGGGGGTACCCCGAGCAGATGTCGTGGGGTCTATGCGAAGATGTCCCTTGATCTGGCTATTATTTATAGCACTCGTTCTTTCTCCACTAATCCCAGAGCCTGTCCCAAGTAGATTTTTTCCTCGGGGTTGGAGAAAGGTTGAAATACAGATTTCTCATATGCGGTCTGAATCTCCCTTGCCGCAGGTCTCACTTCGAGTCCTGCCTCCGCGGTTCTAATAGGATCAATGTCCCCTACTTCTGAGTCTATTTGCAGCTCTACTTCTGGGATCTGAACCGCGCTTCAGGCTTTTTTTCGATACACATTACTTCTTTTTTCTTCTTAATAGAGGTCAAGTAGCAGCTCTGGCTCTCAGGTTGTTGTCCGCGAACTTCTTCGACTCCTCCTCCAAGTAGATGAAACTTCCCGATGTGATAGATTACATAGGTCTCCTATTGTATAGTGGGCTAAAAGCCCGTTAAGGCCCAGTACCTTTGTAACCTATATATATGTTTATCAATGAATGGAAACCCTCAGGGAGGACATTACAATCAATCTCGTGATCTCACATGGTATCACAACCTTTTCTTCCTCACGGAACCCTTACTCGACCTCGACAAAAACCCTAAGCCGACACAGCCGCCTCTTGCTCTCACCATCTTCCTCTCGCTCATCTCCTTCCTCGAGGCCCCCCAACCATTGTCGGCCACCACCGAGCCACCACACCAGCAGCATCCACTCCAGCAGCACCGCTGAAGCCTTCCTCCCCTCCCCCTCCTACCGCTAGTTGATTCGCTCCTTACTCTCGCACCATTATCCGGCCTCAGACCCATAGATCCGGCCGCTCTTCCTTGTTTCTGGCCCCGGATCCACACCCTCCGACCACCAGCAGCCACCACCAATCCCCAGTTTCCCTCCCTATTCTTCGCTCTTTTCCAGATCTATAACCGCCGACCACCTCCCACACCAGATCCGGCACCCCGCCATTTTTTCCGGCCACCCTCGAGCCCAAATCCGGCCTGCTGAACCCCGGACCCACCACTCTCGAGCACTGCCGAGCCCAAATCTATCTCCCGCACTGCCTAGTTCAAAAACCGCGGCCACCAGTGTGATTCTTGCAAAATCCGAAACCCTCCCCCTACTTTTCTTTAATTTCAGATTTGACCCACCTGCTCGTCCTCTCCCAATAAAAAAAAAATGCACCGATACTCGGGATATCCTACCTCTTGACATGCCGGTCCTCAGGCCTATCTGACATCGTCTGATCAAGGATATGTTCCGCCGGTTGGGCATCACGCCTTCTCCTCTATGCAGCCGACATCTTCAGATTCTTCTTGGTACATGGACACTGGTGCCACCTCCCACATGATGAACTCCTCTGGTAACCTCTCATCTATTTCTTTTAAGGGTCCTGCACACTCTATTATCGTCGAAAATGGTGGTCGTCTTGCTACTTCGGGGATTGGCCATGCCACATTATATACCCCAACCCACCCACTACACCTTAACGATGTCCTCATTGCCCCAAGGATTGTCAAAAACCTTATCTTTGTCTGTCGGTTCACTACTGACAACAACGGTTCTCTTATGTTTGATCCCTATGGTTTCTCTGTGAACGATCTTACTACGAGGGTTACTCGAATGAGATGTAATAGCACCGGGGAGCTCTACCCTGTAACACCACCTCCCGCGTCAAGTCAGTCGTGCCCGGTCGCCCTCTCGGCATCGTCGTCCAGCCTGTGGCATGCACGCCTGGGCCATCCCAGTGCTGTCGTTCTAGATGTCCTCCGTTCTCAGAGTCTTGTCACCTGTCCTAAAGACCCACGCTCTGGTTTGTGCTCTTCCTCCCAACTAGGCAAACATGCGGGACTATTGTTCCAACGGTCTTTGACCTCTACCCTTGCTCCCTTTGATATCATTCATAGTGACATTTGGACCTCTCTTGTGCCTAGCAAGGAGGGTCACAAGTACTACCTCTTGTTTCTTGATGATTACACTCATTACTTATGGGTCTTCCCGTTGCATTTCAAGTCCCAAGTGTTTCCTGTCTTTGCCAGATTCCATACCTACATCAAAACACAGTTTCACATATCCATCAAATGTTTCCAATGTGAGAATGGCCGTGAATTTGACAACAAAGACTTTCACTCTTTCTTTGCCGCAAACGGGATCTCCTATCGCTTGTCTTGCCCCTATACTTCTCATCGGAATGGCAAGGCAGAAAGAATCATCAGAACCATTACCAACATGATGCGCTCTCTCATCTTCCACGCATCTATTCCCCTTCCCTATTGGCCTCACGCCTTATCCACCACATGTTATCTCCTAAATATTCTCCATTTCACTACCCTACACCATCGCTCGCCAGCTCAGGCACTTTATTACGTCGTACCTAGATATGATCACCTTCGCACCTGCGGGTGCTTGTGTTTCCCAAACCAGTCATCCACAGCCTCACACAAGCTTCACCCGCGCTCCACTCCATGTGTCTTTCTTGGCTACCCGTCTGATCATCGTGGTTACCTCTGCCTTGATATCAAAACCCATAAGCTCATTCTATCTCGTCATGTCACATTTGATGAGTCGCGATTCCCCTTTGCGTCTCCCACACCCCCTGTGTCTCCGTCAGAGTCAGAGTCACCTTTCCCGCACTTCCTTTTTCCCCAGAGCTCTCCCGGTGCTCCTGCCTCTCCCCCTCCCCCACCCCCACCACCCCTACCACTAGACCACACACCCGCAGCGTCTCCGGTGTCTTCCGACCCCGCCAGATCGTCTCCATGACCACTGCCCATCACCCCACTGTCCATCCTCATGGCCTAGCAGCGACGTCCCCTCGCCCAACAGCCATGCCGCGGGCGCCGCACGATGATGCGCCCGCAGCCTGTAAAGGCTCGGATTTTTAAAATCATAATTTCAATAAATAATGTAAAATGGATTTAAGTCGGAAAAATTCACATATTTTGAAAATTTTCGTCCTCAAATTAATATTCCTATTTTAAAATCCTTAAAACGGATTTCGGCCCAATTTCGAAATTTCGGAGATTAATTCCGTCTTCCACCTCGGATTTGAAATGTTAACTTTGGGTGCAAATGTCCTCTTAGTTTTAAAACGTATTTTGATCAAGTCGGAATAATGTCGAGAGAGCGGGTTTCAGGATTTATTCATTTTGGGTATTTTGATTTCGGGAACACTTTGTCTTCTTCCCCCTTGTTTTCTATTAGACCAACGGATCATTCCCCTCATGTGATCTGATGCACCCATCCTCTAGCTCTTCTTTCCCTTATTAACCCAAACACTCCTCACACCCACCTCACTTAAACTGTAAATTTTCCCCTTTATGGCAAAGAGTCAAAAGAAAGAAACTCAGCCTCAGCTTGATCTGCAACCCATGCCTATACAAATTGACCCCCTTTTGTGTTTGTTTCAAATTGAAAGCAATCTCATCTCACAGCACACCAATCAATATCCCCACATCTTCATTTCCCCATTCACTCTCCCCTTTTATTTCAAAACAACTCACACCCTAAACTTCCCCACTATTCTTGCTCGGAGCCGAACCCAGGCCGAGAACCACCACAAAGCAACCCCCTTGCCCCCTCTGGTTCCATCGAACATCACCACCACCGTCCCCTGTTTCCTTGAGCAGTGCCGAGGTCGAGCACCCGAGCACCTCCCTAGGCGCCTCCCGAGCACTGTCCGAGCCCCACGGCACCTTCCTCCTCCATCCTGGTCCATCAGCAGCAGCAGCAGCCCCACGCTCTCTTCTTCATCCTCAGGTGAGGCCGAAGCAAGCCCTTCCTCGTCGTTAGCCGACCGCCACCGAGTTCTTCTTTTCTCCGCTTCTTTGATTTCTTCGTTTTCGATCGGTGAGCTAGCTTCCTCCTCCTCTCACCCTAAAAATGTCTCAAAGCTCCACAATTAATCTGTTTTATTTTTACCTAGGCCAAGCCGGAACAACCTCGAATCCGGCGAGCCCAATCGCGCACCGACGACATTTTCCGGCAAGTCGACGCCCTCGATAACGCCGGCGTTATCGACGAGCCTCCCCGCTACCTCCTTCTTCTTCCTTCCGTCGAACATAGGCCCCCTCTCTCTATGTTTTGTTCTCCCGTTCAAAAGAGGAAGAAGGTGACCTGACGGGTCCCACGCCTCCACACCCTTTCCACCTCACCTACCAACTCAGCTGGGGCCCTCCTTGTTTTTAAATTCTGCCTTCAGATTCCAAAATAGAAATGGGAGAGATTGGTGATGGAGTGGGCCTATTTTTGTTGGGTCAGATTTCTGGGTTTTAAAAGAAAACAAAGGGGTGGGCCTAGTTTGTCCCTTTTAACTCGATTTTGGGATTTGAGAAAAATGGGGGTCGGTATTGATATTTAATAAAATAAAAGGATTGAGTTATATTTTATAAAATAAGAGGGTGAGTTTTCTTAAATTAAAATAAAGTAAGATTGATGTTGGTAAATTAATAAAGGGATGTTTTATTTAGTAAAAATGGTTGGAGTTTTAAAGGATTGGAAATACTTCATGAAAGTGTTTAATGAAAAAAATTATATTTGTAATATTATATTATATTGTGTGAGATTTAAAATATCAAATATTATTGTTAAGATTTAAAAATAAAATATTATGAGACTAGGAGATTTAAAAAGGGATTTGACTAACATTTTCCAATTACGGAATTTCTAACTAGTCAACTCGGTTTTCGAAACGGTTTTCGGGACTAATTCGGGAATTATGTGCTCGATGACTAACTAGCATGATGGATGTGAATGATTGTCTAATATCATGATTTGTGTTGACTAATAGCATGATGAAATGTTAAGATTATGTATCGTTAACTTATGCGTTGAGATATGAAGAATATGATGCACTTGAGCTATATGTTATGCAAATATATGGTTATGAACATGTGAATGTGGCGGAATTGAATGATGAGAACAATATGGTATTGAGGAATGTGGCAATATGATGAATGGTTGAACCTGACGGAGTGACAATTACGATATGGTTGTTATTCTTGTTGAATGATGTATGCTTTGAGTGCTTGAATGATTAGACGTAGACTTATATATGTGTTCTGATATGTATTTAGGTGATACTTGTAACTATGATTTATGTGTGCTGGACCCTTTATTCTGCTGTTCTGCAAAGCCAGGTAAGTCTCTTCAGAGCTTACTCAGATTGAAATAGAGTTATTCCCTGCTTTAGGTGCATGATATACTAGGTTCTTGTATTCATGATCAGCATGCCATGTAGTACCATGCTAGGTTGCATCGACCGTTGAGCATTCTACTTCTTTATGTGTATGTAAACAGAACGGCCGTTATCTGTGAAGTAACTAGAGTCATTGCTAGGGTTATAGGACGACCTAGTCTCATTGGGTCCTGTCCTGAGTCAATCGAGTCATGAACTTCCTTATATTATGAGATGCCTGCGGGCTTTATTGTGGAGCGGGTTAGGCATGCGTGCCGCCCGATTATGATCGAATGGTTGCTCATATTCTGTGCTAAGGCCTTATTATTATTATGCACTTGATCCTAGGAGCATGTTAGTGTGTTAATATTCCGCCATGCATCTAGAAGCATCTTTATTAGGTATAGCGTATATGTGTGCTTAGGGTTGGGATGCAAAGCTAAAGTGGGCATCGATCTGATCTTGCCCCCTATTAATTTTTTTAGGTATCCGTTATGCTTACTACTATTGATGCTGATTTGAGTCCATGACCGCTGGGTCTAACATGGCGGAAAGAGAGAGTTGAGATTCCGACTTCACCAATTTAATTACGGCTCGAATTTGAATGGTTGATCATATTTTGACCCGGCTCTGCCGTGGCACCCCCTTGTATTATGCTTTACTTCCGTTATTTGTGTGACCATTGGTTTTCCACGTTTAGACCTACGACATCTACAGGGGACTTCCCCGGGGATTCCAACGATCCCTTCGAACTTGGGTATGAAATCCCACTTTGAAAACGTTAGTTCAGAATTTCAAACCTTCAACCTGTGCTCGGGGCGCAAGATCCTAACGAGGGGTTTCATCCCTCGAAACGTAACCTGAGAATCATAATCCCGGGCCGTTACACAGCCCATCACAACCCCATGCCTCCAGCCTCGCATCACCTACTGGCGGCGGCCGCAGCAGGGCATGTTGCGCCCGCCGCAACCCTCGCCGCCTTTGCACCCCTTGCCCGTAGCTCTGCTGCGCCCGACGCCTCATCCCCATGCTTAGCCCCTCTTGCCCCCGTCCTTCCCGACTCCCAATCACCCTCTGACTCCACCCAGACCTCCCTCTCCCCCATTCCCACCTCCCACAAAACAGCCCTCCTCGACCCGAATTGGCAGGCGGCTATGCTCGATGAATATAGGGCCCTTACGAAGAATGGTACTTGGGTTCGTATTCCTCGCCCTCCTGAGGCAAACGTCATTCGATGTATTTGGCTCTTTCGTCACAAGTTCCGCTCTGATGGGACGTTGGAGCGCTACAAGGCCCGTCTTGTGGTGAACGGTAGATCTCAGCAGACAGGTATTGATTGTGATGAGACGTTCAACCTAGTGTTCAAGCCTGCCACTATCCGAGTGGTCCTGAGTCTAGCTTTGTCGCGCAACTGGGCCATCCATCAGTTAGATGTTAAGAACGTCTTTCTGCATGGATATCTGAACGAGACAGTTTACATGTTTCAGTCGTCGGGGTTTGCTGATGCTGAGCATCCAAAGCATGTTTGCCTCCTCAAGCGCTCTCTGTATGGTCTTAAACAGGCTCCGCGGGCGTGGTTCCAGCGTTTTGCCTCTCATCTGCTCCGTTTGGGTTTCACTGGCAGCCGTTCGGATACATCTCTGTTTATCTATCGCAGAGGCTTAGACTTGGCATTCCTGCTGCTATATGTCGACGATATCATTCTCACCGCCTCTTCTGATGCTCTTCGGATGTCCATTATTTCGCAGTTGAGTGCGGAATTCACCATGTCTGATCTGGGTCAGTTGTCTTACTTCTTGGGAGTTCCTGTTCAGCGTCATGCATTTGGTCTGTTTCTCTCACAGAGTAAGTATGCTGCTGAGATTGTTGCTCGGGCTAAGATGGTCAACTGTAATCCAATCGCCACCCCTGTCGATACATCCAACAAGCTCAGTGCTCATTCTGGTCATTTGGTGGATGATCCGACATTGTACAGGAGCCTCGCTGGTGCTCTTCAGTATCTCACTTTCACCAGGCCTGATATCAGTTACGCCGTTCAGCATATCTGCTTGTTCATGCATGCATCTAGGGAACTTCACTTTCAGGCTTTAAAGCGGATCATTCGGTACATCAGCGGCACTCTCGAGCTTGGCATCACGATCACTCCTTCCTCTAACCTTGATCTTGTTGCTTACACTGATGCAGATTGGGGTGGTTGTCCTGACACACGTCGCTCCACATCTGGTTACTGTGTCTTCCTCAATGACACTCTTGTGTCTTGGTCAGCCAAGCGTCAGTCCGTCGTGTCTCGCTCCAGCGCTGAGGCCGAATAGAGGGGTGTTGCCAACGTTGTCTCCGAGTGCTATTGGCTCCGCAATCTTCTGCTTGAGCTCCGTTGCCCCTTGTAGAAGGCCACTTTGGTGTACACTGACAACGTCTCCGCCGTCTATCTGGCTAGCAACCCAGTCCAGCATCAACGCACGAAGCACATTGAGCTTGATCTCCACTTCGTCAGGGACAAGGTTGCCATTAGACATGTCCGCGTTCTACATGTCCCGTCCTCTTATCAGTACACTGATATATTCACCAAGGGTTTACCTAGATAGTTGTTCATTGATTTTCGTTCCAGTCTCACTGTACGGACCCCTCCCATTTCGAATGCGGGGGTTTTATAGATTACATAGGTCTCCTATTGTATAGTGGACTAAAAGCCTGTTAAGGCTCAATACCTTTGTAACCTATATATATGTTTATCAATGAATGGAAACCCTCAGGGAGGGCATTACAATCAATCTCGTGATCTCACACGATGAAATGATAAATAGAAACAATCATCTGGAACTTGTAGAGCAAGACTCTTCCCAAGAGGGCGTGGTATATAGTTTGGATCCTGACTACAGTAAAAACGATGCTCTCCATGTGTCGCCTTGGTGCAGTTCCCAAAACAACTATCAACTCTATGGTACCAGCTACATGTACTTCATCCCCGAAAAAGGCGACCAAAGTTCCTGAGTATGGCCCGAGTGTTGTTGCGGATATCCCTAGTTTGGAAAAGGCTTCCCACGAGAGGATGTCCATTAATGACCCCGTATCTATGAATACCCTCTTAACTATCTTAGTGGCGATCTGGGCGTGGATGACCAATGGATCCGAGTGTAGCATCCTGACTTCTTCTGCATCCCTCGCGGAGAACATTACTTCTGTGTGAAGTAATAGGGTAAGGATATCCTTCTACTTGCCACGGATGGGGGTTGTTTCCTTTCTCGCTCGTAGTTCTTTCTTTCTTGCTTGTTGGAACCCGAAAGGGAGGGTCCTCCGGCCAAGGTATTGATGAATCCCTCGGGTTCTGGGATTCGGTCTTCCTATGGCTTTCTGGCCTCGTCTTGGTCCTTGGGCACTTGATTGACCGACCCTTGCATGGCGGGGAACTTGTTGTGCCATCCCCGCGCGCCATCTTCAACCTCTGCCCCTCCCCCGATTATGTGGAGGTCGGGTATTCTCTCTACTAATCCCGAGGCTCCTGATTTCTTCCTTGTCGGTGTCGCGGGTCCTTTGCCTGCGATCTTTAGTCCTCGTGAGATGGCTTCCTCTCGCGTCGGTCATCTCGATGCAGTTGATATTCTCGATGGTGGTCGCGCTAGTCATCCTTTTGAGGATGGTACATCTGTGGATGGTTCATAATTCGCCTTCGATCATCATATCTTTGTCGCAACCCTTGACCCCTTTCATAATTCATATGCACTTCATCGTGTCGCGAGGGGGGAGTCCGTCCTGCTGACTGTTGCTTGGGCGGCTTGGCTCTCCTTTGTCCTTTCTGAATTTTCCAGCAATCTTTCCAAAAAAACCTTGATTACCGGTGTTTGCTCTTGAGCTAGATGTTGTTGTAGGAGGATGGTCAAGTGTGAAATAAATATAAAATCAAGATCAGACTGACTTCCCTGTCTCAGCAAATAATTACAAGACTTCCTCCCGTTGTAGTAGAAGGTTGTCAGGATCGAATCCACGAGGAAGCGTGCCAGCGGATCCTAGGCAGCAGTGAAATCTCACGGACAGAAGTCGACAACAGTGGTACTCGACCTCGACTAAGGGTTAGTCGACAGGGGTCAGGCACAATCGAACACAACACAGCAGCTCTCGACAACGGTGGTCGATCTCGACAAGGCTCTACTCGAGATCGAGTAGACTTCGTCGACTTCGGCTTGTCTTGTCGATCTCCTGCACAGTTAAGCTACAACGATGCTAGATCGAGAATCAGTAGTTGAGATCGAGTAGTGCTATTCGATCTCGAGTAAGACAGGGACTAAAACGAAATAAAATAAATGCAAAGGCTTTTGTGACTTCGAACTAAACTTAATTTAAAAGACTTCCAAGATTGGGGTTTGCAACAACGATAACCAAGCATGCATAAGGCAGAACCAAACAAATTATCATGTAAATCGCATCAAAGGATTTAGCTTTCGCCTTTTCCAACAATTAGACAACTCTCTCAAGAAACCCTAATTGTCTCTACTTATTTTATGTTTATAATCCAAGTTGTTAACATGGATCTCCATTAGACGGGCAATAAACACATCAACAAGTAGGAAGACGCTCAAAACATGATAAAGGTCGGATCTTTACCTCAAACACGCATGGCTATCGTTGGGCTCGCCCCAAACCTAGAAGTGGGTGGACTACTCGCGCTTCATCGCAAACTCAGACATTGATTGATGAAAGGAACTAAATTGCATTAAAACTAAATTCAAAGACTTTACAATCCCGGCGATCCAACTCTCGTTGAACGCCAAAACCCTAAAACCTTCGAACTCCTAAATCTCTATGTGGAACTACCTCTCTAACTTTGAAATTGAATCTGTTGTGGAATGAATGAAAAACCAGCCCCTAGGGCTTTATTTATAGCCTTCTAATCCTTGCTATTCAAAGATAGAATATCTATATCTATATCTAAAACTATATCTAAAATGCTTAACGATAAATAAAAGCGATAAAGAAATTGAATCTAAATATATCTAAATTGTCTCAAGTGGATAAAACTCTCTTCCTCATGATAGATGTGGATAAATCGGATAGACTTTGCTTCTCCTCGGCTCCCAGGACTCTACATCGAGTAGGATTCGTCAAGCCGCGTCACTCGCTTTCTGAAGGTCTCCTCGATCTCGACAAAGGTCTTGTCGATCTCGAGTAGGGGTGTTGGTCGACTGGGCTTGGCTCGACGTCTCGGCCAGCTGGTGCTCGATGTGGCTCGGACTTGGCTCATGGGTCTCGTCGACCTCGACAAGGAGTAGTCGACCTCGAGTAGGTCTTCTCTTCCGCTTTCGCGAGTTGCTTCTTCCGCTGCAGCGAGTTCATCGATCCGCGGGTGCGAGAGCCCCCTTCCGCTGGAGCGAGTGGGCTTCTTCGTCGACTTGGTGCGTCCCGCTGGCAGCGAAGAGATCCGCGGCAGCGAGCCTCTCGCTGCAGCGAGTCTAGTCGCTGGCAGCGAGTGCTGCCTGGTCATCTTCGTCCTCGGCTTGTCTCCTCTCCTCGGGTGGCTTGTCGATCTCGACAAGGGTTCGTCGAGATCGAGTAAAGGTGTGCTCGGCTTCTCGTCCTCGGCTTCTCGGGCAGCTTCTCTCTTCGTGGACTCCGGGTGTGGCGCTGGGCTTCGTCGATCTCGACTAGGGCTTGTCGAGATCGAGTAGACTCCGGAAGTCGGGTTGGTCTGGCTTTCTCGATCAGGCTCTGTCGACCAAGGCTGCTCGGACATGCTCGTCTAGGTCGAGTAAGAGCTACTCGAGGTCGAGTAGCCTGGGTTCTCGGCTCGATTCGATTGGTTCCGCTGCTTTTTTTGACCTTGGACTTCTGTAGTGGTTTTCCGAGCTTTTCTTACCTTCTGTAGAATTACTGTAAAATGCCTCGATTTCTGCGAATTAAACAGAAACTGGTGTAGATTCCATAATTTGGCAAATAAACATAAACTACATAGGTTCTGTACTATCTAAGCCCAAATGAATGCAATGTATGCAGAAATCGATATAAACGTTACTGTAAAACATGGCAGATTCAGCTCACAACACTAGACGCGGCAGCCTCTTTCGCCTCGATCTACTGCGACACTAGGTCCCTTAAGTCATTATAGTTCCCAGGTTTCTTTCGGAACATAAAGGTCTTGAAGTCTCCTTCCACAAGATTTCCCATGAGGATGATGGTTGCGGATTCATGGTTGAAGTTTGGGATCTGCACTACCACATTGGTAAATCGGGTGAAGAAATGGCCAGAGTCTCGTGTGCTCCTTATTTGATTGAGTTTAAATCCAACATGGTCTTCTTCCGCGAGCGGGCACTCTCGAAATGGTATTTAAAAATACGGGTTAACTAAGCAAAGTTGACCATTGAATTTTTAGGCAAGTGAGAGCTATCCTTGTCAAAGTGGAGGGGAAAGTCCGGCACATCATGGTGTCATAGTATTCGTTGATCCCCATGGCGGTAACGAAATGGCATAGATGATCTTTTGGGTCGGTTGTCCCATCATACTTCATCAGGTTTACATCTCTCCACCGCTTTGGGACTGGGGCACCACATACATCTTTGGTGAAAATAGAGGGCAATGTTTCTAAACTATTGACCTTCATGTTGGCGGAGTCGGATTTGGTGGAGTTGGAGACGTCAGATGACCGCTCCCCTCGACGATGCTTGCTCGCGGGTTGTTCCCTCTCTTCCGCTTGTTGCCACTGGTGTGAGGGGGGCCCTTGGCCGTGGAATCCGTAGTATGGATTTTCGTAGGCATTGGCTTGGTAATTATATGCGGCATAGGGTTGCACGTATGCGTCGTATTGATACCCCTGATAGGCGGCTCCTTGCTGATGGACATGTGGTCCGCAATAGTCGTAGTAGTAATGATGTTCCAGTCCTGGCTGGTGTTAATGGGTTTGTCTATGCGGGACCTCATAGTATGGGTAGTTAGGAGGTGCGTAAGCTTCTTCATACGGGTCATGGTATGGGTAGTTAGGACCTCAAATTGAAGCTCAAATTTTTATAGATTCCAGATCACCTAGAGGAGCATAACGCTAGGCAGAATGAAAAGGGTTTCGGGTTTCCATGAGATGGGAAATGAAAATTATTGGACCCACACGAGGTTTGTTAATAAGTGATTGTCTAATAATGAGCAAGGAATACCCCTCTTTTTGCTACACATGATGTATTGAACTCATAATTCATTAGATCTTTTTGATGAATGTCAACTAAGTATCATAAGTAAATTGTTTCCGCTTGTTCAAACATTTGATAATCATAGTTACTCTTTACTAAACGATGAGTATGAGTCAGACTCCATGGAATTTGATCAATCCCTTTTTCTGGCCTTATGGTGGAGAAATGAAAAGAGTAAACTCTCTCTTCATCCAAAAACCAATCACAGATCTCGATCCAAGATTCTATTTCTTCATGAGTCTGAAACCTTTGCGGGTTCTTATCCATGAAGATATTTCTTTACTTGTATAACTTAAATATCTCATATTTCTCAAAATAGTGATTCGATTGATGGGATTTGGTAGCACATTACATGTTGTGCACACTCAAACTCATCTTTAATTACAGTTTGCCAAGAATCAATGGGATGATATAATAATCAAACACAAATTTGCTTGGAGAATAGTAGGATTTACTCCAAATGCACACTCTTCCTATTCAACTAAGGGTAGGTAGGCTATGGCATATCAATAATAGGGACACAACTTCCTTTTACATCTAATAGCCCTAAGTGCATTGTACTCATTACATATTCAATTTTGAGCAGTAAGCTAACAAGTGCAAGAGAGTTGTTTAGTATACAAATAAGATATATTATTAAAAAAATCATGACAGATAAATTTGAATTTTACATCAAGGTTGAGATTAACATATGCGAAATTTGAACCCACATATTTGTGAGTATGCACATCGCTCTACATTTGAGCTAATATGCTTAGTAAGAGATAATTAAGAGTATAGAAATACTTGTAACCTATATGTGGCAATGGAAAGATTGAAACCACACCTGACCATGTAACATGTTCCTCTAGGAACCTTCTTTCGACACCAGCAATTCCGTTATCTTTTTTTTTTCTCATCAATAACATCAACACTGATTCTCATTCTAAGATTCTTCCAAGTTCAAATTTATATCCAACAAATAACTGAGTCTACTGATCTATCTAGATGTTGCTGCAAGTTGCAACTTTTCTACAATAGGCTGCTTGAGCAACCATGTTATACATCTAACAGAAATTTGAAAAAGGGTTATTCATATTGAGCAAAGAAATTTCAGAAGTGCTATGCAGTGAATCCCAAGTTTGACATCTAATCACGAAATCCCAAATCTATTTTTTTTCTAATTTCAATTAAATCCCCACTTTTGAACATCCCCCAAATAGGACCCAAACCCCATAAATTTCGTAATCAAAATTCAAATCCCTAGCTAAATCAACAATCTAAACCAGATATAAATACCTAAACCCAATCTCAAAATCCCAAATCCAAATCCCGAAACCAAAATTCCGAATTTAAAATGCAAAACTCGGAAAAATACTTCTTCATACCAACCATACTCGTTGGTGTCGTTGTCTTCGCACCAATTAACCACACTCATCGACGTCAATCTATTCGTCCAATCCTTGCTTCGCCAGCGTCGAGTTCTCCTCTTCGAGTGCATTCATCTTCATCTCTCTTCGTTGTTCACCATCCTCATGAAGGAAAAAAGAAAGCAAATTAACGGAGAAAGTTAAAATAAAAATAACATAAGGGCTATAGACAAGATGATGAAATGGCTATTGACAAGAGAAACCTTACCAAATTGCACACTTACTCCATCTAAGACTTCTCCAACGGGCGACTTTGCATCGCCGCCTCCCCTTTCACCTCCCTCCCCACCTCCTATCGGTCACCGCATCCCAAAATTCACGACTATATTAGAATTGAAACGATCCCAAAATTCACTACTATATTTGAATTGAAACGATCAATTTGGCTAGACGTTTCAATAATTTTTTTTTAGAAACAAGGAATTAACCCTATCGGTCAGTCCTCAATGGAGCATTCAAACCGATCGAGAAATGTTCCTCAGAAGTAACAAAAGGCCATGTCTGTCAAATTTCAACACAATTAATTTTCAATTAACTGGGCGTTTCAAATTAATTGCAAAACAATTATCAATTACCAAAATTTTCAGTACCCTATTTCGAATTGAAACCAACAATTAATGGGTACAAGTCTACAAGTTAATCCGCCGACGCAACCCTCGTCGCCCGGCCTAGCCTTATCCTGGCCACCGCTCATTCCTCTCCGCCACCAACGGTCGACACTGGACTTCCGCCACCGATGGCAGAGCCCACTTCTCTAGTCTCTTCACCGCCGCACCACCACTATCTTAACAGCCCTCCACCTCTCGACCGTTCCTTTCACCGCACTCGTTCGCCCACCATGTCCCGTTTGGAGTACTTGGAGATGGGCTTTGCCATTGGTGGAGGACTTGAAGATGTCGACGGTGTAACAAGGTTGAGGGCGGCAGATTGAAAGTGATTAAATAGGATGGAGAGGTGTTTTGGCAGAATTACATAAACAAAGGAGGAGAGAGAAAGGGAGATTTGGGGGAGAAATGTAAATTGGATGAAAAGTAAAAAAGTTTAATGTAAAATTAAGTGAAAATTATCTTGTCACTAGTTATTCCGTTACCTTGTCTCTAGTCTTACTCTAAAAATAAACGGAGTTGATATTTTGCAAAAAGATCTTTAAACTTAGAGGTACCACACCAAATAATCCAAACTTTTATACACCATGCGAAGTAGCCCTTTACGTCTGTGTGCTCGTGAAATTTCCGTAATAATAACCCGATCAAAGTCTCCTAAAAGATTTGAAGCAGTGGCCGCGAGACGACTCGGTGCAGGAACCAGCGCCGGCGAGCACAATTGGCGGCGGAAAGGCCAAAACCCTAAAACCCTCGTGCACCTCCACACATCCTGTTTCACCCCTCACTCTCTGATTTCCCGTCGGCAGCAAGTCGCTGCCCTTTCTCCCGCTTGTGAATAGCAAGGCGGTTCCCCCGACCCCTTTCGGCGGCAAAGTAGGAGAAGCGATGGCAGAAGAGGAAGAAGAGTCATGGAAAAGAGAGAAAATCCACCACGTGTTGAAACTCGTTAGCTCGTGGCTTCCTCAGAGAGACCTCGTTTCTCTCTTGCTCGTTAGCTCTTCACTTTATCGTTCTCTCGTCTCCTACCCTTCCTTGTGGCAGGCAATTGCTCTTTCTCTGCGAATTTTTTTTTTGTTTTGTTTTTAGTCTCTTTGCCGTCCGAAATGGCGTGATTCGGTTTATTTTGTTTGTCAGATTCTTGATCTCCATGAAATGAGCAACGCTGGGAATCGGCTACTAGCTGCTCTTTCACAGGTATGTTTTCTGCCATGGTTATGCCTTTTGTTTTCTACTCCAGGTATTTGAAATTTGATTGATTTGTGTGGTTGTTTGCAGCCAAGATACGCCAATGTGCAGAGCTTGAACCTCGAATTTTCACAGGATATTGAGGACAGACACCTTGAGCTTGTCAGAGAGAAGGTGAGGTTCCTTTCAGCCTTTCGCCAGTTACTGCAAAATTCTGTCTTCTTTCCCCTTCTTCTCTAGAGTCTAGATTGGAGTTTCAGTTTCATTGCCAATTATGTTCTTACATCAGCTTTGCTGTGGTTGTTTTCATCAAATATTCAATTTTACAATGAATTTGTATTTTATACTGCTCGTGCTCGATTAGTCAATTATATATCTCATTGAACTTACCTTTATGCCGTCTTGCTATGAGTCATAGCAAGGGTGAATTTGTGCACAATTCAATTGCATTAGTCTTTTAGTTTGGTTGAAGATTATGGAAATGAAAGAGTCTATTCTATTTCTTCTTTATTTATTATTAATCATTTTTAATCGCAACTTATCCTTTCTTATTTTCGATTATAAAAAAGTTGGCATCCTTTCTCCATTTCATTCCTCGTGCAGAACATATTTCATAACGAGGGAATCTTTCCCTCACGCTCTCTTTTATACTCATAAAAATTAACTGTTCAAACATGAACAAAAATTATGGCTCATGAATAAGTAGAGTAGATTTGTTTCTTTTCCTTCTATTTTGATAGTGTTCAACCAAACGGCCCCTTACTAGCAATCAGGCTTGGTAGTATCTGTTTGCTGATGCGCTTATTGTTTGTTTCTTTAAGTGTTTCATGTCACTACAAAAACTAGAGGCTTTGAACTTGAATGGCTGTCAAAAGATCTCTGATGAAGGAGTCAAAGCTATTACTGCTGCTTGTCCGAACTTGAAGGTCTTTTCTGTTTACTGGAATGTCAGGTGGATAGGTTGTTCTGTTTCATTTTCATACCGACTATTCAATTGAATCATAGTTGATCCTTCTTTAAGTATATGCTTTTGCTCTTCAGGGTGACTGATGTGGGCATAGCACATTTGGTGAAAAATTGCAAGCATGTGGTCGATTTGAATTTCAGTGGTTGTAAGGTAATTCTATCTTAGGTAATTCTATACTATTACTTTTGCTTGACTCATTGATTGTATATATACTTGCTATCGCTCATCATTTTTTGTGCAAACTCTTCTTGTCCACAACATCTAGGTTACGTTAGGGCACTGATTATTGTCTTTTACTCTCTTTGGGATATGTAATGTAGCAACAAGCAATTGATTGTGATTTGCATTGTTCAGTGCCCTATTACTTCATTGTTTCTGTAAATTGTAAAATTTATAGTTGGTGCAAGAATACTAATGAATATATTAGTGGATTATGTGATGTGGCATTCTAGTTAGAATTTATTTTTTCCTAAAGACTTTAAGTAGCCTTCATCAATGTTAGCTCTTAGATTTTGTGTTACATTTAGGGAAAGAGAATTTACTAGCACTTGACATATCATAAATTAGAGCAATAATATCTTCTTTCTAAAAGGAAATTATGAGAGGATATTTAATATATATTATTAAATCTTAAATTAATGTTTTAAATGGCCTTATCATTGACAAGTCCCGTCTACAAACTATTAAAGATTGTTTGTCCTTTTTCCTTTTTATGTCCACCAAACAGACCAACCGTCCATGACAGTTTGCTATAATTACAAAAATGAACTTGCACAGTAGGGGATGGACCGTTTATCTTCTCTCTTGAATTTTACTTTTTCTTTTTTGACATCTTTTTCCCATTTTCTTGCTCTTCTTTTTTGGAATTAACTTATACAACGTCAACCAAAGTCCTGATAACAAATAACAACACAGAACACGGAAGGGAGAAAAGGATTACTTGCCAAAAAAGAAGATTGTACCTGCCTCATCGCCATCCTTCCCATATTCAACTACTTCTGCCTCCTGTTCAACCTTGGGCTGTTCCTCACAGGCATTGTTTTCCATTTTAATCACCTTAGAACTGTGTCAACTCTTAAATTTACACCTTTACCTTTGACAATGCCTGCTGAAAGTGAAGGGCTGCTGTGGAAGAGGTAGATGATGGAGCTTGAGAAGGAGTTGGTTCTTTCGGTTGGAGAGGGAGGGAAGGGAACATAATAAATTTTTTTAAAAAAAAATAGTGGCTGAATTATGACATCACCATGATTGGTGGTAATAAAGTGAATATATTTTTTAACATTATGATGTCGGAATCTGATGGACTTGAAGGAGCCTTTGCTGTTATGTACCTGTAAGAAATGGAAGAATATCTCAGGGGTAATTTTTTTTTTGCAATTGCTAAGATCACATCGGTTGATGCTTGTCCAACCCTGGTATGAATCTCTTATTCAGATTATTTTACACCACACCTCCCCTTATTTAGGTTATTGTACCCAAAACCTCCCCTTATTAAGGTTATTTTGCTCAAAACCTGCCTGTATTTAGGGTAGCTTGCACAAATCCTCCCCTTATTTAGGTTATTTTGCACAAAACCTCCCCTTATTTAGGTTATTTTGCACAAAACCTCCCCCTTTTAGGTTATTTTGATCAAAACCACCCCTTACTTGAGTTATTTGCACAAAATCCCCTTTATCTTCACGCTTGCATTCGACCACACTTATCCATGTCTTGTAAGCAATTCAACAAACATTTCCATTTTACCATTTAAAATGTCAAATATGTATTTATAAATGCATTTTTATCTCACTTTAGTAGCGGAAGTTTCCCATGTACTCTGCGGGTTGAATCAATAGCCTTAAGGAGGGTCAAGGTTGGATCTCTACTCTTCAATCAGTCTGATGATCAAAGTTTATAGAGCTCATATAGCGAGGAACAATATCCACTAGATGTAAAGAAGTTGGCGAGTGACTACTGGAGTTTGTTTGGGGATCCTCATAGAATTCTTCCATCTTTCATCCATGCTTGACAGTTGATTATCAGACCTGTCTCAAGCCAAGTACTCAATCTGTTTGTGTTATGCCCAGTAAACGCAGTCATTCCCAACAAGATGATATTTGAAAGGCTAGTATTCAAAATGTTAACTAACGCCAAGGATAATCAAACCCAGTAAGGTGTTTGCTAGCCCTGCCTTGTTAGTTAAGAATAAGGATGGAAGTTGTAGGTTCTGTGTGGACCTATAAGGCCTTTAACAATGCCACAGTATCATATCACACATATATTTCTATTTCAGTGGTATGCTGTCCTTTCAAAGCTAAGTCAATTATAGACACATTCCTTCAGGAGATGGTTAGGCTATGTAGGATTTCTAGTTCTGTAGTGAGTGATAGGGACCTGAAAGCTATTTCTGGACAAGAGTTAATTCTTTAGCTAGGGAACTACTTTGAGAATGGGTAGTGCTCATCTCTTGGAGACTAATGGGCAAACAAAGGTTCTCATTGTGTGTCTATTTGAGGCTTTTCACTTCTGATCAACCTAACCAATGGGATATTTAGTTACTGTGGCTGAATATTGTTATAGCACAACCTTCCATGGGTCAGCTGCCCCTTGGACTCTCTGATTGTATATGTGTATTGGAGTCCCGAACTCCCACCTATGCCCAATCAGAAAGGCTCCTGATGATTCCTTGTGACTTCTGTGGCAGACGAATTATAGAACGAAAATGAGATTCAGAAGCAGCTGAGATATGACCTTGACAGAACTCATAGAAGAATTTTCACTACCGAGTAGTGTGAAACAGAAGCTGTGAACTCATGTGTTGCCTCCAACCAGTAGAATTCACCGTCTTTCGCATTTCTTTGTTTAAGAAAGTTAGCCATCTCAGATTTACCAGCAGATGGAGGTGGAAGAAATGAACTTTGTACTCATGGACCTTCTGGTGGCTCAGCAATCGTCACAAGCTACTGGTGGTATGGTAAAACAAACCTAAAGAGGAGTCTACTTGGCTGACTTGTGTGGACTTAAGAAGCAATTCACATTTTGTAGCTTTCTGGACAAGTGTTGCATCAGCCAATGATATACTTAAGGGGTCTTGCTTCAGCTAGAAATGGAAGAGTGGGGGAACAGTAGTTTCTTACATTGGGGTTGATGCTTATGTAACCCTCGTATAAATAATGTGCAATATGTAGAATGACCACTTCTTTCCATAGTCGTGATTAGGCTTTTGCCTCTACTGGGCTTTCCATATATTATTCTGGGGATAAAACTATAGGAGAGGTATCTAGTGGGGGGTTTATTCTCGGGTTTTGGGTGTCATTCTTTAATTATTTGACTTGTCTGTGATCTCTGCTCTTGATGCATTGTATTTTATGAATTATCGATAGTGGCTTTATATTTTGTCTACATGGTGCATCTGCTTTTATGATTCAACTTTAATTTTATTGATACTGAATGTCAAACTATCCACTATATAGTGACATGATCTATAACATCCAAAACTGAGTGGCACTAAACAAAATTACTGCAACCAAAATGGCAGTTATGAGTTTTTAAAATGTATGCGCCATGTAGAAAGTTTCCATATTACAATGACACTCTTGAACCTGACAACTTTTAATTTGAAGGCAATATGTTGAGGTGTGTGATTCACCCTTGAGAACATGTATATTGAGTGAAAGAAAATTGACAGAATTTCAGCTTAAATATATAAAGTATATATTTTTTTCCAGTTAATCTATTGATTTAAGGATTCCCATCTTAAGTTCTTTTTATGTTAAATACCTGTCTATTTTAGTGGATAATATTATTAAGACAATCACAGAATATCTCAGACAAAACTTTGCAACTTGTTGCGGACAAATATCAGCAACTCGAGCTACTAAACATTACAAGGTGTGTATTCTTACTGCCATTATAACATCATGTAAACTACATAGTATAATTTTGCATCATGTCCCTAGATATAATAATACCAAGTCTTTGAACTTTCCCGTAATGATAAATAAATAAATAGCTGATCAACCCTGCAGGTGCATGAAGATGACTGATAGTGGACTACAACAAATACTGCATAAATGCTCTTCTCTTCGAAGTCTTAATATGTATGCTCTCTCTAGGTAATGAGATCGTCAGTTACTATTAATGTCGTATTATTTCTTACTATCTTAAGAAAAGGAAAAATTGCATAAGATAACATCAATTTTGGGTGATAAGCAGATAATGACATAAACTTAGTGAATACAAAAAATAGTATGGCAACTTTGAGGTCACAATACCTAGTTGTCGAGAGTCACATCATACCCATTTTCTGGTTATTAGTAGTAATGGTTATTATGTCAAACACATAATTCAAAGTTGGTGTCTTTATTTGCACTTCACTAAGTTCGATTCACTCTTTGCTCACAACCCTAGAGTTGGAGTTATCTTTAGCAGGTTTCACTTAAAAATGTTTCTTACTGATTTCTAATCATTTATTAAGATGATTCCATTTATTTTCAGCTTAACAGATCATTCTTACAAGAATATTGCATTGCTTGCCAATCTTCAATTTTTGGATCTCTGCGGAGCTCAGGTGAAGTTCTTTTTATCTGGGGATATAATGTCTTTATTTGGCAAGTATAATGTATATATCGGTCGTCTTTGTTCAGAATATTTCTGATGAAGGACTGAAGTGTATATCCAACTGCAAGACCCTTGTATCTCTCAATTTGACATGGTACGTCACGCCATAGATCTTCTGAATCTTAAGAAGCAAAAGTTATTGCTAAGTACTCATGTGGTTTTATCTATTTCCTTGCTCATTTAGGTGCGTGCAAGCAACTGATGTTGGGGTCATGGCCATTGCTCAAAGTTGCACCTTACTTGAGCTATTGAGGTAGACATAGCTGGTTCAAAAGATATTTACTCAATTAACTTCCGAGGATTGAAAGTAATATATGATTGATGAAATGCAGCTTGTTTGGGATTGTTGGTGTGACTGATAAGAGCCTTGAAACATTATCAAGATCTTGTTCAAGGACATTGAAGACACTTGATGTGAATGGTTGCATCAATATCAAGGTATATTATACCTTTTCTTTTGCTACAAAGAGTTCACAGTTTACTTGGTTTCGAGTGATTCAGTTTCATCTTATATTTATTTATTGTGCTGAAAGATGTTTGATCTTGTAACTATAGAATCACAAATGATTCATCGTCATTATTATCATTTTTTTCCGGGCTATTGTTTGTAGAGACGGAGCTGTGAAGATCTTCTAAAGATGTTCCCGGATTTGCAGTGCTTCAAAGTGCACAGTTGAGATGCCATTATATTCTTTTCAAAGAAGGTAACTATAAGCGAACATGGATCTTCTTCCATATGCTTTCGTGGGAACATTTCTTACTCTGCGTGGTTTTCGTGTGTTGATTTCATCCCTTGATAACTAGGGAACATGTATCCAATATTAATTCCTACGGATTAGGGTATTTACTTTCCCATGGACCGTTTTACACCAAACATAGGCGGATTTAGGAAATATCAATGGTTCAAGAGTTATATGGCCGTTTAAGCAAGTCTATGGTTATACATGTGTTTGGTTACATTCCGTTTCGTATCAGCACATTTTCACCACAGCAGTTTTCTGGGCTATTGGGTAAATCATAAGTAGACGAAATTTATGTCTTACCAAACACACACTTGGATGAGAAACCTACAAACTGAATCCAACTTTCCATCTTTGCCACGAACTTAATCTATCCAGGATAGTTGGTCACAAAATACAAGATCCGAAATCAATAATGTTGCAAAAATAGCCATGACTATTTGATGCCGTGCAATTATCGATGACTCCTGGTGACATTGAGGACAACATGAAAGTTTCATTCGATGGTCCTGTCACTCGTGCAAGAGCCAAGAAGATTCAAATTGCAACTAAAGCCTTTCTTGTCCGTCACCATGGAACTTTAGAGCAAGGGTTCAGGCCACCCTGAATCACTTGGCTCAAGGTTACACCACCAGCAAAAGAAGTGAGCCTGCGTCCACACACGGAGCTCATGAAGACTCATCTGCACCCACCATGACTCACCTTAACTCGGCATCTCCTTGGGTCACTCGGCCGAGTGGGCCAGAAGCCTTGTCGAGAGAGTGGGCCGAGTTACACTTGTGCTTGGGCCAGATTTATTTAATTTAATTATGTTATTATTTTATGCAAATTAGATTAATAAGGTGGAATTAATTATATCTCTTCTAGATATAATCCTTGGCCACCAAGTTATTAAATATCTATCTTATTAGGAAATATTTATCTTAGATTTATTTCATTTATCTTTAGATAGAATAAATCTATCCAAACCCCTTTCCTTTGCAAGGATTGATTGGTTAGATCTTCCATAGTTTTCTATAAATTCATGTTATGCACCTTTGAATTAATCAGATTGAATTAGAATTGAGAAACCCCTTTATGGATTAAAGGGTTCTCGATTATCAATCCAAAGGCTTTCATGTTCTTGAGATTTTCGGAAATCACACAAACAGCCCTCACCTTGTTCATCAACATCGAGCACAAACCCAAACACAACCCTAACCTCGAATCTGTCGCAAGAAGAAGGGCCTGCACTTGGCTTCGTCCGCGAGGAGATCCGCTCCCAGCGAGCGCGGCGCCCCTGCATCTCCAGCGCCGTGCCCTCGCTCCGCGTTCTCCAGCGCCCAGGACTTCCGCGCGTCTCGCTTGCGCTCCCGCTCGCCATCACCCTCGCTCCAGCGAGCGACGTCCTCGCGCACCCGCACCCGCACACCCTAAGGACCTTGTCCTGTGTGCCCAGAAATCCCGCGCGCGCTGTCCCTCGCTTCTCACTCGCTTCCCTTTTACTTTCTGTCGCTAAATATAAATTCTTTAATTGCTGGAATTTGGTTAAGTCCAAAACTGTCGCTATTCAGAATTTTAATTACTTGTTTTAAATTGTTCCAATCAGGAGATATCAAAGAGCATTGCAAGATCTAAGCAAATATACGGCGTAGTTCTTGATCTTGAGACCACAGGCGAAGGATCGGGGATTCCAAACGTATCACTATTTATGTGCTGCCTGATACCAGAGACATGTACCGATAACTTGCATGTATGCGCAAGAATGTGAAAGTAGCACTAAAGCCTTGGGACAAAGCAAGGTTTTCTGAATTGCAAACTATGATCAAACTTGAAAAAGACATTCTACATGAGATGCAAGTAAGAATCATGACAGAAAAGGAGAATGAGAACTTGGTGGATCAGATTGTTGCTGCAAAAGAGAAGCTGAGAGCAAATGTTGCTCGATTGATTAGCTCGACGACGCATAAAACTCAACTCCATTGGCTTACAATGGGAGAGGAAACTTCTTCTCCGTTTCATAGGAATGTCAAGGAGAGGAGAGCATGAAATGCAATCCAAATTATGCGTGATGACGAGGGCGAGCTGATAGAAGAAGAGGATGCTATCTCATGGCATACTTTGAAATTCTTCACTGATTTACTTGTAAAGAAAGGGTGCGCGAATATGTTTTCTCAACTAAGGTCTGGAGTAACGCTTGATTCCGATGGAATGAGCACAATGACAGCTCTTCCTAGTTATGATGAGATTAGAAGAAAAGTTTGGTCCATTGGAGCAAATAAATCTCCGGGTCCGAATGGTTTTGGAAGCCAATTTTTCAAGGATGTATGGAGCATTGATGGTAAGGATTTGTGTGAAGATGTGAGGAAAATCTTCCGTAATTGTAGAGTTAATCGGCAGCTAAATGCCACTTTAATCTCCCTAATACCAAAGGTTACAAATTCAACTTTTGTGAAAGATTTACAATATATTTCCTACTACAACACGATCATGAAGGTTGTATACGAGGGTGAGTATATTTACAAAAGAAGAGATATGAGTATATCAACTTGATAACCATATACATATATACCATGTCAAAAAACACGTATGGTCTGATACGAGGATATTGATACCAAATGGGGGAATCTAAGGCCATTCACACCGGAGCTTAGCTCCATGTTCTTAGAGTCCAGCCGTAGAAAAGCCAAAAGAAAATTTGTCAAACGTGGGACGATTAGAAGAAAAGTGCCGCTTGTATAAGCAGTAGTTTGAAGAGCAACTTGCAATTATTGGCACACGTTTCAAGAGGCAAAAACTCTCCCCTTCATCACGTGAAGGTGCAGTAGGCACACAAATTCGAAAATGGGTAGATCGGTACCATATAAATTATATTTGACGGTATTAAAACAAACCTTAAAACCGGTATTATTTATTATATAACGTTATTAAAAATAATTATAAAAATTATATTTGAATATATCTTAATTTTATTTACCCATAAAGACCTATTTTTGCATATATTTGAGTTAAAAGAATAATACAATTACGTTGGTATGATTAATAATGATTATATATAAGCTAAATTAGTAATAATTAATGATTTTTTTCCCTATATATAGCAGCACTCCGTCATTCATACATTCACGTTCATTCAATCAAGTGCTTCTCTTCTTGATCAACCACAAGTCCCACTTTTCAAGCCAAAATGGATCCGAATCAAGATCCACTAAACTTCCATCAAAGCTTCTTCGATTTGTTGTCTCAACAATCAATATAATCCAATTCCAAATCATTTTGACCCAAACCATCCCTCCTCAAATGAGCACCCTCATATCCATCCACAACTTGATACTCAATCTCCTATAATACGTGGTACACAAGAGAGCTTCCCAACCTACAATACGCAAGATGATGTGCAAGAAGAAGAAGGCGATGAGGAGCCATCACTAGGACGTGTTGCACGAAGGCAGTGGTCCGAGCATGAAGATGAGTTGCTCTTGAGTGCATGGTTGAACACCAGTAAAGACACTCTTCAAGGGAACAAATAATCGCTCAACAAGTTCTGGGCAAGAATAGCAACATATTACAATAGCAGGAGGGAGAGGATGGCTCCACGTGATGCAAAAAAGTGTAGGGCACGCTTTCAACAAATAAGTGATGATGTTAGCAAATTTGCTGGTAATTTCAGCGAAGTAACAAGGGCGGGAGCAAGTGGGCAGTCAGCTGACGATGTCATGAACAACACTCGTATTTTATACACCGAGACAAAAATTCCATCTCGTATATGCTCAATTTGTAAACCGAGACAAAACTTGGTTTTCCCAAGATCTTTCATCTCAAATTCCTTCATCAAGTACCTATCTGTACTTGCAATTTGATTAAGGGTTCCAACAATGTTTAGATCATCAACATATACTGCAATGATGGCAAAACCCGATTCATATCTTTTGATAAAGATACATGGACACCTTGACTCGTTCTTATATCCTTCCTTTTGAAGGTATTCACTAAGACGATTGTACCACATTCTCCCAAAATTGTTTCATTCCATATAAAGATCTCCTCAACTTTATGGATAACATTTCTCGAGGCTTTGATTTGCAAGATTCAAGCATCTTTAGTCCTTCAGGGACCTTCATGTATATATCGGTGTCAAGTGACCCATACAAATATGCAGTCACGACATCCATTAGGCACATTTGTAGCTTCTCAGCCACTGCCAGACTAATTAAAAATCTCAAGGTAGTTGCATCAAGTACCGGTGAATATGTATCTTCATAATCAATTCCTGACATTTGTGAAAAACCTTGTGTTACAAGCCTACAAGCCTTGCCTTATATCTTACTACCTCATTTTTCTCATTTCATTTTCTTACAAAGACCCATTTGTAGCTAACTGGCCTAACACCTTTTGGGGTCTCGGTCAAAGGACTGAAAACTTCATGCTTTTCAAGCGATTTTAATTATGCTTGAATTGCATCTCGCCATTTAGCCCAATCTTTTCTACGACGACACTCTTCAACCATTTTAGGTTCAATATCGTCGTCTTCAGCCATCATTTCAACCGCTACTGAAAAGGCAAATATTTCATCGACAATGACATCTTTTCTATTCCATTGCATCCCAGTGGATACATAATTTATGGAAATATCATAATTGACGATTTTTCTATCTTCTTCAAGAAAACTCTCTTTTTCATCTTCGTTAACAAGATTCTCCTCTTCTGAGGAGTTTCTTTCGCCTTTCAGGCTATCCTCATTATAGATTTCTTTGCCTTTATTATTATCTTCAGATGGCTGAACTGTTGTGAGATCGCCAACATTACCCTTTTGTCTCCTCGTTTGTCTTGGTTTCAAATCTTTGGAACCAAGTGGTCTAGCTACCTCGCTTTCTACGTATAGTAGATTCATTAGCAATAGATTTATTAGGTAGATCCATAGGTACTTCAATTCTTGCAGGGGCATTTACAACAAGTATATGTGATCACTTCGTCACTTTTGCTATATCAGTAAATGAATCAGGCAATTGATTAGCTATGCCTTGTAAATGAATTATCTTATGTGCCTCTTGTTCACATACTTTCGTTCAAGGATCAAGGTATGATAAAGACATGGCATCCCATGTGATCTCACCTTTATTAGGGTCCATTTTGTTCTTTTCTCCCTCTAGAGTTGGGAATGTGTTTTCATCAAAGTGACAATCAGCAAACCTTGTTGTAAATAAGTCACCTGCTGTTGGCTTGAGATATTTAATAATCGAGGGGCATTCAAAGCCAACCTATATTCCCAATCTCCTTTGAGGATCCATCTTTGTTCATTGTGGTGGAGCAATTGGAACATACACTGCACATCCAAAAACCTTCAGATGTGATATATTTGGTTTCTTACCAAACACAAGTTGCATTGGGGAGTATTTATGGTATGCAGTTGGTCTCAACCGAATTAGTGCTGCAGCATGTAATACAACATGTCCCCAACCTGATGACGATAACTTAGATTTCATCAGCAATGGTCTGGCAATTAATTGTAATCATTTGATTAACGATTCTGCAAGATCATTTTGTGTATGTACATGTGCTACTGGATGCTTCACTGTAATCCCAATTGACATACAATAGTCATTAAATGCTTGGGATGTGAATTCTCTTGCATTATCTAGTCGGATTTTCTTTATTGCATAATCCGGAAATTGTGCTCTTAATCGTATGATTTGAGCAAAGAGCTTAGCAAATGCGACATTTCTTGTCGACAATAAACTCACATGTGACCAGCGTGTTGATGCGTCTACTAGCACCATAAAGTAGCAAAATGGCCTACATGGTGGCGCAATTGGCCCACATATATCTCCTTGAATTCTTTCTAAAAATGCAGGAGCTTCGACTACTATTTTATTTTTCGAGGGCCTAATGATCGATTTGCCCAACGAACAAGTAGTACAATTGAGATCACTTGTCTGTAGGCTCCTCTTGTCCTTTAATTCATGACCAAGTGAATTCTCAATAATTCTGTGCATCATTGTTGTACTTGGATGACCCAATCGATTATGCCATAGGTTAAACATTTTATGGTCGTCTGGACTTCTCCTAGACACCATATTGATCTCAAATGGACTTATATCAGTAAAATATAGTCCAGAGGAATAAGCTGGTAGCCTTTCTACCACTTCCCTTTTTCCAGATACATGTGCAGTCAAGCACAAGTAGTCATTTTCATTTTCATTCATGGTTTCAATATGAAACCCATTTTGACGCACATCTTTAAAGCTTAACAGATTTCTCTGAGACTTCCTTGAGTATAGTGCATCTTTTATTATCAGCTTTGTCCCTCTTGGAAGCAAGAGGCAAGCTTTTCCTGATTCTTCGATCAACTTTGCCACACCTGATATTGTGTTGACATTTCCTTCATAGACTGTCAACTGAGTGAAGTACTCTTTGTTTTTCGGGATGGTGTAAGTTGTGGCACTGCCCACTAGACATTGCTCTTTATGATCACGATTAACTCCAGATGAATTCATAACTTCATAAATTAAGAAAACACAGAGTTAATACCAACATTATATTACATGGTCGATTGAAATTTAAGTTACACTAATATCATACAAGGACACTTCATAGGACTCGGACAAGGAAATTGAAATTACACTGCTATTATACAAGGACACTTCATAAGACGTAGGCAAATAAACATTCAACTTGTTAGAGACATAGAAACTTAGAAACTAGTGCCTTCATCATAAGGAAATTCATCACCAGTCTCGACATTGTTTGCAAACATGTCTTCGAGATCAAGAGTGGGAATTTATAGAGCATTGTTAGTAGCAAAGTTTGCTTCCACATCCTTCCTCTTTTCTTTATGGGAAGCTTGATACAGCTCACACAAGTGTTTAGTTGTATGACATACTTTGGCCCAATGACCAGTCATCCCACATCTATAACATTGAGACTTGGTTTTATTTAGGGTTCCTGTTGGACCCCTCTGGACCTTTTGCTTCATCCCCTTGGAGGAGGATTCTCTAGGATGACCATGTTTTTGGGAGAAGTTACCTTTTCCATAGCCTTGTTTGTGGTCATTTCCACGACATTTTCATTTCTTGTAACCCCGCGAATTTTTACGGCCATCACATATCTTTGTGTTGGCATTCATAGCATTCGCTTCAGGATATGGTACCGCACCTGGAGGCCTCATGTTGTGGTTCCTCATCAGGAGTTCATTATTTTTCTCCGCCATAAGCATCACATTTATCAGGTCAGAGTACTTTTTAAAGCCACACCGCCTGTATTCTTGCTGTAACAACACATTAGATGCATGCATTGTTGAGAATGTCTTCTCCATCATTTGCTCCTTGGTAATTTCATGGCCACATAATTTCAGTTTCGATGTGATTCGAAACACAACGGAGTTATACTCCCTGATATTTTTGAAATCTTGAACCCGTAAAGAGTTCCATTAATATATGGCCATTGAGAGTAATATATTCACTTGATTGTCGTACCATTCGGCTAAATTATCCCATAATTCCTCCGGATCTTCCACTAATAAATACTCAGATTTTAGGCTTTCATGTATATCGTGGCGAAGGAAGACAATGTCCTTGTCCTTTTCTTGTGGAGTGGTGGTGTTATTTTCTTTGACGGTCTCTTCCAGACCATTAGCCTTCAAGTGTGTTAAGGCATCCACCCTCCATTCGAGGTACTTGTCTCCTGACAGGTCTAGGATATCGAATTCCCTTTTGGTGATATTTGTCATAATAATAGCACTACACATAAAATCATATTAATTAATATCACATAATTAGTTAATGTATTAGATAAGAGTATTAATGCATCATGAATTAATATGTATTATGTGATATGCATATATACACACGTACAAACATCAAATATATAGATAAATGTACATGCAATTTCAAACCATGTATAGTGTTAATAGTGTAGCTGGTACCGGTAGGAAGTCATCATTTCTAATATTTGTATGGCAAGATCAATTCAAAAGTGAGATATGTAAAAGTTCAATACGGAAGTAACAATTTCTCAGGTTGTTTTTTTTTTTTACAGTAGGCAAACATTAGAATGTCTTTACACAGGATTATTCTTGATCATCCTGTCGGATGATGTTACAAAGATCCCTATTCAAAGGGAGAGTAGAGGTATTACATTCACTACTACATTTAGCTATATAATCAGCTGCATAGTTAGCTTCTCTGAAGCAATGCTGAATCTGAGTTGTTGTGATCTCCATCTTCAACCTCTTGATTCTCTCTATGACTCTAATTGCCTCCCACGGGGGAGCTTGTAATCCTTGAGCTGCTTTAACTACCTCCAAGTTATCACATTCCACAATAATATTAGTCCATCCTCTACTTCGGGCTAAGTCTAGCCCTTTACATACAACAAGGGATTCTGTTAAGAAGACAGTTCCCTTGGAAACTTTAGTATGACAGATATCAGTAACCTGGCCATGCCAGTTTCGCACAATAACCCCAATATGACCTTCCCTAGATTCTCGGACCGATCCATCTACGTTTATTTTGTATGTGTTCATCGGAGGCCTAATCCCTTTTGAATGTTTATTTCTTCTTTTCGTTTGTTCTGTCTTATCCTTTACTTGTGACTCCATCCATTCTTTTATGGCTTTGTTTGCCTTAATAACAATTTCTCAGGTTGTTGAATTACTAATTAGCAAGGGGTTCACACTTATATTTTAATTAATTATCATGCATATATTTATATAGTCATGCAAACTCAAAAATGGAATTAACTAAGATTTTGAATGTAAAAGTGTGTATAGTATAGTAGGTAGCTACATGCATCTACATTCCAAAGATGGATTGGACAAGACTATGTATACATGTATGCAGTGGCGGATCCAGGAATTTTCCTAGAGGGGGGGCTGAACAAATTTTTGATAAATTTTTTTACATGTATTGTATATATGAAAAATATTTTTTTAAAAAAATACATTAGAAAAATCATTAAATTTATTATTTAAATAATCATTTTTAGTAGAAAAATAGAAATTATCAAAAGAAAATGAGAATTTTTTTTATATGTATAGGTAGAAAAAATTGTTTTAGTTGCAATATATTGGAGAGAAGTTTTAATTTGTTATTTAATTATGCATTTTTAGTAGAAAAAACTAAGAGAAATAAAAATTATGAAAAAAAGTGAAGCTAATGGGATTCGAACTCTAGTCATTTTTAGTAGAAAAAATAAAAAAAAATAAAAAAAGGAAAGTATTTTTATATGTATATGTATAAAAAAATAATTTTATTTATATATATTGGAGACAAATTTTAATTTATTATTTATTTAGATATTTTTAATAGAGAAAAAAAACTAGAAGAGAAAAATGACCAAAATTAATTCCCTAACTTCAGAGAATAAAAAACTACGTGTAATGATCAAGAAAAAAAAAAGAAAAAAAGGTATGATGGAAAAAGGGGGGAGTAGGTGGATCGAATTCAGGTCCGCAAATTTAAGGAGTCTTCCTTCCTTTCAAAAGGCCACCTGAGCTACTCGAACATAGTGATCCTCATTCTAATTATAATTGTTTAAAACAACCCCTATATATAATTTTTTTTTAAACTCCCGAACCCAGGGTGGGGCGAAAGCCACCCCGAGCCCCCCTTGAGTCCGCCACTACATGTATGTTAGTCTCATGACTTGTGAAAGCAAAAACAATGATAACATGTATATAGTAGCAACAATGAATTAAAGCTAGCTTGTGTGAGCATACGGAAAAATCGTAGGAGAGATGTTCATGTTTTGAATATTGCAAGCAGGTAATATGTGTTCACTTCCCCAATTGAACTACTAGCTGTCTCCCTCTTTATCCTTTCACTCTGCCTTTTATACAACTTACTTCACCCCGCTCCGCTCACTTCCATCTCCCTCATCCTCTCGTCCTCCCGGTTCCCAATGCCACCACCACACACATTTTCCGATATGGCAAAAAATGACCGACACCGACCGGATTTTACTAAAAATGTTGGCTAGTGGGATGGCGATAGCGGCTGTTGACTCCACCTTGATGATAATATGTGATATATTTTTGTAGGTATGATGGAAGACAAATAAGGTAGTATTTTATGCAAATATCAATTATATTTTGTGGTTGTTTTATTTATTATTCTCGGAATATATTTATTTGGCTCACAAAATTATATGTGCTACGGAGTATATATTTTAATTAGGTCAATGTTCTAGAATTTTTGGAAGATCAATTATATCAATGTTCGGAATATCATTACGTGCTTTAGGTTTTGTACGTGTGCTTTATATAAATGATTTGAAAGATTTGGAAGAAATCATCTTTTACGTGCTTTATGGAAGATTTGGAAGATTTGTTTAACAAGTATTTGAAAAAAGAAATTGATTTTAGATATTTGAAAGGGGTTTCTTGATATTGCTTAGATTTGGTCAAAGTGGTTATGTGAGATATGCCTATTTATTCTATCCATATATGTATTTTCAGATTTGTTTTAAATCTAAATATTTGGATCCAACATTGTTTAATATATTTTGGTCAAAGTGGTTAGGTGAGATATGCCTATTTTATTTTCGGACTATTTGGATTGTTGGAATAATTGGTTTAAATTCTATCAATATCTTTTCATATATAGGATTTCCGATTTAGTTTTTTTTTTTGGATAAAGATATTTGTTTTGGTCTAGAATTTTGTTATAGGTAGAATTTGAATTAGAGATGGACTAGGATCTCCCAGCAAGATTTCAGCAACCATATATAGCTCCTGGAAAAGCAACGTTAATTCAAATGAAAAAGAGCCAAAAGATTTCGGCAACAGTAACGTGAAATATCCCCAGCGTTTTAAAGTTCAAATTGTTGTTACAACTGTTCAAGATTTTGGGGATAAAAATCAGTAAACAATAAAGAGCTCTCGGCTATAAGAAGAGAAGGAGCAGAGCGATCAAAGATACTTCACCAAGCCTTCTCTGCGGATCAAAGAGCTCTTAAGTTTCCAAGCGCCATTGCTGATTTTATTTCTTCCATATCTCTCTATTTGTAATCGCTTTATTTCTTTTGAGAGTTAGGAAGAGTCTGAGCGTTATAGGATAAGTTAATCCCTGTTATACTAAGATTATCATATACTCAAACGTATCACACTTCGGTGTGGCAAAGGGGACTTTTATTTCTCTGTATTTTGGGTGTACTAGATAGCTGAAAGAGGTGGGGCTCTTCTAGATTGGTCTAGGACTCTAAGGGATCCGAGTTGACTAGATTGCAATTGTATAGGAGAGAGGCTTCTCGGTGAGCTATTAGGATCCATAAGGAAGAGGAATAAAAGTTGTTGAATCCTACGAGTTGGATAACCCTAGGCGGGGACGTAGGCTAGTTTAGAGTCAAACCTCGTTAACAATTCTCGTGTTCATATATTTAATTTCCGCACTTACGTTTATCTGTTCTGTTTATTTTTAACGCCTGATTACATTGCAGAACTAGCAAGGCACGAAAAGTTTGTTCAAGATCTTGAGACTGAGTTCAAGGCTTTGAAACCCACTATCTAGCCCTTGAAGTTGCTTGCTCTACACGACTTTGCGAAAAGCGTCTATACTCTATTCAACCCCCCTTCTAGAGTATCTGTCTCTTACTAATAATTACTTTAAGTACTTAATTCTTCAATTGGTATCAGAGCTTGACTCACTATTTGATTTAACAATCTGTGAGATCGATCATGAGTACTGTAGGAGAAAATGGATTCGCTCAAGGAAGGTCGTCAAATCGCCCTCCACTATTCTGCGGTGACAATTTTGTCCATTGGAGATCTTTGATGAAAATGTTCATCATTGATCAAGACATGGAGCTCTGGGAACACATAGTCAATGGACCAACTATTCCAATGAAGCCCGGCGCTATAGCAGGATCACCACAAGTTGAAAAAACAGAAGCCGAATTCACTAAGACTGATCATGAGAATGTGACCAAGAATTTTCGGGCCATGCACATGCTATATTGTGGTTTGAATACTGATGAGTTTAATCGTGTCTCAACTTGCAGGAGCGCCAAAGAAATTTGGGATAAATTTGTAGTAACCTACGAAGGTACTAGCCAGGTTAAGGAAAGCAAGATCAACATCTACCTACGACAATATGAGCTATTCAAGATGTTGTCTACCGAAACCATAAAGGAGATGTTCACCAGATTCACCCAAATCGTCAACAACTTGGACTCTCTCGGCAAAACCTTCAGCAATGAAGAAAAGGTGAGGAAAATCTTGAGGAGCTTACCAAAGGCGAAATGGGGCCAAAAGTAACCGCAATAGAGGAAGCTCAAAATCTGTCAACTTTGCCATTGGACGATATCCTCGGTAAGTTGATTACCCATGAGATGGTTCTTGGTGAAGAAGATGGAGAAGTAGCCCCTACTGTAAAGAACTTGGCCCTACGAGCTAAGAAGGAAGAAGCATCCTCAGACGACGACGAGAGTGAAGATGAGGAGGATCCGTTTGAACTCATCACAAGAGGGCTAGCACAAATACTCAAGATGAAGAAGAAATTCTCAAATCGAGAATATTCTGAATCTTCAAAGCATTGAGGTAAGTCTTTTAACCCTCGTAAGAAATCAAAGATTCTAACTTGCTTTGAATGTGGTGAAACAGGTCACTTTGCAAATGAGTGTCCTCAAAAGAAGAAGAACAAACACCGAAAGAATGATTCAGATTCCTCCAGTGAATCGGACTCGGAAAATGATCCAGCAAATCTTTGCTTGATGGCAGATCATGAGGAAACTCCAAAGAAGTATCTTGGAACTATCGTAAGAAATTTGATTTCTAGTCTTACTGCTGTGTTGTCTGAATTTTTGCAAAACATGATTATAAATGAAGAGGATTATATTTTGGAAACTAACACCTTGAAAGAGAAGCTATTGGAACAGGAGAAACGCATGAGTAATTTGTCGCTGGAAATGAAAAATCCCAAAACCTCTCGGTCAGCCCTTGACATTAAAGTCAAGGTCTTGGAGACAGAAAATTCTATCTTGAAGCAAGATATTTCTTCTCTAAGTCTTTACACCAAGGAATTAGAGAAAGAAAAGATCTCGTTGACTGAGAAGTGTAGAAACCAGCAGACATCACTTGTTCGTTTTACCCATTCCAAGGCCAATCTCGATAGGATGTTAGGCGAGCACCAATCATCCCTCAACAAAAGTGGTATTGGATACAACAAGAATTTTCCAAAGAAAGCCCCTACCACTTATGTAAAAGCTAAAGGGAATTGCACACCCATATGTTATTTTTGTTGTAAGAAGGGTCATGTGAAGACTACTTGTCCTTATCGTAGAAATGATCCTTATATAATTCGTAATACTTTTCCATTATGTTTAAAAGGATAGGTAAAGCAAATTTGGGTTCCTAAAGGGACTAGACCACCAAACATGGTCCATCCCGATTATGAATCTAAGTTTGTAGCTTGGTCTAGCCGGAAAGGTTGAATTTTTGGTTAGTTTGCAGGATGTCACCAAGATCAAAGAGCATAAATGGATTGAAACAATCGCTCTTGGTGATAAATGATTTTTGTTTGTATTTTTGATATTTATTATATGCTACTAATGATTATCTTTGCTTAGTATTTCTCTTTGGAGCTTGATATATTGAACATGGAAGCATTGTCGTAGGGGGAGCAATGACTGCCGAATTGAAATTCTTATAATGATGTCTCCTAACATCTCAAGGCCTTGATATCAGTTTCAAGATCTTGACTGTAAGAGATTATTATCTTTTTAAACTCGATTTCTTCCCTCACTTGTTGGAAGACAAAAAGGGGGAGAAATGTTATATGATGCTTATGCTTATACTTGTTATATGATGTTCCACATGTGCTATATTTATTTGCATAATTGGTATTTGTTTTGTCTTCCATCAAATGGGAGATTGTTGACTCCACCTTGATGATAATATGTGATATATTTTTGTAGGTATGATGGAAGACAAATAAGGTAGTATTTTATGCAAATGTCAATTATATTTTGTGGTTGTTTTATTTATTATTCTCAGAATATATTTATTTGGCTCACAAAATTATATGTGCTACGGAGTATATATTTTAATTAGGCCAATGTTCTATAAGTTTTGTAAGATCAATTATATCAATGTTCGGAATATCATTACGTGCTTTAGGTTTTGTACGTGTGCTTTATATGAATGATTTGAAAGATTTGGAAGAAATCATCTTTTACATGCCCTATGAAAGATTTGGAAGATTTGTTTAACAAGTATTTGAAAAAGAAATTGATTTTAGATATTTGAAAGGGGTTTCTTGATATTGCTTAGATTTGGTCAAAGTGGTTAGGTGAGATATGCCTATTTATTCTATCCATATATATATATTTTCATATTTGTTTTAAATCTAAGTATTTGGATCCAACATTGTTTAATATATTTTGGTCAAAGTGGTTAGGTGAGATATGCCTATTTTATTTTCGGACTATTTGGATTGTTGGAATAATTGGTTTAAATTCTATCAATATCTTTTCATATATAGGATTTCCGATTTAGTTTTTTTTTTTGGATAAAGATATTTGTTTTGGTCTAGAATTTTGTTATAGGTAGAATTTGAATTAGAGATGGACTAGGATCTCCCAGCAAGATTTCAGCAACCATATATAGCTCCTGGAAAAGCAACGTTAATTCAAATGAAAAAGAGCCAAAAGATTTCGGCAACAGTAACGTGAAATATCCCCAGCGTTTTAAAGTTCAAATTGTTGTTACAACTGTTCAAGATTTTGGGGATAAAAATCAGTAAACAATAAAGAGCTCTCGGCTATAAGAAGAGAAGGAGCAGAGCGATCAAAGATACTTCACCAAGCCTTCTCTGCGGATCAAAGAGCTCTTAAGTTTCCAAGCGCCATTGCTGATTTTATTTCTTCCATATCTCTCTATTTGTAATCGCTTTATTTCTTTTGAGAGTTAGGAAGAGTCTGAGCGTTATAGGATAAGTTAATCCCTGTTATACTAAGATTATCATATACTCAAACGTATCACACTTCGGTGTGGCAAAGGGGACTTTTATTTCTCTGTATTTTGGGTGTACTAGATAGCTGAAAGAGGTGGGGCTCTTCTAGATTGGTCTAGGACTCTAAGGGATCCGAGTTGACTAGATTGCAATTGTATAGGAGAGAGGCTTCTCGGTGAGCTATTAGGATCCATAAGGAAGAGGAATAAAAGTTGTTGAATCCTACGAGTTGGATAACCCTAGGCGGGGACGTAGGCTAGTTTAGAGTCAAACCTCGTTAACAATTCTCGTGTTCATATATTTAATTTCCGCACTTACGTTTATCTGTTCTGTTTATTTTTAACGCCTGATTACATTGCAGAACTAGCAAGGCACGAAAAGTTTGTTCAAGATCTTGAGACTGAGTTCAAGGCTTTGAAACCCACTATCTAGCCCTTGAAGTTGCTTGCTCTACACGACTTTGCGAAAAGCGTCTATACTCTATTCAACCCCCCTTCTAGAGTATCTGTCTCTTACTAATAATTACTTTAAGTACTTAATTCTTCAATTGGTATCAGAGCTTGACTCACTATTTGATTTAACAATCTGTGAGATCGATCATGAGTACTGTAGGAGAAAATGGATTCGCTCAAGGAAGGTCGTCAAATCGCCCTCCACTATTCTGCGGTGACAATTTTGTCCATTGGAGATCTTTGATGAAAATGTTCATCATTGATCAAGACATGGAGCTCTGGGAACACATAGTCAATGGACCAACTATTCCAATGAAGCCCGGCGCTATAGCAGGATCACCACAAGTTGAAAAAACAGAAGCCGAATTCACTAAGACTGATCATGAGAATGTGACCAAGAATTTTCGGGCCATGCACATGCTATATTGTGGTTTGAATACTGATGAGTTTAATCGTGTCTCAACTTGCAGGAGCGCCAAAGAAATTTGGGATAAATTTGTAGTAACCTACGAAGGTACTAGCCAGGTTAAGGAAAGCAAGATCAACATCTACCTACGACAATATGAGCTATTCAAGATGTTATCTACCGAAACCATAAAGGAGATGTTCACCAGATTCACCCAAATCGTCAACAACTTGGACTCTCTCGGCAAAACCTTCAGCAATGAAGAAAAGGTGAGGAAAATCTTGAGGAGCTTACCAAAGGCGAAATGGGGCCAAAAGTAACCGCAATAGAGGAAGCTCAAAATCTGTCAACTTTGCCATTGGACGATATCCTCGGTAAGTTGATTACCCATGAGATGGTTCTTGGTGAAGAAGATGGAGAAGTAGCCCCTACTGTAAAGAACTTGGCCCTACGAGCTAAGAAGGAAGAAGCATCCTCAGACGACGACGAGAGTGAAGATGAGGAGGATCCGTTTGAACTCATCACAAGAGGGCTAGCACAAATACTCAAGATGAAGAAGAAATTCTCAAATCGAGAATATTCTGAATCTTCAAAGCATTGAGGTAAGTCTTTTAACCCTCGTAAGAAATCAAAGATTCTAACTTGCTTTGAATGTGGTGAAACAGGTCACTTTGCAAATGAGTGTCCTCAAAAGAAGAAGAACAAACACCGAAAGAATGATTCAGATTCCTCCAGTGAATCGGACTCGGAAAATGATCCAGCAAATCTTTGCTTGATGGCAGATCATGAGGAAACTCCAAAGAAGTATCTTGGAACTATCGTAAGAAATTTGATTTCTAGTCTTACTGCTGTGTTGTCTGAATTTTTGCAAAACATGATTATAAATGAAGAGGATTATATTTTGGAAACTAACACCTTGAAAGAGAAGCTATTGGAACAGGAGAAACGCATGAGTAATTTGTCGCTGGAAATGAAAAATCCCAAAACCTCTCGGTCAGCCCTTGACATTAAAGTCAAGGTCTTGGAGACAGAAAATTCTATCTTGAAGCAAGATATTTCTTCTCTAAGTCTTTACACCAAGGAATTAGAGAAAGAAAAGATCTCGTTGACTGAGAAGTGTAGAAACCAGCAGACATCACTTGTTCGTTTTACCCATTCCAAGGCCAATCTCGATAGGATGTTAGGCGAGCACCAATCATCCCTCAACAAAAGTGGTATTGGATACAACAAGAATTTTCCAAAGAAAGCCCCTACCACTTATGTAAAAGCTAAAGGGAATTGCACACCCATATGTTATTTTTGTTGTAAGAAGGGTCATGTGAAGACTACTTGTCCTTATCGTAGAAATGATCCTTATATAATTCGTAATACTTTTCCATTATGTTTAAAAGGATAGGTAAAGCAAATTTGGGTTCCTAAAGGGACTAGACCACCAAACATGGTCCATCCCGATTATGAATCTAAGTTTGTAGCTTGGTCTAGCCGGAAAGGTTGAATTTTTGGTTAGTTTGCAGGATGTCACCAAGATCAAAGAGCATAAATGGATTGAAACAATCGCTCTTGGTGATAAATGATTTTTGTTTGTATTTTTGATATTTATTATATGCTACTAATGATTATCTTTGCTTAGTATTTCTCTTTGGAGCTTGATATATTGAACATGGAAGCATTGTCGTAGGGGGAGCAATGACTGCCGAATTGAAATTCTTATAATGATGTCTCCTAACATCTCAAGGCCTTGATATCAGTTTCAAGATCTTGACTGTAAGAGATTATTATCTTTTTAAACTCGATTTCTTCCCTCACTTGTTGGAAGACAAAAAGGGGGAGAAATGTTATATGATGCTTATGCTTATACTTGTTATATGATGTTCCACATGTGCTATATTTATTTGCATAATTGGTATTTGTTTTGTCTTCCATCAAATGGGAGATTGTTGACTCCACCTTGATGATAATATGTGATATATTTTTGTAGGTATGATGGAAGACAAATAAGGTAGTATTTTATGCAAATGTCAATTATATTTTGTGGTTGTTTTATTTATTATTCTCAGAATATATTTATTTGGCTCACAAAATTATATGTGCTACGGAGTATATATTTTAATTAGGCCAATGTTCTATAAGTTTTGTAAGATCAATTATATCAATGTTCGGAATATCATTACGTGCTTTAGGTTTTGTACGTGTGCTTTATATGAATGATTTGAAAGATTTGGAAGAAATCATCTTTTACATGCCCTATGAAAGATTTGGAAGATTTGTTTAACAAGTATTTGAAAAAGAAATTGATTTTAGATATTTGAAAGGGGTTTCTTGATATTGCTTAGATTTGGTCAAAGTGGTTAGGTGAGATATGCCTATTTATTCTATCCATATATATATATTTTCATATTTGTTTTAAATCTAAGTATTTGGATCCAACATTGTTTAATATATTTTGGTCAAAGTGGTTAGGTGAGATATGCCTATTTTATTTTCGGACTATTTGGATTGTTGGAATAATTGGTTTAAATTCTATCAATATCTTTTCATATATAGGATTTCCGATTTAGTTTTTTTTTTTGGATAAAGATATTTGTTTTGGTCTAGAATTTTGTTATAGGTAGAATTTGAATTAGAGATGGACTAGGATCTCCCAGCAAGATTTCAGCAACCATATATAGCTCCTGGAAAAGCAACGTTAATTCAAATGAAAAAGAGCCAAAAGATTTCGGCAACAGTAACGTGAAATATCCCCAGCGTTTTAAAGTTCAAATTGTTGTTACAACTGTTCAAGATTTTGGGGATAAAAATCAGTAAACAATAAAGAGCTCTCGGCTATAAGAAGAGAAGGAGCAGAGCGATCAAAGATACTTCACCAAGCCTTCTCTGCGGATCAAAGAGCTCTTAAGTTTCCAAGCGCCATTGCTGATTTTATTTCTTCCATATCTCTCTATTTGTAATCGCTTTATTTCTTTTGAGAGTTAGGAAGAGTCTGAGCGTTATAGGATAAGTTAATCCCTGTTATACTAAGATTATCATATACTCAAACGTATCACACTTCGGTGTGGCAAAGGGGACTTTTATTTCTCTGTATTTTGGGTGTACTAGATAGCTGAAAGAGGTGGGGCTCTTCTAGATTGGTCTAGGACTCTAAGGGATCCGAGTTGACTAGATTGCAATTGTATAGGAGAGAGGCTTCTCGGTGAGCTATTAGGATCCATAAGGAAGAGGAATAAAAGTTGTTGAATCCTACGAGTTGGATAACCCTAGGCGGGGACGTAGGCTAGTTTAGAGTCAAACCTCGTTAACAATTCTCGTGTTCATATATTTAATTTCCGCACTTACGTTTATCTGTTCTGTTTATTTTTAACGCCTGATTACATTGCAGAACTAGCAAGGCACGAAAAGTTTGTTCAAGATCTTGAGACTGAGTTCAAGGCTTTGAAACCCACTATCTAGCCCTTGAAGTTGCTTGCTCTACACGACTTTGCGAAAAGCGTCTATACTCTATTCAACCCCCCTTCTAGAGTATCTGTCTCTTACTAATAATTACTTTAAGTACTTAATTCTTCAATTGGTATCAGAGCTTGACTCACTATTTGATTTAACAATCTGTGAGATCGATCATGAGTACTGTAGGAGAAAATGGATTCGCTCAAGGAAGGTCGTCAAATCGCCCTCCACTATTCTGCGGTGACAATTTTGTCCATTGGAGATCTTTGATGAAAATGTTCATCATTGATCAAGACATGGAGCTCTGGGAACACATAGTCAATGGACCAACTATTCCAATGAAGCCCGGCGCTATAGCAGGATCACCACAAGTTGAAAAAACAGAAGCCGAATTCACTAAGACTGATCATGAGAATGTGACCAAGAATTTTCGGGCCATGCACATGCTATATTGTGGTTTGAATACTGATGAGTTTAATCGTGTCTCAACTTGCAGGAGCGCCAAAGAAATTTGGGATAAATTTGTAGTAACCTACGAAGGTACTAGCCAGGTTAAGGAAAGCAAGATCAACATCTACCTACGACAATATGAGCTATTCAAGATGTTGTCTACCGAAACCATAAAGGAGATGTTCACCAGATTCACCCAAATCGTCAACAACTTGGACTCTCTCGGCAAAACCTTCAGCAATGAAGAAAAGGTGAGGAAAATCTTGAGGAGCTTACCAAAGGCGAAATGGGGCCAAAAGTAACCGCAATAGAGGAAGCTCAAAATCTGTCAACTTTGCCATTGGACGATATCCTCGGTAAGTTGATTACCCATGAGATGGTTCTTGGTGAAGAAGATGGAGAAGTAGCCCCTACTGTAAAGAACTTGGCCCTACGAGCTAAGAAGGAAGAAGCATCCTCAGACGACGACGAGAGTGAAGATGAGGAGGATCCGTTTGAACTCATCACAAGAGGGCTAGCACAAATACTCAAGATGAAGAAGAAATTCTCAAATCGAGAATATTCTGAATCTTCAAAGCATTGAGGTAAGTCTTTTAACCCTCGTAAGAAATCAAAGATTCTAACTTGCTTTGAATGTGGTGAAACAGGTCACTTTGCAAATGAGTGTCCTCAAAAGAAGAAGAACAAACACCGAAAGAATGATTCAGATTCCTCCAGTGAATCGGACTCGGAAAATGATCCAGCAAATCTTTGCTTGATGGCAGATCATGAGGAAACTCCAAAGAAGTATCTTGGAACTATCGTAAGAAATTTGATTTCTAGTCTTACTGCTGTGTTGTCTGAATTTTTGCAAAACATGATTATAAATGAAGAGGATTATATTTTGGAAACTAACACCTTGAAAGAGAAGCTATTGGAACAGGAGAAACGCATGAGTAATTTGTCGCTGGAAATGAAAAATCCCAAAACCTCTCGGTCAGCCCTTGACATTAAAGTCAAGGTCTTGGAGACAGAAAATTCTATCTTGAAGCAAGATATTTCTTCTCTAAGTCTTTACACCAAGGAATTAGAGAAAGAAAAGATCTCGTTGACTGAGAAGTGTAGAAACCAGCAGACATCACTTGTTCGTTTTACCCATTCCAAGGCCAATCTCGATAGGATGTTAGGCGAGCACCAATCATCCCTCAACAAAAGTGGTATTGGATACAACAAGAATTTTCCAAAGAAAGCCCCTACCACTTATGTAAAAGCTAAAGGGAATTGCACACCCATATGTTATTTTTGTTGTAAGAAGGGTCATGTGAAGACTACTTGTCCTTATCGTAGAAATGATCCTTATATAATTCGTAATACTTTTCCATTATGTTTAAAAGGATAGGTAAAGCAAATTTGGGTTCCTAAAGGGACTAGACCACCAAACATGGTCCATCCCGATTATGAATCTAAGTTTGTAGCTTGGTCTAGCCGGAAAGGTTGAATTTTTGGTTAGTTTGCAGGATGTCACCAAGATCAAAGAGCATAAATGGATTGAAACAATCGCTCTTGGTGATAAATGATTTTTGTTTGTATTTTTGATATTTATTATATGCTACTAATGATTATCTTTGCTTAGTATTTCTCTTTGGAGCTTGATATATTGAACATGGAAGCATTGTCGTAGGGGGAGCAATGACTGCCGAATTGAAATTCTTATAATGATGTCTCCTAACATCTCAAGGCCTTGATATCAGTTTCAAGATCTTGACTGTAAGAGATTATTATCTTTTTAAACTCGATTTCTTCCCTCACTTGTTGGAAGACAAAAAGGGGGAGAAATGTTATATGATGCTTATGCTTATACTTGTTATATGATGTTCCACATGTGCTATATTTATTTGCATAATTGATATTTGTTTTGTCTTCCATCAAATGGGAGATTGTTGACTCCACCTTGATGATAATATGTGATATATTTTTGTAGGTATGATGGAAGACAAATAAGGTAGTATTTTATGCAAATGTCAATTATATTTTGTGGTTGTTTTATTTATTATTCTCAGAATATATTTATTTGGCTCACAAAATTATATGTGCTACGGAGTATATATTTTAATTAGGCCAATGTTCTATAAGTTTTGTAAGATCAATTATATCAATGTTCGGAATATCATTACGTGCTTTAGGTTTTGTACGTGTGCTTTATATGAATGATTTGAAAGATTTGGAAGAAATCATCTTTTACATGCCCTATGAAAGATTTGGAAGATTTGTTTAACAAGTATTTGAAAAAGAAATTGATTTTAGATATTTGAAAGGGGTTTCTTGATATTGCTTAGATTTGGTCAAAGTGGTTAGGTGAGATATGCCTATTTATTCTATCCATATATATATATTTTCATATTTGTTTTAAATCTAAGTATTTGGATCCAACATTGTTTAATATATTTTGGTCAAAGTGGTTAGGTGAGATATGCCTATTTTATTTTCGGACTATTTGGATTGTTGGAATAATTGGTTTAAATTCTATCAATATCTTTTCATATATAGGATTTCCGATTTAGTTTTTTTTTTTGGATAAAGATATTTGTTTTGGTCTAGAATTTTGTTATAGGTAGAATTTGAATTAGAGATGGACTAGGATCTCCCAGCAAGATTTCAGCAACCATATATAGCTCCTGGAAAAGCAACGTTAATTCAAATGAAAAAGAGCCAAAAGATTTCGGCAACAGTAACGTGAAATATCCCCAGCGTTTTAAAGTTCAAATTGTTGTTACAACTGTTCAAGATTTTGGGGATAAAAATCAGTAAACAATAAAGAGCTCTCGGCTATAAGAAGAGAAGGAGCAGAGCGATCAAAGATACTTCACCAAGCCTTCTCTGCGGATCAAAGAGCTCTTAAGTTTCCAAGCGCCATTGCTGATTTTATTTCTTCCATATCTCTCTATTTGTAATCGCTTTATTTCTTTTGAGAGTTAGGAAGAGTCTGAGCGTTATAGGATAAGTTAATCCCTGTTATACTAAGATTATCATATACTCAAACGTATCACACTTCGGTGTGGCAAAGGGGACTTTTATTTCTCTGTATTTTGGGTGTACTAGATAGCTGAAAGAGGTGGGGCTCTTCTAGATTGGTCTAGGACTCTAAGGGATCCGAGTTGACTAGATTGCAATTGTATAGGAGAGAGGCTTCTCGGTGAGCTATTAGGATCCATAAGGAAGAGGAATAAAAGTTGTTGAATCCTACGAGTTGGATAACCCTAGGCGGGGACGTAGGCTAGTTTAGAGTCAAACCTCGTTAACAATTCTCGTGTTCATATATTTAATTTCCGCACTTACGTTTATCTGTTCTGTTTATTTTTAACGCCTGATTACATTGCAGAACTAGCAAGGCACGAAAAGTTTGTTCAAGATCTTGAGACTGAGTTCAAGGCTTTGAAACCCACTATCTAGCCCTTGAAGTTGCTTGCTCTACACGACTTTGCGAAAAGCGTCTATACTCTATTCAACCCCCCTTCTAGAGTATCTGTCTCTTACTAATAATTACTTTAAGTACTTAATTCTTCAATTGGTATCAGAGCTTGACTCACTATTTGATTTAACAATCTGTGAGATCGATCATGAGTACTGTAGGAGAAAATGGATTCGCTCAAGGAAGGTCGTCAAATCGCCCTCCACTATTCTGCGGTGACAATTTTGTCCATTGGAGATCTTTGATGAAAATGTTCATCATTGATCAAGACATGGAGCTCTGGGAACACATAGTCAATGGACCAACTATTCCAATGAAGCCCGGCGCTATAGCAGGATCACCACAAGTTGAAAAAACAGAAGCCGAATTCACTAAGACTGATCATGAGAATGTGACCAAGAATTTTCGGGCCATGCACATGCTATATTGTGGTTTGAATACTGATGAGTTTAATCGTGTCTCAACTTGCAGGAGCGCCAAAGAAATTTGGGATAAATTTGTAGTAACCTACGAAGGTACTAGCCAGGTTAAGGAAAGCAAGATCAACATCTACCTACGACAATATGAGCTATTCAAGATGTTGTCTACCGAAACCATAAAGGAGATGTTCACCAGATTCACCCAAATCGTCAACAACTTGGACTCTCTCGGCAAAACCTTCAGCAATGAAGAAAAGGTGAGGAAAATCTTGAGGAGCTTACCAAAGGCGAAATGGGGCCAAAAGTAACCGCAATAGAGGAAGCTCAAAATCTGTCAACTTTGCCATTGGACGATATCCTCGGTAAGTTGATTACCCATGAGATGGTTCTTGGTGAAGAAGATGGAGAAGTAGCCCCTACTGTAAAGAACTTGGCCCTACGAGCTAAGAAGGAAGAAGCATCCTCAGACGACGACGAGAGTGAAGATGAGGAGGATCCGTTTGAACTCATCACAAGAGGGCTAGCACAAATACTCAAGATGAAGAAGAAATTCTCAAATCGAGAATATTCTGAATCTTCAAAGCATTGAGGTAAGTCTTTTAACCCTCGTAAGAAATCAAAGATTCTAACTTGCTTTGAATGTGGTGAAACAGGTCACTTTGCAAATGAGTGTCCTCAAAAGAAGAAGAACAAACACCGAAAGAATGATTCAGATTCCTCCAGTGAATCGGACTCGGAAAATGATCCAGCAAATCTTTGCTTGATGGCAGATCATGAGGAAACTCCAAAGAAGTATCTTGGAACTATCGTAAGAAATTTGATTTCTAGTCTTACTGCTGTGTTGTCTGAATTTTTGCAAAACATGATTATAAATGAAGAGGATTATATTTTGGAAACTAACACCTTGAAAGAGAAGCTATTGGAACAGGAGAAACGCATGAGTAATTTGTCGCTGGAAATGAAAAATCCCAAAACCTCTCGGTCAGCCCTTGACATTAAAGTCAAGGTCTTGGAGACAGAAAATTCTATCTTGAAGCAAGATATTTCTTCTCTAAGTCTTTACACCAAGGAATTAGAGAAAGAAAAGATCTCGTTGACTGAGAAGTGTAGAAACCAGCAGACATCACTTGTTCGTTTTACCCATTCCAAGGCCAATCTCGATAGGATGTTAGGCGAGCACCAATCATCCCTCAACAAAAGTGGTATTGGATACAACAAGAATTTTCCAAAGAAAGCCCCTACCACTTATGTAAAAGCTAAAGGGAATTGCACACCCATATGTTATTTTTGTTGTAAGAAGGGTCATGTGAAGACTACTTGTCCTTATCGTAGAAATGATCCTTATATAATTCGTAATACTTTTCCATTATGTTTAAAAGGATAGGTAAAGCAAATTTGGGTTCCTAAAGGGACTAGACCACCAAACATGGTCCATCCCGATTATGAATCTAAGTTTGTAGCTTGGTCTAGCCGGAAAGGTTGAATTTTTGGTTAGTTTGCAGGATGTCACCAAGATCAAAGAGCATAAATGGATTGAAACAATCGCTCTTGGTGATAAATGATTTTTGTTTGTATTTTTGATATTTATTATATGCTACTAATGATTATCTTTGCTTAGTATTTCTCTTTGGAGCTTGATATATTGAACATGGAAGCATTGTCGTAGGGGGAGCAATGACTGCCGAATTGAAATTCTTATAATGATGTCTCCTAACATCTCAAGGCCTTGATATCAGTTTCAAGATCTTGACTGTAAGAGATTATTATCTTTTTAAACTCGATTTCTTCCCTCACTTGTTGGAAGACAAAAAGGGGGAGAAATGTTATATGATGCTTATGCTTATACTTGTTATATGATGTTCCACATGTGCTATATTTATTTGCATAATTGATATTTGTTTTGTCTTCCATCAAATGGGAGATTGTTGACTCCACCTTGATGATAATATGTGATATATTTTTGTAGGTATGATGGAAGACAAATAAGGTAGTATTTTATGCAAATGTCAATTATATTTTGTGGTTGTTTTATTTATTATTCTCAGAATATATTTATTTGGCTCACAAAATTATATGTGCTACGGAGTATATATTTTAATTAGGCCAATGTTCTATAAGTTTTGTAAGATCAATTATATCAATGTTCGGAATATCATTACGTGCTTTAGGTTTTGTACGTGTGCTTTATATGAATGATTTGAAAGATTTGGAAGAAATCATCTTTTACATGCCCTATGAAAGATTTGGAAGATTTGTTTAACAAGTATTTGAAAAAGAAATTGATTTTAGATATTTGAAAGGGGTTTCTTGATATTGCTTAGATTTGGTCAAAGTGGTTAGGTGAGATATGCCTATTTATTCTATCCATATATATATATTTTCATATTTGTTTTAAATCTAAGTATTTGGATCCAACATTGTTTAATATATTTTGGTCAAAGTGGTTAGGTGAGATATGCCTATTTTATTTTCGGACTATTTGGATTGTTGGAATAATTGGTTTAAATTCTATCAATATCTTTTCATAGGATTTTCGGTTTAGTTTTTTTTTTGGATAAAGATATTTGTTTTGGTCTAGAATTTTGTTACAGGTAGAATTTGAATTAGAGATGGACTAGGATCTCCCAGCAAGATTTCAGCAACCATATATAGCTCCTGGAAAAGCAATGTTAATTCAAATGAAAAAGAGCCAGAAGATTTCGGCAACAGTAACGTGAAATATCCCCAGCGTTTTAAAGTTCAAATTGTTGTTACAACTGTTCAAGATTTTGGGGATAAAAATCAGCAAACAATAAAGAGCTCTCGACTATAAGAAGAGAAGGAGCTGAGCGATCAAAGATACTTCACCAAGCCTTCTTTGCGGATCAAAGAGCTCTCAAGTTTCCAAACGCCATTGCTGATTTTATTTCTTCCATATCTCTCTATTTGTAATCGTTTTATTTCTTTTGAGAGTTAGGAAGAGTCTGAGCGTTATAGGATAAGTTAATCCCTGTTATACTAAGAGTATCATATACTCAAACGTATCACACTTCGGTGTGGCAAATGAGACTTTTATTTCTCTGTATTTTGGGTGTACTAGATAGCTGAGAGAGATGGGACTCTTCTAGATTGGTCTAGGACTCTAAGGTATCTGAGTTGACTAGATTGCAATTGTATAGGAGAGAGACTTCTCGGTGAGCTATTAGGATCCATAAGGAAGAGGAATAAAAGTTGTTGAATCCTACGGGTTGGATAACCTTAGGCGGGGACGTAGGCTGGTTTAGAGTCAAACCTCGTTAACAATTCTCGTGTTCATATATTTAATTTCCGCACTTACGTTTATCTGTTCTGTTTATTTTTAACGCCTGATTACATTGCAGAACTAGCAAGGCACGAAAAGTTTGTTCAAGATCTTGAGACTGAGTTCAAGGCCTTGAAACCCACTATCCAGCCCTTGAAGTTGCTTGCTCTACACGACTTTGCGAAAAGCGTCTATACTTTATTCAACCCCCCTTCTAGAGTATTTGTCTCTTACTGTTAATTACTTTAAGTACTCAATTCTTCAGCGGCTTTGGTGGTTTCCTTCATCGTTTGGGTGGTTAAAAATTGCCGGTGCTACTACGAGCTCCGACGAAGGTTCCGGTGAGACGAGGCTTGAAGACGGAGTTCAAAATGGTATTGTATTATGTAATCTCTTAGCAAATCTCTTGTAATAAGCTTAGATCTACTAATTTTGTTTTTAAGTGAAGAGTTTAAAACTCGATGATGAAACTTCTTGTATTTTATTTATGAAAATCTTTGGTTTTGTATAAAAACTCATGAAACCGTGTTGAGCCTTTGATGTGTTCCATGTTTTATGAGTTTTGAAAACGGATCTAAACAAAAATAATGTAAAACGGGAAGATATGAGAGTTTGTATGAGTTTCTGATGTAGAAGATTCCAATTTGGGCAACTACAGAGCATACTACTCCAAAAACTGATCTTCGTTAAACACTTTTCATAATTAAAGAGTTTGGATAGGAGGGTTTTACCTTCCGATCTGAAAAACTCAGTTGGTTTTTAGATCTCGTGCTTATAACGTTTTATAATTTTCGTGGTAAACAAGAGAACCAGATTGTTTTTACTTGTAATCGTATTTAGTTTATCTGATTTCTGGCTTGATTTACAACAATCCGAATCCCCTTTTTATAGTGGAGGGTCAACCCGATAACGACAAAAATATCCTTGATTTTGGGAATATTTTACCACAAGGTGAATAATAAAATATTACAACAAAAAAATATAATTAGATAATCATTTTTTATTTAATAAAAAATGACGGCACCATGGGCTTGCTTGGGCTTAGCGTCGGGTACTGCCGAGTCCAGGGTGAAATACTGAATAGTGAATACTAACAGCCAACCCGACTGATTCAGTCAGTACCACCGCAACCACCCCAAACTCACCGGCGTCGCCAACACTTCAACCTTCGTTGGAGTTCTTTCTCCCAATTCCAAAACAACCCTTCCCTTCCCACTTTCTAGTTTCTACGTAAGGGCTTTCCAAGCTTCATTTCTCTCTCCTCTCCACGGGAGATCCTCCAATTCAGCATCGCTCACATTGTATGCCGCCTCAACCCCCGCCTATGGCTGATTTCCAGGTGCTCTCCTCTCCTTCTTTAATGTTCATCAGTTGTTCCCTTCTGACTGTTTTGTTTTCATTTGACTTGCGAAGGTTGGGGTTTTGATTCCCGTAAATAAGAATTTGGAGGAAGACGGTTCGGTGTCGAAATTGCCTATTCTTGAAGGGGAGAATTCGATCGGTCGGAATGAAATGCTCGTGGCTGATAAGCGGCTTAGTCGTAAGCATTTGGTCTTGTCTGCTTCCGCTGATGGCTCCGCTGAGCTAATGGTGGTACGTATGCAATGATTTCAGTTGAAAACCTGGTATCCTTTGAGTTAATTTTACCAAAAATATGGGGTTTATGATTTGTTTTCAATCAATTTAAATGTTTCTAGTTGCATTGTTAGAAAGAATAATAGGAATGCTATTGGTCTCATTGTCTTGGTTCGGCTAGCACTAAGTTATTAGACCTGTTTTGTTTGGTTGTTAGGAAGTTTATAGATTTTGATTAGTGCCATTGCAGGAGGGAACAAACCCTGTGGTGATTAATTCGGTCAATGGGAGGAGGAAATTGAGCACAAAAGAAAGAGCTCCTGTCCAGGATGGAGATGTTATAGAGTTGATACCTGGGCAATACTTTTTCAAGTATGTAAGTGTGGTTGATTTGAACAAGTCATCCCCTTTCAACAAACTGAATGTGAGTAATGGTGGGAACAAAGAAACAGGCAAGAAGAGAATGCGAAGAGAATCTGAGGAAATTCCAAATGTGAGTATCAAGGTGACTTTTTTACTTTGAAGCTTGCATTTATTACTTGTATTTTAGGTCATGACTTTGATCGCTCAACAAATGGGTTGGTTTATTCGGACCCAAAAAAATGTGAGATTGATTTTGGACTTGGACATTAAAACGTTATTGATATATTGTACTCTCCTATTGATTTATATATTTTCTTTAGCCTAATGATTACATCTGTGAAATTCTACTTCTTATTTACGTCTGACCACTTCTTATTCGCTTTCTCTAGTCACTGTGCATTCGGATGCTATAACATGATATTAATGGGTTTAGACATGCTGGTTTAAATTTGTACTAAGTAAATAGTCAATGGAGGAAAGCCATCAATGCTTATGCTTTCCTGGTCTCTCTCTCTCTTTGTACAGGATGTGAATAACCTTTTAAGTTCTTACTTGTCTATTGATTTCACTATGTTCCTAAACTAATATAAATCATGCAATGATGAATTGACTCTTCCAAAATCTGAATTAGGCAGCATTCTGCATAATTAACGAGAAAAATATGACGATTCAGTTTTTGTATTTCTAATAATTTTCTGTACTCGTTGACTTGATGCAATATATAATTCATTCCTGAAAGGTTCAGAATAAAGCTGAAAGCACACTGGAAGAGCAATCTCTGGGTTTTCATAGACCTGGGAGCTCTCATTCGAAGAAACATATTGGTTCCTCTTCAAACAATTACCAGCAGACACTATCACATTTTCATATATCCAACGAAGAGTTACCTTCAACTTTTCGGCTTATGAGTGTTCAAGGGCTTCCTTCATGGGCTAATACTTCTTGCGTCTCCATTGGCGATGTCATTCAGGTATGAGTTTCACACTTTCTCATCATCAGTTTCACATTCTCGTTGTTCCTTGATAATATTTACAAATCAGGGTAATAGATGAAGTGGTTCTAGGCTTTGTAGAGTTTGCGAAGTGCTAATGATGTTCAAACTGAGAGTTTGCATAATACTTGAGGCCATCTGTATGCATTTTATTCCATGCTTGTGGAGATGTGGTAAAAAGACGTCTCAGAATCTCCCACACCTTTTCTTTTTGAAATGGAAGTCATTTTAATTGTATATGCTACATATTCTTCTTCTATTTTCCCCTTCCTCTGCAGAATCTCCTACACCTCCAACTGAGGAGTTTTTTCTGCTTTGCAGGGGGATATCCTTGTTGCGATTCTTTCAAATTATATGGTAGATTTGGACTGGTTACTATCTGGTAAAGTTCGGCTTTGCCCAAGCAATTACATTTACTAGACAAATTTAATTTTTTTCATATAATAATCATGCTTCAACCTCTGATGTGTGAAGGATTTGAATAAGCCCAATACTTGGATTTGAAGGTCATGCTTTTCGTGATGTTAGTCATATGGATTATTCCTATGTGTTTTTAAATGCAATTCATAATCTTAAATGCTTGTTGTTTACTTCTTTAACAGATCTAAACTGTCACTTTATCTTTCTCTGCCTTTGAGTCTTCTCTCTTTATGCTTGTAGCATGTCCAGTGCTTAAGAAAGTTCCTCATGTGCTGGTTGTCCATGGGGAGGGTGATGGTACACTCGAATATCTGAAGGTTTCTCCTGCTCTTTTATTTGGACCTTTGAGACAATGTCTCTTACCTTCTGGTGCCTATTACTTACTCTACTTCTGAAACCATTAATCAGATGACCAGGCCTTCAAATTGGATTTTACACAAACCACCTCTACCCATTTCCTATGGGACTCACCATTCAAAAGCCATGCTACTCATCTATCCTCGAGGAGTGAGAATTGTAGTACATACAGCAAATTTAATTTTTGCTGATTGGAACAAAAAAAGTCAAGGCTTGTGGATGCAAGATTTCCCTTGGAAAGAGAAAAGTAACTATAACAAAGGGTCTGACTTTGAAACCGATCTCATCGATTATCTCAGTGTGTTAAAGGTATCAATGCATTGATTCTATTTGGAAAGCTGGGTTTCTTTCTTTCTTTCATTTTTTTTGGGGATGATCGTGGCTTTTCGAAAGTGACTTATCTTTATTTATTTTATGTATCAGTTCCCTGAATTTTCAGCTAACTTGCCAACCCTCGGCAGCTTCAAGATCAACTCATCCTTCTTCAAAAAGTTTGATTATGGAGATGCAATGGTATTATTTTCATCCTTCGAGGTGTTTTTGTGTAGTTTCTTTGAACAATTAATTAAGAGTGTGTTCTTCATGCAGTTCTATAGAGAGCTGTATCCTACAGTTCTCACTTTAAAATCTTTTAGTTAAAACTAGTGTAATTGTTTCTTATTTTATAAGCATGCCACTTGTCATAATAGTCACATGTATTCATCTATCTTAACTCTTGGGAGCCTTTTTGGCACTATGAATTTGTTCTTCCTGATATTAACTCTAGAGTTTGTTATATTATTATTTGGTCAGATCTAGAGTTTGTATGAGAAGGCTCAAATGCTTTGATGCAAAAACTATCTGAAAAACAAACACTGAGTACAAGAGATGGTGCTGACCTATATGTATTGCATGATTTGACATGTGAATTTGAGTTCGATGCAATCTTTACATGATTTGGTTTTTAATATATTTAGGTTAGGCTGGTTGGATCTGTTCCTGGTTACCACACAGGGGCTAACCTGAGGAAGTGGGGCCATATGAAATTACGTTCTATTCTTGAGAAATGTAGTTTCGACAAACAATTTAAGCGTTCTCCATTAGTTTATCAGGTAAGTGTATCTTTATATGGCTTCCACTTTGCATCCTCGTTTCTCTCTTATAATGTATTTTGCTACCGAAGGCCTCCAATGGATGCTACTATTAAATGTGCACACATTCTTAAAGTTTTTCAATGGATGAAATTCATCTTTTTACAAAAGCATCAGTTGGAGCATGCCTTTACATTTCATCCTTAGTCGTGTACAGACCATATTTGTTTACGTTGCAGATATTTCATGTTTCAGTTTTCTTCTCTTGGTTCTCTTGATGAGAAGTGGATGGCTGAGTTGAAATCTTCAATGTCTTCTGGTACTTCAGATGACAAAACACCTCTAGGGTTGGGTGAACCACTACTAGTATGGCCCAGTGTGGAAGATGTTCGCTGCTCTTTAGAGGTGATGATTAACATACATGTTCTGTACTTGTTTTTTTTTTTTTTTTTTTTTGTTTAAGGTCCACTTAATGCTGTTGCTTATTCAAAGCAAGTGTTTATACAATCTCCATGGGAGTGATTTACCGAAACTCCAATTGAAGCAGGCCTCTATAAATTATCTATAATTTCTACGATCTACAGATCCCCACTTTACTAGTATCCGAGTTAGAACTTTGAAATTCTTTCAAGGGTAAATTACACAATCATTCTGAATAGGTTCACTTTGCATAAAACCACCCTTTTTAAACCAAATTGGCCAATTGTATTAAATGCCTGTTATATATATTGCTAGTTGAACTCTCGTACATATTTTAATCTTCGTCAATGCTTTTAAAAACAATGTATAAAGTGTTAAAAGCACCTCTCATTTTTAAGTTCTTATTTTTAATATATTCAAATTTTCAAACCATAGATTAGACTCTGCTTCCTCTTTTTGCCATAACTTTGTCAGCCATTGGAAAACAGCATGAAGGGATAGGGACTTTAACAGCCTACCTATCTATTCCCTCTTCCCTAAGTGAAATATTCCCAAGAATATCGATTCACCAAAGAATTTAAAATGAAATAATAAATAGTCATGACTCATGAGTAACAACTGAGGGGATGCCATTTTCCAGAAAGAAAAAAACTTCAAGGATACGAAGAAGGAAGCTCCATATCCCCATGGCCATCTCTAATTTTATGGGGTGGTTGTTGATTCCTCGATTCAGAACATTTAAGCATGATATGATTTCAATGCTTTCTGTTTTGATCAATTGTACGGGAACGTGGTTTTATTGATTTCTTTTTTCTTACAAGGGCTATGCAGCAGGGGGTTCAATTCCTGGTCCCCAGAAGAATGTGGAGAAGGCATTTCTGAAGAAGTACTGGGCAAAGTGGAAGGCTAGTCATACTGGCCGCTGGTATAAAGTTCTATATACCTTAATTACCTGAGTGCAGGGTGTTTACTTGATCTGTGCCCTTTGGTTGATTATACTGACTGGTCATTTCAAGTTCTTGAGCATGGCTGAACCAGGACATGAATTCAGAAAAGGCTCGGGGATACAAAAGAACTAGACTATCGAGATTTTAGTTGTATAAACAAAAATGGTTACACAACCACTCTACAAAGAAAAAAGCACACCATCTAGTAGTTACCAAATTGCAGACTTTACATTTTGCACTTATGTGTGTGTTACATTTCCTCAAAATCAACAGCTCATATTCAATTGAATTCCATGTAATGGTCCTATGTTATTTTAAGTTTCTAGCCTTCCATGTGAAATACACAAGGTACAAAAGTAAGAAAATTTCATTAGAACAAAACTTCACTGAGCAAGGATGTTACTTATGAAGTGTGTCTGTCGACAAGGCTACTCGTTTCAGTGAGAATTCATCAATTGAGTTTCTCCAATGAGCTTTTCTTAAACTGCACCCCCCTTCTCCCATTTGTGTTAGTTAATGAATTTTCTTGAATGTTATTTTATTTCGTGTCCAGCCGTGCAATGCCTCACATAAAAACTTATGTCCGCTACAATGGCCAGAACATCGCGTAAGAACTCTCTCAAATGTAATTATCATGCTTGTAGACCTTAATCATGCTTGTGTCAATGAGATCTAATCTATGCTTTTTCCAAACAGTTGGTTTCTTCTAAGTTCCTCAAATCTCAGCAAAGCTGCGTGGGGAGCACTCCAGAAGAACAACACGCAGCTAATGATTCGTTCTTATGAGGTACTTCAGATTAATTTCAACTATTCAACATATTAGCACAGGGATCCATTAGCCATTATTCCAATTTGGGCTGTTTCTCCATGTGTGCAAGTGGGTGGGTTCAATTGACAAGTGCTGGCTTGGGTTTGTGGACTGCTTTATGATTTTATAGTTATTCCGTATACATTTTTATCATTAGACTTTTGTTCTTTTCTTGAAACAGACAACAGTCTTTTGAGCCGAACATACTTTTTAATTTTAATTTTTGTATGTGAAATGAACCAGCTTGGCGTTCTTTATTTGCCATCTCTTATTAAAAAGGGGTCTGGATTCTCTTGCACAGATTACAATTTTAGTGTGAAGGTAATTCTCAGGCACATTGTTACTATTTCCCCCCCTGTTGATCTGCATATATGAAGCTGTTATCTGTTCCACAGGATAAAAAACAGTCATTGGATAGTAGAACACAAAAGGCGAAATTGGTGACCCTAACTTGGAATGAAAATGAAAGTTCAGATTCAAACTCCGAATTAGTGGTTCGGTTGCCAATCCCTTATCAACTTCCTCCACCATTGTACTCTGCTGAAGGTCATTTGCTTGTACCTTTCTAAACTTGTCTGGTTTGAGGAACATTTTTGTTTGCGGCCTGTTTATAACTCTTTCTTCCTTTGAGTCTTGCAGACGTGCCTTGGTCCTGGGATGGCAGATATCAGAAGAAGGATGTGTATGGTCAGGTTTGGCCTAGGTCAGTCAAGCTTTATGCTAGCCAAGATAGGTAAGTTGTTTGTACAAATGTGTCTACTTCAGGATATGATGGATAGTTTAGATGCATGGGTCCATGTTTCTGGTTTCTAGGTTTCCTCCTGACTGTGCAGTGACTATTACTTTTTCAATAATAACAATTCTCTTGATGAAGTGCACTTCCCTTTCAAAAAACTATCTGTGCCTTTTTCAGTTTCTTGTGGTCTTCATGTGGTACCGATTGTTCTCTTAGAGATTAGTTGTTGTCCTATATTTTGTGTTTTCCCCATATGTTTCCCTATCGTTTGTTTTGCTGTTATATTTATTTTTTCTGTAAAGTTTTGCAGTGTCCTTATTCTTATTGCTTTGCTTCTAATTATAGGAATTATTAAAATATTCCATTAATATAGTTCTTCTTCACCCTATTACTATTTCCCTAGCAAATACTGTCAATTTTGTTGAAATCATAATGTTTGAGGTATTTAAGGATTCTACAACTTGGAGAACTTTAAAACTGTTAACCAAAAAAAAAAAAAAAACCCGTAAGTGTGACTTGAGAGGCGCAGGGTACTTTCCTAGTTCGCACACATTTCTACCAAAGTACTACTGTAGTTAAGACCTTGCTTTTACTGAGTTCCAATCCCCTCAAGTAAGAGCAAGGTAAGAGAGATTCTTTTCACCCCTAGTTCAATGGAGAAACTCATTAATCATATGAATGACATGATAAAAGCACCATTTTATTTAGGGGGAAATGCAAAAAAGGGTACACATTTTAAGGTTGATTGCACAGCAAAACTGTATAAAAAAATGCGAAGTTTTGAGTGGAGGGATGACAATTGAGAGAGGATTCCCTTATTCCCTTGGGAATCCCCGTAACAAGGACTAGGATAAGGAATTTAAACGGGGACGGGAATGGAGGACAAAATGAATCGTCCTCCCTGATCTTTGGAAAATAATTTTTCAAAAAAAATTGGAAACAGTCCTTTTGAGAGAGAGTCCTTTGCTTCCATACACAAAACAAGTTGATTCATAGCAATTTAGGTCAATTTTCAAAATTTTGGATTCGTTCATCTCATGTTTTTCTTCTGTCAGGCTGACAAAGTAAGATTCATAACTAGAGTTGAAAATACTTACAAGAATATGAATCTGTTTTTAATTAAAAGTAGATAACAAACAACAATTTTGATAACTCAATTGGAAGTTCTTGATACAATTTCATATTCTAAATGTATTAAAAAAATGATGTATTAGCAAAGGAAAAATTACTAGAAAAGTCGCATATTCTGCATCACACACATACTTTTATGAAAGAAACGCAACTTGTTAATGCAAACGCTCCTGTTAGTCTTGATCTGCACACAGCACACAGACCCTTCACGACGGAGAAATTAAAGAACCCTTGCTTGCTTGTGTTTAGCTACCATGTTCATCTCTACTAACGATACCAGCATTCATAAGTAGAGCCCATAGATGTGTTATAAACTCACCACCATAAACAAGGTGCTCTGCGTGAGCTTCTGCTTTGTCCGAAGGGGCCAAAAATAGGATCATTTCTGCCCAGAAATCCGCCAACACCTTCCACCTTAGGCTAGCGTCCTGTATCAACATCAAATGTTTCCCTAACCTTACACCCTGATTCAAAACGGAGCCTTGATCATTCTCTTCACTCTCACTAGCAAGCGTCTCTTCACTCTCGGTAATGAGCCTTCTATACTTGCTTTCCTTGGAATCACAATCCTTCAACATTTGCCTGGCATCAGACACCACTTGCTCGAAGAGGCATTGTGTTAAATAGACGTGATTAGGTAGAAGATTCGGGGCCAAGGCTACCAAATAGGCACAATACTTCGACAAGGATGTGGCAACGTGAAAATTCGTGGCAAAATTTGCTGCATCCCTTAAGCTTGAGGGCTGATTCGGTGCTATCTCACAAATGCTCGTGGCTATGTGCCAAACCATGATGACATGAGAGCTTGTTTCATAGTTCTGACAAGCCCAAGCGAGCCTATCCTCTACTTGATTTCGGCGCAAGGAAGCCATCCCATTTGACAAATTTCGGCCATTTGTTCGCAGGGACTCAAGGACCGTCTTCTCCACGTCTGCTGATAATAGCTCCGGCTTGTTCTCCTTCTGACCATCTGTAGGAAGATCCAGGTATCCATCAAAGAGCCACTTGAACCACAGTACATTAGGGGTGTGGCCATAGGAATCGAGCAAAGAGTACTGGCGAAGCTTTTTCTGCCATGGCTTACACCAAGGTCTCAAGCACGGTGCGCGAGTTGCCATGTACAGCAACCACTCCAAGCACCTCCCCCTTTTCTTCTGCCACCACCACCTATCTTGGATATAGCTGCAAACCCATTTTACCTTGACCCATTTTGAGGTTAGTATGATGCCCATCTGAGCCAACTCTATAGCCATCAGTGCATATATCACGATTTTCGTGACTAAGATTTGGACATTGTTTGCGTCATACCAGGGGCGTGAATGCCTATCCGCGGGGCTGAAATCTGTTAGTGTGACGAAGGACACCACGAAGTATACAGCGACAACTGCAAGTCGGACTAACAGGTATCGAGTCCCGCCTGTAGAATAGACTGCATAGTAATTGTTATAGAAATAGTCGTAAATAAAGTCGAGCTCCACCTCTACGACTCTAAAAGTTCTTTCACACGCCTCTTCATCATCCGACTCCTTGATCAAGCCATGTCGAACAAAGTTCCACGTCTTCAAACGCGATGCCTCATTCGACAACTCAGCCAGATCATAATCTGCAAACCTTCGGAGGAGGAGCCAGAATAATGCAAAGGAGAGGCATGTGTCCTTCAAATACCCATCTGATTTGCCACTCGAAGCGAGCAACCACTCTTCGCATTGCCAGATTTCGTCCATTGTTATAATCTTGGCTAGATCTAAATGCTGCTCATAGCGAGGCGGCTTCTTGGAAACCACCTCGCGAACTGCCTCCTTGACTCCAACCAAGTACTTGTATCCTTGCATAGTAGTAGGGTTTACATCCTCTGAGACACTTAGCGTATGCTCGTTTTTCATGTACTCCGCGATCACCCTAGTAACTCGATCGATGCCTACACGAGACCTGCAAGCGCACATCAAAGCGAGCTTCCTCTCCCTTAGCTTGAGGAGGAACAACACCAGCAGGAACAGCACGGGGATCCAGAAGCGCTGTGGCGGGACAGTGAAGACGAGGAGGGCGAGAAACCATAGCGTAGGGATCATGTAATCCCACAGGAAGCGCTTACGACGGCCCTCATTGTCACCGAGGCTCTCGGTGCCCACATTGTCTGCGGTTCCATAGAGCACCAATAGGATGACCGCCCACAGAACCACCAGCCCATTGCGGACAGGAGAGTCGTTCATAATACCCATGACATAGGAGAGGGCGTGCCCCGAGAGATAGAAGGCGGCCCGGAGGCAGAACCGGACGTCGGAGCGGGCAGTCCTCTGTCGGAGTGATCCGAGTACGAGCATCGACCCGAGCAGGAGGCCTGTGAGGATAACAAAGCCCTCCAGCCGGTATTGCTTCACATCAGGTCTTTGCCAGAAATCTCTGAGGGTTGTCCAGATTGAAACGGTGGCTTTTTTCAAGTCGTTGGTGCTCATTATCCGCTCGGAGGCGTTATCTGGAAAATCCATGTTGGATTTCAGAACAACTTTTGGAGATGAGAGGGTAGGAGGAGTTCAATGTTGCAAGATTGATTGATTACTCGTACAATTATATAGATGAGATCAACTTCTATTGCCAGTGAGGTGATGAATTTAGTATATATACATTGATTAGTCGTTAATTAGTTGCTAACATTATTAATCGATCATTGGCAACAAGTTGAGGTTTTTATGTCATTTTCTGTCTTTAAATTAGTCACATATCAAACAGCTTTTATGTAAGAAGGTATGATTGTTTGAATTGGTTCAACGAGAGAATCATACTTTCGGGAGTAATCTTTCCGGGTAGTGTACTTCTCCGGAACCATAATCAAATTTAAATTAGAGTCAAGGTGGCCCATTGGTGTGAAGCAAAGGATTAGAAGGGTCCAGGGGTTCGATCCTTGCCTCCACCCCTTTCCTTGATTGAAAATTCAAGGTTTGTCTGGTTAGTTCGAGTGGGTTGGCGCAAGTCGGATTACCTGATTCGTGACTCTTACTGGCTGGGTTGTGTACATGTGATTTGCCACCAAATGTCGGTTTCCTCGTTATAAGAAAAAATCAAATTTAAATTAATTTAATTTCCCGTCATTATACAGACACAAAATTAATTATCTGGTGATATCAAGGGAAAATATATTTTATTAAAACGGTGAATTGTGAGAATTAACCTTAACTTTAGCAGTAATTGCATAGTAAAACTATTACTATGAATTATGGGTGAGTTGGCATAAAAATTGACGAGTTGGCATAAAATAGTTTGTTTACCACTGTCTCCAACTCGCGTAGTTATTAACGTTGATATTACTATTAGTTATATTTTTTTTAACAAATTGTCAATGACATGATACATAAGTTAACAATTAAAAAAATTCGTCAGCAACTATATTTATACTATTATTTCCAAGTTTTGTTATTGAAGTTTGATTTATTATTGGTAACTTGCCCTCATTAAAAAGTATAAATACTTGGGTTATCGATCCGCAAATTAATTTCAGTAAATTTACAAAAGATCCCTTTATGACTTTAAAAGTGACTCATATCTAACAAGTAAACATAACCTTGTCTCCTCTCAACAAATACACAACTGGGGGTAGTCGAAAACCATGTTTGAAGAAGAGGCCAAAAGATGGATTAAGCAAACCGAAGGATTCTACCAGTTTAATTTTGATGGATAGGTTTGTTCCAATTTTACAACAGCAGGTTTCTTCATAATCATGAAGGCGCACTCCTGCAGATTGGAGGGACTTAATGTGGGTCATGTTTGATGTTGGCCGTGGAAACTTTCACTACGCTAGATTTACCCTCACGCGACGGAGAGGACAAGGCCGTCGCAACAAGGCGGTGCTGGTGACGAACGTTCCTTTCTTCGTCGCCTGTGTGTGGATATTGAGGTGTATATGGGTGTATTTGGTTCATTAGTAATGTGGTTAACTCAGGTTGTTTACCACAGTAGAGAGCATAGATTAGAGTCAATAGGCTGTTAGAACTCTAGTTAATTGATCTGAGGTTGTATATATAGGAGTTGCTTAGCTTGTAAAGAGGTTAACTGATTGATATTGAATACACAGAAAATTCTCCAAACCACTTCTCTCTCATTATAGATTTGAGCTCGTAGAAGATCAAGTGTAAGGAGTGCTTGATCTTCGAAAGAGAAATCTCCTATATCTAGAGACTTCATATGGTATCAGAGCGACTGTGCTCATCGTCTGTTTCTGGAGAAGTTCAATCATGGAGGATGGATGAGAGGAAGACAACGTTCGACAAGGAAGCAATGGAAGTAGGAATTATGGAGTGAATCAATCAGATCCGTTGTTCTTGAGCAATTTAGATCATCCAGGTATGACTTATGTATCTTCTTAATTTAATGGACGAAACTTCCACAACTGGAAACGAGGAATTCGTATGGCGTTAGGAGCGAAAATGAAATTAGGATTTATCAATGGACAATGTGAGAAGCCGCTAGAAATTGTTGATGATTACGATAGATGGGTGCGTGGTGACTTCATGATGATGAGCTGGATCATCAATTCTTTGAAGCATGATTCAGCAGAAAATTTCTTGTATGTGAATTCCGCGCGTGAACTCTGTGATGAGATTCAAGAGCGGTTCGCTGAGTCGAATGCGCCTTTGGTCTATCAATTGAAAAAGAAAATCAGTGAGATACAATAGGGGAATCTGTGTGTAGCTGAGTATTTTTGGAAAAGGAAACGTGCATGGGATGAGCTCCAGGAGATTGAATTGTTTTCGATTTGTAGATGCGGAGGATTCAAAACTTGCTCATGTGCGATTATGAAGAAGCTGCTTGATCGAGAAGCCACAACTAAGTTGATGCAGTTCCTCATGGGATTGTCAGATTTGTATGAGGATATTCATAGTCATATTTTTGCCATGGACCCGCTTCCCTCTGTCAATTGAGCATTTCACATGGTAATGCAAATCGAGAGACAGAAAGGAATAACAGGAGGTCTGCAGACAACTCATGAAGTTCTTGCCTCCAAGACCTTTGGGACAGGTAGTTCATCCAAGGCAAATGATAGCTCCAACTCTTGGGGATCCAATGGTGGATCCTAAGAAAGAAGAACTGAAAAAGGCGAAGATAGACCTGCTTTGTACATATTGCAAGGAACATGGTCATGTTAAAGAGACTTGTTTCTAGCTTGTGGGATTTCCTGACTGGTACACTGGTCCAAAGCTGAAGCAGAACTTACATGTTGGGGCAAATGTACAAGACATGATGCAGGTGGATAGTCCTTTGACTTTGGACACTCAATCTGCTGGCGATACAGGCGAGAAATCCGCAGACATCAAACTCATCAATGTTGTGGTGGCAGAGGTTATGCGTGCCATGAAAGGGAAAGCACCAATGGAGTCTGATCATGGAGTTGGGGCCAATGGCATCAACTTCGCAGGTATGATGTCTATTCTTGCTAGTTGCAGTGACACACCAAACAATTGTAGATCAATCAACTGGATTGTTGACTCCGGGGCTTCTGATCATATAGCTTGTGAGAAGGAGATGTTCATTGATGCACATCATCTTGCTAAGCCTATTCTAATCGGATTTCCCAATGGAGTTACTCAGTTGGTTAAGTACTCCGGAACTATCAAGTTGAATGAGAAGATTTCACTACAGGGAGTGTTGTACATGCCATGTTTCAGTACAATCTCTTTTCAGTGTCAAAGATTCTCGAAGATGATGATTATTTGTTCATTTTTTCTAAGCACAAGTGCTGGTTGCAGGCCATTTTAATTGATGAGGTGATAGCTATAGGCACTCGGTGTGGTGGGTTGTACAAGTTTGGTGCGTTCACTTGTCTGCCTTCTTAAACGGGTGTTACAAGGGTGATTTCTTCCACTGCTCAAGATCACATGTTACTTGATATGGCTTCATCTGTCTTTACTTCAAATTATTCCTAAGCACTATTAAACCATGCTAGATTGGGTCACATTTCTCTGTCCAAGATGAAATGTTTTGATTGGGGCAAAGGAGTGGATGCTCTAACATTTGACTGTGATGCTTGATCGATGGCCAAACTGCATCGTCGATCTTCCATTTCAAATCATTACTTCTCATGCTAATTGCTTGTTTGAACTTTTGCACATGGATTTGTGGGGACCGTAAGGAGTACCCTTAATATGTGAAGCTCGTTTTTTTTCTTACTATCGTTGATGATTACTCTAGATCTACTTAGACCTTTCTTCTCTGAGACAAAGGTCAAGTTGGAGCTGTGATCATTGGGTTTTTTAATCTCATTGATACATAGTTTGGCAAGAAAGCCAAGGTTATCTGGACTGATAATGGGAGTGAGTTTGTCAACTCTAAATTGGGTGTGTTGTTTGCATAGAAAGGGATAGTTCATTAGAGGTTAGTTCCCTATGTACCTCAGTAAAACGAAAGGGTAGAGAGGAAGCATCGTGATCTTACCGAGACAACACGAGCAATGCGTGTTCATGCTGGGCTTCCAATCTGTTTCAAGGGGGAGTGTGTTCTAGCATCAACTCACATTATCAAACTTCTTCTTTCTAAGGTGCTTCATGAGAAGACACCATATGAGGTGTTGATGCGAAAGTTTCCAGATTACTCCTATCTGCGAGTAATTGGATGTCTTTGTTATGCTCATGTTCCTAAGGTCCATCGAGCTAAATTTGAACCCACTGGCAGGAAGTGTGTGTTCATAGGTTATCTGCCCAGCCAAAAGGCATACAAAGTGTATGAACTGGCCACTCATAAAGTGATTGTGAGTCGTGATATAGTTTTCAGAGAGCATATCCTTCCTTTCAAGACTCACATAGATTCATCTATCGAAGAAAGGGTTCCTTCTACATCTTTGCCTCAGGTGATGTTTGGGGATGAATTGAATGATGTTTTAAGGATCAGACAAGGGTCTTTTAGAGTCTCCTTGCCTAACAACACCAGTCCTTCTTCTGTTAGGGTGTATGTTATGGAATCAATAACAGATCCTAACAATGTCAGTCTTGGATTGGTGATTGGTGATAGTTTGTCAAATACTGGCACTCTTGTTGCCTCTGAGAGACTAATCGGGATTTCAGCATCAACATGACAACAACTGCTGAAATCGGGGTTTCAGCATCAACAACAGTTTCGACAACTTCGTTTCAGCATCAACAACAGTTTCGACAACTTCGGTTTCAGTTTCAGCAACGCGAAAAAAAAAGTTGAAATAAGAGGGGGCACAGGGCACAATTTCAGCAACTTCGGTGTCAACAGTTTTAGCAACATAGGTGAACATTTAGCTAATATGGATAGTTTGGTAGACAAAATGCTAATAAAGCCTAAAATTATGGACATTCTAGTAAACACCCCTTAATTGTTTTTGGTGTTATTTGTTGTGTTTTATTGGCGCTAGCTAGCGAGTTGTTTTTGTACTCCATTGGTGTGAGTTGTGATTTTGCAATTTGAAATATACAAGTATTTGATGGAGGATATATGCCTTGACTCTATAGGAACAAATGGGATAAAATTGATTGTTTGGATAAAAAAAACTTATTCACGCTCCTAACATTTCTATCCAAGTTTATAAAAAGTCTTTAAAATTAAATATTGAATAATTTTATGTTTTAAAAAATCCATATCAATCATACTTTAAAGGAAAAACATAAAAAACACTTGTTCATCTTGTGTAAAAGAACGCGCTTCCACACGCGGACTCCTTTCCCCGTCCATCCCTGTGATGTTGATAGACGGTTTTTAGTCGCGTTAACCGTATCAAAATAATTTCGAACCTACCTAACTAATGTAGCGTGGTAAACACGAGTCGATCCCACAGAGAATCAAGTATTTCCAAGTTATGTCTATTTACCAATTAATAGGAAACAGGGGTTTTGAGTGGTGTAAATAAGAAAGAAAATAAAATAAACTATAAACAAATTAATGGAGATAACGATTAATAAAATAGTTTCACCTACAATTATCCACTTTAGTTGGTTGAATTGATATTGTAACTTCCTCTTGTCCTTTTAGGTTTCTTATGAATGCCCTTGTCCCGACCTAATATAGTTACTAGTCCAACCATAGGAAATAAGTTGAATTGATATTTCCAAGTTATGTCCTTTTAGGTTTCTTAGCAATTGAGTTGATTCTAACTAGTTGCGCGGGCTAGATAGAATAAAACAATAGACAATCAAGCACAAAGAAGTTGAAGCATTCAAATATAGAAAATAAGGAACAAGATCCAAAAACTCACAATCAATCCAAATAAAGCTTCAAATTGCAAGTAGAACGAAGAGAGTTTAGCCGCACATGGCGAACATCGCTCTCTCTCTCATTGTTTGATAGAACGTAGAATAGAATAGAAGTAATGGAAAAATAACTAAAAGTGGCCTTAAATATCATCCAAAGTCGGCCATAAAACAACTAAGAATAAAAACTAGGGTTTCATTAAACGAAAGACAGCGTATATGCACTGACGGCAGATGCGGCGGCCGCAGCATCAGCATTTCCTCTGCATCGGCCCTGGCGGAGGCCGCTGCACACCATGCGGCGGCCGCTTCATTCTTGTTTCCCGGAAAATCCGTCTCGAATTTGCTCTTCTTCTCAACAGAAAAGTTGTAGCTCTCTGAAAGAGCTTTCCAACGCATGGTCATAATAGTTAATCGGACAACCGAGACCTCCAGAAAGTGCAAAACAAGTTCAGCATGTCTGACGACAACTTCTGCAGACTTGTTCTTCGTTTAGGTTCGCTTCTTCTTCTCAGGACCCGTTGAGATCTTCATGTAAGCTTCTTAGATCAACTAGACATTCTCATCCAATGCGTTATCAACCCATTTATCCTTCTCGGATCCACAATTACCTTAAATAATCAATAAAAACGTGTAGATTCCGACTCCACCAACATAGGAAACAAATATGCAAATTCTACTTAAATCATGCATGATATGCATCTTAACTAAGCTAAATGCAACCTATTATGCCTACCTAAATGCATGCTATCAAACTCCCCCACACTTAACCTTTGCTTGTCCTCAAGTAATGAAAAACAAATATAGAATTAATCATCCCACAAATAAGATCTTTATGCTATTGTTTTAGAAAAGCAACATCAAGCAATAGGAGCCATGAATAAAAGAACAAATATCCTAGAAAATATATGAGCGATCCAATAGTAAAAGCAAATTTAATCCAACATCACCGGGATGACGTGTTTCACTCAAACTCTCATGTGTTTAGTCTTTTAAGTCCAACTCTCAACTCAATCCAAAATGCTCTATACACCGTGAAAGTAATCACTTGCAAACAACATCATGAGGACTTTTATAGGATTGTAATGGGGCTTTGGTAGGAACATAAGACATGAGAAATATTTAGGCTTGTGGTGCTAAAAATCCGGGAAAAAAGGAACAACAACCAACCAGAACAACACCAAAACTTCCATACTTCACAAACCATTCCAATAACATAAACTCCAATACACATCAATAAGCACTCTTCGATTTCAATAACCATACAACTCATGCATTTTTTTTCCATTATGATGACGTCTTTTCTTTTCTTTTATGCTTACTTTTTCCCCTAGGTGAATTTTATCCTCCCTAGGTCCAAGCTTACTAGACTTTTACTCCTAAGTGAATTTTATCCTCCTTAGGCCCCTAGTAATAAGTCATCTCTATTATGCAAGAAGGTTTACCTTATTTTGGCTATGCCTCTCGCAATGCACAACCATACATACATCATATCCACTCAAAGCAACTCCAACATAAAGATTTTTCACCAATTCCCCTCCTAATTCCCGGATAGGGTTAGGCTAATCATTGGCTATGATATATTTTTGTGGAGCTATAAAAAAGAATAGGCTTTAAGACTCAGATGGGCTTCAAGCAGAGGATAATGCAAAGGGTAGATAAGGTATAATATGGCTAAAGAAAACATGCCTCAATCATTTGAAATTCACAAGCAACAAACATGTGCAATACGGTATTGAAATAAGAAGCATATGGAGAGTGTAATCACACAATAAAAGCAAAAGGGAATAATATGTAAAGTCCCTATAAGGCCAAAACAAACTCACAAGGGTCATGTTTTTTTTTTTAGATTTCAATTAAACCTCAACTATGAACCATAATTGCTCAATTATATTCTCAAATCATACTCCAAAAATCATTTTCAAGCAATTCAATCAAATCATGGGATTTGTGCATTAAGATCATAAAAATAAATTAGAGGACAAACTAAACCAAGATGAGTATCGTTAATAACACCTAAATGCAATGCATGATATTTTTGTGATTTTTTTTATTGTGATATATGAATAAAAATAAATATGAAAACATAAATAAACATGATAACATAAGTAAACATGATATGCAAATTCTATCTCTATGCAAATTTTATCCTCCCTAGGTCCAAGCTTACTAGACTTTTACTCCTAAGTGAATTTTATCCTCCTTAGGCCCCTAGTAATAAGTCATCTCTATTATGCAAGAAGGTTTACCTTATTTTGGCTATGCCTCTCGCAATGCACAACCATACATACATCATATCCACTCAAAGCAACTCCAACATAAAGATTTTTCACCAATTCCCCTCCTAATTCCCGGATAGAGTTAGGCTAATCATTGGCTATGATATATTTTTGTGGAGCTATAAAAAAGAATAGGCTTTAAGACTCAGATGGGCTTCAAGCAGAGGATAATGCAAAGGGTAGATAAGGTATAATATGGCTAAAGAAAACAAGCCTCAATCATTTGAAATTCACAAGCAACAAACATGTGCAATACGGTATTGAAATAAGAAGCATATGGAGAGTGTAATCACACAATAAAAGCAAAAGGGAATAATATGTAAAGTCCCTATAAGGCCAAAACAAACTCACAAGGGTCATGTTTTTTTTTTTAGATTTCAATTAAACCTCAATTATGAACCATAATTGCTCAATTATATTCTCAAATCATACTCCAAAAATCATTTTCAAGCAATTCAATCAAATCATGGGATTTGTGCATTAAGATCATAAAAATATATTAGAGGACAAACTAAACCAAGATGGGTATCTTTAATAACACCTAAATGCAATGCATGATATTTTTGTGATTTTTTTATTGTGATATATGAATAAAAATAAATATGAAAACATAAATAAACATGATAACATAAGTAAACATGATATGCAAATTCTATCTATATGCAATGCAACCCCCCCCCCCCCCCCCCCACACACACACACTTAAACCTTTCAATGTCCTCAATGAAACATATAAGACAACAAAAAATAAAAACATAGAGGAAGAGATGAATGAAATACTCAGAATGTGGTGGAAGAGTAGGATCATGACATCGCTGACAAATAAGTTAGATCTGAGCATTGCGGCAGCCTTTCCTGAAAGCTTAGTCTATCCCAAACCAAAAACAACTATCTAATGCCTAATGAGAAACCTAATTTATTGAAAAGAAAACTAGCTAACTAGGAATTGAAATAACTAAATTAAAAAACTTATCTCGGGTTGCCTCCCGAGAAGCGCCTTTCTTTAATCTCATTGACTTGACTTATTTTCAATCTCAAGATCATAGCTATCAGACATCGTCAAGGCCCTCAGTAGCCTATCATATTCCTGTGCACACATCTTACAAAAGACATCATAGCACAATAAATTGAAAGCATAAAATGTGGAACTCAAGAACCCTTTCAACCTATCAAAGAGTCTAGCATGACTCTCTCCTGGAGGAATATGATACCACCAACACAGTTCCGCTGATGGCTTCTCAAAATAGCAATCAAAAGGATCATCATTATCACCATTACCTTTCAAATTGCAAAAGCTTACCTCTATTACCTCTTGAGCCTCAGCTGATGGCTCTGGACCTGGTTCATCAATGGACGAGCAAATAATGGATGATGCAGATGGAGTAGGAGACACATCACATGTAACCTCATGCGTCGACTCATGAGATTCCAAGTCAGGAAGCACTAGACCCTCTCCTCCATCATCAAAGAAAATATCGTTTTCTGCAACCAATTCATCCTCATTCGGCATGTCATTATCATATTGAAACCACATAGGAGGGAATGAACTAAGTGTAATGACTTCGATAGGATCTTCCACTCCTGCATCCTTTAAGGCTATGGAATGGATCCTCCAGGTATGTGACAGAGTCCTCCATTGGAGGAGGAGACGTGGCGAGCAATTCTTCTTGTGCAACATGGTAATCCATGTAACAGAAGAAATCCCACAACCCCGACAATCCTCCTAACCGCTTCAGGCCTCCGTTACTCATGTACTCAGCAAGTGCTCGCGTCTCAACAGTCATCCCATCAATTCTAAAAATAATCATATCTCGGATGCTGAATTGATAGCCCCATGAACCAAGGTCGTCAACATACTCATGCAATCTAGTGAAGTATTGGTGAAAGTTCTCACCTTCAAACTGCGCTAATCTCAACATCTTAAAAAGTTAGTAGCAAGGGCGTTGTGAACCGTAAGATGGGCTCACAACAAAGGTATTTGCAGTCCCTAAAGAGGGATTTAACAACACATTCAACTTCCTACTCATTCAATTAGTTCAACCAACCCTAAAGGAACAAGTTTGCTACTTAGGTTAAGGTTCGCAACCAGGAATCTACAAAACCTTAGCAATTGAATTTATTCTAACTAGTTGCGCGGGCTAGATAGAATAAAACAATAGACAATCAAGCACAAAGAAGTTGAAGCATTCAAATATAGGAAATAAGGAACAAGATTCAGAAACTCACAATCAATCCAAATAAAGCTTCAAATTGCAAGTAGAACGAAGAGAGTTTAGCCGCACATGGCGAACATCGCTCTCTCTCTCTCATTGTCTGATAGAACGTAAAATAGAATAGAAGTAATGGAAAAATAACTAAAAGTGGCCTTAAATATCATCCAAAGTCGGCCACAAAACAACTAAGAATAAAAACTAGGGTTTCATTAAACGAAAGACAGCGTATATGCGCTGACGGCAGATGGGGAGGCGGCCGCATGTATGCTGCGGCCGCAGCATCAGCATTTCCTCTGCATCAACCCTGGCGGCGGCCGCTGCACACCATGCGGCGGCCGCTGCATTCTTGTTTCCCGGAAAATCCATCTCGAATTTGCTCTTCTTCTCAACAGGAAAGTTGTAGCTCTCTGAAAGAGCTTTCCAACGCATGGTCATAATAGTCAATCGGACAACCGATGCCTCCAGAAAGTGCAAAACAAGTTCAGCATGTCTGACGACAACTTCTGCAGACTTGTTCTTCGTTTATGTTCGCTTCTTCTTCTCAGGACCTGTTGAGATCTTCATGTAAGCTTCTTTGATCAACTAGAAATTCTCATCCAATGCGTTATCAACCCATTTATCCTTCTCGGATCCACAGTTACCTTAAATAATCAATAAAAACGTGTAGATTCCGACTCCACCAACATAGAAAACAAATATGCAAATTCTACTTAAATCATGCATGATATGCATCTTAACTAAGCTAAATGCAACCTATTATGCCTACCTAAATGCATGGTATCAGATGTCTCTTCGAAACCCATATCCTCTTCTGATGAAGCTTGCTTGGCCGTACACCCTTATCGCCCTTCTTCTTCTGAATCCACTCTTAAGAACTGATGATTTGCCTATAATCCATATATCTCCTTCGATCGGCTACTCTCCTAGGCCGAGTGTTGGAGAATTTCTAATGGTTTCTCGATTTAACCCTAAATTTGGGTTAACGTATGGAATTAGGGTTTTTTCTAATCCCTCAGATCTAAACCTTCGAAGATGCGATTGGGATACTAGATTGGAGTTCTTTGCCCTGTATTGGTCAAATCGACCACCGACATGGCCTAATTTGAGGCGTACGGTCGCTAACAAAGTGTATGCCTCGCCAATTGTGATCGGGGCAAAGGTTCTCTGGATAGGGATGGCCGGGATGATCTGCTGCAACAAGGATGCTTGGGGCGTTCTTCTTCATTCCGGATGGGTTTGCTATCTCTCTGTTCCCCCCTTTTCTTCTTGTCTAAATCTCTTTATTTAAGGGGAGTGGTGTGGTGCAGATTTACCTGCATCTCTTCTTCTTTCCTCTCTTCTCATAACTCTAATACCACTAATTTGTGTATCTGTTTCATCTGCTCTATTACTGTGTTGTCCATGGCTCCTACCGGAGTGGATAAGGGGAATAAACCTTTGGTGGCAGAAGATCCTGCCCCAAAAAAGTCTAATACCCGAAAGGGGATGCCGGAGGGCAAAAAACTCATGGGGGATGCTCAAGTCTCCATGCCGGAGGGCTCTAAACTCAATAAGGAAATCCATGTCCCCAAGGGGACTCGTGAAGCAAGGAAAAAGGCCAAAGCTGAGAAGAAAATCAAGAGAAGAACATATTGGTTAGGGTATGTTTATACGAATACTGTCAATAAAATCTTCAATTGTGAGTATTGTATCCCAATTCAAGAGAATAACGATTTGGTGGTAGACAATCCTACTCCTAAAATGTCTAAATCCCGCAAGGAATACATTCAGCAGAAGGACACTAAACTTGCTGAGGGGCATCGACACCCGGGGGAGGTCCAAAACGCCATGGCGAAATCAATAGGTGAGGAAACATTCAAGAAGCGTTACAATATCAGGGAGAAGTTGTTGGCTATGCAGAGCCGTGCCCAAGACGTCATTGCGACTTTGAATCAGCCCTGGGGGTTCGCTTCAATTAGGGATGACCCTAAGGAGGTTAAAGAAGGTCAGAAAAGAATAAGAGTGTTGGTGAAAACCTTTCTTTGTAAAATTCTGGCTTGCTTGAACTGGCAATGGCTGGTCTTTACTATCTTCCTGACTAGTATTTACTCTGTTTATAGAAAATTCATGAATATTGCATCTCTTGACCAACATAGTTGCGTTATAGCAGATCCCATTTTTTGTAAACGCCTTTGGCTAAATTTCATCAATATCATATGGTGTCTCCTTTACTTACATATATACTTTGTTGGGTGTAGAGTAACTCCCCAGTTGGATTGCAAGTGTACTTGTCACTTAGTTGCTATGATTTCCACCCCTTACCTATTCACTTGCTTGGACCTTTATCATAAATCAGTGGCAACCGTTTTACTTCGAATAAAAATGTTGTTTAAAATAAACAACAGAACTATGTACAAAGCTACGGACAGGACTTGCGGAAATGTGGCTATAGACATATTTCATGATGAATTCTCTTTGTTTAATGCCTATATTGTAGTTGTGTCATATACTAATGCATTGTTCAGGACCATAGTCATCCCATTATATTGCTTATTATATGTGGTAATAATGGCAAACGATTGGAATATTGTGTGTTGCGTAAGGAGTAGTCATACTTATTGCAAGTTCATCCTCTATGATCAATTAATAAGAAAGAATCATATGTACAACAAAATTGATGATCTTCGATTGAGTATAAGTATTTCTATGGCGGTAGCACTATATATGACATGTATTGCCTTTGCGGTTATTGTTTGTCTACATCTCCCTGTTGGAATTCTTGAGAATTATCTCTTACTTAAGAGTATTGTCTGCTTGATCTCTAGCTTAAATCTCCTAAATATGTTCCTTTTTTTAACCGTTGCCAATATAGCCTTGCCCACTTGGATTAAGTCTTTAGTCAACTATCCTCTTATCTCTTGGATTGCTTGTGTTCCATGCTTGCCTACCTGCTCGATCATTATTTGTACTCCATGCTTGCCTATCTGCTCGATCTTTGGGTGGCTTGTGCTCCGTGCTTGCCTTCCTGCTCGATCTTTGTTTGAGAAATTTTTAGTGGATAAATTAACTTCCGGAATCAATCTCTATTATACAAAACCGCATGACTCTCTGTACTCCTCTCCACCAAGCTTCTCTTATTTGTCTTTGAGTACCACAATCTCTAATCTCCTCCTCCTTGCTCTTGTGTATGTCATGGTTTCTTTTGGAGTTGTCAAAAGGAAAAACTCATTGGGGACAGATGATCCTGTTCCTCAGATGACTAAACCCGTTATGGGACCTAAACTGCCGGAGGGCATGACACTCTCAATGGAGCTTCCATGCTCCAAGAACTTAAAAAATGTGTACAATCCTTTTCTGTCGGAAGCTCTGCACCCCTGGCTTCTGATGGACCATATAGTCAAATAATGAAAGTCTGCTATTGGAATGTTAGAGGTTTAGGAAAGTCGAATATCTGGACAGACCTTAAAGCCATGAGAATCAATGAGCATATCTCGATAATGGCAGTTGCAGAGATGAGAACAAATAAAGTTTCTCTTGAGAAGACCTGGAGATCGAGTGGATACAATAACGCGATTTGGTCCGTAGGGAATGATAGAACCGGATGAATAGGTCTCATTTGGAATGAGAACGTTCTTCAAAATGAATCAGTAGAGGTTGATATGGTGCTACCAAGAGCAATCCGTGTCAAATATTCATGCTTAGATAAAAACTTCATAGGAGTATTATTTTTTGTCTATGCCCCACCCCACGAATCTGACAAAGATATCTTCTGGAATGAATTGTCAAATATCATCATGAATGAACCCCTACCATGCCTAGTAATAAGAGATATGAATGAGATTAGTAGTAGTAGTGAAAAGCTAGTGGGAATAGAGAATAGTCAAACGAGATACATCAGAATAAACCAATTCAAAAATCAATGCTCTATGCTTGAAATCCCATCCTGGGGTAATAAATTCACTTGGAGGAAAAAAAAGGAAAGGGAAGATAATATTTGGGAAAAATTAGACCGAGTATTGGTTCAACATGAGTTTCTAGTGACCTTCCCTGAGCTAGCAACATTTAACAGAGCATTCACAGGATCTGATCATTGCCCCATCTCTATCAACCTATCGTCTGGGAAAGAATTTACGCCCCCGCCGTTTAAATGTGAAAACATGTGGTTACAAAGAAAAGACTTCAGAAATATAGTGAAACAAGCATGGAGAGTTAGGTGTACGGGTTCAGCGATGTACATATTAATGTATAAAACTAAACTTCTGAAAGGAAAGATTAAAGAATGGAATAAAAACTCCTTAGGAAATATCTTCCGTCAATTACAAACTGTAGAAAAAGATCTGGTTAGTATCCAATCAAATACTATAGCCAGGACGTGTAAGGATTACTTAATCGAAAAACAATTGATTAGGAAAAAAGACCAATTACTAAAATTCCAAAAAGAATATTGGGGACAGAGAGCAAAATCAAAGCACCTCAAGCTCACTGATTCAAATACAGCGTACTTTCATAGAGTAGCTTCTGGGAGGCGAAATAGGAAGATTATAAGAAATATCATGACCAGTGATGGGGCACAGATTATGGGAGAAGAGAATATTAGAGAGGAAATTAAAAATGATTTTATGAGGTGATTCTCCAAAGAACAAATCAACATGACACTACTTAATGAATACCTTGAGCTAATTCCGCAAACGATAACAGATGAACAAAATAGGGCCCTAAGCCAAAAACCATCTAATAGTGAAATAAAAAATGCGGTATGGTCTTTAGGCCTCAACAAATCCCCGGGACCAGATGGAATGACTGCGGAATTTTATAAGTCTCATTGGGACATTGTCGGGAATGATGTGATTAAAGCAGTTAAAGCCTTTTTTCATTCAGGCAGAATTCTTCGACAAATAAATCATACATTTATCACTCTGTTACCAAAGTGTGACAATCCATCGAAGACGCCAGACTATAGACCTATTAGTCTGTGTTCAACAATATATAAAATAATATCGAGAATTTTAACTGAAAGACTCAAGAAGGTGATTGGGAAGTTGATCCACCCTTTTCAAGGAGCATTTGTATCCGATAGAGCAATTCAGGATAACATACTGATAGCACATGAGATCTTCCATTCATTTAAATCAAGGAAAGGATCAGAAGGATGGCTAGCTATTAAACTAGATATGGAAAAAGCCTACGATAGAGTTGATTGGACCTTCACCGAGGTATTATTAAGAAAATTTGGTTTCAGCGACTTTGTCATAAGCCTAATAATGGAATGTGTAACAACGGTTTCCTTCTCAGTTTTAGTGAATAATGGGCCTACAGAGGTCTTTAAGCCTTCAAGGGGATTAAGACAAGGCGATCCCATGTCTCCATTCTTGTTCATCCTTGGAGTAGAAGTGCTCATGAGAAAACTAACAGATGAATCAAATCTCAACCAGTCTGGCATTGGCTTTAGTTTTGGTCCTTCTGGACCAAGAATCCCTTTCCTAGCATTCACTGACGATATCATCATTTTCACAAAAGGCAATATGGCAGCATGTGAAAAAGTAAGGAAAATTGTCGATGATTACTGCTTATTGTCTGGGCAGAAAGTTAACTATAACAAGTCGGCTTTTCAAGGTTCCCAAGGGATCCCTTCATCGCGAATATTAACTATTGAGGGATGTCTAAGTATATCAAAGCATGTTAAACTTGACAAGTACCTAGGGTCTCCGATAGTTGGTGGTAGAGTAAATAAAAGCACCTTTGAAGAAATCATTGGAAAAACGACTAACCAATTGGCAAAATGGAGAGCTGACTCACTATCTCAATACGGGAGGTCAGTGTTAATAAACTCAAATTTAGCTTCTAAACCACTGTTTGCTATGCAAAGCTTTATGCTCCCGGTGACAATTCACACCGCGCTAGATAAAATCAGTAGGACTTTCTTCTGGAACAAAGATCTCTAATACAAACCCCTAATTGGATGGGACAGAGTATGTAAACCAAAAGAGAAAGGAGGAATGGGATTAAGGAAAACCAAAGAAATGAATGAGGCACTACAGATGAAACTCATTTGGAAAATCTTTGCGGAACCGGATAACTGTTGGGTCAAACTTATCAAACACAAGTATCTAAAGTCAATACCACTACTTAATTTTGACAAGAAAGGAAATGCATCGTGGCAATGGACGCAACTAAGAAAACTCATTCAGCCATTTAAGGAAGGTCTAGCATGGTCGGTCGGCGACGGGAAAACAATCAAGTTCTGGCGTGATAACTGGGCCCCCGTGAAGGACATTCAAAAACCTTGTCTCAACCCAAAAAAGGTCAACTTGGAAGAAACGATTGATCAATACATACTTAATAGAGCATGGAATTTGGATAAATTACGAACGGTAGTACCAGATGGTATAGCGCACCAAATCACAGAATCCACTCCCAGTAAATCGAATTCAAGACAGAATGTACTGGTGGCCAGACAAAAAAGAATGGTTTTCAACGTCTAGTGCGTACAAACTCAACACGAGAGCAATAGAATTAAATAACGACAATAATGCGTGGATCTAGAACTTGAACGTTCCGCCTAAAATCAAGAACTTTATGTGGAAAGTCTGCCAGAATGGACTCCCAACAGCGGCCCGTCTCGCAAAAAGAGGAATTGCTATACCTCCTTATTGTACCTTGTGCAATCATCACGAAGAAGACACTACCCACCTATTATTCGAATGCAGATTCTCTTTCTGTTGTTCAAGTTTATCACCAAAAGTGAAATCCGAAATCAAAGACAATATCAGGATAACAAGGAATATAGAGGAATTAATGACCAAATTAGGCAGATTGCTTGACGCACAACAAAAAATGAAAATGGTATTCCATTGGTGGACCATCTAGATGGTTCGTAACAAACTAATCTTCCAACAACAAAAAGTGCCAAATGAAAGAGGATTTGTGAAACTTGTGGAATCATACACTAATGAATGGAATCAGTGGCGGATCCAGAATTTTTGTTAGAGGGGGGCTAAAAATTACAAAGGACGATATGATCGATGCTCCTCGCTCGTTAAACAAGATTTTTGTCTATATGAACCAAATAAGTCATTATAACTAATGTTATTTCCAAAATCCAACAAATCATTCAAACCAAACTCTATCAATATATATATATAATTCTACTTAAAACGCCCTACTCCCAATCCACAAATTGATTCTCGAATCCACAAATTTACCCCAAATTGCTACTTAAATCCACAAATTTATTAGCAAAATCACAAACCATAATCGAAATTTACCCAAATTGATTCTCAAATCCACAAATTCTAAACTAAATTGATTCTCGTCCTAACGAATTGACCTTAAAAACAATCTAATTTAAATTCAACTTAAATTAATCATCGTCCATATTTTATACTCCTATAACAAACAAATCCACAAACCACATTTCCAAATAACAAATTCATAAATTCATTTCTTACCACCACAATCACCAACCACAATTCCAAATCACAAACAACAAATTCACAAATTTATTTCTCACCACAATCCACAAATTTATTTCTCACAAATCACAAACCCTAATCGAAATTTCCCCCAAATTGATTCTTAAATCCACAAATTCTAATCTAAATTGATTATCATCTCGACAAATTGAACTTAAGAACAGTCAAATTTAAAGGAGGAAGAAGAAACTAACTAAAAAAGATTGAACAATGAAGATTGAATCACTTCGAAATTACAAACCCTAATTGAAATTTCCCCAAAATTGATTCTCAAATTCATAAATTCTAGTCTAAATTGATTCTCGTCTCAACGAATTGATCTAAAGAATAATCAAATTTAAAGAAAGAAGAAGAAACTAACTAATCTCTTCGGCATGGCTGGGTTGCGGTGGTGCAGGGTGCGGCGCCGGTGCTAGGGTAGGCCGGAGGTCCTTTCGACAGGGCTGGGTTGCGGTGGTGCAGGGTGCAGTGCCGGTGCCAGGGTAGGCCGGAGGTGGAGCTGGCGGCGGCGGTCGGGGCGAGAACTCGGGGTTTCGCTTTCGCTGTGTGCGTGAATGTGAGTTGTTGTTGCTTCAATTTCGTGTCAGTGTTAAAAAAAAAGGGCTTCTGGTGTTTTTTTTTCAAAAAAAAAAAAACAGATTCAAAAAAGGTAGGGTAATGGGACTCGAACATGGGATCTAACGTTTAGGAATTTAATTCCTCCCTATCCTTGCCGCTGTGCCAAATCGTCCTTGTGATATTGGCTTACTATTTTTTTATATATTACAAGAATTAACAGATCTATGAAAAATATATACACCTTTTTTTCTCGGATTTGGGGGGGGGGGGGCTTCAGCCACCCCGAGCCCCCCGTAGATCCGCCTCTGAATGGAATAAAGCGGGGAAGCAAAGTGAAGAGGACGACAACAGAACACAAAAACAAGCAAATCCCCCTAAGAAAAGTGGGAATAGAAGGAAGAAGGAGAAATGGAAAAAGCCGCCAACTGGGAAATTAAAACTAAATTTAGATGGTTCTGCATCAGGCCGACGACAGAGTTCGATAGGTTACATCATTCGTGACAGCACAGGGAATTCAGTTGCAATGGGTAGTGAAATGGTTGGATACCAAACCCCTCTAATGACCGAAGCCTTGGCATTAAGAATGGGTGTTCTCAGAGCTCTTGATTTGAGAATCCCGAAAATAATAATAGAAGGAGATTCACTCACCATTATCAATTATTTATAGTCTAAAACTAGATGTCCATGGGAAATTGAGCTAATCATGACTGATATTAGCACCCTTCTTACGGGGTTTTACGAAGTATCGTTTTCACACATCCATCGTAACGACAATTGTGTGGCAAATAAGGTTGCACACCTTGCTCACATTGCCTCCTCACCATCTATATACAATGACCCAGGTCTCATCGACCTCATCCGAAAGGATGCTATCGGATAGCAATTTCGCATCCGAATTTTTACTTAATCAAAAAAAAAAAAACTTTAAAGGAGGATTCCTAGATAAGTTCAAGTGTCACGGGTCAACTCAAACATTGTGGGCATAGACTAGAGAAACCGCATATGCGTACAAATTTAGTTATCTCTAAAATAATTTTTGAGATTTATCAATTTATATTTATGAAATTAGCGTCCCATTTCGATTTGTTAAATGGGTATAGGCTAGACAAACTGTATAATTGTTGGCAACATTTTGTTCCGTATTTTTTTTTGAACCGGAAAAAATTTGGAAGTTGCCAAGGCCACTAGCCAAGAGCATCTTGAAGGATGATGCTGCGAAGTGCAGCGTCCGAAGGGGGAGAGGTGCTGGAGTGAGGAAATTGGAGATGTGAGAGACAATCGGCAACACCATTGCCTTCCCTAAAGACGTGTAGTATCTCTAGATCAAGGAGAAACCGGAGAGACAGAAGACAATCAGATAAGATCATCTCAATCTCACTAGAGCACGAGCATCCAGTCAAGAGACTGTTGATGATGCTAAGATTATCACCTTCAATAATTATTTTATTTAGATTTGGGTCTTTTACTTAAAGAAGTCCTTTCCAAAGGCCAATGCATTCAACACCAAGAACCGAAGCCAACAGGGATGAACCCACCTCGGAGAAAATAACAGAACCGTGTAAATCCAGATGTGCGCCGGCTAGAGCGCAGGCAAGAATCAGTAAACAAAGAACTAAAGAACACAACAAGATGTTTACGCGGTTCGAGTGTTAAAACTCTACATCCGCGGAGTCTCAAGAAGGAGAGACTCAGGCCTGGAATCCACGAGTTCTTTTTAGCGATTACAGATATGGTTGCAAGTACAAACTCTAGAATACAGATTCAAGCATAATAAGTAGATACAAGGTGCATGCAAGAGAAGAAACGAAGAACTCCCTCGGATCTGGCAGTTGGAATCTAGATCTATCGTCGGGAATCGCAAGAAGGTCAAGGAACTCAGAGCCTTGAACTTCTTCGTCGTCTTCAACCTTAGATCTAGAGTCCTTGGTGGAGGATGAGCTATAGATCGGAGATCTTCATCGCAAATCGTCGTCGGAGAGCCTTCGCAGAGAAACCCTAGCTCGCGACGCTGAACTTCTCTCTCTCTCTCTCTCTCTCTCTCTCTCTCTCTCTCTCTCTTCTCTGGCTTACCTTGTGAGCTCCAACTGACGGCATGAGGAGAACCCTAGAGGGCACACCCTTATATAGACGAGCTTGTAAGCTGTGGCGGATCCAGGATTTTTATCAGAGGGGGGCTAAAAACTACAAAGGGACAATATGATCGATGCTTCTCGTTAAATAGGATCGATAACTCTCATCAAACTTAGCCTCAAAACTTTTCAAAGCTACATTCGAGGATAAATAGGGTCGATGCTTTAGCTACATATTAATCTTATAGACAATTTCGAGGGTAAATGACCTTAAAATTTAGATATGAGGTAAATTTGATGATAATTTTTATATCTACCCGAATTTTTTGGTCACTCAAATTCATTGAAATTGAATTAATAATTATATTGGGACAGGACATTGACTCCTAATATTATGTATACGAATCAGTCAGATTTACATAAATATCATAGCAGAACACCCACACTGTTGGAAAAACAACACAATATATGTTTGCATCTTGATCGGTTAACAACTCATCCAAACCAAACTCTAGCTATCAATATATAAAATTCAACTTAAAACTTTCTGCTCTCAATCCACAAATTGATTCTCAAATCCATAAATTTATCCCAAATTGATTATTAAATCCAAAATTTTATAGCAAAATCACAAACCATATCAAAATTTACCCAAATTGATTCTCAAATCAACAAATTCTAATCTAAACCGATTGTCATCTCAATGAATTCTACTTAAAAACAATCTAATTAAATGGTAGAGGAGCAAAACTCACAAATCTACAAACTACAATTCCAAATCACAAACCACAAATTCATTTCTAACCACAACCACAAACCACAATTTCAAATGCAAACCACAACTTTATTTCACACAAATCACAAACTCTAATCGAAATTACTCCAAATTGATTCTCAAATCTCAAATTCACAAATTTTAATCTAAATTGATTCTCGCTCTATCAATTGAAGTTAAAAACAATTTAATTAAAAGGAAGAGAAAGAAAACTAACTACCTCTTGAAGGTGTACATCAAAGGAATGAAGAAGGACAACCGTGGAGATTGAAGAGGCGACGGTTGTGCGCCTATGCGGGAGTGCGCAGCAGGTGAGGGGGAGCAGAAGGCTGCCGGTTTGGTTGCGGTGGTCGCCGACCGGAGGTGCAGCTGGCAGGCGGCAGCGGCGACCGGCTGGGACTCAGCCACTCGGGGGCTCTTCGCTCTCTGTGCGATTGTGTGTGTGTGAAATGTGTTCAGGCTACTAGGGTCTGCATAAAAAAAAAGAGAAAATTTGCGCCAAAGGCGCAAATTTTCGGCCAAATTAGACAAGTATACACGTTTTGGTAAAAATTGCAAAACTATACAAATTTAATTTTAACCCTAATCAGATTCAATCCATCCCCAATCTCAGGTCTAAAAATCCTCTTCTCCTCGCTCTCGCTCCTCCTCCTCAATTTCCATGGATGCGCTTCCTCATTCGTTTGCAGATTTCCTCCTCTTCCATTTCGGACTGACGACGCCGGATCTGGAGGCGGATCTTTGTTGACTCCGGTAATCACCATCCTCGAGGCGCACCAGATCCGATCTTGTATCTTCGTCGGCCACTCTGTTTCTTCCATCGTCAACAATGGAGGCGGCGCTGGAGCTTGTCCAGTTCACGCGCTCTCTCAACTCGTTCTATCTATCCGCCTTCACGCTCTTCCTTTTCTCATATCCAGTTGGGGAGAAAACTATGCGGCGTCGATTGTGGAGGAGAAGCCATATCCTACTGAGCCGATCTACGGCGTCGCACCTTCCTCCCGGCCTCTCCCGATCCGATCCGGCGACAACAGAGGCAGGCCACCGGAGAACCACTAGATCCGGTAGTTATTGATCGGCTATGGGGTGGTTGTCGGTTGTTTTTTTCCAGACCCGCCACCATCGGCTCCAGATCTGGCCAAGTCACCACCACTTCAACAGATCCGACATCCACTTCTTCTTCTTCTTCTCCGATGGCGATGACGGCGACGAGGAAGATCGACGGGGATTCTGAGGACGGAGATGAGTTTTCCAGGTCTTGCTAATAGCAATTTGGTTCGCTGTTCAATTTCTACCTTGCTGATGTGTGTTGAATTGAATGTCGACAGGAGAAGTGAGTATAACGGACTCGAGCGATCGAGCGAGATGATTGCAGGAACTACGGCAGGAGCCTCATCTTAAATCAAAGCCAAAGCACTGCACATGTTTGATTCATCATTTTATGTAAGTACACATGTTTGATTCATCATTTAAACATGTTTTTACAGTAGGTTTTATGTAAGTACAGTAGGTTTTATGTTTGTCCTTAAAAATTGGTTAGTGCTGAATCGTTTTTATGAGTATTTTTTTAGCGCTGACATCGTTTTTGTATGTATTTTTTAGCGCTGACATCGTTTTTATACGTATTTTTTAGCGCTGACATCGTTTTTATGTGTATTTTTTATTGCTGACATAGTTTTATGCGTATTTTTTAGTGCTGACATCGTTTTTAATTTGATATTATATATGTAAGTATATATGTATGCTTGAGTCCTTAAAAATTGGTTTATTTCTTAGTGCTAATATCGTTTTTATATGTATTTTTTAGTGCTGACATCATTTTTATGCATATTTTTATGTAGGTATATATTTACTGACATCGTTTTTTCAATATAAGAGATGGATGAGGAAAGAGGTCAGCATTATCGGCGTCGAAAAATTCTTTGTTTTAATTGTTTACCGTTATTCTTTGTTTCTCACTACCAAAAATAAAATAAAATATTCGTTTCTTTTTTTTTGGTAGAAAACTCATTTGTCTCTTTGTTCTCCCCCTTTTATATTTTTAATGACTTAATACGTCAAATATATTGATCTTCGATGTCATCATTGTCGGCGTCAGCATCCTCGTAGAGGGTGTGAGCAATGCTGACGTCAGCATTCCCGACGTCATTGTCGTCGGCGTCAGCATTCTCGTAGACGGCATCAGCATTGCTGATGTCAACATTCCCGTCGTCGGCGTTAGCATTGACGCGTGGAACAAAAAAATTTCCTTGTAAACGGTGTCAGCATTGACGCGCGAAACAAAAACAAAAAAAAAAGACAAAAAAACCTTCCTTGTAAACGGTGTCAGCATTGCTGACGTCAACATTCCCGACGTCGGCGTCAGCATTGGCACGTGGAAAAAAAAAAACTTCTTTGTAAAACGGTGTCAATATTGACGCGCGAAAAAAAAAAAACTTCCTTGTAAACGGTGTCAGCATTGCTGACGTCAACATTCCCGACGTTGGAGTCAGCATTGGCGCGCGGGGAAAAAAAAATTCCTTGTAAAACGGTGTCAGCAATGCTGACGTCAACATTCCCGACGTCGGCGTCAGCATTGACGCGCGAAAAAAAAAAATGCTGACGTGGAGGGGGTGGCATAGGGGGTCACGCTGGAGGGGGAGGGGGGCCACATAGGAGGGGCAATGGTTGTGTATAGTTTTGCAAAATTACCACAACTTTGTATAGTTTGCTAATTTGGCCTTTGTATTTGTATACTTTGCAAATTGACCCTAAAAAAAACAGGGGAGGGGTTTAGACTTTGAATGTTTTAAAAAAAAAAACAAATGCAAAATATGGGAAAAGTGAGATTCGAACCTGGCTTGATAGCAAACCCGCAATATACTGCTTCCGCATCATTACTGTTGTGCCAAGACGTTTTTATGTTCTCTCCTCACTTTACTTTATATATTATGAAAATAACAGATATAAAAAAATATCCCTATCCCTTTTTCGGGAGGGGGGCTTCAGCCTCCCCGAGACTTCACGGATCCGCCACTGCTTGTAAGAGAACACAACATTTCATTAACACGGAAACCCTAGAAGCTCTGAAGGAGCTTGTGAGGGAACGCAATGTTTTTTAGTCTATTTATTGATTTTTTATTTCTCGATATACCAGATATTTCTGATAAATCGAATGAATTTCCTGAAAAAAAAAAGTCAGTGCAACTAATCTCTCCCTTCTCCCAGCTATACATTTGGGTTTGGGAAACCTTAGGTGTTTGCACGTAGGTTCAGCAATAAAACTTGAGTTGTTGGCACATCCTCAGTTTTTTTTTTTTATAAATATAAAATTGTTATTGGTACATTGTGTTTAAAAAATAGGCAATATTTTTATGCACAGTGTGCTTAAAGAACTAAATTTCATAATCTTTCTACCATTCTTTTCTACGTGCTAAAAACTAACGTTGTCTAACTGTCCATTTCAGTGCCCTCCGTAGGCAGGAACAATTTTATTTTTGTTTTTTTGTTTTTTACCTTAATTAATTTTTAATATTTGTCCTCCTTTGGGACAACTAAATTATTAAGACGTCTTCCTCAGCAGCGCCATCGGGCAGCATTTTCAACGTACTCATATACTAGTAAGATTGATAAATCTCAAACAGATCGTTGAATGAGTTTCGGGGAACATTTTAAAACGTGATGAAAAAAAAGGTGAAAATCCTGGGCTTAAAAACAATAAAAACTAGTGTGACACTCAGAGACCGATCCATGATATTTTTTTTTGGGTAAGTATGATTTTTTATGGATAATTTTTATCTTATTTTTATAAAAAACATATTTTTTTTAAAAAAAATATATAAACAGACTACTTATAATTTGTAAGAAAAAAAATATTATTATTTAATTATAAAATACTAAATAAATTAAGAATTTGAAAATAACTGAAAATGGATTGAGAAAAAAGATAAATGAAAATATGCATGTGTCTAGTGGGATTTGAATAAGGGTTGATTGAATTCTATTTAAAATGAGGTGGGCTCAACTAATAAGTCACTTAAGATACTTATATTTTACATTTAAATTATTTTTATATAACACTTATATTCTTATATTTTTTTGGTTCAGGATGGGTGACGGCCCGATGTCGCCCACTCTTGGATCCGCCCATGGGTAAAACAATGAAATGATTTTTTTTTGAAGCAGGATAAGAGTTAGAGACGCCGACGAGCAGACTAGCTTCTTTCCTAGAGCATCCGTGCGGACGAGAACCCGAAGATCCTGATCTGTGGTCAAGCTATCATCGGCAGGGCAACAGTAAGCCATACTCGCAATCCTGTCACCAACTGCATTAGATTCTCTGAAAATATGACGAATAGCAACATTAGAAATGGAACGGAGATTTAGGGTCGTATCAATCATCAACAACTCGACACTCCTAGGGCACGTCCAGTCACCCAGGAGAGCCTTTATGACGACCAAACAATCTCCCTCTATAAAAAGATTATGAATTCCCAGTTCTCTAGCCCTAGACACACCCATGTGTAGGCCCAAGGCTTCTGCGAAAACAGTCGACGTGTTGTTACACCTACCCGATCCAATAGCAAACAGCTGACCTAGATGGTCCCGAATGGCATATCCATAGGTGGCCTCTCCTAAATGACGATGAGAGCCATCGAAATTTGGTTTGTGATAGCCCTGTGGGGGTTTGTCCCACCCTTGCCTTTGAGCCCTTGGATCTCTATTGTTTGTTTCCCAGACTGCACCTCCACGCGAGGAGGCCGTGGAAGAACTAATATTGCTGGCACCTTGTGCATCAAAATGGTCCTTCCAAGTAGCTCGACTAGAGTGACAGAAAAGGGCGATTTCCCGATAAGAAGTCGACGAAGCACGTTGGAAGCTAGGCCAGCTGGTTACGGAAGAACCAAAGGCCCCACCAAGCGAAAGCCAAAGAACACATGTTATCCTTGCTGACAACATTATAGATGGAGGAGAGGATAGTATTAGGTTTCGAGTGGTTGTCTATACCATTAAGAGTCGGAAAAACAATTGGTAGTTCCGTGATTAGTGCAAGGGCCATGTGGCACTTAACTAAAAGGTGATATAGGTAGATTCTGTGGTGCAGTCACAAAAGCAGCAACCTGAAGGCATTGCAACATGTATCCGTTGTAGCCTTTCAGTTGTTGGTAGGCCATCGTGAGAAATCTTCCATAACAAATGTTTGATTTTTTGTGGGATGTCATGTTTCCATAGCCACTGGCAATCGAAACTGGTGTCACCATCATGCTGCCGGATGATAGAAGTGGCTGAGCTTGCCGAGAACCAGCCATTTCCACTTGGGCCCCAATAGAGTCTGTCAGAGAAATTGTTTTCTGGTAATTTAGTGTCAATGATATTCTTTATGGTTGTCGGAGTGAGTATGTTCTGTAACTCATTTTGAATGTAGTCAACATCCCACTTTTTTTCAATTGTTATGAAGCGATCAACCGACCAATTTGTTGTTGTATCATTGATTGGTACTAACGCTGAGTCTAGAAATAGGGTCTTCAGAACCCTATTATCCTTCCAGAACTTGACCGATCGTCCATCACCGATAGACCAACGAAGGCCTGACTTGAACATATGTCTTATGGTCACCATTTTAGACCATTTCCATGAGGTGTTCCCTTTCTTTTCATAATCCATCAACGGAGTTCCTTTTAGGTATTTTGCAGAAATGATACTGACCCATATATTTTTGGGTTCAGCAATAATTTTCCACAGTAATTTCATCTGTAAAGCTAAGTTCATTGTCTCAGCTTTATATAAGCCTAAGCCACCTTCTAGTGTGTCGGAGCAGATATTGTCCCAACTAATAAGAGGAGAAGATGTTGGTCCTTTATTCCATAAGAATTGTCTGTAGACTTTATCAAGGTCCCGCAGAATCGACTGTGGAAGCATGAAGGCTTGCATAATAAAGAGGGGTTGTGCGCTGAGATTGGACTTGATGAGAACCTTTCACATGTCGTTTTGCTTTCAGAATGACATCCGCGAAAGTATCACGATTCACTCTTCCATTAACAATAGGGCAGTCAAGGTATTTCTCAAGATTGTTTGTTAGCGGGATACCAAGGGAAGTCGAGATAGTTTGGACGATCGTTGCAGTAGTAGCAGCAGACACTTGAAAACTAGATTTGTGCAAAGTCACTTTTTGGCCCGAGATGAGGCAGAATCGTTGGATTATGTTCAAAAGATTGTTACAAGTTGCCTGGATTTCTCAGGCAGAACCCAAGTTCTTTTGAAATCGCCGCCTTTCGCTGTAGCGTTCTAGCCAACATCTTTGCAATGAGGATAAAAAGAAAAGGAGAAAGAGAGTCACCCTGTCAAAGACCTCTGGATGGATGGAAAGGTGTTGACGATTCGTCATTAATAAGAACCGAATTAGAAACCGTTTGTACACATTTCTTTAATCCAAAGGATAAATTTGTCATCAAACCCGAACTTTTACAGAACTTCAAAAAGGAAAGGCCATTCGACTCTGTCATACGCTTTTTCCATATCCAGTTTGACTGTCATGTAGCCACACTTTGCTTTTGAGATTCTGAATGAATGAAAGATTTCGTGCGCTATTAGAGTGTTATCCTGAATGGCCCGACCTTTAGTGAATGCACTCTGTAGAGGGTGAATGAGTCTGTCGAAAACTTTTGATAATCTGTTTGTCAGGATTTTTGATATTATTTTTTAAATGTAGAACATAGACTGATAGGTCTAAAATGAATAACCGATTCAAGATTATCTATTTTCTGAATGAGGGTAATGAAGGCATGGTAATGAAATGATAGTAACAAGATGAAGTCTACTTGATTGTTTATTAAGACCTTTTTCATTTATGAACCCATTTTCCAAATTTGAAAAACAAGAAACTCTCTCAATTAAAGAACCTAGGCATGGTGAGTCACGAGTTGAACCGGACTCGGTGGGTCCGGATCGATGGGTCAACGGGTAGCCTGGTTCGGATCGAGCCCCTAAGACGCGGATCAACCCACACCCAATTTTTTTTTTAAATAATAAATTTATCATTATTATGTATATTATTATTAAAATAATTCACAATAATATAAACAACTCATTTAAACCGTAAAATAAAAAAACTCTGAGAACGTTCCGACCTCATTTTAGAATTCGAGATTTCTTAGGTTAATTCATTATATCCACAGACAAGATTTTATATATGATTTTTTTTATATAAGGAAAGAAATTTGAATCTCTAGACAAGCTTGGAGAAACCGAGAGCCCGGACAAGCCGGAAGATGGACTAACCATCATGTACAACAAGATTTTATATATGATATATTATAGTGGTAATTTGCCAAATATACCTTTTAAAAAACTAAGTAAATAACTATACCCTTCAAAAAATTTATTAGCCGCACTACCCCCACCCTCGTTTGCTCTCTCTTTCTCTTCTTTGTCTTTAATGAACACTCCTCCTCTCAAGCACCACCAAATCCACCTACCGTCCTCCACCCCTCCTCCACCTCCACAACCTCCCCCGCTGTTGGAGGAAGCCAGAAAGAAGACCAGCTTGGACAAAAACGACGCCGCTTCATTCATCTTCTATTTTGTTCAAGTAGAGTCACGTGATTAGCACATGACCGCGTCTCTGTATAAATAAGAAGTGGTTGCTCTGTAACGAACTCAGATTTCACAATTCAGTTGTATAGAAATTCATTCTCCGATTTCTCTCTCAATCAAAACCGATTCTCTCTTCTTCTCAGTTTCACAAACAATTTCGATCTTCGATTCCGATTTCCCCACCCACCACCTCTAGTACGATATCAATTAGACACCATCTTTCGCATCCTCTCCATAGCCTCCAAGATCGTCTCCTTCATAGGCAAGGGTGGCGCCATCTGCTCCCGCCTCCACCCCCAAATTTGTCAATTCCGAAGGCACTGATGCAGACAAACCTGAAAAATCAGAATTTTTTTGGATAAAAAATTTGTTAAAACACTGTTGCAGACAAGACTGTCTTCTTCATAGGCAAGGCTGACCCGATTTGTTAAAACAAAAATTTGACTAATTAAAAGCCAAAAAAATCCCAAAGTCATAACAGGGTAAGTTTAATAACTAATTTATTATTAAAATTAATTAATTTTTAATTATGTATTATTAAAATTATTTATGGAGATTCCAATTTTTTACATTTTATAATTACAAATACTCGATCATTCTTTTTCAAACCAACTTTTATATTTATTTGTATTGTATATTACTCCCTCCGATTAGTAATATTTGATTTTTTTTTATTTTTCAACATGTTTTTGAAAAGCTAAAAAAACTCTGTATAAATATTAATTTCTTAATTAAAATTTTAAAATAATTTTTATACTAATTACTAATTGGTATGAAATAATTTCAAAAATTAAAACTTTGATATTTTATAGATTTTTAAATTTTATCAAAAGTCATGAGTAATATTTCAGATCGAAGGTAGTTTAAAATTATAAGTGCTCGAGCTTAGGATGACATCTTCTAATAAGTTTAAGGACCAAAAAAAACAACTTATCAACCACGTCTTTAACTTTAGCATTTTGAAGTTATCTCAAAGTCATCAAAATACGATCTTAATTTATTTTTTAAAAAAAAAATTAACAAACCCGAAATTGACCTGAAATTGGGTCAAACCCGGGTCAAAGTTAACCCAGATCTACCCGAGACCTATTTTACTTGAAACTCATTTTATTCGAAACCCGAAATGACCCGACCCGAACCTGACCCGAAGTACCCAATTAAAAGGTCTATGCAACACTAATCTATGAGTAAATATTTAACATTGAATTAATTCTTTACACATCAATTTAGTCTTACAAGTCCAAAAAAGGCATGATTGTCACTGTGGATTAAGGTTCGCTACGGGGAATCTACAAAATTCAAGCAATAATATTAACTAGTTGTTCAGACTAGTAGAAATCAACAATATTCAATAATAAGCATAATAGAATAAATACGAATTAATAGGAATGAATCAATAATAGAAATCTCACAGCTTTATGCAAACTAAAACTTCAACTCATAGACGAAACGAAAGAGTTTAACACTCTACGACTATGGAGGCTACCTTTTAGGGTTTTCTCAATTGCTAATCTCAAAATATATTCGATGTCTAATAAAACAACCCTAGGTGTCTTTTTTTTGTCACGTGGGTGTTCCGAGGTTATCGACTAGTCCCCCACGGGTCCAGGCCCTAGCCTGCAAAGGACACAAACCGATTAAGCCAGACGGCAAGTCACTAGGCAGGTTCACCTAAGCCAATGAAGACTTGAGCACCCACTAATACACAAATTGTGTAAGAAGTGGGATTTGAACCCTAGGTGTCCTTAAATAGGCCTAAGAAATATGGTAAAAAAGATAGAAATATCTAGATAAAAGATAGAAAATAGGAAATTCTGCATTTCGGGCACGCAGAAGGCTGCAGGTTGGCCTGTCACTCGAAAATAGTGTTTATTATTTAGGTTCTTGAACTTCAACTCCACTCTTGGGCTCCTTGTACTTCTCTTTTTTACTCTTCTTCATCCATTAATTATGCATTGGATCCAGATCTATGTGAAATAATGAAAAAAAGTGTAGATTCCTACTCCATCAACATAACGAGTGTAAATGTCATATGCACACTAAATTATGCAATATATACATTAAATCAAGCTAAATGCAACCTATTATACCTACCTAAATACGGGCTATCAACATAAATAGTAAATGACCGATAAAAAAAGAACGGAGAGAGTATTTTTTAGAACAGAGGTGGTATTATTTAATATTACACCTGTCCTGAAATATATGTCTTTTTAATTATGACATATTTTTTTAGGAGATAAAAATTATATAAAATATTAATACTTTTTTAAATAATTACAAACTTATACATAATAAGTTTGTAATTATTTTTAAAAAATAATTAAAAATTTGACATTTTATATGTTTTTTAACTCCTAAAAAAATATGTCAAAAACTCAAAGGATATGTATTTCCAGACGGAGAGAGTATTTATTTAATATTAGGGTAAATTATACAAAACCACCCATTAAATATGCTACTTTTCATTTAACTACCCACTACAATGAAAATTACACAAAACCACCCATTAAATGAACTATCTTAACAAAACACCACCCATGTGGTATATTCCCTCAATATTCTATCAAAATCCATTGGATGGACAAATGTAATCCCCCACTTTAAACTAAACATAAACTTTTTTGAAATTTTTTTAGAGAAAACGTAATGGAATTATCTACACCCTTCATGACTAACATCCTTCAAGCTTTCATTAAAGCTTCTTCTTAGTTCTTCCCTTGTTACTCTGACATATTCTATTCAAGTAAGAACACACTTTATATACCCCTATATTTAAAGGTTCAAATTTGAGGGGAGGAACAAATTCATACACCATCCCTCCCACCTTCTCCTCTGTTTTTTAAAATTTATTTCAATTTCATATGTTTAAGAAAAGAAGGTAATCCCACATTCCCCTCTATTTGATTTGTCAGTTTGTCTATTGCCCCATATTTTTTTTTTCATGGAGATTTGAAGATGATATTGAATCTTAGATTCTAGATTAAACATTCTTCTTAATTTATCAAACACAAATTACACAGTTCAATGTTAAAAATAAAATCATTATACTCCGTAGTCATTTGATTAATTAACTTTGAGCATAATACATAAATGATTAATTGTTTGGATTTTTTCTAGTACGTAGGTATGAATTTTAATGAATTTTCAATGGAATCTTTGCACAGATTTTTAGACAAGTGGGTGGTTGTACATGATGGTTAGTCCATCCACCGACTTGTCCGGTCTCTCGGTTTCTCTAGTCTTGTTTAGAGAACTGAATTTCTTATCTTGCTTTAAAAAAAAAGGAAAATTTTGGTTAATATCCATATTTGGTGACAATATTAAGGAAATGTCCACTTTTTTTCATAATTAAGGAAATGTCCATTTATGACAAGTTTACCCATGTTCTAATTTCTCCCCCAAATTATGTTTTTTCCTCCTTCAGAAAAGACGCTCTCCTTCAGCGTGCAAACTTCATCTCCCTCCTCCTTCAGCGCGCAAACTTCATCTGCCTCCTCAGTTCCTTCAATTTGTCACCGAGGCATCCGATCCAAGGAGATTTTGGTGGATTTGAGTGAGGTTCATCGTCAGATTCAAGGTATTTTCAGATTTCGGGACAAATTTCGTCCTCAAATCGAAGCTTATTTGTCACTCAACAATCCGATCGAAGAGGATTTCAATGGATTGTTCATATTAGGGTGAATCCAACCGAAATCGAGTTGCTGGTAGAGATTATATCAAAAAATCGAAGACAATTTGTCACCATTCGATCAAATTGAAGACTATTTGGGTTGCTCATGTATGATTCATCATCCTTCTTCTTAGATTGAAGAGATTCATCATCAAATTATCATCTTATATCTTGTTTCTGGTAATAATCATCTCTCTCTCTCTCTCTCTCTCTCTCTCTCTCTCTCTTTTCTATTCATGATGATAACGAATCCTCTTATTGAATAGCTTGAACTCAATTTAGAACTTGGTAAGAGATTGGTGACATATAGCACTGTCATCATTTGAAAATCTGAGCAATATGTAATTGATGCCATATGTAAACATAAATTTGATAATCTGTTGGTGACAAATCCTCTTATGGTATAGCCTGAACTCAATTTAGAACTTGGTAAGAGATTGGTGACATATAACACTGCCATCATTTGAAAATCTGAGCAATATGTAATTGATGACATATGTAAACATAATCTTGATAATCTATTGGTGACAAATCCTCTTATCGTATACTTTGAATTCAATTTAGAACTTGGTAAGAGATTGGTGACATATAACACTGTCATCATTTGAAAATCTGAGCAATATGTAATTGATGACATATGTAAACATAAACTTGATAATTAGTTCGTGAAAAATCCTCTTATGGTATAGCTTGAACTCAATTTAGAACTTGGTAAGAGATTGGTGACATATAACACTGTCATCATTTGAAAATCTGAGCAATATGTAATTGATGACATATGTAAACATAAACTTGATAATTAGTTGGTGACAAATCTTTTTATGGTATAACTTTCAGTGTGAGATATTGGGTGGAGAGCAAAGAGCTTTGGTTGATTTGAATGCAAAATATTGTACTTGCAAGGTGTTTGATCTGGAAAGAACTCCTTGTGTTCATGCACTTGTTGCCATCGAAGAAAAATGATTGAGTGTTGTGAATTTTGTCAGTCAGTACTACAATAATGAATCATGTTATTTGGCATACCATGAAATAATTTATCCTGTTTTATCAGAGGCGTAGTGGATTGTTCCCGAAGACATCAAGATGTAGAAATGCTATCCATCATTGGTTCGAAGGAAGAGTGGGAGGCCACAGAAGAAGAGGAAACCATCAGTTGATGAATACAGATACCGCAATAGAAAGTGACAGAAATACTTTAGCAAATACTAGCTTGGAGATATAGAAACAAAGACAACATATACACATAGTCATCATTACTAATCATATTTTTAATATTGTTGAAGTCAATTAGTTTTGGTTTGAACCATATTACAAGTCAATTAGTTATGTTTTGAACCATATTACAAGTCAATTAGCTGTGTTTTGAACCATACGATCTGTTATATGAACATGATAGTATCATATATCAAGATTACACTGTCACCAATATAACATAACTTTATTACCAAATATTATCATGAACTGGTAAAAATTACCATCAACCTATAGTCAAAACATATTGTCATCAACTACCAACCTATTTTCACCACCCTCTTGTATGTAATGTATTGTCACCAAAAGAAAAATATTGTCACCAACCTATTGTCACCAAATACTGTCACATCAACGACAGAACACTGTCACCAACCTATTGTTACCAACCTATTTGCACACATCTATTGTCACCAACCTATTGTCACCACCCTCTTGTATGTAATGTATTGTCACCAAATAAAAAACATTGTCACAAACCTATTGTCACCAAATATTGTCATATCAACGACAGAACACTGTCACCAACCTATTGTCACCAACCTATTTGCACACACCTATTGTCACCAATTACAGAACACTGTCACCAACCCATTGTCACCACCCTCTTATATGTAATATATTGTCACCAAATAAAAGTGTCATAAACCTATTGTCACCAAATATTGTCACATCAATGATAGAATACTATCACCAACCTATTTGCACACACCTATTGTCATCAATTACAGAACATTGTGACAAACCTATTGTCATCAAATACAGAACACTGTCACCACTCTATTGTCACCAACTACAGAACACTGTTTTCATATTGTTTAATCAACCGTATTGTCACCAACTAAAATACATTGTCACCACCCTATTGTCATCAACCTTTTTTCGGTAATCCATTATCACCAACAATAAAAAAAAAGTGTAACCAACCTATTTTCATCAACCTTTGGTCAATAATCTACTGTCACCAATTACAAAACTATGTCACCAATATAGTGTCAACCACCTCTTTTTAGAAATTATCTGTCCCCAACGACAAAACAGTGTCACCAACTACAAAGCACTTTCATCAAACTAAAATGTTTATAGTGCTAATATTATCACATTTGTCATCTAATATTAACACATTTTTGTTACAAAACTAAAACCCTAGAACAAAGGTAGCATAGACCCAAGAGGGGCTAAACCTGCGCAGACGAAAATTTGATGTATAGTATTGTTTAGGGTTTAGTCTTTAGGGTTTAGGGTCAAGGCCCTAAACCCAAAATCCTAAACCCTAAACCCTAAAATTTGTGTACAATACTAATGTTATCAGATTTGTCATCTAATATTAACGCATTTTTGTTACGAAACTGAAACCCTAGAACTAGGGGAGCATAGACCCTAGAGGGGCTAAACTTGAGCAGACGAAAATTTGATGTACAGTACTAATGACATCACATTTGTCATCTAATATTAACGCATTTTTGTTGCAAAACTGAAACCCTAGAACAAGGGGAGCATAAACCCAAGAGGGGCTAAACCTGAGCAGACGAAAATTTGATGTACAATATGGTTTAGGGTTTAGGGTTTATTCTAGAACTACATTAACTTCCAAAATGAAGGGGAACAGTTGAGACAATCACCATGATAATCAGATTGAAATAAGTGTCAAAATGCAAGCACCATGCAACACTCTACTACTACTTAATATCATAAAATAGTGACAATTAAAACATAGGTGCAGATTGTAATCCTACAGCTCCCATGTCCAACAATTATTGAACAAATCTATAGCCATCCTCTCCCTATACGCATCCATATACTCGTCTGAAATAGCTTCAATACCACCATGAATTCCATTTGTCACCAATCCTCTCCCTATACGCATCCATAACCATCCTCTCCCTATACGCATCCATATAACTCTACCAATTGTCACCAATCTAAAAACAACAACAAAATAACAACATAAATTCCATTTGTCACCAAAACAGAATATATAACTCTACCAATTGTCACCAATATATAAAAAAACAACAAAATAACAACATAAATTCCATTTGTCACCAAAACAGAATATATAACTCTACCAATTGTCACCAATCTAAAAAAACAACAACAAAATAACAACATAAATTCCATTTGTCACCCAAAACAGAATATATAACTCTACCAATTGTCACCAATCTAAAAAAACAACAAAATAACAACATAAATTCCATTTGTCACCAAACAATGAAGCAAACCCCCGATAGTCTCAATTAAATTGATGATATAAAATCAAGCTAAATAAGAACACTAACGTGGATTATCCATTTGAAGTAGATAGAAACACACAAACCCTAAAAAACATAAACAGATTGTCATCAGATCAATGTACTCACAAAAAAAATCCGCACTTGTCGTCCCAAATCATAAAATTAACATCTCGAAATGATTAGATTTTTGCAAGTTTAAGAGCCCTTCAGTTGTGTTTTTTTTTTGGTGGATATGCACTTGTGCATTGCGGTTTGGTGTGAAAGCAGACCTCGTTATAAAAGCAGATTCCTGGTCATTGATTTTAGTGGCTTCGTTCAAGTTTCTCAGTTTCAACTTTGAGAGCCATTTTGAGCATTTTAGATGTTTCTTTTGCAAGTGTTAAATCTCTAGCATTTTGAGCATGTTAAAATGTTAAATCTCCATTTATAACACGTTACTCAATTCAAATCAGTTGCAAACTACTACTATAGAAGGCATTAAACATCTATTTCGGAGCATAAGCAATCCCAATCGAAATCCCAATAGAATTTAGGGATAACAATCCCAATCGAATTTAGGACTAACAGTCTAACACACTAAAAACGAAATTCCAATCGAATCCAATTTAGGGCATAAGCAATTCCAATCGAATTTAGGGCTAACAACGAAATTCCTCAAATCAAAAGGGGAAGTGAACCAAAAAGGGGGGGGGGAATAGATTGAGAAGGACGGGAAGGAGAAAAGGAAGCTTACCAGTAGCGACGACACCAGTAGGAGCAACGCCGGCGAAGGAACGAGCAGTGGGAAGAACAACCCGCGGGAAGGAGCAAGTGGTAGGAAGGTCTACAACTGTCTTAATTTCACAGTCTACATCTGAGACTAGCGGTAACGAGTGCGACCGGTGACGACAAATGGGGAGTCCGGCGGCGGCTGGAGACGGATCAGGGCAACACGAGTCGAGACTGTCGATGGAGTATCATCTCTGTAGGTTGGGGCTGTTGGGAAGGAGAAAGACAAAGAAAGAATGGAGGCCGGACGCGTGAGGGAAGGAATGAGAATTGGGTATTTTAATAGTAGGGGTAGATTTGGGATTACAATAAAATTGTGGACATTTCCTTAATATCCCTTTAAACATGAAAATTTACTTAATTGGCTTTTCTAAATGGATATTCCACCAAAATTTTTCAAAAAAAAAAAGACAAGTAGGTGGTTTTGGGTGGCAAAAAAGGAAGATTTAATCTATTACCAAGGGTATTATTGTCATTTCCTTAAACTTTGAACAGAACCTTGGACATGGGTGGCATCTTGTTAATAGATATGTTATAATGGGTGGTTTTGTGTAATTTAAAATTTAGTGGGTTGTTAAGTGTAAAGTGACACATTTAATGGGTGGTTTTCTATAAATTACCCTTAATATTACATAATTATTGTAATTATTATTTATAATTTAGAGAATTAAATAAATATATGTCTTTTTAGAACAGAGGTGGTATTATTTAATACTACACTTGTCCTGAAATATATGTCTTTTTAATTATGATATTTTTTAGGAGATAAAAATTATATAAAATATTAATATTTTTTAAAATAATTATAAACTTATCCACAATAAGTTTGTAATTATTTTAAAAAATTAATTAAAAATTTGACATTTTATATGTTTTTTAACTCCTATAAAAATATGTCAAAAACTCAAAGGATATGTATTTACAGACAAAGAGAGTATTTATTTAATATTACATAATTATTGTAATTATTATTTATAATTTAGAAAATTAAATAAAGACCGACACATTGGACTAGATGTTCTGATAATATCAATTGATTGATGATTAGCCATTGAAATAGTCAAAATTGTATGATTACCACCTACCACTATGTACGAATTGGACCATCACTTTACATTGACAAATGACACCAAACTACCAAAGTAGAGTTTCGGACCTTCGGTGTGATACTGATAATCCAAAGTTCTACCAAGTGTTAAAAACTTAAAATTAAAAACTGAACTTCAGACGTAAAAAAAAAAAATTAAAAAGGGAACTACACCACGTCACCAACTATGAAACGACCACCAATCATGGCTAATTAAATTGCACGTGTTGCCTCTTTTCATCCCTTCCTACCTCAGTTCCAAAATACACGGACTTTTATTTTTGACACATTTTTTTAAGTAGCGGAAAATTATATAAAATATTAATTTTTAATGAATTTTTTATATAATTTGATACTTATTAGTAATAAGTATCAAATTATTTAAAAAAATGAACTAAAAAATACAGTAATATTTTATAGAGTTTTTCACTCCTTAAAAAGCGTGCCGAAAATCAAAGGCCCATATATTTTGGAACGGAGGGAGTATTAGGTAAACATTCGAGGTAGATTTACTTGAACATCGAAGTCTGACAAGTTAGCAAATGGAAAATCGTCGAAACAAATACAAAAGACAAAGATGGTATAAAATACAGGGAATACACTCTACAAAAGCAAAATTAAACACAACTAAACCAAACGAGATGATGACGTAGGCGACGGACGAAGTCAAGCACTACCCAGAAGCAGCACTACAAGCCAGTGATACATCAGGAGTCACATGTTGGCAGTGAAGACGAACCTCCAAAGAAACAGTCTTCCGCAGAAAAGAAGACGTCTTGATACACAATACCACGTCCCCAGCTTGTTCCGACTCCGACAGTTAGAACTTCATCACTCGGAAAGAAAGTCCAGTCACGCCAAACGCAAAGCCTCACACTGCCTGAATCGAATGCACCAGAAACCCTAGCAGGATTTAAACTAATCCTACTGTGATTTATTTATTTATAGTTTGTATATAAACCCGGTCATTTTTCCAAAAGGAGTCAGTTGACGTAAAAAAAAGGGCATAGATCGGTCATTTTTATTGAAAAAATAAATATTCGAGATCAGACATGTTCGATTCTCAATAGGCCAATAACATCGATAGATGAAAAAAACTGTCAGAAACAAGGAATATAAAAATGAACAATACGACAATCTACAACTGACTGAAAAGGGAAGGAAGAGAAGTCGCCAATGAAGCCATGGGGAGCCATACATCAATACTTTAGTCGAATGAAGATGCTAGTGGAAGCCGAGTCAAACACTACTAATTAAATTAGCAACGCTAGAGAGCATGTACAGTAGGACACAATGTCCTAATGATGTGAAAACAGAACTCCAAGGAAGCGCCTCCCGAACAAAGAAGCTGACGTGAGACACAGCTACGATCCCAACCAGCCGAGAACCACTATACACACCAACAAAGAACTATGGAGCATAGCATCATGATCGTTTGTGGGTCTCCTTTTAAGTAGGAAATACTTTTGATTTTGTGTTGCACTATTTTTTTTTCAAGTAGGAAATAAATTACAACTGAACTACCACCATTCTTATGAATTATGATAAGTGAGAACCTGAAGTTTTGTATCTTTCTCTGATGGAATGTATTTAGGTAGGCATAATAGGTTTCATTTAACTTAGTTAAGATGCATTTCATTGATGGATTAAGCACGATTTGCATATTAGTTCTCTATGTTGTCGGAATCTACACGCTTTTATTGATTATTTCAGGTAATGGTGGATCCGAGGAGGAGACATGAGTTGATAACGCATTGGATGAGAATGTCTAGTTGATCGAAGAAGCTTACATGAAGATCTCAATAGGTCCTGAGAAGAAGAAGCGAGCCTAAACGAAGAACAAGTCTGCAGAAGTTGTCGCAAGACATGCTGAATTTGTTTTGCACTTTCTGGAGGCCTCGGTTGTCCGATTGACTATTATGACCATGCGTTGGAAAACTCTTTCTAAGAGCTACAACTTTCCTGTTAAGAAAAAGAGCAAATTCGAGACGGATTTTCCGGGAAAGACCGATGCAGCGGCCGCAGCATCCATGCGGCAGCCGCCGCATTTGCCATCAGCGATTATGCGCTGCGTTTTGATTAATGAAAAACCCTAGATCTATTTGTTTATTTTGTGGCCGACTTTGGATGTTTTAAAAGGCCAAGTTTTATGTTATTTTCAGACTTCTATTATACTCTTTTCATTCATCAGACACTTTAGAGATTTGAGCGATGTCTTCCATGAGGAACTAAACTCATCTATATTTGAACGCTTCAACTTCTTTGTGCTTGATTGTTTATTGATTTGTTCTATCTTGCCTGGCCAACTTGTTAGATCAATTCAATTGCTAAGGTTTTGTAGATTCCTGATTGCGAACCTTAATCTAAGTAGCAAACTTGTTCCTTTAGGGCCGATTGAACTAATTGAATGAGTAGGAAGTTGGATGTGTTGTTAAATCCCTCTTTAGGGACTGCAAATACCTTGGCTAATCCCTTCTTTAGGGACTGTTCGATTGATAAGGGTTGCCAGAACTGATTGGACTAGTAACTATATTAGGTCGGGACAAGGGCATTCATAGGAAACTTAATAGGACGAGAAGTAGTTACAAGGATCGCTTCAACCAAATAAAGTGGAAAATTGTAGGTAGAATTGCTTCTCCTAATTGTCTGAAATACAATTATTTACTTTTGTTTGCTTCAATCCGCTTTGATAAAAGGCGGAACTTTCACACTAAAAAACCCCCCTCTTTGGTTACTTAATTGGCATCTAAATCACACTTGAATAGTAATTTCCCTGTGGGATCGACCTCTTGGTTATTGCTATACTAGTTATAGGTTTGAGTTTACTTTGACGCGATCAACGACATGTTTCCCCTCCGTTAAAATTAGCATCGTTGCCGGGGAATCAAGTTTATTTCTTTGTTGTGTGTATTTATTAATTTTTGTTTATATATCTAACTTTTTTTTGTGAACCTATCTTACGATTCACAATACCCTTGCTACTAACCTTTTCAAGATGTTGAGATTAGCGCAGTTTGAAGGTGAGAACTTTCACCAATACTTCAATAGATTGCATGAGTATGTTGACGACCTTGGTTCATGGGGTTATCAATTCAGCATCCGGGATATGATTATGTGCATAATTGATGGGATGACTGTTGAGACACGAGCGCTTGCTGAGCACCTAAGTAACGGAGGCCTGAAGCGGTTAGGAGGATTGTCGGGGTTGTGGGATTTTTTCTGTTATATGGATTACCATGTTGCACAAGAAGAATTGCTCACCACGTCTCTTCCGCCAATGGAGAACTCTGTCACATACCTGGAGGATCCATTCCATAGACTTACACAAGTGTTGCAAGAGCAAGCTGAGAGCAGTAAGAACTTGGAGAATCAGATGAACAAACTCATTCAAATTTTAAGTGCAAGAGGTGAGAAGGAAAGGGGTTTAGAAGAAGGAGATGAAGTCGTAACGGAGGGTGAAAATTCTAAGGAGCGGCAACCGCCGCAGGAGGGCGGCGACCGCCGCACTGCTACTAATGAGCCCCCATCGACGTCTTCTTCCCTTGATTTTGAGAAACCCACCCCACTACCCCTTGAGTCTTTAAAGGATGCAAGAATGGAAGATCCTATCGAAGTCATTACACTCAGTTCATTCCCTCCTATGTGGTTTCAACATGACAATGACATGCCGAATGAGGAGGAATTGGTTGCAGACAACGATAGTTTCTTAGATGATGGAGGAGATGGTTTAGTGCTTCCTGACTTGGAATCTCATGAGTCGACGCATGAGTGTACATGTGATGTGTCTCATACTCCATCTGCAACATCCATTCTGAGCTTGTCCATTGATGAACCAGGTCTAGAGCCACCAGCTGAGGCTCAAAAGCTAATAAAGGTACACTTTTGCAATTTTGAAGGTAATGGTGATTATGTTGATCCTTTTGATTGCTATTTTGAGAAGCCACCAGCGGAACTGTGCTGGTGGTACCATATTCCTTCTGCAGAGAGTCATGCTAGACTCTTTGATAGATTGAAAGGTTTCTTGAGTTCCAAAATTTATGCTTTCAATTTATCGTGCTATGATGTCTTTTGTAAGATGTGTGCACAGGAATATGATAGGCTACTAAGGGCATTGACGATGTCTGGTAGATAAGATCTTGATATTGAGAATAAGTCAAGCCAATGACATTAAAGAAAGGCGCTTCTCGGGAGGCAACCCGAGGTAAGTTTTCTAATTTAGTTATTTCAATTCCTCTTTAGCTAGTTTTCTTTTCAATAAATTAGGTTTTTCATTAGGCATTAGATAGTTGTTTTTAGTTTTTGGATAGACTAACCTTTTAGGAAAGGTCGCCACCTTTAACCTGCTGCAATGCTCAAATCCGACCTATAGAGACCCATCCACCACATTGTGAGTATTTCATTCATCTCTTCCTCTATGTTTTTATTTTTTGTTGTCTTTTATGTTTCATTGAGGACAATGAAAGATTTAAGTGTGGGGGAGGGATTGCATTGCATATAGATAGAATTTGCATATCATGTTTACTTATGTTATCATGTTTATTTATGTTTTCATATTTATTTTTACTCATATATCACATTAAAAAAAAAATTTCGAAAAAACAAAACAAAAAATAACCATGCATCGCATACATATGTGTTATTCAAATACCCATCTGGATTAGTTTGTCCTCTAATTTAAATTTCAAGCATGTTCATAAAAATCCCATGGAGTTCTGGATGTTTTGGTTTTGTCTTTATTTGATTTTTGTGGAACATGAACTAGCAAATATAATTGAGCATGTATGATTGAGCTAAAGTATGATTGAAGTCCTCAAAACATGACCCTGTGAGAATGTTTGGCCTTATTTGAATTCTTTTGCTCAATTGTGTGAATTACTCTCCTTTTGTTGCTACCTCTTGGCATTGACTGCAGTATCTATTTTTAAAGACCGACTGACATGTCTGTTGCTTGCGGAGTTTATGTTTATATTTTGAGTCTATTATTTGAATTTTTGCATATTTAGTGAATAAGGTGGCAATGGTTGATGCACTTAGTAACCGGATCTACGCATGACACCCATGGGTATGATTTGCGCAAAAAGGTGTTGAAAACTATCCACTAGGAAATAAAGCTTGATCATTGAGTAACCAGGTTCATTCATGACACCCATGTTTGCAACTTGCGTCAAAAGATGTTCAAGTGGACTTCATATGAGTAGGTTGAGGTGTTGATAGACCGGGGCCATTCATGACACCCATGTTTGCGCCTCGCGTAAGGAAAGCACCAAGACAAAGAAAAAAAAAGAGAATAAAAGAAAAGAAAAAAAAAAGAGTGTCACATTTTATTTAGTTGTCTTTATTGTATCCCGCAAGTAATGACATTTCGGTAGATATTTGGCGATATGGTGGTCAATGTCTATGAGCTTAGTGCATTTTGGATTGAGTTGAGAGTTGCACCTTAAAGCCTAAACACATGAGTGAAACACATATTTCTGGTGAGGTTGGATGATGTCTACTTCTAAGCTTTGATCACTGAAATACATGTTATGACGTTTGTTTGCTTGGTTTATGTTTTCACCTGCTATGATGTTGCTTTTTGATAAGGTTGAAACTTGAAGGGATTTCCTGTGGAATGCGTTGATTCATGTTCATTCTATCATTGCTTGAAGACAAGCAAAAGTTAAGTGTGGGGGAGTTTGATAGCATGCATTTAGGTAGGCATAATAGGTTGCATTTAGCTTAGTTAAGATGCATTTCATTGATGGATTAAGCACGATTTGCATATTAGTTCTCTATGTTGTCGGAGTCGGAATCTACACGCTTTTATTGATTATTTCAGGAAATGGTGGATCCGAGGAGGAGACATGAGTTGATAACGCATTGAATGAGAATGTCTAGTTGATCGAAGAAGCTTACATGAAGATCTCAAGAGGTTCTGAGAAGAAGAAGCGAGCCTAAACGAATAACAAGTCTGCATAAGTTGTCGCAAAACATGCTGAACTTGTTTTGCACTTTCTGGAGACCTCGGTTGTCTGATTGACTATTATGACCATGCGTTGGAAAGCTCTTTCAGAGAGCTACAACTTTCTTGTTGAGAAAAAGAGCAAATTCGATACGGATTTTCCAGGAAAGACCGATGCAGCGGCCGCAACATGTATGCCGCGGCCGCCGCCAGGGCCGATGCAGCAGGGCTGCGAGGAAATGTTGATGCTGCGGCCGCCGCATTTGCCGTCAGCGATTATGCGCTGCATTTTGATTAATGAAAAACCCTAGATCTATTTGTTTATTTTGTGACCGACTTTGGATATTTTAAAAGGCCAAATTTTATGTTATTTTCAGACTTCTATTCTACTATTTTCATTCATCAGACACTTTAGAGATTTGAGCGATGTCTTCCATGAGAAACTAAACTCGTCTATTATGCCTGCAATTTGAAGCTTTATTTGGATTGATTGTGAGTTTCTAATTCTCGTTCCTTGTTTCCTATATTTGAATGCTTGAACTTCTTTGTGCTTGATTGATTGTTTATTGATTTGTTCTATCTTGTCTGGCCAACTTGTTAGATCAATTCAATTGCTAAGGTTTTGTAGATTCCTGATTGTAAACCTTAACCTAAGTAGCAAACTTGTTCCTTTAGGGCCGATTGAACTAATTGAATGAGTAGGAAGTTGGATGTGTTGTTAAATCCCTCTTTAGGGACTGCAAATACCCTGGCTAATCCCTTCTGTAGGGACTGTTCGATTGATAAGGGTTGCCAGAACTGATTGGACTAGTAACTATATTAGGTCGGGACAAGGGCATTCATAGGAAACTTAATAGGACGAGAAGTAGTTACAAGGATCACTTCAACCAAATAAAGTGGAAAGTTGTCAGTAGAATTGCTTCTCCTAATTGTCTGAAATACAATTATTTACTTTTGTTTGCTTCAATCCGCTTTGATATAAGGCGGAACTTTCACACTCAAAAACCCCCCTCTTTGGTTACTTAATTGGCATCTAAATCACACTTGAATAGTAATTTCCCTGTGGGATCGACATCTTGCTTATTGTTATACTAGTCATAGGTTTGAGTTTACTTTGACGGGATCAACGACAGGTTTCCCCTCCGTCATTCTCCAAACCTCCATTAACATAGATATGTAAGTGAGATGAGCAATTTTATCTACAATAGTATTAGTTTCCCTAAAAATATGATGAATAAAAACATCAAAGAAAAAAAAGAGTATAATTTCATATTCGATTATGAAAGCTCTATGTTCCAAGAACACTCTAGTCTCCAAAAATTGCTTATAAAATGGACAAATTGTTCTTTTCGATCAAAAGATTATCAATACCCATCTTTTTGGGCTCTCAACACCCCAATACAGAGGCCTAAAGCTTCAAAATATAGTAGAATTATTATTGCATGTCCCGAGCTAACAGTCTTAGCATTCGGATCATGAATCACAAAACCATAAGCAACATCTCCTTTCCCTGAATGGAGTTTAGATCCTTCAAAGTTCAAGTTAACGAATCTATTAGGAGACTTCTCTCTTTTAACAAGCCTAACTCTCCTTCATATATAGTAGAATTATTATTACACGCCCCAAGCTAACAGTCTTAGAATTCGGATCATGAATCAAAAAACCATAAGCAACATTCCTTGAATGGAGCTTAGATCCTTCAAAGTTCAATTTAAGGAATCCAGTAGGAGGCTTCTCCCTTTTAACAAGCCTAACTTTCCTCTCATACTCATTCCTTTTGAGGCAAACCACCCCATTAACTGACATATATACTTATCTTAACATCAACCCCTGAAATTGTTACTTAATCATAATGCAATCAATTAGATTATGCTTGGTCGACTCATGTTGACAACCATATAATACACAACCCGAAGCACTACAATATGAGATTGTTGAAGTCGATCCTTAGTGGCGAGACCATCTTTTACAATCTTTCATAAGAAATGTCGAACTTTTTCCAGAACACCTAACTTCTAAATTCAAGCGCACTCGAAGCTATTATCCTGAGCAATATTTGAAATTAATGTAGTGAAGTTTGTGGTAAATTACTTAGTGGAAAAAGGTCCCTAGTATAGACATTAGGTCAAAGCATTAAAGGGTAACACTACATTGCATATATGATCAAGATCTAGGCATGAGAGAAAACTAGATAGATCTAAGAAAATTCGACGGCATCCCAAGTATTACTCGCACTAATAAAATGGATCACATATATTCATGGCTATATATGTTCATCATTCAAGGTTTTTGCAATAAGCAAGACAACAAAGGGAACTCAAAAGCTTAATTATTAGTCCAAAAATTAACCTAGCAACCATTACCAATACTCCATCGCCCCTAACTTACATATTGGAAGGTTCAACAATAATTAAGTTTCATCTTCTCTTCTAACTTCATCTTCAATATGTAAGTTAGAGTAGTTACTGAAAAGTACCTAAGGGGTGTCAATGTCCACCCTATTCAAATGCAATAGAGAAAACTTCAGTTTTGAACTTTGAGTTTTTTTACTTGTGCTATTAGCCGTAAATTATCTTCAATAGTAACCTCATTAGAGATTACTTCATGATCTTGATAAGTCAAGCGAAATCTATTCTTATATTCTCTTTCAAGTTCTTGTTTGATTAGATCATAATTAGTAATATGAAACCCATCGACCAATGTAAAAGACTTAATGATCTTCCTATTCCTTTTAGTCATGACAACTTTATGGAAATACCCATAATTAATATTTCCAAGTTTTAATGCTTAAATTGAGCACCTTAACTCCAATAACGATTTTGGAAATCCAACATTTGTTCTCTTTTATTTAGTAGACGTTTTTTTTTTTTTTTTTTTTGCGAAGCAAGGTTACCGCTGCCACAATAAACTAATAATCGAGCTTGAATCTAGAGTATATCATTAAAAAAAAAACCTAGAACTAGTTGATGATATTCCTAAAAGTAGTTTTATGCCATTTTTTTTGATAAATTTTAAAGAATTTTAGGTTTATGAACTAACTTAAACATGAAAGAGCCAAGTACATCTAGTCTCCATGCCATATTTGACAGTATTGCTAAAATCTGTACATTTAGTCCAAGACAGTTCAAACTAAAAGGTATGGTTATTAAACTGGATAGAGTGGCGAAAATCAAGAGAACAAGGACAATTATTCGAAGATATAAATGTGTGATTCTTAACAAATAAATCAAGTGAAGATATATATATAACTCTATCAGAAAGTCGGAGACTAACTCAGAAGTTCATCTCCGTTAATATATGAGCAATGTACCTCAACAAAAAAAAATTACATTTTATATATTTATATTTACATTTTAGTAAATTTTTATCATAAAAACATAAGTTTTGAAACACGTGAGTTTTAATAATATAAATTTTAAATATATCAATATAAAATTTAAATATATCAATATAAAAATGTAGAACATAAATAGAATTTTTCAAATGCATTCCATATATTACTTTGTGATTGAAATAACTAAAAGATGCTACACCGAAAGTAACATCTAGGGTCGACAATGCTGATATGCACTACAAATTTACCTCTGAAAAAAATAAATCAAGTGAAGATATATATATAACTCTATCGTGGCAATATGAAATTACACAAAATCTGAATCAAACAAATTGATGGAGCATAAACACCCCCATACAATATACAATTTCTGAAGATGAGGATCTCAACATCGAAAACAAAAATCACAACTCCTATAAGTTGAATCAACGAGAGGAGTATGGAAATCGAACAGAGGGGTCGTGGAAGGCAGAAGAGGAGAACATATTAAAGCCGAGGCAACCGAAGAGACCATACTTGAATGGCAGACTCGTCTTCTTCTTCAGCTCGTGTGAGACGGCCCTGTTTGCTGCGTAATGAAGCTCGTGGGCAGATCTCCTCCTCGAAGAGCCCTCTCCGACCCCATTGTAGGTCGACCGGAAGCTGGAGGAGATGGCGTCGTCGTCCACATTGATCGTAGGACTGGTAATGGGATGGAGCTTGGGGTTGGGCCTCCCCTCGGAAGCGCTTCGGAAGAGCAAGAGGTCCTTGAGCTTCCATTTCTTGTAAACCTTGGAAGATGAAGAAGATAAATTATGTTGGTGCTGTTGCTGTTGGAGAGCGAATTCGGAGACTCTGAGAGGGGAGAGGGAGCGGCTGATGCCCTTCCGCGGGGCAGGGGCGGGGCGCTTGGGGCGGCCGCGGCGCGGGGAGTCAGATTCGGGGGCGGTGTGTTTGGGGGTGAGGATCGGGGAGTCGGAGGTGGGAGTATGAGGTAGTTGGAGGCGGGCGGGAGGGGGTTTGAGGGGTCGGATTTGGCCGCAGTGGAAGAGCTCGTCGGCGGCGGAGAGAGAGGGGCGGTCGACAAGGTGGCCGCTGAAATCGAATTGGAAGTCGTCGTCGGGGTCGACGTCGGAGGCGGGGGGAGTAGGCTTGGGGCTGGAGGGGGCGCTGTAGAAGAAGAAGGAGTGGTCGAGGGGGTGGGAGGTCGGGGAAGAAGGGGCGGTGAGGAAGGCGGCAGTAGTGGCAGGCAGCTCCAGCTTCATCACCTCCATTTTGGGGATATTGTGAGGAAGGAAGGATGGTTGGATGGAATGGAACAGCTTAATTTGTTAATTGTGGCATATTATGTAAAGGGAGATAATTATTAAGGGGTGGGTGGGTGAGGAAGGAAAGGAGGAGGAAGAAGGCTGAGCTGCCTTGGATTGACTAGTACTAGTGCAACTGCAGCTGTGGGGGCTGGTTGGCTTTGGCTTCATTAGACCAGCCGCCGTTTTATCACCCAAAAAAAAAAAAAAAAAAAAATCTTTTTATTTATTTATTTGGTGAAAGACGGGGCAGGGGCCCGCTCTCCACAAGGCACAAGGGAGAAATTATATTAAAACATGACAGAAACACAAAGAGTCGGGGGCAAACTAAGAGAGACATAAGCGGGGCCTTGACGCCCCTTGTGCATCCAACAGGATCAACGCATCGTACAATCCACTGGAGAGTAAAGAACAACAAAACCAACAAGGAGGGAAAACGCAAAAGAATTGAAGCAAGAGAGTCCGCAACACGATTTGCTTTGTGGAAGATGTCTCGGAGCTGGATGCCTGGATGTCCTAGTTCCTTCTCAAGAAGCTATGGCACTCTTCGACCAAGCTAGCGCAGGGGTGAGTAGGCTTCACCGCTATCTACAATAATCTCAATGCGGCTTTCGAGTCCGTCTCGCAAATCACCTTCTTGTAACCACTCTGCCAAGCTAATTCAAGACCTCTCAAGATACCCCACAACAACACCCATCACTGAGCACATACCAATGTTAAGACCGGATCCAACAATCCACCCACCATGCTCATCTCTAAGAATACCACCAGCTGAGCCAAGCCCAGAGCTCTTCATGGATGGAATTTGCCAATAAACTTGGCCAAATAGGACCGATTGGGATCACTGTACATACGTTATATAAAGTCAGTGAAATTTCATTATAAAACTTATTGATAATATAAGTAGTAATCGACTAACCTTAAATGTTAATCTTTGATTTTTTTAATATAATCGATGTGAAATGAACATTATTTTCTTTTAAAAATGATTATAAACAAAATAATAGCAAATATCGACCTTGAACAAAAAAATAATCACAATTTCATATACAAACTATCACTTTATTAACCAAAAATAATAGGGAAGTTTTAACTTTTGGGACCGTGTCTAGGGTACTTGCTATACTCAACCATTCGTCTTTGCTTGGTTTCTAGTATAGCATGTCCTCTATATTAAGGAGTGAAGACTCCACCTTGATTGTAAAACCTTGACAAACTAATGTGCAGTTTGCTCTTAAGGATGATGAAAAACAAAAAAAAAAGGCTTACCACGTTTAAATGTTTGGTCTCATACTTAGCTGCTATGTCGTTTATGAGATAATTTATTTAAATGCAGGAAACAGTGCAAGGCCAAATCTTTTGGCCATGTTCATGGGCCTTTGTATTGGTCCGTAAGGATCCTCTTTTGGATCGATGTTATTCAAATATATATATGCTATCTCCTAACCTATTTTGTATGGAAAGAAGAATCTTGAAGATATTTCAAGAATGGCTTGGAAGCTTGATGGTGTCTATTTTAATCATATTTTAGGTATAGATTTGCATATTAATTATATCATTTTTACATGTTTTATAACTTATTTTGTATTGTTTTAGATTCGGAGTATACACATGTGTTTTATTATAATTCAGGTATTTTGGAAGAAAATTGGAGATATTGTCAGTTTGCCGTTACTGTGAGCACAAGAGTTGTTCGAATTCTAAATATACTAGTTTTATTGCCGGCGATCTTCGCTGCTTTTTTATAACTTTTATTTATATAAATTAACTTTTAATTAATTTAAATAATTTTAAAAATATATAATTCTCACACATGTTTATTTGTGCATATATATAAATATCATATGTCATTTTTATAATTAAGGTATTGCAATTAATTATCTTATAACAATGTGGGTGTATAGGTTATGATTATGAAAAGCTATAAAATAAGATTGGGCTAAATTTTTAATAGATAGATTATAAAGCCTCCTTATTTTAATTAAATATTTAGTTGTACACATGATAAAACACTCGTATACAGGTGAAAGAAAATAAGATATTTTGTTTATATTCAAACAAAACATAGTTACATAAAACTAATTATTAATATATAAAAATTGAAGCTATAATCATATTCATTGTCGAGTGTTATAAACGTTGGTTTTTATATTCATGCAATTTGTAATTTAATATACTTTAATATTTGTTTAAACCTTATTTAATTTAGAATTGTTACGTAAAAATATCCTTATCTATATTAATCTCTTTGTTTACTATTTTCACCTCTTATAGTTTGTTTACTATTTTAATCATGTTAATTTATTTTTTCTACCAATTTATTAGAAATTGTATTTTGATGTGATGGTTCAATTCAATTTGAGGATATAGATCGGACCGTGAATAATCAATTTACCACCACACGCAAACCCGGTCATTGAAATTTGACTTCACACATTTTTTACTCTCTTTGGGTTAGATAGATTTGTTATAGGTTTATTTTTCATCAAATAATCCCGTTAATATTTTTATAAATAATATCAATATGTATTTATTTTTATTTTTAAAGATATGGATAAGACTAAGATAACCTTTTTTCATATAAATTAATCTACTCTAAATTTTTTTCTAGATAAAATATTTATAAAATAACTTAAGATAAAATGATAAGATTTGTAAGATATGAGGTTGAATATTTATACTAAAAAATTAATTTAATCATTAATTAAAATGGATACATAGGATGACACATTTATAAATAGATGGGGTTATCGTCTAACGCGACTTAAATTTATTGGATCGTCATTAAATGACGTCGTAAAAAAACTTCGGCCCAGATTACACCAGAGAACGACACGTAAGCGAATTCAACAGAGTCCACCCCACAAGATTTTCATGTTTATGTGATATCAATATTTCCTTTTACTTAATATTGATTATATTATTGAAGCGCCTTTGGACCAAATACTAAATGTCCTAAAAAATTTTCTTTGCTAGTAAATGGCCAAATTTTTTTCATAATACCCCTTTACCCCTGTTTTAATTTTACCCCAAACCCCCCTCCATCTTCCCCTTAGATCTGAGATCAGATCTCGTTCTTTCATTCTCTTTCCCTTTCCCAGTTCCCTCCCGTCGCCGCCTTCGCCCGACTCCCTCCATCGTCGTCGATGCGCCGCGCCGCCCCGCTCCCTCCCTCGCCGAAGTCGTAAGACGCGCCACCCTCGTCGGAGTCGTAAGCCGCTCAAGCTGATGGCCCCAAAGCTCACACCCGTCACCGCCCTCACCCAGTCGAGCTCGATGGCTCCCGTCGTCGCCGTACCGCGCCGCGTCGCTCCCACTCTCTCCGAAGTCGCAAGCCCGCTCCCACCCAGTCGCGCTCTTCGTCGTCGTCGATCGAGCGAGAATAGCGTGTTTCACCATTGAAATTGGTGGATGACAAGGAAACGAGGACGCCATTGATGAATTGCTGAGGTCTCATGGCGTTTCAAGCTCTTGAAATTTATGAATCTTATCATCTGAATGTTTAATTTCTCATCATCATCATCATCATCATCATTTATGTAATTTTGGCTTAAAATGTCATTAATTTGTAAAGTGCATGTTCAATTTCATATGTTTATCCATATGATTTTAATGCTATACTCACGGCAGAGAGTGGGAAATTAAACCATGTTATTCGGTCTTTGTTATTTGGCTTTTGTTTGTAACCTTTTTTCCTTTGATTACAATGTCTATGACTCTTTTTTCATATTGGCGACAAAGTCTATAAAGCTCTTTTTATTTTGGTTACATTTTCTATAGAGTTTTCCTTTTGATTACAGTGTCTATGACCCTGTTTTTATAGTGGTGACAGTGTCTATAACCCTATTTTTATTTTGCTTACAACGTCTATGACCCTCTTACCGATTCATATATTAGAGTAGAATTGTCACCACAATTATTTTGGTTTCTCATTAGCCCCTATAGGGTTTGTACTTCCCTTATCATATGATTTCCCTTTAATTATAGTGTCTTTGATCATGTTTTTATAGTAGTGACAATATATATGACTTTATTTTTATTATGGTGACAAGAGTAGTTAAATTTTTAATTTTTTTTTATTGCGGTGACACTACTTTAAAAAAATTTAGAAAACTAGAAATTAGAAATTAGAGAAGAATTGTCATCACATGTATTTAGCCTCTCATTAGCCTCTTTAGGGTTTGTGCTCCCCTTCTCCTAGCGTTTTTCCTTTGGTTACAATATCTATAATCCTGTTTTTATTTTTATTACAGTGTCTATGACCCTATTTTTATAGTGGTGATAATGTTCATAACCTTGTTTTTATTTTGATTACAGCGTCTATGATCCCCTTACTCATTCATTTATTAGAGAAGAACTGTCACAACATGTATTTTGGCTTCTCATTAGCCCATATAGGGTTTGTGTCTCCCTTCTCGTAGAGTTTTCCTTCGATTACAGTGTCTTTGACCCTTTTTTCATAGTGGTGATAGTGTCTATAACCCTGTTTTTATTTTTGTTACAACATCTAAAGGGTTTCCTTTGATTACATTGTCTATTACCTTTTTTTCATAGTGGTGACAATATCAATGGCCTGGTTTTTATAGTGGTAACAGTGTCTATTATCATGTTTTCATAGTGGTGACAATGTCTATGACTCTCTTATCCATTCATATATTGAAGGAGAACTGTCCACCTAATGTCTTTTGGCTTCTCATTAGCCCATTTAGGGTTTGTGCTTACCTTGTTCTAGGGTTTTCCATTTGGTGACAGCAACCATCTCTTAACGACGTACTGTACTAAACATTTTAGGGTTTAGGGTTTAGGGTAAACCATACTGTACATGACATGTTCTTTTGGCTTCTCATTAACCCCTTTAGGGTTTATGCTTCCCTAATTTCCTTGGATTTTCCTTTGATTACAGTCTCTATGAACTTTTTTTTATAGTGGTGACAGTGTATATAAAACTATTTTTATTTTGGTTACGGCGTCTATAGGGTTTTCCTTTTGATTACAGTGTCTATGACTTTGTTTTTATAATGGTGAAAGTGGCTATGACACTGTTTTTATTTTAATTACAATGTCTATGACTCTCTTACCCATTCATGTATTATAGGAGAATTGTCATCACATTTACTTTGACTTCTCATTAGTCCCTATAGGGCTTGTTCTTCCTTTATGATATGATTTTCCTTTGATTACAGTGTCTATGACCATGTTTTTATAATGGTGACAATATCTATGACTTTATTTTTTTATAGTGTCTACAATAATAGTTACATTTTTAATTTTTTTTTCTTGTGGTGAAACTACTTTAAAAAAATCTAAAAAACTAGAAATTAGAAATTAGAAATTAGAGAAGAATTGTCACCACATGTATTTTGGCTTCTCATAAGCCCCTTATAGGGTTAGTGCTTCCCTTTTCCTAGGATTTCCCTTTGATTACAGTGTATATGAACCTTTTTTCATAGTGGTGACAGTGTCTATAAAGCTGTTTTTATTTTGGTTACAGCGTCTATAGGGTTTTCCTTTTGATTACAGTGTCTATTACTTTGTTTTTATAGTGGTGACAGTGTCTATGACCCTATTTCTATTTTACTTACAGCGTCTATGTCCATCGTACCCATTCATATATTAGAGGAAAATTGTCACCACATGAATATATGCTTCTCATTAGCCCTATAGGGTTTGTGCTTCACTTGTCCTAGGGTTTTCCTTTGATTACAGTGTCTATGACCATTTTTTCATAGTGGTGACAATGTCTATAACCCTGTTTTTATTTTGGTTAAAGCGTCTATAGAATTTTCCTTTTGATTACAGTGTCTATGACTTTATTTTTATAATGGTGACAATGGCTATGACACTTTTTATTTTGATTACAGTGTCTATTACCCTCTTACCCATTCATTTATTATTGGAGAACTGTCACCACATTTATTTTGGCTTCTCACTAGCCTCTATAGTGTTTGTGCTTCACTTATCATATGATTTCCCTTTGATTACAATGTCTATGACCATGTTTTTATAGTGGTGACAGTATCTATGACTTTATTTTTTTATAGTGGTTACAATAGTATACATTTTTAATTTTTTTTATTGTGTTGACACTACTTTAAAAAAATATAAAAACTAGAAATTAGAAATTAGAGAAGAACTGTCACCACATGTATTTTGGCTTCTCATTAGCCCCTATAGGGTTTGTGCTTCCCTTTTCCTAGGATTTTCCTTTGATTAAAGTGTCTATGAACATTTTTTCATAGTGGAGACAATGTCTATAAAGCTGTTTTTATTTTGGTTACAACGTCTATAGGGTTTTCCATATGATTACAGTGTTTATGACCCTATTTTAATAGTGGTGACAGTGTCTATGACCTTATTTTTATTTTGCTTACAACGTCTATGACCCTCTTACCCATTCATATATTAGAAGAGAGCTATCACCACATGAAAATCGGTTTCTCATTAGCCCCTATAGGGTTTGTGCTTCCATTTTACTAGGGTTTTCCTTTGATTACAATGTCTATGACCCTTTTCTCATAGTGGTGACAGTGTCTATAAAGCTGTTTTTATATTGGTTACAACCTCTATAGGGTTTTCCTTATGATTACAGTGTTTGTGACCCTATTTTAATAGTGGTGACAATGTCTATGACCTTATTTTTATTTTGCTTACAACGTCTATGACCCTCTTACCCATTCATATATTAGAAGAGAACTGTCACCACATGAAAATCGGCTTCTCATTAGCCCCTATATATAGGGTTTGTGCTTCCATTTTTCTAGGGTTTTCCTTTTATTACAGTGTCTATCACCCTTTTCTCATAGTGGTGACATTGTCTATAAAGCTGTTTTTGTATTGGTTACAACTTCTACAGGGTTTTCCTTATGATTACAGTGTTTATGACCCTATTTTAATAGTGGTGACAGTGTCTATGACCTTATTTTTATTTTGCTTACAACGTCTATGACCCTCTTACATATTCATATATTAGAGGAGAACTGTCACCGAATGAATATAAGCTTCTCATTAGCTCTATAGGCTTTGTGATTCACTTGTCCTAGGATTTTCCTTTAATTACAGTGTCCGTGACTCTATTTTTATAGTGGTGACAGTGTCTATGATCATGTTTTTGTTTTGATTATAGTGTCTATAACTCCGTTTTTATTTTGGTTACAACGTCTATGAATTCATATAGGGTTTAGGATCAAGTATATGATAGGAGCAAAATCATGGTCGTTTAATGACACCAAAATAAAAATAAAAATTATAATTGAAATCACTACCACTAACCTCTCAAGTCTCACCCACCTTCCTATATATTTGTCTGAATATTGTTTCAGTGCAGTGTACCAATTTTTTTTACAAGTAAATACACCTATATGAACTCAAATTTGTCAAACATAGCAAATTTCTATGAGTTTTTAATTGAACATCATAAATCGTGCGTTGTCAACTCACAAGATTAACCACAAATTTGTCAAACGTACCAATTTTCTATGGGTTTTTAGGGGTGTTGAATGTAGTGTGGAGCAGCATCGTCAGTCGTCACCGCTGCCGCCGCCTTCAATTACGTCCACCGCCTTGTCCCGTCGGCGACCACACTCTCCTCCTCCGCCGCCGCCTCTCCGATGTTCCGATTGAAGTCCTCAACCACTCCTTCTCCGCGCTCTTCGCAGCCATGGCTGCCATCGGCGTCGAGCGCCTTCAATGCGATCATTTTGCATCTCCATCTCTCTCCCATGCCGGATCCCACTTCAATTTCATCTTCTCAATCCACCACGGAAGCGACAATTGCTTCAATTGCAGTAGGCCTGGACACAACAATAATTCCAATTCCGGAAGCATCGCCGTCGGCGGTGGCTAGTGGCGGTCTCCGATTGCACTTCACGAGCCGCCCTCCGTCGATCTCCGATGTTGGCGCAGAAGTATCCAAACAAAGAGCGAGAGCGACAGATGCCGCGACAATCGGCAGTGAGGATTCTGACGACGTTTCGTCATGGCAGTCGGCAGATTCTGACGAGAAACACCTCGAATTGAATATGGAGATGAGAGCGAGAGCGACGGGGATTGGTCGCGACGGATGCGGGAGGAGAGGCCGAGAGGGAGAGCACGATGAGGGGATTTGGTACACTGCAGTCACCCACTGCCACCAATCACCACCCACTGCTTCCACCTAGCGCCGCCAGGAGAGATCGGCGGTGGAGAGAGATGGCGAGTGAGATCGGCGGAGGGGAGACGCGAGAAACATATGAACGGGGAGATGCGAACAGATGCAAACAATTTTATAAGGGTAAGGGTAAAATTGGAAAAAGTAGACACTCGCTTAATATTATAACCCTTTTGTCCTAGGTCTTAAATTTTGATCATCACCAAAATTCCACTTAGCAAAAAACCACTATATTATTTAGGTGTTAAGATTGAAATATTGCAGGTAGAGATGTTTTAAATGGAAAAAAAAATTAATGTTTTGTTAAAAAAATCTACTGTACGGTATAATCGACCATAAATATGAGAAAAATGTTCCTTTGCACGTTATAAAACGGGTTCTGGTGCGATTCGCATACGTGTCATTCTCTGGTGCAATCTGGGTCGGATTTTATGCCACATCAATTATTGATGATCCAATAAATTTAAGTCACGTTAGACGATAACCTCATATATTTATACATGTGTCATCTTATGTGTCCATTTTAATTAATGATTAAATTAATTTTTAGTACAAATATTCAACCTTATATATTGAGTGGTTACAAATCTTATTATTTTACCTTAAGTTATTTTATAAATATTTTTTTATCTAGAAAAAAATCTAGATTAGATTAATTTATATGAAAAAAAATGTTAGATTAGTTTTATCACTTACAAAAATTGATTAAATTATATAGAGAAAATCAGTTTTTAAAAGCCAAAATATGCTCGGAATATGAGGTATATTATCTTATAATCATTACATATGATTTGTTTTCCAGCAAATAATATATCCAAACGTAAAGCAATAATTTATGGATTGTATTTATAATATTTTTAATATAATGTTCCGTTAATATATACTCGTAATATTTATCAAAATTAGGGATGGTTTTTTATGCCATAAATATTTCACAATAAAGAAAAATAGTTCTCCATATCTTGATTAATATTTACCTAAAAGATTTATATCAAATCTTTTAAAATATAATGTTATTAATATACTATCATTTAGTTAGACTGCTTTTATACTTTCAAATAGCACTAATCTTAGGATTGAGGGTGGGTGTAAACTGCATAGTCTGCATCTATAACTCTTTAGAGAAAATTTGCGCCGAGGGCGCAAATTTTTGGCCATATTAAGAGAGTGTCCTCCAAGTGTGGCAAATTGGGGATTTGTCCACCAAAAATTTTTTGGACAAAATTACCCCTCTAATGTAAACCTAATCTTATATCCTCCCCGCCGTTTCAACACAGGGTAAAAAAATCAGATCTCCTTCTCCCATCTAGTCGATGCTCTCCTCCGTTCTCCTCCACCCTCTCGGATCTCTTTCTCCTGGCCCTTTCTACTTCCTGGAGGTGGTATTCATGGCTCCGATCTTCAAATCCACTGCAAGTAAGGCTCTGATCTCCGGTCATGGCTCTACTTCCAGTCCTTCAATCTCTCGATCTCCAAATCCACTGCGTGTCGATTGATAGGGCGGCCATGGCTCTGAGTTGCCTTCAATCTCTCGGTCTCCAAATCCACTCCACTCGAATCGATAGGGCGGCTAGGGCCATGGCGGCGACGTCCCTAGTATGCACTCCACCGCCAGTCGCAATATGATGAGGCCACCAGCAACAGGAAGGCGAAGACGACGATTTTGAGTTGGATCTCTGGGATTTTCTTTTGGCATGCGAGATCGAGTCGTGACAGTCACAATTTGATGAGGAGGTCGAGCCGCAACTGCCACAGAAGACGACTGTCACAGTTCGATCGAACTTGTTTTAGCAGATCCAGTCTCCCCGAAGCCGCCAAGCGTTCTCTGCGTTTCAGCAGATCCGTCTCCCCAAGCGTTCTCTGCGTCCGTGGTGCTCTTCTACTTCAGTTGTTGCTGCAATCCATAATCTCTCAATGAGTTGCTGAAATTGGTGGCACACTTGCACCTATCGAACGGACTGGCAAAAGGAGGTACATCCCCTGCTTTCTTGAAATTGATGGATGATGGAGAAATGAATTCTAGTTGAGTCTTAATTATCCCTAGCTTACTTCAAATTCTTTTGCCTCTGTATTTTATCTGTGCTGGTTAAATCATTTGAGGCTTTCTATGATTCAAGCATGATATTTCTCTTTGCACACATGCATATAATGGATTAAAGGCATGGGAGACACAGTCTTCGGCATTGATGGCGATTCACCACGCCATTGCTCAACCAAACGAGCCTCAATGTCTCCAATTGCAGTCGTGACCAGTAGAATCCCCTCCAAATTTGAATAGTTGCTTAAACGAAAACAGAAGTTATGGATTATGATTATCCAGCCGTTACTTTGTTTATTGTCTTGCTGAAGAAGATGAGCTGTGCTTTTCTTTTCTTTCCAGGGATGTAGGTTTCTTAATGTATTTCTGGCTGAAACAGTTGCCAAACTTTCTTCTTGCATCTCCGATTCTGTCTTTGGCAGTTTTCTGTATAGGATCTTATGCAAAATCCCAACAGCGCTGCACTTTTGTTTTCAGCAGTTTTCTATCTTTGGACTTGCAGCAGTTTTTGAAGAAGATGAGCTGTGATTTTCAACAACAATTACCAACAACTCTGCAGTTTCTTCCTTTTGAGGATCATATTTGCTGCTGAGTTTAATATTTTCTGGATTTTGATTTCCATTTTCGTAGTTTTCCTAATCAATTCCCTCGGTTTTCTATGCAGTATACAAATGTCATTGGTCATTGACTCTTTGAAGTTAATCTGATCATGCATAATCCTATGATTATATATATTATGCTAATTAGGTATGACCATTTCATAAATAGGGCTCAGTTTGATGTTGTTCAAGTGGATACTTAGGTTAGCTCATCTGGAAAAAAAATGGTATGCGGTGTGACTGGCTTGTCCGGGACTGCAAAACTGGTGATACTCTGACAAGAGCATCAAGGTCAGCAGTTTGTCTTACTTTTTTACTTTCAGCATTTCAATATCTGTTGTTGGCTACTGGTTTTGTTGCCTTGTGTTGCTGTTCGGAGCTGAACTGTATTAGGATGGGTGTTCTGTTATATATATACTTACTTTTTTAGATTAGAATTTGCTGAAATTGTTGTTGCTGAACTTGCTTTAAAAATAGAATTTGCTGAAATTGTTGTTGCTGAACTTGCTTTAAATCTCTTTTTTAGCTCAATGGTAGAGCGATGTGCTATGCGCAAATACGTGGGTTCGAATCCCGCACATGCTAAATTTTATACCCCGTAACACGATTTCAGCAACAACATTGCTGAAACCGTGGGTTTAGCATCAATAACGTTGCTGAAATCGGGGTTTCAGCAACTCCGATTTCGGCAACGTGAAAAAAAAAAGTAATGCAAAAAGAAAAAAAACTGCTGAAACAGAGGGGGAAAAAGTGTTTCAACAACCCAAGAAACGTGGAAAAAACAAGGTAAGATGGAGAAAAAAAAACCTCAATTTCAGCAATTTCGGTTTCGGTAATTTCGGCAACGTGGAAAAAAAGAACTCAATTTCAGCAACTTCGGTTTCAGCAGTTTCTGCAACGTGGGGAAAAAAAAACTAAATTTTGTGGATTTTTTTTTTGCTGAAAATAAAAATTTCAGCATGATGAAAAATTCGGTGGACAAATCCCAAATATGGAGAAGGTGGGAGACGAATTCCTAATATAGCCCAATTTCGTGTCCTATATGGTAAATGCCCCTACTTTAAGCTAACGGTATCAATTTTTTTAAAAAATTTTGTAAAAATTTATACATATGACCAAGGATGAAATTATAAAAAAAAAATCAGTATTTTATTTAGTTTTAGACGGGTGAAGTATCATCCCATAACTTAGGCTTAGATTTGGAAATTGGTTAAGGATTAAAAAATAGCATCCTTTGAAGAAAATTGAGTAGATGAAATAAAAACCAATCTTCGTTTGGTTGACAACCTAAAACCCAGGAAGTAGAAGTTCCCAGGAAGTATGAGAAATTTCTGTGTTTGGTTGGTATTTTTGAAATTAAAAAACATAGGAATTCAACTTCACGGGAAGTTGAATTCCCCCAAAATGGAGGAAGTTCACTTACCTAGTCCTCTCTAGGTAAGTTCAACTTCCCCCATTTTTAACTTGGAAATTTCAATTTCCTTCATTTAATCCCCTAGAATAAAAAATCAACCAAACATATTTTTAGAATTCCCGTAAATTGGATTTCCCGGGAATTCAATTCCCATGAAGTAACTTCCCGGGAATTTCAACTCCCACATTGAACCAAACAAACCACTAAAATGAAAGTAAATGATACTGGCAAAAAAAAATCTCAAAAAATTATATGGTATTGGGTAATAAAAAAATATGTATTATGTATTTTTAAATAACAAACCAACATAGAAATTTATAAACTCTATCTTATAAGGACGTTTCGTGACTTTATAGTCATCATCACCGTTTTTTCAGCGGTGAAATTTAAAATTTTATAAATCGAATACTCCTTTAATTTGAAAGAAAATTGATTTGAAATATAGAATGAAACTATAGCTTCTATCTTGCAACTCTGTACAATAAGAATAAGACGAATGGAAAATTATTAGATTACTCCAATTTAAATTAAACCTTATATTAAAACAACCTTTAATATAAGATCTTACCTCTTCATCCATGAGAACCATCCCTATATCTTCTTTGTCTGTTTTTATCTTCTTTACCTTTCATAGACGTATTACATTCATTAACATTTTTAAACTCGGTTGGTCCTGGTGCGGGTCAAGACAAGCTGGAGGGAGGTCGTGTGTGCGGGCCCACATACGGGAGACTCGAACAACATATAAATCCGAACGGGGTTCCATCTCAAAACCAATTGGCAAAGAGAGGAGTAGCCCACAAACCTTATATGTTGTTCAAGTATTCTCTAAACTACCGATGTGGGACAACCACCATTCCAACACGCCCCCTCAAGTGCAACGACATTTTTTAGCCAACAAGTTTCACTTGCCACATGCGCTTATATGGGAACCAATGCCCGCGACATGCCACAAGGCCAGCCACCGACCCCATCAATCCGAAGACCGAAACTAGCCGAACCCGGCTCTGATACCATGTTAAACTCGGTTGGTCCTGGTGCGGGTCAAGACAAGCTGGAGGGAGGTCGTGTGTGCGGGCCCACATACGGGAGACTCGAACAACATATAAATCCGAACGGGGTTCCATCTCAAAACCAATTGGCAAAGAGAGGAGTAGCCCACCAACCTTATATGTTGTTCAAGTATTCTCTAAACTACCGATGTGAGACAACCACCATTACAACAAACATGGTTGTATCCATTAGCCATTGCAATAACTAAAAAATACACATGATATATATATATCCGGTGATATTTATGATCCGTAAAATACATCAACAATAAAAATTTGTCAACTACAACAAAGATAATTACAATTACGTATACAATTAATTGAGCGAAGGTAGTGGATTACCTATTCGATGAACGTGGAGAGGGTAGATGCAAGTGTCGATCAGCTGGAAAGGGGTACGTTGGTGGATGGCATACGTGGAGAGGGTAGATTAAGTTTCGATCAACTGGATGATATACGTGGAGAGGGTAGATGTAAATTTTCAATGAGTTCATGTATTTATATATTGATTGGAATATTCTATCTTTAATTTCATAATTAGTTATTTATTATTAAATAATACAAATAATTAAAAGTAAAATATTATCTTCATTCAAGTAAGCTTTTTATCTAAGTATAAAAATATTACAAAAAATACTCTAAGATAAAATATTCTATTACGATAGGTTAAAAGTAAATTGAACTAATCCATCTAAATATCTATAGCCTGAATAATCAAATACATCCTATCTAAATATCCTATAGCCGGCAAAACAGTATTGATATGTTTGACATAATATGATTTGATTATGTAAAATCAATTGAAGATTTTTTAAACATAAAATATATAAAATTGATTGGAATTACACGTAGATAAATTGATTAAAAAGTTGTATGAAATGGCTTAAATTGATTGGATATTTATTAATTGACGTCTCAGAAAAACAGGGTCAAAATTCACCAAAAAAAGACACGTAGGTGAATTGCACCAGAACCCGACATATAGGATTTCCACACCTCTGTTTTAGTATTATAATATTGATTGATGATTGATTGATGATTGATTCCACAAGGAGGATTGGACCAATGATTATGGGCCAAACTACAAGCTGTTAGTATTTCAATCGGACTGGGCTGAATAGTAATCAAAGGAAGGGAATGAGCCACGTGATGACGTGATTATGCTGCTGTTATGTTAGTAATATTATTACTCCGTATATATTATATATTATATATTTAGGATTAAATTAGATAGAATATTAGATATTAATATTATATATAGATTAGTTGGATGAGGATATCACGTTGGATATATATACATTCATACGGCAACCAGGAAGCAGTAGACCGGCCGACTAACTCTTTCAACCCTAATTATGTATTAGTTTTATGGAGATCTAAACTCCTTCGTTTCGTCTATGGATTAAAGCGTTGGTTTGATAGAGTTGTGAGATTTCTATTCTTTTTCTATTCCTATTGATTTGTATTGATTCTTTTGCGAATATTGTTGATTTCTTCTAGTCCGTACAACTAGTGGAGATTGTTGTTAGAATTTTGTAGATTTCTCGTAGCGAACCTTAATCCATAGTAGCAAACATGCCTTTTTAGAACTCGTAGGACTAAACTGGTGTGTAGAGAATCAATTACATGTTGAATGCTGACTCGTAGCTTGGTGTTGCATTATCCTGGTTAATCCTTAATCTTAATGCTACTATTAGGTTGAATCTTGACCGTGTTAGGGTTATCTAATTAGTAAGGGTTACTAGAACTCGTAAGACTAGTAATTTACACAAGATCAGGACATGAACAATAATAGGATGAAAAGAGAACATGAAGAAGAATCAAAGATCAACTAGTCAAACTAAAGTAGATATTTGTAGATGAAACTATTTTCTTAGTTGTTATCTCTGTTAATTTGTTTATAGTTTATTTTATATTCTTTCTAATTTCACCACTCAAAAACCCCCTTTATATTAATTGGTAAATAAACTTAACTTAGGAATAACTTGATTCTCTGTGGGATCGACTCGTGCTTACCACACTACATTAGTTAGGTAGGTTCAGATTTATTTTGATACGGTTTACGCGGCTAAAAATCGTCCATCAAAGCTATATAAGGACTAGGGGAATTGTCGGCTCCATCAAATCTTCTAGGAGCATGTGTGAGTGCATATGGAAGATCGTGTATCCATGTTTGGAAAGAAAATATTTGAGAGGTTCAAATTTCAAACGACTTCTCTCCCATCCATGAAGAAGGAGAACGACTATATTTAGAGGAGTGCAAAAAGATGATCATAACAACTCTGCAAGCATTCATTCAAAGTAATCAAGTCTTCTTAGCATTCGTCACTAAAAAATTTCTCTCTTAGGTCTCATAAAGCTTAGCTAGTTTACTTTTTAGAGCTGAGTGAAACAATTGAGCTTATTGTCCAAGTCATTTATCTTACTCAAAGAGTATCTCATATTCAATCAAAACACACTCTGGTGTGTGGTGAGGGCTTTTATTTCACTTTTAAGGTTGAGTGCTAGAAGAAGGGAAGTTCTTCTAAGAAGTTTTAGGGCTCTAAGAAAGAAAGTGTAATAAGAAACATTTTGAATCCTATGGGTTGGATAACCCTAGACGAGGACGTAGGCCGAGTTCGTGCCAAACCTCGTTAACAATTCGTGTGTCCATCTATTTATTTATTCCACATTTATTTATCTTATCTGGTTTTTTCTTGGTCAAGATTTGACAGCTAGTCATATCAAGGTGTTGACAAGTTGTTTTGAAAATCGTCAAAAAGTTTTTGTTTTGCAAAAATCATGCATACTCTATTCACCCCCCTTCTAGAGTATTATTCATTGCATAAAAGACTCTTCAATTAGTATTGGAGCTTGGCTCACTGTTTGATCTAACAATCTTGTGAGTTTATCATGTCTACCACAGGTGATGGAGGATTTTCCCAAGGGAGATTAACCAACCGACCTCCATTGTTTTGTGGCAATAACTTTGTTAATTGGAGATCTTTGATGCAGATGTTTATCATTGATCAGGATCTAAGGCTATGGGATCTGGTTTAGAAAGGTCCACACATTTCGAAGAAAACTGACGCGATTGGAAAAGAAGTTGAAAAAGCAGAAGACGAATATACTCAAACAGACTTGGAGAATGTCGCAAAGAATTACAAAGCTATGAATTTATTATATTGTGGACTTGATGTTAATGAATTTAACCGTGTTTCTTCTTGCAAGAGTGCCAAGGAAATCTGGGACAAGCTGGTGGTCACTTATGAAGGAACTAGCCAAGTTAAGGAGAGCAAGATTAACATTTTTCTTCGGAAATATGAGCTCTTTAAGATGAATTCTGATGAATCAGTGAATGAAATGTTTACGAGATTCACTCAAATTGTGAATAACATGGACTCACTTGGAAAGACTTTCTCTAATACTGAGAAAAGGTAAGGAAGGTTCTTAGGAGCCTCCCAAAAGCTCAATGCACATGAGATGATTCTAAATGAAGAAGATGGAGAAGTTCCCTCATCAACCAAAAATCTTACCCTCAAAGCAAATAAGGAAGAAGTACAAACCGACGATGATGAAAGTGATGATGAGGACGATCCTTTCGCCCTTATCATTCGAGGACTAGCACGAATCCTAAAGATGAAAAAACAGTTCTCTAATTAATCGAGACAATGCTCAATCATCCAAATTCAAAGGTAAGTCCTCTAATCCATCCAAAAAGCCGAAAGTACTAACTTGCTTTGAATATGATGAAATAGATCACCTTGTGAAGGATTTTCCTATGAAGAGAAGAAACAAGTTCAAAAGGAATGAGCAAAGAAAGAAAGCTATGCTAGCCACTTGGAGCGACTCGGATTCCTCAAGTGACTTAAACACGGAAGGAGATCAGGCAAATCTTTGCTTAAGGCTTGAGCATGAGGAAACTAAGAATCAAGACCTTGAGGAAGTGGTAAGAAGCTTAATGTCCAGCCAGCCTGAAAAGATGAACATAAGAGATTTACAACAATGAAATCAACATCCTAAAGGAGAAGCTGAAAGATCAACAAAAGTGCATAAATGAAATGTCGCTAGAAATGAATAAATCAAATGTCGCTAGAAATGAAAATTCTTAAAGCTTCTCAGTTAGCTCTTGACATTAAAGTCAAGACCTTGACATCAGAGAATTCTAATCTCAAGCAAAATCTCTCTTCTCTGAAGCTTCACAATGATGATTTGGAGAAAGAGAAGGTTAAGCTGACTGAAAAGTGCAAAGACCAGCACTCATCACTTATACAATTCACTAGATCCAAGGCCAATCTTGATAAGATGTTGGGTGAACAACAACTATCAGTTAATAGAAGTGGTATTGGCTACAACAAGAACTTTCCCAAAAAATGACTATAAACATACTCGCGACTATGGCAGGGCACGCCTGCTTCAAGGCTTACAGGTGAAACCTACTACCACTTTTGTTAAAGTGAAAGGAAGTTGGCGTTTACCTACTTGTTTTTATTGTTGTAAAAAGGGGCATGTGAAGGAAAACTGTCCTTATAAACGAAGGGATATTCATATCATTAGAAATACCTTTCCAGTACGCTTAAATGAACAAATAAGTCAAGTTTGGGTTCCTAAAGAGATCATGCTACCCAACATAGTCTATCCCCATTATGAATCTAAATCTATTTATTGGTCTAGCAGGAAGGGTTGATGATTGTTTTTCAAGATATCACAAAGACCAAGGAGCCTAAATGGATTATGGACAGTGGGTGCTCTCGACATATGAGTGGGAAGAAATCTCTATTTCATTATCTAAAGAAGCAAACCACTGGAACGATTACTCTTGGTGATAAAGGGAAGTGCAATATTATCAGTATATCTCAGTTGTGTGATAAAGGGAACAAGTTTGGCTTTGACAGACACAAGTGTGAGGTCAGAAATGAAGAGACATGAGATCTCATCCTTACTGCTCATAGGCACAATAATACATATGTTGTTAACGCCGACCAAATTGCAGGAACTCATCTCAAGTGCCTAAAGGCCTTGACCGATGACCCAAGTCTTTGGCATAGAAGACTAGGTCATGTGATCATGCATACCCTTAACAAAATAAAGTCAAGAGACCTTGTGAAAGGATTGCATGACCTAAACTTCAAGAGTGAGGAACTGTGCAACGCATGCACAAGAGGTAAACAAACTCTTGCCTCTTTTAAGCCCAAAAGGTTATAAGTTCCTCTCGCCCCTTGAGCTATTACATATGTATTTATGTAGTCCTATGTGTGTCAAATATCCAAAAGGTAAACATTACATCCTAGTTATTATTGATGATTTCTCTCGTTTTACATGGATTTAATTTCTTAGAGAAAAATCTGAGGCTTTATTCGAGTTTTCTAAATTATGTAAGGAGTTGCAAACTTTGAAAAACATATCAATCGTCTCTATTCGGAGCGATCATGGTAGGGAATTTGATCAACTAAAGGTTGATTTGTTTTGTGCAAAATATGGTATTTTACATAATTTTTCGGCTCCTAGAACTCCTCAACAAAACGGAGTTGTGGAACGAAAGAACCATACTCTAGAGGAAATGTCTAGGACAATGCTTTTAAAAAATGGTTTACCAAAATATTATTGGGTTGAGGCTGTTGATACGGCCAATTATATTCTAAATCGTTGTTTGATTCATCCCATTTTTAAAGAAAACTCCTTATGAACTTTTCAAGAGAAGAAAGCCAAATATTTCCTATTTCAAACCCTTTAGATGTACTTGCTTTGTTCATAATAATGGGAAAGATAACCTTGAGAATTTTGATGCTCGTAGCGACGAAGGTATATTTCTTGGTTATTCTTCCAATAGAAAAGCTTATAGAATTTATAACAAGCACACCAAAATTGATGAGGAGAGTATCCACGTGACATTCGACGAAAGCAATAATGGTGTGTTGAGTGAAAGTTTTACAGATCTCAATCTAAATCATCATGATTCTGATGGAGAAGAAGAAGACAAGGCTAAACCCAAGAAGGACCAAGAATGCAACATGCAAGAACAAATACAAGATACAAACGAGTTGTCTCAAGACCTTGAGAAGCAACTACAAAGTCTGGATATAAGTAACATAACCGATAAGAAACCCAGTTCCAACACCGTTTCTCAAGACCTTGAGAAGAGACCCTCTGCTGTTGTGAATGATCAAGGGCCTAAGCAATGAAAGTTCAAGCATGCTTCATCCCATTCAGCTCAGGATATCATCTCAGATCCATCCTCCGAACCAAAGACACCGGTCGCAGCACTCAAGGACTCGGATTTGATCACTGCTATGCAAAGCGAGTTGAATGAATTTGAAAAAAACAAGGTTTAGACTCTTCAACCAAGGCCTAAGCACTAATCAGTCATTGGCACTCGGTGGGTGTTTAGAAACAAATTGGATGAAGCTGGCAAGATCATTCGAAACAAGGCAAGGCTTGTGGCTCAAGGCTACAACCAAGAAGAAGAAGACTACGAGGACACTTTTGCTCCCATAGCAAGGTTAGAGGCTATTCGTATACTACTTGTTTTTGCTCATACAAGGGCATGAAATTATTTTAAATGGATGTCAAATGTGCTTTTCTAAACGGGTTCTTGAAAGAAGAAATTTATGTCGCTCTACCTCCTGGTTTTGAAAGTGAAGAATTTTCAAATCATATTTATAAATTGGACAAGGCTCTTTATGGTCTTAAACAAGCCCTTGGATCTTAGTATGAGAGATTTTCCAAGTATCTTCTTGAAAATGATTTTCAAAGAAGTTTGATTGACAAAACTCTTTTCATCAAGACCCGTGAAAACAATCTTTTGGTTGTACAAATCTATGTTGATGATATATTATTCGGAGCTATTAACAACTCCTTATGCAAGGAGTTTTTAGATATCATGTACATGGAATTCGAGATTAGCCTTATGGGAGAACTGAATTTCTTCCTCGGTCTACAAGTGCATCAAACAAAGAAAGGTGATTTCCTTAGTCAAGGGAAGTACACTAGGGACTTGCTCAAGAAATACAAGATGGATCAATCCAAGATAGAAAAAACCCCTATGAGCTCGACACTCTCTCTTGATCAAGACAAGAATGGTAAGAATGTGAACAAAAAAGAATATCGAGGTATGACTGGTTTACTCCTCTATCTCACTACTAGTAGACATGTAATCATGTTTAATGTGTGAATGTGTGCTTGGTTCCAAGCTGATCCTAAACAATCACATCTCATTGTTGTGAAGAGGATATTTAGATACTTGAATGGGACTCAAGACCCTAGTCTATGGTAACCTAAGCAAAGTAATTTCCATCTCATGGGCTATTCAGATGCAGAATTTACAGGTTACAAGGTAGATCATAAAAGCACTTCAAGGTATTGCCAAATCCTAGGATCATCCTTAATCAATTGACATCCTAAGAAGCAAAACTCAGTTGCACTATCCACTGCTGAAGCCCAATACATAGCAGCAGGAGCCTGTTGCTCATAAATACTGTGGATAACCCAACAACTTTGAGACCTTGGCATTGATCTTAAATGTATTCCCATCAAATGTGACAATACTAGTGCAATTTTAATTATTAAAAATATTGTGCAGCACTCGAGAACCAAGCACATTGATGTGAGACATCGCTTCATTCGAGATCATGTAGAGAAAGGTGATGTATCTATTTCCTTAATATCTACTGATTTGCAATTGGCTGATATTTTCACTAAACTTCTGCCTGAAAATCGTTTCAAGTTTATAAGAATGGAACTTGGTATGCTTAACAAGGAAGCATTTTCATAGGGGGAGTAACTACTCCCTTATGAAGTGTAAATTCGATTGTCATATCAAGACCTTGAAATCATATGGTCTTGAGATGATCAAAACCCAATAATATTAAAAAATATTGGATCAAAAAATTCTGTTACTATCTTTTTAGATATGTGATAGAATATTTTAATATCTTTTTCAAAAATCCGTTTTTGAAAATATCTTCTACTATATCCTTTTTAATCATGATTTTCCTAGTTTTAAAAATTGTGCCTTTCTATTTTGAAAATTTCCTTAAATTATTTTATTTCCTTCATTTAATAAAACTGACGGGAGAGGATTAATTGAAGTGCTACTTTCAAGATTTAGGGGAAACGATTCGGTTTCTAAAATTTCATTTTTATTAACCCATCTCCCCTCCCGTGTCAAATCATTTAACTTTTCACTCTCTCTCTCTCTCTCCCCCTCTATTGTTGATGCTCTTCCCTACCGATTTCAAAACCCTTCAACATCTTCAAACCCTTGTCATGGCTCCCAAGCGGTCTAGCTCTGCTTCTCCTGCTCCTCCGGCTAAGAGATTGAAGATGGCTGCGAATAAGGGAAAGACAGTGCTAGAGGAACCTGAGATTTGTTTAGATGATTCAAGTGAGCGATGCCTGTCCCCAACTCTTCTGGTCAGAAAATCTAAGAAGCACCCATAAGCTAAATCTGCTCCGACTTTCCCTACTCAGGTAAACATTGGCATCCCTGACTCACGGTTCTCTACTGTAGAGGTGGCCGAGTCCTGGAAACAGGGCTTTGGCAACCAAAGGTTGTGCTTCTGTGATGTTGTCGACATATCCCTCCTTTAATCCATGCCATTGCCCTGTGTCACCCTCCTCAAATCGACCTGCTTGTGGTCAATCTTGAACCCATGAACCTTTGTCTACCCACACCTTACTCGTCTATTTTAGGTCAATCTCTCTATTCACCATCTTAATGGGACCCTAACTCTCGTCTCCAATGTCAAAAATACCCGCATCTGACTCAATCCCAACAATCTCGCTTTCATTCTTGACCTTCCTAATGATAACTCCACTAAACAATTCCCTGGCAGAATTGATTGCATTAATCGTGCTCGGGAGGAATTCTTCCTCAAACCTCCAAAGTTCGAGTCTCAATTCTCTTGTAAGCCTACCCACATTGTGTTGAATCTCTAGGCCAAACTGATCTTCACCATCCTGACTCGCTGTATCTTTCCTAGAATCAATTCCAGAGAACTCATAACTGAAAGCTTGCTTGAGATTTGTTATCTAGTCATGAGAGGATACGAGCCTAACCTTCCTGAACTCATCATAAACTACATGCTCCAAGCCTCCACCTCCTCTCGCCCAATACACTTACCTTATGCTAACCTTCTCCCCAAAATTTTTGAATTCTTTGATGTCGACACATCATCTGACGAGAAACAAACCTATAGCTGTATCATTGATGAAGCCTTCTTAGATAGGTTAGGGATTGCTAAGAACTTGCGAGGGCAATGGGTGCTGAAAAAGGATTCGAAAGGAAAGGAAGCCGCTACTGCACCGAGCATTGATGAGGAAAGACTTGTGGCTTTGGAGACTGACATTCCAGATCGTAGGTATGATATAAGTAGGACGCGGTCAGACATTGTCTCTCTACAGGACAACACACACGAGCTATTGTCTGTCAGGGATTCCAGGATGGACCAGATGATGCTCTTGAATGCTCTCACATACACTGCTACTAGATCCATTATGCCATTGGAACAGAAAGTGTTTGATCATGTCTGAGAGAACACTGGGAATGTGATTCTGAACTGTGAGAACCAAGTAAAGAAGATGCCAATTCTCCGTCCCACGCTGATCTGAACCTATTTCACCATGTTTTATGCTATCTTTTACTTCGATTTTTGCCCATTTTTTTTTACTTTTGGGTTGAGAAAGTATAGGAATTTTGTAGTTTATATTTATTTGCAATACATGGAGGTCTACACAAGTTTTTGTTTAATTTCTCAGAAATCGGACGCACTTTGGTGCTTAAAGGAAAGCCATGAAGACATTGAAAAAGCTAAGGAAGAGCACATGATGGTGCAACTGAAGAAAACAACACTTTTGACCATTTATACTTTTGAATCAAGTTTTAATGTCTTCATGAGGGTTGTGTCCCTCGAAAAGAGTTTTCCAACGCATACTCATATGTGTCAATCGGACAAACGGGGACTTGAGAAAGTGGGTTTCAAAACAGAACAGAATGTTGAAAGCTGACAGTGGACTCAAAATCGACTTAGGTACTCGACGTCGACTACCCTACTCGATGTCAACTGGAGATGAAAGCCACACTCAAGTCCGACTAGAAAGAGCACTCGATAACCACAAGATAGCCCGAGATCGAGTACAATCTACTCGACGTCCACCACTCTACTCGATGTCGATTGGAAATATCGATTGCCGCACACACGTTTTGGGGATCCGGATTTGAGAGAAGTTGCTTAAGGCCGAAGTCAAAGATCTTTTATCACCTTATAAACATTTATCCTCGTGGGTCAAATCCTATTTTACCTAGGGGAATTTTATTTCTTTTATTGATTTAAATTAGGGAACTTTTATCTTTAGATAAAATTAGATAGATGATACATATTGCTCTCCTTGTGTAGCAAGGATTGAAGGCTATAAATAAAGCCCTAGGGGCTGGTTTTTCATTCATTAAAGCCAAATCGTCTTCGGATGCAAATAGTTAGGACGAAGAGACGAGAGAGACGAGAAAGGGAAGGAGAAGGAAGGAACCAATGGTTATAAGTTTAGAATTTTTTTTTATGATAAAGTTATTTTCTTTTAATATGTGTTGTTTCTAATTTCCCTCTTCTAGGGTTGAGGTGATCCCAACATAGATATATGTGTTTGATTTATGAATTTATGAAATTGTATGTCTTTATCATCATCATCTACCTATGTGCTTAATCCTTTTTGAAAGTTGAGGAAATTCCTTATTTGCAAGTATGAAGCGAAAGTGAATTAATTATGAATTTGGATAGTAATTAGGGTTTATTTGCGAAAGCCGACTAATCCTAATTAAGAAAAGGTAGAAACAATTAGTTTTTATGCGAGAGCCTCTATCGCCTAAATTGTTGGAATTTGCGAAAGACGATTCTTTGATATAAAGCATGCATCTTTATGTGATTATAATTTACACATATATTTATTGTTGTTGTGATCCCTAACCTTGGAAATTTGCACTTTTATTATCTTTTATTTCGTTATTTTCCGCTTAAATTCTATACAGGTTACCTGACATCAAACCACCATTCCCTCTCCATCCCTCGACATCGACCAAGTCTTAGCCGACGGCAAAAGCAACCATCACCTTTTCCCGCTATCCCTGAACCTCGAATCCAACTAAACCTAGAACCGTTGACTTCTCTCTCCTGAAGACGAACCTGACTCCACTATCATATAGCGGGGTCTTGAGTATAAATCTATTTCGCCGAGAGACCCTCTGACGGAAGGGAAACGTCGTTAGATTTCACCTCGCCAAAGAAATTACTCAAATAAAAAAACTAACTAGCAACCTAGTATAGCAAATAAGTAAGGGGTCGAACCCATAGAGAAACAAGTACTTCAATGCAATATGTGTTTATCAATTATGACACTAACAATGGATTAGGGATATGAATGAAGATAAATAATGTAACTAAACTAAGACAAAGATATGAATGGACACAACGAGAAGAAAAAAGATAAGAGTGTGGTTTGCCTACAATTCGCAACATTGGTTGATTTACTTGATCCTTGAGATGATTGTAATATTATTCCTAAGCCTATGTCGACTTAATCAATTGATATGTAAATACACAATCTCTTATTCAATATTACTAAAGAATAGCATTAACGATTCGAGTACTTAAGACCAATTGACACATTGATTCAATGCAATTAAGACAGATAGGCGTAAACCGAACTCAACCCTAATCGAATATCCACAACATAGATCAATTGAAATCATCCACTACAAAGGCATATAAACATTATTATCTCAATACATTTGTTTGCTATCAAGAAAACAATAACGAATTCATAGTAAATATGCAATCCTAACTAGATGGCCAGTCATAGAAATGAACACAAATATAATATGAAGAACAAGATGATAAATAAACTTATGAATAATATAGAAATCAAGTCTCACAATCCATCAACCAAGTCTTGAATCATAGCAAAACCATAAGGATTCTAGGCAAGCATAACAAACCTTGAATCCCTAAACTTAAATCCTCTCATTGCAATGAGTTTTATGAATGATTAGAACTGAATAAAACCTATTGAAATATGTCTAATATAGGGCTCAAAGACATTGGCCAAAACCCTAGGAAAGATAGAAAAGAGTTCCCAAGAAGATATATTGGGCCGCGTATTGCAAATCCGGATCTGACGAGACGGCGGGCGTTGTGGAAATGGCAGCGGGCGCTGCCTTTGCAGTAGACACCTTCAACAGACTGAACTTATAATGCACTTTATGCAGTCATCCTTTGTCCGATTGACGTATATAAATATGCGTTGGAAAGCTCTTTCCAAGCACTACCATTCTCATGAAGACTTCAGAAGCTAATTCCAACTTATCAGAACCTTATAGATGAGATTTTTCCATGTTCTTCATTTCCACTCTTGTTTCTTAGCTCTTCTTTATCCATTTTACTCCATTCTTTCTCCACCTTTCGAGGCCGGATCTTATAACCTACAAATAAACACTAGAAACTATAGATTCCGCACTTCGAATACCAAATGATCAAGAATATGAATAAGCTTATTAAGCATGCAAATAGAATACCTAATACACCTAAGACTTACCTACAATGCCTGTATAAAATATGCATTATCAAACTCCCCCATACTTAAGCTTCGCTAGTGCTCTAGCAAACTAGATTAGATCATAGAGATGGAGACTTCTTCATGTCTAAACAAAAAAAATTTATATCGCATAAAAAATGCAATTTAAACATGAAAGAAGCAAACAAATTGTCATAACTCCAACTCTCCCACACTTGAGCCTTTCCTTGTCCTCAAGCAATGAAAATCATAGCAATAACCAAACATCCCACAAACATATTCATCATGCATTCTCCTTATAAAAAACAACATCAAATTTAAATGAACTCAGGATCAAGTGAATAAACATCGTAGCATGTATTTAGCGATTAAAGCATAGACGTAGAAATCATCCAACCTCACCTGGAATACGTGTTTCACTGATGCTCTCATGTGTTTAGGCTTTGAAGAACAACTCTCAACTCATTCCAAAATGCAACTAAGCTCATAGAAATTGACAACAATATCACCAAATCTCCACCGAAATGTCATTACTCGCGGAAAAACAATAAAAATAAGCAATTTGACTCTAGATCTCTCTCTTTTTTTCGGCTTTTTTTTTCTTTTTTTTTTCGTCTGTGCTTTGCTATCTTTCGGCCTAGGTGTAGTCCTTATGCGAGTCACAAACATGGGCGTCATGAATGACCCCGGTCTATCAACACCTCAACTTAATTGAATAAATTCCACTTGAACATCTTTTTACCCGAGTTGCAAATATGAGTATCATGAATGAACCCGGTTACTCAATGATCAAGCTTTCTTCCTTAAAGGGTAGCTTTTGACACCGTTTTGTGCGAATCATACCCATGGGTGTCATGCGTAGATTCGGTTACTAGGTATCTCAACCATTTCCACTTTATTCACATTAGACACTCAATAAGCAACTAAAGCCAAATATAAACTTAAAAGCATAAAATCCACAAGCAACAAACATGCGAGTCGGTCTTGACAATAGATAAAGAAGTCAATATCAAGAGGTAGGAACATAAGGAGAGCAAATCACACATATAAGTAAAAGGAATTATGAATGATTCCAATAAGGCAAAAAAACAATCTCACAAGGGTCATATTGTGTAGGATTTCAATCATACTCAAGTTTAATCATACATGCTCAATTACATCATCAATCATGCTTCATAAGAAAAAACATTTTAGGGTGATAAGGCTAAACAATCAAAACATGCTAGGGAATTTATATGATCATGCCAAAATACACAATAGAGGACAAACATTGCAAGATGGGTAGTTGAATAATACATATTTATGCAATGCATAATATTTTTGGGTTTTTGACATTTTTCAATTTTTTTTGTTTTTTTTTCTAATGCAATAAGATAACAGAAAATTAATCATGAAACTGAATTTAAACATGACCTAACGCACTATCCTCTTCCCCATACTTGAACTTTTCATCATCCTTAATTGAAAATCAAATAAAGACAATAAAAGTTTTTAAAAAAAATCACAAGTGAGGGAAAAGGAAACCTTCTTGATCATGGTTGCGGTGGTTATCATCGTTAACAATCATTGGAGCACTGGGGCGGTGGCGGGCGTCGGGTATGAGACGGCGGCGCCGTGGATGAGACGGCGAGCGCCGCTTGTGCAGAACACCAACTCCGTCATTCAATCTATCAAATCACATGGTTAAGTCAAGAATCCTCCAAAAAACACATATCTATATGAAACTTTATCATTTAATTGAAGTCGAAAGACTAAATACCTAACTAGGAATTGAAAAACATGCAAACTAGAAAACAAATCATGAGTTGCCTCCCAAGAAGCATCCTTGGTTAACGTCATAGATTTGACGGTTTATTGTGTCCTTCCCTTAAGACTCATTTAGACATTGTTAAAGCCCTTAGAAGCAAATCAAATTCTTGAGCCCAACCAAAATTTGAATGAACACTAAACATGAAAAACTTGGCAATTAAGGATACCTTGTAGAGAAGCTTTGACACTCTCCTACTTACCTGAGGTTGATCTTTTCCAGAGGGAATGTAAGACCACCAACACAGTTCTACTGGTGCCTTGTAGAAATAATGCTCCCAGAGATCTAAATATTCACCATAAATAAAAAAAAGTGTTAGAAATTTCATTACCTTGCTCAAGAGCCATATAAATCAGCTCTAGAATTGGTTTTGTGATTGGCGCGATCGAGATGAGCTCTTTGGATGAATCAGGAGCCAAAACATATAGATCCTCATGCGTGCACTCATGAGATTCCATTTCAATAGGCATTGGACTTTCAACTTCACCAGGTGATGGATAAGGAGAGGTAATGGGTGATGGGGCAAAAGGTATGATAGATGATGGAGAAGAAGGCACAATGGGTGATGGGGAGGAAGACATAATAGGAGAGGGCATAAAAGATAATGGAGAAGAAGGCATAGTAGACGAAACCTCACGCGTCGACTCATGAGACTCCGTTTCAAGAAGCACTAGATCCTTTTCTTCATTGCAATCATCGTCAGCTGTGTTTGAGCTCTCTATAGAGGCGGCGGGCGCCGGGTAGGGAGTGGCGGGCACCGTTAGAGGAAGAGACGGTTCCTCCTTGTTTTGCTCGGCCATTGCCTCACATTCTTCCTCCAATGTTTCGCCAGCCATGCCGTAGAAGACACCCCACGTTCCAGACAATCAAGGGTTGTAAAAGATATCGACGACCATGGAATCTATGCGCTTTCTCATTTGAAAACGTACCCCTTTATAAACACAACACACCATATCTCGCAGGCCAACATCGAAACCAATTGATTTACGCTCGCTCACTAATTCTTGCACTCTTTTGAAGTAATGGTGAAAATACTCTCCCTGGTTTTGATCTAACCTCATCTTTTTTCATCTTTTTATCTTTTCGAAAGAACTAAAATAAAATAAAGAAAAACAAACACGAAACAATGAAAACAGAAATCAATAAACACATAAAATAAAGAAATAAACTTGCTTCCCCGGCAACGAAGCCACTTTTGACGGAATAGAAACGTTTTTAGATTTCACCTCACCAAAGAAATAACCCAAACAAAAAAACTAGAGTTGGCAATCGGTTGGGTCGGGTTCGGGTTTCTGTTGTATCGGGTTTCGATTATTCGGGTCTCGATTGTCTCGGGTTTTCATTATTTCAATATTCATTTTCAAAAATTTACTAGATTGTAGCTTAAAGTTCGGGTTATTTTGGGTTTCGGTTATAACGGGTTTGGGTCTTAATGGGTTTTGGGTTAATCGGGTTCGGTTTATTCGGATTTCGGGTCCAAAATGAACGGTTTGTGTCGATGTTCAGAATAATCGGTTTCGATTCGACCGGGTCGGGTTTTCAGGTTCGGGTCGGGTTTTGCTAGCTCTAAAAAAAACTAACTAGCATCCTAGTATAGCGGATAAGTAAGGGGTCGAACCCATAGAGAAACAAGTAGTTCAATGCAATATGTGTTTATCAATTATGACACTAATAATAGACTAGGGATATGAATGAAAATAAATAATGTAACTAAACTAAGACAAAGATATGAACGAACACAACGAGAAGACAAAAGATAAGAGTGTGGTTTGCCTATAATTCGCAACATTGGTTGATTTACTTGATGCTTGAGCTGATTGTAATATTATTCCTAAGCCTATGTCGACTTCCTTTGATCAATTGATATGTAAGGACACAATCTCTTATTCAATATTACTAAAGAATAGCATTAACGATTCGAGTATTGAAGACTAATTGGCACATTGATTCAATGCAATTAAGACAGATAGACGTCAACCAAACTCAACTCTAATCAAATATCCACAACATAGATCAATTGAAATCATCCACTACAAAGGCATAGAAACATTACTATCTCAATACATTTGTTTGCTATCAAGAAAACTATAACGAATTCATAGCAAATATGCAATTCCTAACTAGATGGCCAGTCATGGAAAGGAACACAAATATAATATGAAGAACAAGATGATAAATAACCTTATGAATAATATAGAAATCAAGTCTCACAATCCATCAACCAAGTCTTGAATCACAGCAAAACAACAAGAATTCTAGGCAAGCATAACAAACCTTGAATCCCTAAACTTAAATCCTCTCATTGCAATGAGTTTTTATGAATGATTAGAACTGAATAAAACCTACTGAAATTTGTCTAATATAGGGATCAAAGGTGTCGGTCAAAACCCTAGGAAAGATAGATAAGAGTTCCTGCAAAGATAAATTGGGTCGCGTATCGCAAATCCGGATCTAATGAGACGGCAGGCGCCGTGGAAATGGTGGCGGACGCCGCCAATGCAGTAGAAAACTTGGGAAGACTGAACTTGTAATGCACTTTCTGGAGTTGTCCTTTATCTGATTGACGCATATGAATATGCATTGGAAAACTCTAGCCTCGAAATATGCACTTTCTGGAGTCGCTCTTGTTCCCTAGCTTTTCTTTGTCCATTTTGCTCCATTCTTTCTCCATCTTTCGAGGCCGAATCTTATAACCTACAAATAAACACTAGAAACCGTAGTTTCTGCACTTTGAATACCAAATGATCAAGAATATGAATGAGCTTATTAAACATGCAATAAGAATACCTAATGCACCTAAGACCTACCTATAATGCCTATATAAAATATGCATTATCACCCTCTCATCACAAGCACAAAGAATCCACCATCCTTAGTGTTGAGGAATATAAGGTGGTAAAGAAATACAGGGATGTCGAACGATAGAGCCAGCTTGCAAAAATGACGAGAGACAAGATCAACAAAAAGGTTATGGAAAGATGGCAGAATAAGTGCAGGGATTCTGTTCAGAGGAAGTACATCAAGCCCAACAAACAGTATCTGACCTTCGGAGAATGGCATGAGGAAGGAAAGATGGCAGAATAAGTGCGGTGATGCTTTGTATAGAAGAAGGAGAGTTTTTCTAGGAAGTTCTAGGGCTCTAAGAAAGTGAAATAAGAAGCATTTTGAATTCTACGAGTTGGATAACTATAGGCGGGGACGTAGGCCAAGTTCATGCCAACCCTCGTTAACAATTCGCGTGTCCATCTATTTATTTATTCCACATTTATTTATCTTATTCGGTTTTTGTTTGTTCAAGATTTGATAGTTATATCAAGGTCATGGCAAGTTGTTTTGAAAATCGTCAAAAGGTTTTTGTTTTGCAAAAATGGTGCATACTCTATTCATCCCCCCCCCCCCCTCTGTAGAGTATTATTCATTGTCTAATAGACTTTTCAAGGAGTATCACCTAACATAATAGGAGTTGAGTTTCATATTCAAGTATAGTAACAAAAAAAAAAAAGTGGAAGAAGAAGAAGACAGTGAAATCATACGCCCACCAAATAGCAGCAGATCACATGAAGATCGAACTACATGATATGATGAGTTTCTCAACCGGGTGGTATGCTTTCTATTCTACTAAATATCATAATTATCGATTAAAGTTTTATTGTAAATTTCCTATTATATACTCCCTCCGTTCGGAAATAAATATCGATTAAAGTTTTAATACGTTTTTAAATGAGCTAATAACTATATAAAATATCATGATTTTAATTAAATTTATACTTATTAGTTATAAGTAGACCTGTCAATCGAGTAATTCGGGTCGAGTTCGAGTTCGGGTCATTCGAGTTCCGCGTAAATCGGGTTCCAGATCAATCGGGTTACTGGTCATTCCAGATCAAGCCAAACCGGGTTTGTCCCGGGTTCGGGTCGACCCACCGGGTCAAAACACTTGAACTTTTTGAAGATTTTTTTAAAATATAAAAATAAAATCAAAATTAAATTGTAATATAAATATGTCAAATTAAACTAAATAATAATATTATAATTAAATTTATAAATATCGTTACAATAATAATATTATATTAATATTTTAAGCATAAAAATTCATATTTATACAAATAAGTTTCTAAACATACTATAATTATAAAATATATAAGGTATTTAACTTATGAGTGACCTTAACGAATACAATTGCATGACGAATCTGTGTGAGGGTCAATCTGGTGCCTTTGTGGCATCTACGTAGTACTGACTCATCGGGTCGATTTTAACTCAACAGTTTACCGGGTCTTGACCCTAAAAATCCCGAGTAACTCAACGGTGTACCGCATGTTTGTAAGCCTAAAACGACAAGTGGAGTAGGTTTTAGGAAAGCAAAAAATATGATTGAACCTCTTCAATTAAAACTTCTATGAAAAATTCTTGAAGAACCATTAAAAACCGGGGTAAGAATAATTCAGTACAAATATCTAAAAACAACCCATGTTTTGAATTATGTTGGGAAAAATAATGCATCATGGAAATTGACTGAATTAAGAAAACTAATTCCAACATTTAAAACCGGTTTGTTTGGTCTGTTGGCAATGGAAAATCTATCAAGTTTTGGAAAGATAAATAATCTAACTTGTCAATTTTAAGGTAGTACTGTACTCAAGCCAAGACTATTAACTTCGACGAAATTGTGGATAGTTATATAAGTAATGGCGTCTGGGAAATACATAAACTGGCAAACGTTCTTCCTAGTGATCTAGCCCTACACATTGCTAATATGATGCTTCCGATGCCTGTAATTGAGGATAGACTATACTGGTGGCCTGATAAAAAAAAGGTTGGTTTACTATAACATAAAGGTTTATTAGCGACCAATGTTTTAGTGACAAATTATTATTCCTCGATAAATGTTGTATTTTGCGACGAACATAACCACTCCTCATAATATTGGACGAGAACATTAGCGAGGAATCTATATTCCTTGCTACAAATGACAATCAACAACAAATTTTTCGGTTCATCACTAATTGTTGTCAAATTGTAGTTGTCTAAAGTGAAAGAACAATCACGACAAATTTAAAGTTTTTATTCAGGAAAGTTCAATTTTGTCGCTAAAAATACATTTATCGATGAAAGTTCAATTTTGTTGTTAAATAGTTGGTGAGAATTATGCAAACTCTGTCAAATTTATTAGCGATAAATATTTGAATGTCTCGCAAAAAATATCAATTCGCAAGGACATTCCATTTTCATCGTTATTTGTTCGTATTAAAATTGAGAAATGTCCCAAGTTAAGTTGTGAACAAAGTTTAAATTCCTCACCAATAGTTTATATTTTACGAAGAATATTTTTCTCCTTAAAACAGTCATAAAACTAGGAATAACATCGCCAATAGTCAAAAGAACCTTATCCGCAATGAATTGCAAATTGCCCACACAACAAGTCTGGAAACTTATCTTGGATGCCCCATTATAAATGGACAAACAACAAAGGAGAACTTTACGGACCTCATTATCAACACAAAAGCACAACTAAATCGATGGAAAGCTAATGCTCTATCCCAAGCTGGGAGATGTACACTCATTAAATCAACACTATCAGCAAAACCACTCCACATAATGCAGTGCTTTATGTTGCCTAAGGCTATCCACAGAACTTGACAAAATAAACCGAAACTTCCTATGGAATAAGGGTCCAAAGCATAAACCGCTCATAAGTTGGTTTGACATCTGTAAGGCTAAAGATGATGGAGGTCTTGGTCTCCGCAAATTAGAAGACATGAACAAGGCACTACAACTCAAATTACTATGGAAAATTCTTGCATAACCGAACAACCCATGGGTAACAATAATTAAAGAAAAATACCTCAAACAGCAGGACATCCTTCACTATGTCAAAAGAGGGGACTCGTCCTGACAATGGACACGACTTACTAAGTTATTGCCATTATTTAAAGATGGAATATGCTGGTCAATTGGTAATGGGAATGATATAAAATTTTGGACTGACCACTGGTTTGGGAATGATCCTCTTATAGACTTGTCCTCTTCAATCTAGCCGATAAACATAAACATTAGAGTTTCAGAACTCCTGAAACAAGATAAATCCTGGGATTAAGAGAAATTATATGACACCACTCATGGTATACTACCTAATGACATAAAAGACTCCTTAGGACTAACACCTATACCTAAAAATATTCACCTTGATAGATTATATTGGAAATGGAATAAGAATGGTTGGTTCTCCACCAAGTCATCCATTGATATGATAAACTATATGAAACATCACCAACGCTTCGATATCGGTTGGATATGGTATCTTGACGTATCGCCAAAAGTTAAAGCTTTTCTTTGGAAATTCACCAAAAATGGGGTACCCACAACAATTAAGCTTGCCTCCCGCCGGTTGGGTATACCAACGAACTACCCACACTGTGATAGTGCTTATGAAGACCTACAACACCTACTCTGGAGCTGTCCAATTACACATGAAACCATACTATCAATAGACCCAACAATTTTCATCAAGTTAAACAACTACTTTATGAACGGATCAGACCTAAACCAAATCATCAACAAGGAAAAAGAAGCACTGGGCCTCCCTCGCTTTGCTAAATTAGCGCTTATTTGGTGGGTTGTCTGGTATTTCAGAAACAAAGTACTATTTGACAACATAAAACCGGACTACAAAAGCATTGTTGCCTTCACCAAATAACAAATGATCATGTGGAATTCCACCAAAACCAGCGATGACCACGATGGGCTTCAAATGCCAAAACCAACGAGTAAAGCAATAACACACAAGCGAAAACAAGCAAGATGGAAACCACCAAAGCCAGGAGCTTTTAAGCTCAATTTGATGGCACTCTCTCAATTAGTAACTCCGGATCCTATGGCTTCATCATCCGTGATTTTAGGGGATATCCGCTTTTCTACGGCTAAGGGCCTTGCCCTGCATCTTCGGTTGCTAGTTCTGAATGCCTTGGACTATGGTATGGGATTTCAGCAGCCCAAGAACTGAACCTAACAAACATTGAAATTGAAGGTGACAACCTCACCATAATAAATAGTCTTAAAGGTGTTGGGAAGCCTACTGGAGACTCTGATATATATGATTGTCTCGGACAGTCTAGTCTCGCTAAGTTTCTTTGTTTCCGCCGAGATTCGCCATGTCTATCGGGAGGTTAATCAAGTAGCGGATCGCTTGTCGCATCTGATCTATGATCTCCACAGTTCAATCGCTTTTGGTGATTCTCTACTTCGAAGTTTCATCCGTAAGGATGCTCTTGGCTTCTAGGGTCAATCCCCTTAGCCAAATTGTTTCCATTTCAAAAAAAAAAACCAGGAATAACAATTTCATAACTAATGGTATGGAGAAAACATTGACACAAGTGCATAATTATAAGACGATAAAAGTACATTTTCATCGCAAAAGTACATATTTGACGATGAATGATTTCATGTTGAAAGACTATTTGCCGATTGAGAAAGTATTAACTTCTTCGTTAGTAGTATGAGGAAAAACTATGTCCTGAGTGCAAAATTTTAAGGTTACAAAAATGTAAATTCATCGCAAAAAAAAAAAACATGTTTGTTGTATTAATACGGGTTAAAATAATGAAAATCAACACTGAAAAATCAAAGGCTGTGAAAGTATACATTTCTTGGTGTTTTCTACTTTGTTTATGTAAGAAGGTTGCCCATTAATTTGCTGAATAAATGATATTTTTATTTAAGTTAATCTTTGCCTATGCGGGATTTGAACTCCAATGTTTGTGCACGAGCATATTGCTCTACCAATGGAGCTAATATGCATAAAAATTACACAAAATATTGTTTAACATGGACTATATTCATGTGTATTTAGTTCCCCGATGGCTTTGAGAATAAAATTTGTGTTGTCTGGCAAAATATTAAGTCCTAGAGCGAACTGAGTTGGTTCTGAAGGATTAGAAACAATGACATTCGAGTACACTCTAATATTGTTGCATCCAAAGAGCACAGGGTTTTAGAATTTGGTTGAGGGTGGGGAAGAGAAGAGAACTATCATTACTCAAACATTGAATTATGAGACAAGTACGCAGAAGGGTTGATTCGACGTCTCAACCTGACACTCGGAGCAGTTAGAACACTGATACTTCCATCTTCAGTGCTTACATATATTGACTGACTATCAGAGAAGTATGTTGCATGTCGACCTCTCTCTTGGGGAACCCAGTGCATAAGATAAATTTAAATATTAGTGAAACATTAAGTAAAACCCAACCCTTCAATGCAGCAACGGGTTATGCTTATCAAAAAGATACACGTATTAGGGATGCTTCTGCATTATTAATTAGTTGCTTACCTGCTTCAGGCATTCAAGTTTAGGGGCTTCATATATGGCAATCTGAGTGGAATGAACATCCAACATATGTGTTTGATCTTGATGAAATCGAACTCTTGTGTCGGAAAATGAGTTGCCACCCAGCACTTCTTCTGACTTTTCAACACGCATGCATGTCTTTAGCTAGAAAAGAGAAGGTTCACAACCTGTTGATGTCACAATCATCCAAGATAGGAAGTGACGGTGAAAGCCAAGCAACTATTTGGAGTTCCTCCTTGAAGACTAAATCAGGTCATTGTCGCTAGAGGTGCCCGTTGATACATTCAACCGTTATTGGGATATCTTGATCGATTACCCTTATATCCGCTGCTCTGCTGATCTCATCCGAAGCATATCTGATTTGCCTGATTATCATTCTGTGATCATTAGGCTAAGGTTATAGCTACGGTGAACGTTTTTTCCAAGCTATCACAAGGGGCCATGTTCTGAATTTAATGCCTCAATATGAACACTTACAGAAAACTTTTCAAACAGTTGTGATAACTCCATTCCCTTGATGAAAATCGGAATAAGTTTCAAAGGCTTTGACAAGTCAGTTTATGTCAAAGGTCTTGAAGTTACAGCTGTGTTGATAAAACACGAAACCTGTTCTATATGATATTATGCTCGAATATTATTTTATATTATTATATGCTTCCAGATATTTTAGTCTAACTTTTCAGGAAGCTTTTCGAATATGATTTCCTTCCTTAAAGCTCGAAAATTAAGAAGGACACAATCGGAGATCATGGCTTCAAACTTTCCAAGTATAGAAGATATCGAAGATGGTCATGATCAGCCTAGCCGTTGAAGAGAAGATTCTTCTTTAGAGGCGCCGATTTGTTCTCTATAAAGGAAAGGAAGAAGAGAAGACAACAATACATTCTTTGAACACAAGCTCTCATTCGTACTAAAGCCTTCAAGTGAATTTTGTCTTCTTCGTGTGCTCTCTGCTAGTTCTTAAGAGTCTGTTATTTCATTTCAAAGCATTTGAGAGTTACACAGTGACCTTATAGGATATATTTCGAGAGAGTGTTATACTCGAGAGTTTTGTAACTCAGGAAGTGAACACTAGGCGATTGATTCACTAAGTGTAAGAGGATTGTACTAGATAGCTGAGAGAGGTGGGGCTCTTCTAGATTGGTCTAGGACTCCAAGGGAACGTGAGTTGACTAGATTGCAATTGTATAGGAGAGAGGCTTCTTGGTGAGCTACTAGGATCCTAAGTCTTGTGAATCAATAAAAGCCGGTTGAATCCTAGGGTTGTGGAAGAACCCTAGGCGGGGACATAGGCCAAGTTCGTGTCGAACCTCGTAAACAACTCATTGCGTCCTTTACTTACTGTTTTACCTTATTTCCGCACTCGGTTCAAATTATTTAACTTTGTGATTCAGGTTTTCAGAGAAAAGACTAAGTCTAATCTCAAAGGGCTTTGCACGAGCTTCAAAAGTCTTGAGACTATCTGCGAAAAATCGGCATACTCTATTCAACCCCCCTTCTTAGAGTATCTTTATATTACTTTGTTTTACATTATCGAACCTTCAATTGGTATCAGAGCTTTACTCACTGCTTTCGATATAACAATCTTGTGAGTTTTTTATCATGTCTGGTGAAGCAAGCGAAGGATTTGCACAGGGAAGGCCTACCAGTAGACCACCACTCTTTGTAGGAAATAACTTTGTTTTACATTATCGAACCTTCAATTGGTATCAGAGCTTTACTCACTGCTTTCGATCTAACAATCTTGTGAGTTTTTTATCATGTCTGGTGAAGCAAGCGGATGATTTGCACAGGGAAGGTCTACCAGTAGACCACCACTCTTTGTAGGAAACAACTTTGTCCACTGGAGATCATTGATGAAGATGTTCATTATAGATCAAGATCTGGAACTTTGGAACATTATAGAGAATGGTCCGAAGGTTCCAGAGAAAGACGGACCAAATGGAACCAAAATTGCAAAGAAGGAGTCTAAATATATCCAAGCGGATCTTAAACTCGCCTCCAAAAACTACAGGGCTATTAACTTACTTTATTGTGGTCTTAGCACTGATGAGTTTAATTGTATTTCATCTTGTAGGTCAGCTAAAGAGATTTGGGACAAGCTGGTCGTCACCTATGAAGGAACCAGCCAAGTAAAGGACACCAAGATCATTATCTTCCTTTGAAAGTATGAGCTTTTCAAAATGAAGTCTGATGAGTCTATCAAGGCCATGTTCACACAATTCACGGAAATCACCAACAACCTTGACTCTCTTGGCAAGAGCTTTACGAACGTTGAGAAAGTAAGGAAGATATTGAGGTGCCTCCCAAAAGATAAGTGGGGTCCTAAAGTAACAGCCATAGAGGAAGCCCAAGACCTCACCACTCTACCCCTCGATGACCTTCTTGGGAAACTGATCACGCATGAGATGATCCTTAATGAAGACGATGGAGAACTTTCAGCAAGCACTAAGAACTTGGCGCTCAAGTCTAAGAAGGATGAGCCCAAAGATGGATCTGATTCCGAAGATGAGGATGACGATGAGGATGATCCTTGTGCTCTTATCATAAGAGGCCTCGCTCGAATCCTCAAAATGAAGAAACAATTCAACAACAAGGATGGATCAGAGTCTTCTAAATTTCGAGGTAAGTCTCAATGCAACAAATATGATAAGAAGACTAAACCTTTGTCTTGTTTTGAATGTGGTGAAACAGATCATCTTGTAAAAGATTGCCCTCAAAAGACGAAGAGACAGTCCAAGAAGGGTGATAGATGGAAAAAGAAAGCCATGGTGGCAACTTGGAGTGATTCTGACTCTGACTCCGATGATGAAAAGGCCCATGTCTGTCTTATGGCCTCAAGAGATGAATCCCACGATGAGAAGCTTGAGGTAACTATAAGAGAACTTATGGCAAGTCCAAAAGAGGTATTATCAGAATTCCTTTCTAATATGATTGCCAATGAAGAGAAACTTATTGCCCAGACTAACACTCGTATTAAGAAAAGTGTGGATCAGGGAAGAACTATTGATGATCTGTCTATGAGGGTCAAAAGTCTTGAAGCTTCTTATTCAGGTCTTGACATTAAAGTCAAGACTCTTGACCCAAAGAAATCTGAACTCAAGCAAGATCTCTCCTCTCTAAGAAGTGAACATCATGACTTAGAGAACGAGAAGATCTCCCTAAATAATAAGATTCAAGACCAACAGACAACCCTCATAAGTTTTACCAAATCCAAAGGCACTCTTGATAGGATGTTGGGTGAGCAACAAAGTTCTCTAAACAAAAGTGGTATTGGTTACAATCCAAAATTTTTAAAGAAGCAGCACATTATCACTTTTGTAAAGGCAAAAGGAAGCAGAACCTCTCCTATATGTCACAATTGTGCTAGAAAGGGACATGTAAAAGAGACCTACCCTTATAGAAGAAATGATCCACCTATTATTCGCAATACATTTCCTGTTTATTTGAGAAAAGAACGGATAACGCAAGTTTGGGTCCCCAAAGACACTATTTTACCAAATATGGTTTATCCCAATAATGGATCTAAATTTGCTTATTGGTCTAGCCACAAAGGTTGATGTTTGTTTTACAGGAGATCACCAAGGTGAAAGAGTAAAAATGGATTATTGATAGTGGATGCTCGAGGCATATGAGTGGAAGGAGTTCTCTCTTTCACGATCTAAAGAAGCAATCCACTGGAACAATCAGTCTTGGTGACAAAGGAAAGTGCGACATCGTTGGTATCGGTAGTGTTGGGAGTGATTCCAACCATAGTATTAAAAATGTCTATCTTGTAAATGGTTTGAAGTATAATTTGCTTAGTGTATCTCAATTATGTGATAGTGGCAATGATGTCAGATTTAACAAGAAAAGATGTCTAGTATGCAGAGAAGATACAGGTGAAGTTGTTCTGACTGCATATCGTTACAACAATATATATGCTGTAAATGCTGAGCAAGTGGCACAAGGAAGCTTAACCTGTCTAAAGGCTTTGACAGACGATCCAAAGCTCTGGCACAGGAGACTCGGTCATGTGAGTCCACATACATTACAGAAGCTTGTGTCCAAAGGGCTTGTAAGAGGGCTACCTGATATGGACTTCAAAGGTATTGATATGTGCAATACATGCACACGAGGTAAACAAACACGTAGCTCTTTCAAACCCAAAAAGGTTGTAAGTTCCTCTAGACCCCTTGAACTTTTACATATGGATTTATGTGGTCCTATGCGAGTCAAATCTCCCAATGGTAAAAAGTACATGCTTGTTGTTCTTGATGATTTTTGTAGATATACTTGGGTTGCATTTTTAAAAGAAAAATCAGAGGCCTTATTTGAGTTTTCAAAACTTTGTAAGGAGTTGCAAACTTTAAGAAACGAGCCCATAGTGTCAATTCGAAGTGATCATGGTAGGGAGTTTAATCAACTTCAGTTTGATTTGTTTTGTTCCAAATATGGCATCTCCCATAACTTTTCTGCTCCTAGGACACCTCAACAAAATGGGGTTGTGGAATGAAAGAACCGCACCCTAGAGGACATGGCCAGGACTATGCTTTTAGAAAATGCATTACCTAAAACCTATTGGGCTGAAGCTGTTAACACAGCTAACTATATTTTGAATTGTTGTCTTATTCGTTCCATCTTAAAGAAAACTCCTTATGAACTTTTCAAAGGCCGCAAACCACTTATATCTTACTTTAAACCTTTTGGTTGTACTTGTTTTGTTCATAACAATGGAAAAGATAACCTTGGGAAATTTGATGCGCGTAGTGATGAAGGTATATTTCTTGGCTACTCCACAAGTAGCAAAGCTTATAGAATCTTCAATAAAATGACCCGATTAGTTGAAGAAAGTATACATGTTATATTTGATGAATGCAATGACGGTTCTTTGAGTGAAAGTGTTGCATATATAGATCTTAACATCCATGCAGAGAACGAGGAAGGTAATGATACTGCCACCAAGAACACAAAGAAGAGGAACATGTAGGAACAGATTCTCAACACTGAAGAATTGGCCCAAGGTGTTGAAGATTCGTCAAAAGCCCTTGGTGTCCAATCCAATAGTGTTGAGACGTCAGAAACTGATGTAACTGAACCTAACAGGACCACGGAGTCAGATGTACCACAAATCAATCCTGCTGGTGTGACGAATCAAGGAGCTGAGACTAGCAAAAGAAAATTCAAATACTCCTCATCACACTCTTTAAAGGATATCATTTCTGACCTTACATCTAGTGTTCAAACTCGTTCTAAACTTAAAGATCTTTGTTCTTTTCATGCGTTTGTTTCTCTTATAGAACCAAAGAAGGTAGATGAGGCCCTTCAAGAGCCAGATTGGATCATTTCTATGCAAAGTGAGCTTAACGAATTTGAAAGGAACAAAGTCTGGACCTTGAAGCCTAGGCCAAAGCATCAATCAGTCATTGGCACACAATGGGTATTTCAAAACAAGCTAGATGAGAATGGTAAGATCGTGAGGAACAAAGCAAGGCTTGTTGCTCAAGGCTACAATCAAGAGGAAGGTATTGACTACGAGGAGACCTTTGCTCCCGTAGCCAGGCTTGAAGCCATTCGCATTTTACTAGCATTTGCATCTTTTATGAGCATAAAGTTATATCAAATGGATGTCAAGTGTGCTTTTCTTAATGGTTTCTTAGAAGAAGAAGTTTATGTGGCTCAACCCCCAGGTTTTGAAATTATGGAATTTCCTAATCATGTTTATAAACTAGGCAAAGCGCTTTATGGTTTGAAACAAGCCCCAAGAGCTTGGTATGAGCGCTTGTCAAAATATCTTTTAGAAAATGATTTTAAAAGGGGGTTAATCGACAAGACTTTTTTTATCAAGACCAAAGGAAATGACATTTTGGCTGTTCAAATATATGTTGATGATATATTGTTTGGTGCTACTAACACATCTTTGTGCAGGGAATTTTCTGACATTATGTGCAGTGAATTTGAGATGAGCTTGATGGGTGAACTCAACTTCTTTTTGGGATTACAAGTTCATCAATCTAAGAAAGGGATCTTTGTCAACCAAAGCAAGTACACCAAGGATCTCTTGAAGAAGTTCAATATGGATCAATCCAAAGCAGCCAAGACACTCATGAGCTCAACATTATTTCTTGATCAAGACAAGACTGGAAAGAGTGTCAATCAAAAGGAGTATCGAGGAATGATTGGATCTTTACTATATCTCACAGCTAGTAGACCTGACATCATGTTTAGTGTTTGCATGTGTGCTAGGTTTCAAGCTGATCCTAAAGAATCTCACCTCGTAGCTGTGAAGAGAATCTTTCGATATCTCAATGGCACTAAGGAGCTTGGCTTGTGGTACCCAAAGCAAAAAGATTTTACATTAATCGGGTATTCTGATGCAGATTTTGCAGGCTATAAGGTGGATAGAAAGAGCACGTCAGGATGTTGCCAATTCTTATGAGCATCCTTGATCAGTTGGCATTCAAAGAAACAAAACTCAGTTGCTCTATTCACTGCTGAAGCCGAATACATAGCAGCTGGAGCATGTTGTTCCCAAATCCTTTGGATAGCTCAACAAATGAGAGATCTTGGCATCAACCTCAAAGGTATTCCCATTAAGTGTGACAATACAAGTGCCATATCAATCACAAAGAATCATGTTCAACATTCAAGGACCAAACATATTGATGTAAGACATCACTTCATTAGAGATCGTGTTGAAAAAGGTGATGTGTCCATATCCTTTATTTCTACTGATTATCAATGGGCTGACATTTTTACTAAGCCTTTAGAAGAGGACAGGTTCACCTTCATTAGACGTGAGATTGGAATGCTTAACAAGTATGCACTTTCGTAGGGGGGCTTTCCCTTTACGAAAGATAAATTCTACTCAGTGTCAAGACCTTTGAGAATTATGTCAAGGTGTGTGCTCTGAATAGTAGAGAACAGATATCGGATCATATATTTGGTTAATATCTTCTTAGATATTTGATCAAATATAGTTTTTAATGGATTTTAAACTTCTTTATATATATCACTTATGTTATTCGAGTATGTGTTTTAATTTTGGAAAAGATATTTTCGTATTACTTTCCCTCCTTTTTAAAATTGTGAGAAGAAGGTTTGAATTTTGAATTTGAAATAGTTTCAAAATGGCAATGTTATGATTACCATCATTGAAACTCTAAACCCTTCCCATCAACTCCATTATCTCACTCTACTTAAACCCCAAACTGTACCCGATTCTCTCACCACTTCAGACTTATCTAAACCTTTCCAATTCTCCTTCTCCTTCAACCTCTCAACTGTTCTGAAACCCTAGCCGAAAATCTCCATGGCTCCCAAATCAAAGAAAGCCTCCACACCCAAACGTCTTGGCACCACCCCCAAGGAACGCCAGTCCACTGCTACTTCTCCTCAACCAGAACCCACTCCACAAGCAATCGTCCCAGCTACTGTCCAGAGCACCATCGTTGAGAGCACGACTACAGTAACCTAGAGCTCTCAGAAGCGCTCAACGAAGAAACCTCTCAGTGCTAAGCAAAAAGGGAAAAAGAAAATCATTGCTGCGGAGGTGGACGAAGAGGAGGAAGAGGAGGATCTAGATGCGATCCTGGAACGAGATGCAGCAAAGGAAGTCAAGGAATAAGCTCTGAGAAAGAGAAAGGCCGAAGAAGAGGCCGAGCTGGCAAGGAAATTGGCCGAGAGAGTTCGAAAAGAGGCTGAGAAGGAGGTTCCCACTGAGGAGGAACCATAGGAGGAAGAAGAGGAGGAGGACGAGACCGGTGATGACGAGGATGCTGAAAGAGACAACGATGAAGGGTCCGCTGAGGACTCGGGGTCTGAGGACGAAGAGGATGAGGAGCCCGAACCTGTTCCATCTCCTTCTCCTCCTCCTCCTCCCCCGTCTCCAAAGAAGCAGAAAGCCCCAGCAGCTGCCAAACCTCCATCTCCCAAGCGTACCAGGAAGGGCACTCTTATAAGTCTTGAGGCGCCTGCCAAGAGGACTGCTCCCACACAGGCTCGCAGGAAGAATGCTGATCCACCTGCCTACATCCAGGTAAACCAATCATTGCCCTCTTCATGGTTTGAAGATGCTGAAACGGTTGGAAAGTGGGTAGATGAGTTTCGAACTCGTAAGATTTGTTGTTCTGATTTTTTTAGATCTTGCGTTCTTTGAAGCTTTGAATTTGCCATGCATCTCTTCACTCAAACAATCCCATGCCTGGACCCTTCCTAACCTTGAAGTTGTCTATTATCCCCAACTTACCCGCATGTTCTACATAAACCTAAAATCCAAACACAATGCCGACGGTTGGTCTTTGGAATCCGTCGTCAAAGGAGTTAGAATCTCTTTCAACTCCATTGACTTCGCTGATTTCCTTGGCCTACCTAGACCTTGTACACCCTCTCCTGAAAACCCCACGAAAGAACAGTGCATCGCCCTTGCCCGATCCAAATATCTCCTACTCGAAGCATCCAACAGCACCTCAAAACAGCTTACCCACTCATCCCTTACCCTAGAGGCAAAAATTATTTTCAACATCATTGTGTGTTGCCTCCTACCCCGCTTAAACTCTGGCTCTCTCCTTACCGATAATGCCATGATCCTTTTATACCGCATCTTAAACGGCCTTGATCTTGATCTGGCCAACACTATTCTCTGATCCATGGCTCACGCTAGAAATGCCAGAAAAGGAACTCCCCTCCCCTTTGCCACCCTTTTGACCCATATCTTCAAAGCTTCTGGAATCAATTTAAAAAATGAAGAACAACAGCGTCATATGGGTAAGTTTGACTCCAAGAGCTTTGAGAAGATAGGCATCACTCGGTCCTCCCAAGGGACTTGGAGTCTTGCCTCTTCCTCAAAAGCTCTTCCCACTGCCTCAGCCATTGATGAACGCATGGACAACCTAGAGTTGGGCTTGGAGGAAGTTCGCCTGGATATCAAGAAGTTGCACAAGGAGTTTATGACGGAGATGACCGGGGTGTCCAAGCTGTTGCAAGGTCTAAGGTCCCTGCTCATGGATGATGCTTCGGACGATGAAGCTTAACCTTATCCTACCCTACCCTAACCCCGAATCTGAAACATTGCTGGTTTTTAGAAACTGTTTCAAAACTTTTTGGTGACTGTTTTACCTCCTCCTTTTTTTGAAAGACAAAGAGGGGGAGATGATCTGTTGTGGTTTAGACGTTGAAAACTTTTTTAACTACTATGAAGGTCTTGGAAGACCTTGTTTTGTTTTCTGTTGGATGTCTTTCATGTTTAAAAATTATGATCCAATATTCGTCTAACCCATGCAGGTACTTAGTCCGATGCTGCTTATACTTTATATGTTTGACTAAGTTGCATGGATGCACATGTTTTGTCTTTCATCACTGGGGGGATTGATAACTCCACTCCCTTGATGAAAATCGGAATAAGTTTCAAAGGCTTTGACAAGTCAGTTTATGTCAAAGGTCTTGAAGCTACAGTTGTGTTAATGAAACACGAAACCCGTTCTCTATGATATTATGCTCGAATATTATTTTATATTATTATATGCTTCCAGATATTTTAGTCTAACTTTTCAAGAAACTTTTCGAATATGATTTCCTTCCTTAAAGCTCGAAAGTTGAGAAGGACACAATCGGAGATCATGGCTTCAAACTTTCCAAGTATAGAAGATATCGAAGATGGCCATGATCAGCCTAGCTGTTGAAGTGAAGATTCTTCTTTGGAGGCACCGATTTGTTCTCTATAAAGGAAATGAAGAAGAGAAGACAGCAATACATTCGTTGAACACAAACTCTCATTCGTACTCAAGCCTTCAAGTGAAATTTGTCTTCTTCGTGTGCTATCTACTAGTTCTTAAGAGTCTGTTATTTCATTTCAAAGCATTTGATAGTTACATAGTGAGCTTATAGGATATATTTCGAGAGAGTGTTATACTCGAGAGTTTTTGTAACTCTAGAAGTGAACACTAGGCGATTGATTCACTAAGTGTAAGAGGATTGTACTAGATAGCTGAGAGAGGTGGGGCTCTTCTAGATTGGTCTAGGACTCCAAGGGAACGTGAGTTGACTAGATTGCATTTGTATAGGAGAGAGGCTTCTCGGTGAGCTACTAGGATCCTAAGTCTTGTGAATCAATAAAACCCGGTTGAATCCTAGGGTTGTGGAAGAACCCTGGGCGGGGACGTAGGCCAAGTTCGTTCCGAACCTCGTAAACAACTCATTGCGTCCTTTACTTACTGCTTTACCTTATTTCCGCACTCGGTTCGAATTGTTTAACTTTGTGATTCAGGTTTTCAGAGAAAAGACTAAGTCTAATCTCAAAGAGTTTTGCACGAGCTTCAAAAGTCTTGAGACTATCTGCGAAAAACCGGCATACTCTATTCAACCCCCCTTTAAATTATCGAACCTTCAAGTTGTATTGTAATTTTTTTCATTAAAATATATTTTACAGTAATACGCATAAAAAAATTTTAACCAAAACCCAACCTTTAATGCCCCAAAGAATTTAAATCTAATCAATACATTAGAAGAATTTTACTTTTTCTGCCTAAAACGAATCACAAATAGAACCAATCTGCATACATGTGTTAATCCATTTTGAATTCCTTATACCAGTGCAAAATCATCTTTCATCTAGAGTATTTCAATAAGCCATCGGGGAACTAAATACACATGAATAAATTATCTTTGTTAACATTTTGCCTGTCAGCACAAATTTTATTCACTAAGCCATCGGGGAACTAAATACACATGAATAAAGTCCATGTTCAACAGTATTTCGTATTTCGTATTTCCTACTTCCTGGTTTAGGCAAATGTCATGTTTAGATGAGCCTAGATAATCATCCCGTGGAAGATAACATGAGCATAAAGAAAGAGGAATAATTCCATTTTCAATAAAACGAGGACACAAAATGAAAATTGAACTGATGCTTACTTTACATACCTCTGTTGGAAGCAATTACCTCGGAATTTAAGATTGGACCTACTGATTCTCTTTTCATGCACTAGCATTATCCTTGCTAGCTTCAGAAGCGGTTGTAGCAGCTGCAACTCATTTAATTGCGAAGTATTGGTCCTGTCAGCATGAGCAAGGTTCTTGGCAATGGATGGGTTCCCCCACTTCTTTCTCCCGGATAGTACTGTGAGGGAACAACCAGCTGTCTCTAGCTTCTCTTTCGTAGATGATAACATATCGTAGAAATAGAAAAGTATGAAACTGTGGATAACTTTTTTGACCAAACTGAGTAGATGTAAACTTTAAGAGATAGAAGGATCTAAAATTAGCCCTAGGAGATACAACACACCAGATACTCACAAATCAAAAGGAACACAAAAATCAGCAACCATGTCTACAAATCAACTACCATAGAGATCAAACACAATAATGAACTCACCTAGGCATTTCACCAAACACCTTAGGCGCGCCAAATATGTTTAGCGACGAAATATCACTTTCAACAAACACCTTAGCTTTTTGTGACGATGTTTCAACATCCACTTAAAAAGGAATCATATTTTCTCTCTAAATATGTTTAGCGACGAAATATCACTTTTCAACAAGGAAACAATTCTTCGCTAATAACCCTTTCTGTTATAGTGTTTACTACTTCTAGTGCTTATAGTTGGCTTCTTCCCTCTTGTGCTCCTGGACCATCATAGTGCAACGCTCAAGACTTAGTTGGGATCCCTAGTCGCCCTTGAACACGATCTCATTCCTTCGTGTCCAAATCATCCATAGCGCTGCAGTGAAGTGGTTACTCTAACCGACGCCTTCCTCCCTGATGACCTTTGAGAGAATGTTGCATCTAATCCAGGTAGAAAACGATTGGCAAAGAACTCCTCCCTCCTCTTCTCCCCAAGGACATGAAACCATAAACCTTTAGCAGCATTGTAGTCTCTAAACAAGTGAATAAGGGACTCGTTGAAAAGAGAGCAACAAGGTGATATACTCGGGAACTCCCTGAGCTAACAGGATCGACGACAAGCTTCCTCCATTATTTGAAGGAATAAACTTTCTCCTACTAACCGGATATGTATGACAAAATTTGCAGGCCTCTCACCCTTGAAGCTCTCATACTTGATCTCAATCCTCTTAGAATCACACTTCGAGGATCTCAACCCTTCGACACCTTCTCCTCTCACTAGGGTGTCTCCCTCGGCATCTCACCAAAGGGTTTTGTTTTTAGCATCTCATCAAAAATATGATCCTTAACTCGAAATCAAAGGAAGCAAAATGTGCTCAACTTTTCCCTCAAAATTTCAACTTGTATTAGAAAATGTCAAGCCTTACAAAATATATATGAGAAAATTCTTGCGTACTAAGTGTTTACAACCAATGTGTGACATTTTTTATAGAAAAATGAAGGAAAAATCTATTAGCATAGATCACATCATCCTCTCCTCCTTTAAATTAGAATATTCATCATCGAATCTTACGTTGCCCTTCCAAAAGGTACGATATGCCCATGTACATTGGATCTGCATAAGATATCGACGATCAGTCTCACAAAAGCTCTTGAATCTACATGGCCCTTCCAAATGGTACATTACGCCCCTATACGTTGGATCTGCGTAATGCTCTTCAATTGTTGGTTCGATGATGGTTCTGATGGGTTGTGCCGAATGATTGTGACGACTGCACAAAAAGTCTGAGGAACTCTTGTCGGAAGCTCTGATACTGCTTGATGTGCTCAGAACTCTTCAAGCCAGCAGAATCGATGATGATGTTCCTCCATTATTTGAAGGGATAAACTTTTCTACTAGTAACCAAATATGTATGACAAGATTCGAAGGCCTCTCACCCTTGAACCTCTCACACTCGATCTCAATCATCTCAGAATCGCACTTTGAGGATGTTAACCCTTTGACACCTTCATCTTTCACTAGGGTGTCTCTCTCGACATCTCACCAAAGGGTTTTGTTTTTAGCATCTCACCAAAAACATAATCTTTAACCTGGATCAGAGGAAGAAAATGTGCTCAACTTTTTAGTCCAAATTTCAACTTATATTAGAAAATGGAAAGTCTTGCAAAATTTATATGAGAAAATTATTGCCTACTAAGTGTTTACAACCGATGTGGGGCATTTTTTTTTTAGAAAAATAAAGGGAAAATCTATGAGCCTAGATCATATCACAAGGACACAAGTCAGAGTTACCAATATGTCTTCGGACCCGTTCTGTGTTAGTGAGAATCTCGCCCTTGCTAGCCATCCAAGTCAGTGCGTGAACTCTATCGTTGACCTCCAACTTCTAGATTTTCGTGAAGAACGTCAAGTTCATCATCTATAAAACATCCACTTTGCAAATAGAATCGTAGCCTGAGCTAACCATGTAATCTTCATATTCCCTCATGCCCCAGCAAAGCACATCATCTCTGTCAAAGACAATCAAAGTCGTGAACTTGAGGAGAGAGGTAGGAGGAAGCAAAGGCGCTAGCTTACTCCAATCCCATCCACTCACATGGATCCAGTACTCAGAGACCATCACATGCTCCCATTGGTGTCCCTCCAGCATGCCCATCGTGACATTGAGGGCATCTTTTCATATGTCACCCCAAAAGCGGATACTTAGCACATTGCCCAAACACCATCTTAGATTTGGTCTCAAAACAATACTAGAGGCTTTCTTGATGCTCTTCCAAGAATAGGATGCCCTGAAGGAAGACCCCAATGCCTTATTCACATACTTATGTTGAAGAATATCACTCAACATTCCTTTGTCCTCAATCAAGAGATGCTAACCAGATTTAGCAACGAGAGCCAGATTGAGCTCCGTCATCCTCTCTATCCAAAGACACCCCCCCTCCCCCAACGCTCTTGGTCCGGTGACTTCATCCCAAGCCACTTTATGCAATCGCCGCTTCTCCTAAGAGGAACCCCAAATAAAATTCTTGTAGTTCCTCTTCAGTTTCTTATACGTTTTCTCTGGCAGAAGCAAGGAAGACATAGTATATACCGGGAGGCTAGTAAAGACGGACCGAGTTAGCGTAACTCTACCAGCAAAACTAAGCAGATGCACCTTCCAGCCAGCCATCTTGGCAGAAAACATATCCAAGATCGGATCGAAAGTACCACTCATGACCAGAGCTAGCAATTCGGGTTATCCAGTCGGGTTCGGGTCGATCACATTCGGGTCGGGTTACTGATGAGTCGGGTCAACTCGGTCAAAATTTCTGTTTGGGGCTTGGTCAGGTCGGGTCGGGTCGGATTCGGTCAAAATAAAATTTAGATTGGTCGGGTTTCGGTCAGAATTGGGTTGGACCAATTTGGGTTTTCGGTCAGAATCGGGTCGGTATCGTTCGGGTTTTGAGTCGATCTCATTCAGGTTTCAAGTAGAAGCGGGTCTACATTTATTTCAAACTTTTAATTATTTGGGTTGAATTTATTGAATCATGTTCGTTCGGGACTTTCGGGTAATCAATTTTATTAAATTGAATATCTAATTCGGGTATTTCAAAAAGTGATTTTAGTAAAATTAAATGTGATTCAATATATAATCTACTCATTGACTCGTAAGCTACTAAGCTCATTCTATTCATCATTACTTTCATTGAAATTATGCAATATATTGTTATCAAAATCATACTTGATTCCCTATCTAAAAGATAATTCACGTTCTTGGTGTAATTGTTATTTGTGTCTTTGAAAAAGTAGTTTTCAAATAAAATCATATATGATTAAAGTTATAATATCCTCATTGTACTCATCTTTTAGTAATTAGATTATTACATAATTTATAAATCATAAACTTTTGGTAATTTGATCGATCATTTTATTCATTACAAATGAAATTTTATAAAATAGAAGGGAATGAAAATAAGAGGAGTGAAATTTTATTGGGAGAGAATGAAATTTCATATGAGAGAAAGGAAAGAAATATAGGAGGAAAATGTAAAAGTAAAATAGAAGGGAAGGGAGGTAATGGAATTTTTATTGGAGGGAATGGATGAAAATATAGGAGGGAAATATAAATGTAAAATAGGAGGGAAATATAGGAGGGAAATTTTATTGGGATTTGAGAGGGAATAAAATATGAGGAAATGTAATTTTATTGGGAGGGAATGAAATTTAATAATAGAGAAAGGAGGGAAATTTCATTGATATTCGGGTCGGGTTGGGAGTCGGGTCGGGTCGAAAGTCGAGTCGGGTCTGGTTTGAGTCGGATCCGGGTTGAGTCGGGTTTGCCTGTGTTCGGGTGAATTCGGGTATCGGGTCAATATCGGTCGGGCTCAGTTTCGGGTTCGGGTTATGCATAACGCTAAATTTTCGGATTCGGTCGGGTTTCGATTCGGGTGAGTCGGTTGGGTTTCTCGGGTCGGGTCAAATCTTTTCAGCTCTACTCATGACCCTCTTGTGCAAGATCAGGATCCCGGTAGTTTCCCAAGTTATTAGTGGCTTCAATCCCACTATCCTCTTGGATTCTGGCTCTCGGAGATGTGTTAGCATTCCTCGAGACAAACACCTTAAATTTTTTAAGGCTCACATTCTGGTCGAAACTCTTACAGAATCTCTCTAGGTAGCTTCTAATGATCTTAACTTAGGCAATCCGCCTTCGCAAAAAGAAGGATGTCATTCACAAAGAAGAGATACGAGAGCATAGGTCCGCCCCTAGCAATTCGGATGGGCCTCCAATCTCCACAATCCACCTTTTCAGTGATGATATGGCTCAACCTTTCCATACACAAAATAAATATATACAGTGAGATCCAATCACCCAGTCGGATGCAACGGGTATGGGTGAATTGAGAAGAGACCTCACCATTACAAAGCACCTACATCCTCGGAGTTCGAATGCATTCCCTAATCCCCCCAATCCAACATTGTGGCAGCCCCGCTCAAACAAGAGTTTCCTTGATGATATCACAGCTCAATCTATTGTAAGCCTTCTCGAGGTCAATCTTTACCTTTTTCTCCCCTGCTTCCTCTTCACAAAATACATGACCTCTTGTGCTATAATAATATTATCCTGAATAAACCTCCCCGGGACAAAACTTCCCTGCATAGGCCCCATCAGCCTCTCCATGAGCGGTTGGAGATGATTCATAAGAACCTTCGTGATATCCTTGTAGATGACATTACACAAGCTGATTAGGCGAAATTGCTTCATACTCTCTAGTTTTCCCACTTTCAGAAGAAGAACAATGAAAGTGTCGTTGACACCCAGTAGCAATCTCGTTGTTTCAAAGAACATCTTAACAAACCGGATAACTGAATCTCCAACAATACTCCAACATTCATGGAAAAAAATTGGTTTCAAATCATCAATCCCTGGTGACTTATCGCCCCCATATCTTTAAACATTTTACGGATTTCCACCCCTAAGAAGGTCCCTTCAAGGGGTCTCCACTCCTCTAGACCAATTTGTGGAAAGAGATTAGGGAGTTGAGGATGAGTGGTTCCCTCGACGTCCCTCGAATAAAGCCCCAAAAAATACTTGAGGGCCAAGCTTTCCAACTCCTTGTCTTCCTCCACTCACCTATCATCCTCAGGATAAAGGCCCTCAATCTCGTTGCGCTTACGTCGAACCAAAGTAGAGGCATGGAAATACTTGGTGTTCTGATCTCCATAGGCGAGCCATTTATCCAGAGACTTTTGAAACCAGAGAATCTCCCTCTGCTCGAGCGTAATATCGAGGTCATCGCGAATTTTCTTCTCCTAGGCAAGCCTGTCTGGGGAGGAGTTGCAAGAAATCTTCCTCCGAGCAGTGCCAAGGGAAGCCATAAGAGCATTTTTGCATGCTTGAATTTTGCCGAAAACATCCTTGTTTCATTTAGTGAGGTCAGCACTGAAGGTTTTGAGGGTTTCTGGCATAGCACAATCCCTTCGCCACTTCAAATCCAACAACTCCGGAAACATCTCATGGGTAAGCCAAGCTGCTTCAAAGCGTAATGGATGTCTTTTCATGTTTTTAAGGATTTTAGGTTTCATATCAATAAGGATAGGACAATGATCGAAAGAATAGTGCGACAAGTGTCGGATCTATCATCTTCCTAACACAAACAACCCTCTAGATTGACAAGGACCTTGTCGAGACGTTTGTGAACAATCCATCCTCTTATAATCACCTTGCTCCACATGAATTCTTGTCTGGAGATACCCAGATAAATAAGACCAAATTCGTTAATTAGGCTCTGGAATATGGGGACGTCATGATGAAAAGCGCCGGATCCCCCACGAGTCTCATCCGGGTTGACAATACAATTGAAGTCTCTTCCTAAGACAAGAGGCCCCGAAATCGCATCCAAATAATCCTTAAGCTTACTCCAGAACGGGGCACACCTTGAGACAGTCGGGGGAGGGGGGAGGGGAATAGGCAACAACCATATGTGCCCGAACCGAACCGTCTAACCAAGAGGCATTGATGAAATCAGCCACCCTCTCATGGATGGTGAGATTACATTTATCCTCATCCCAAAAAAGCCAAACTCTACCTATGAAACCCATGACTTCTATGCGAACACACCCCTTGAATCCTATCTTGTCACACACCTTCTACGCGTTATTTCCCGAGAAATGGGTCTCCATAATAGCCAAAATGTCAATCAAACAACTCTTCTTGATGTATATTATTGCTCTGCCAAGTGTCTTCTTCTCTGCCCCAAAACAATTCCAAAAGAGTATGTTTAATTTATGCCCCATCAACCAAAATAAATGACGATAAAAAAAAAAGTATCAACGAAAGATAAAGATCAGGTGTCTTGTTCGAGGGCGGCGACTTCATCATCTCTACAACCATAAGCATCGACACTTTCTATATCATCGCCATTCTCCTGATTCTTTCCTGCGTCGACATTCTAAAATTTTCCTGAGAGAGTGGTCACGGTGGGGCTAGAAACAATGCTAGACCCGCCCTACCAACCTCGTTGTCCATGAACTTCAACTCCATCCTCGTGGTTCTTTCTAATCTCTTGTGAACATAAAGAGTTGTCCACATCCTCACCTTGAATTACCGGCTTATTAGAGCCCACATTAGCATTAGGTATATTTGACCTACCTTCCTTCGTACCGGCCGTGAAGAGACAGTAAGCCTTAAGGTGCACCAACCGGCTGCACCCGAAGCGGATTCTAGAGATACCCTCTTACTCGAGTAGATAGCTCTCACCTTTGATAAATATCAAACACTTCAACGGATCTTCCAGGTTGACTTCAACAAACACTCTAGAAAAGTTCTCTATGTTCATATAGATCGTGTGGTGCTCCACTTTAATTGGTTTCTCGAGGCCTTTAAAGATTTTTTGTAGGACTTCTCCCTGGTAAAGGATTGTCAGTAGGTCAAGAATCCCGATCCATATAGGGACAGTCTTGTTGGTCTCCGAAGGCTTTAAGTCAAGTGACAAGGCCCTGATAACCAAGCACTTACCGAACACCGAGTCACCGACCAAGGGCCACCCGTAAGAATTCTTAAACTATCTTCCTTCTTCTCTGGATGCACCAGACCATGATAACCTCGAGGGAGATCAATGATCTACAGACTTCCACAATCCTTCCAAATTTCCTTTAGCTTATTGTCCATGATGTGCACAGGAATCTTGGGGCCAAGTATCCTAATGATCAAAGAGTTCTCCCATGCCCCCGTCAAGGCATTCATCACGACGGGAACGATCACAAACAATGGGGAACCATTAAGACCTTCGGAGAATGAGATGGAGATCTTACCGTTGATAAGCTCCTCATGCAATCGCGTTTTATGCTAGACCGTACCCCCCACAAACTTTGTCTCTCCATGTAACCTTACTTTCCGGTGGATTAGCGGCCAGCCTTTTCGAAAACTCCGGAGTGTTCACGGTCCCCCCCCCCCCCCCCCCTCCCCGGTCTGGGCTCTCCGAGAGGAAGGGGATCCAGTGTTGGATCAATAAGCATCTCGTCACTTTAAACGTCCCTTATCTCCTACACAAAAGAAACGTTCTCCTGCGTATTTGTCTTCTCATCGGTTTGGGGGTTCACCGTTTGTTTATTTATTATTAGTACCTAAAGTCTATTGGCAACACATGATTTTCTTTCCATTGGCCACACGTCATGTGGGGGCATGTGCCCCCATGCTATTCTGACGAACCCCATATATATGTTCTCCATGTCGATAACTTCGTTTTGATATGTAATACGCCTTAATCCGATATCCGAGTTAAAAGTTAATTATAAACGTTTGCAAATTGAAGGTATATTAATCACTTAAATCTTATTTTAAGGAGTTACTATGTTTTATATTTTATTTAGAATGATATTTTCACATATTATAATTTATCTCAAGAGTTCTGAAATGAGAGGTTATTACATTACTCATTTCAACAATTATGTAAGAAGTTACAGAAATTCAAAACAGGGAAAATGCAAGATTTGCTATTTTACAAGATATTGTTGATGCATGCTTCTAAAAAAGATCGCCAAATTAGGAATTCACAAAGCTTTTAACTTGGTATATCATCTAATTGAATTGTTTTTACTGAGTGTTACTAGTTACAACAACTAAAATGGAAATAACTTTCTCTGCATATGTATTATCAAGACATATTTGCGCAAAAAGATGAGGAAAAACTTTATCTCTTAGAGTTTGATCTTTTTTGTCAAAAAAATATGTTTTCAAGCGCATTGATAATGAAGTTATCCTTCAACATTTTTAGGGTATTAAAAACCGTAAAATGGATTTACTCCCTTTGTCATCGAGTTCAACTACTTCAACATATAAATCCAACTAACAATGAAAAACTCTTTGTACTATTGACCTCTTTTATTTTGTGTCGCTATTGTGTAGTATTGAAAATTGTGTGTGTTGTATGAATTCGTGTTATTCATTTTTGTATAGTCCATTCTAAAACTTGATATTATCCCGCTATAGATAATCGGATGGCATTAGCATACTTAAATATTTAGCTTAAGTATTATATATGAGGAAGTATAGTATAGGTTATATTATATACTAAAAGTATTAATCTGGAAACATTGGATTTCAGGTCATATACTCGTATTATAATATAAACTATATAATCCTAATGTGTTACACTTATTAATACTTAGAAAAAATGCATGACTGGTATATACTTGGGCCTAAACTGAGCCCAATAAGCTCAGCCCACCTCACTTGGACAGGCTAGGGTCTCTCTCTTGTTAGAGCGAGAGGGATCCAAATGCCGCTTTGCTAGGGTTTGCTTCAAGGACCCCCTCCTTCACGGTCCGAGGAAGACAATAAAGATGAAGAACAACACAAGGAGTTTCTTGCTTTTGCAGCACTGTCTGGCAAAAGATTTGGTCTCCGTCACCGGATTTAAGGGAGTTCTTCGTTTCTTCTACTCTAGATCCCTTTTTGTTCTTGTTCTACCTTGTATCGATCTATTTGTTATTCTTAGATCTATTTTTTTGAGTATGTGCATGCAACCTTATATGTAATATAAAAAAAAACATAGTGGATTGAGGCATGAGTCTCTCCCACTTGAGACTCCGCAGATGTAAAGCTTTGCCTCAAACCGCGCAAACAAATCTTGTGTGTTCTTGCTTTTGGTTTTTCTGGTTTTTAGTTCTTGCTTGTGCTCTAGCTTGCTTCTGAGATTACAATTATCATTTATCACCGGCATGTCCCCACCCTCATCGGGTTCTAGCTCCGTCATTGTTTCAAATCTCATTCACTTTGTGAAAAGAAATTATGGTTAATAATAATAAATAAATAAATAAACAAGAGAGAGAACATCTTATGCATCACAAAAACTCTTAATCAATTATAAAGGAGCACAAAAGCTTGGATATATATGAAAGAATTGAATTGAAACACCAAATCCTCTTGTAGCCATTGTACACCGAATATAGATGTTAGCTTGATGATAATGGAATCAAGCTCACGCACCAATGCTTGCTTTGACTCCACATGAACTCCTAGCATCATCCAAATTATAAAGGAGCAAAATACAAGAGCATTTCCGCCCAAAACTCGGCCAACACCTTCTACTAGCTATTAACGACCTCTATCTTAATCAATTCATCCCCGAGGATAAACCATATTGTTCCAAATGGAGCCTTGATGATCATTTTTCTTGATTCTCTTCACTCCTTTTAATCTTGTGTAAAGCATATTCTTAATCTTGGTATAACCCTGCAATAGATAATTGGATGACATATTCATATTCATACACATAGAAACTAATATTGCATAAGGAAGCACATGAAGAACTATATTTGTAATAAGTATGTGCTTGGCGTATTAATTCAAATATATATATATAGGATTCTAGGTCATATGTTTGTACTATACAAATATATAGTGATATATTACATAGGTCTCCTCATGTATAGTGGGCCCAAAGTCTATTAAGGCCCAATACCTTTGTAATATATATATATATATATGTTTATCAATGAATGGAAACCCTCAAGGAGGACTTTAAATCAATTCTAGAATCCTACATGGTATCACAGTCTTTTCTTCCTCACAGAACCCTAATTTGATCCTCCCGCCCCACCCCTCCTCTTACCGTCGTCGGCGTCGTCTCCTCGTCGACCTCTCCCTCTCGCTTCCTTCCAAAAAAAAATGTGCGACCTTTTCTGTTGCGCCCGCGGCCGCGCACGCGGCATCCACATCAGCAGCGGCCGCTGCGTCACTCGCGACCCTCCTCCTTCGACCACCGCCCCTCGATGGTCCCCGGTGCCTGGCTTCAACCCTCATTGGCTACACTCCGGCTCTCCTACCCTGCGACCTCAGGCCTATTTGACATCGTTTGATCATCGCGTTGTTCCGCCGGATGGGCATCACGCCTTCTCCTCTATGCAGCCGACACCTTCAGACTCTTCTTGTTACATGGACACTGGTGCCACCTCCCACATGACGAACTCCTCAGGTAACCTTTCATCTATTTCTTTTAAGGGTCCTGCACACTCTATTATCGTCGGAAATGGTGGTCGTCTCGCTACTTCGGGGATTGGCCACGCCAAATTACAGACCCCAACCCACCCACTACACCTCAACGATGTCCTCATTGCCCCAAAGATTGTCAAAAACCTTATCTCTATCCGTCGGTTCACTACTGACAACAATGTTTCCCTTGCGTTTGATCCCTATGGTTTCTCTGTGAACCATCTTACTACGGGGGTTACTCGCATGAGATGTAACAGCACTGGGGAGCTCTACCCTGTCACACCACCTCTTGCGTCCAGTCAGTCGTGCCCGGTCGCCCTCTCGGCATCGTCGTCCAGCCTGTGGCATGCACGCCTGGGCCATCCTAATGATGCCGTTCTAGATGTCCTCCGTTCCCAGAGTCTTGTCACCTGTACTAAAGACCCACGCTCTGGTTTGTGCTTTTCCTGCCAACTAGGCAAACATGCCAGACTGCCGTTCCAACGGTCATTGACCTCTACCCTTGCCCCCTTTGATATCATTCATAGTGACATTTGGACCTCTCCTGTGCCTAGCAAGGAGGGTCACAAGTACTACCTCTTGTTTCTTGATGATTACACTCATTACTTATAGGTCTTTCCATTGCATTTCAAGTCCCAAGTGTTTCATGTCTTTGTCAGATTCCATATCTACATCAAAACACAGTTTCACACATCCATCAAATGTTTCCAATGTGACAATGGCCGTGAATTTGACAACAAAGACTTTCACTCTTTCTTTGTCGCAAACGGGATCTCCTATCGCTTGTCTTGCCCCTATACTTCTCAGCAAAATAGAAAGGCTGAATGAATCATCATAACCATTACCAACATGATTCGCTCTCTCCTCTTCCACGCATCCATTCCCCTCTCCTATTGGCTTCACGCCTTAACAACCACATGCTATCTCCTCAACATTCTACCGTCTACTACCCTTCAACATCGCTCGCCAGGTCACGCCCTCTACTTCACTTTGCCTAGGTATGATCACCTTCGTACCTTCGGGTGCTTATGCTTCCCAAACCAGTCCTCCACCGCCCCACACAAGCTTTACCCGCGCTCTACTCCTTGGGTCTTCCTAGGCTATCCATCTGATCATCGCGGTTACCTCTGCCTCGATATCAAGACCCATAAGCTCATTGTGTCTCGTCATGTCTCGTTTGATGAGTCTCGCTTCCCTTTTGCTTCTCCTCCCCTCCCCTCTTCTACACCTCCTCTGTCTTAGTCTGAGTCAGAGTCGTCGTTCCCTCACTTTGTTCTTCCCCAGAGCGCTCCCGGTGCTCCTACCTCTCCCCCTCCCCCACCACTACTCACACACCCGCAGCGTCTCCGGTGTCTTCCGACCCCGTCAGATCGTCTCCATGACGACCGCTCATCACCTCGCCGCTCACCACCATGCCTATACCCCTCCATCAGATCGCCATGTTGTGATGCCGCACCCGCAGCCAATCAACATAACCACCCACACCCTACGTTAAACACACTGGCGGCGCCTGCAGCATGCCTTGCGGCGCCCGCAGCCAATCAACAATGCTCCGCCCCCTTGCCTCCGTCCCTCCCGACTCCCAATCAACCCCTTCCTCCACCTCGACCTCCCTGTCCCCCATCCCCACCTCCCACAAAACAGCCCTCCTCGACCCGAATTGGCAGGCGACTATGCTCGACGATTACAGGGCCCTTACAAAGAATGGTACTTGGGTTCTGGTCCCTCGCCCTCCTGAGGCGAACGTCATTCGTTGTATGTGGTTCTTCCGTCACAAGTTCCGCTCTGATGGGACGTTAGAGCGCTACAAAGCACGTCTTGTGGTCAACGGTCGATCTCAGCAGGTAGGTATTGACTGTGATGAGACCTTCAGCCCCGTCGTCAAGCCTGCCACTATCCGAGTGGTGCTGAGCTTAGCACTGTCACGCAACTGGGCCATTCATCAGCTGGATGTCAAGAATTCTTTTCTTCATGGTCATCTGAATGAGACAGTCTATATGTTTCAGCCGCCGGGATTTGCAGATGTTGATCGCCCCAAGCACGTCTGTCTCCTGAAGCGCTCTCTGTATGGTCTAAAACAGGCTATGTGGGCTTGGTTCCAGCGCTTTGCTTCACATCTGCTACGCTTAGGCTTCATCGGCAGCCGCTCAGATTCTTCTCTGTTCATCTATCGCAGAGGCTCTGACATGGCCTTCCTGTTACTATATGTCGACGACATCATTCTCACCGCCTCTTCTGATGCTCTTTGGATGTCCATTATTTCGCAGTTGAGTGCGGAATTCGCCATGTCTGATCTGGGTGAGTTGTCCTACTTCTTGGGAGTTGCTGTTCAGCATCATGCGTCTGGTCTGTTTCTCTCACAGAGTAAGTATACTGCTGAGATTGTTGCTCGGGCTAAGATGGTCAACTGTAATCCAGTCGCCACCCCTGTCGATACATCCAACAAGCTCAGTGCTCATTCTGGTCCTTTGGTTGATGATCCGACATTGTACAGGAGCCTCGCTGGTGCTCTTCGGTATCTCACTTTCACCAGGCCTGATATCAGTTACACCGTTCAGCAAGTCTGCTTGTTCATGCATGCCCCCAGGGAACCCCACTTTCAGGCCTTGAAGCGGATCATTCAGTACATCAGCGGCACCCTCGAGCTCGGCACCACGATCACTCCTTCTGCTAAGCTTGATCTTGTTGCTTACACTGATGCGGATTGGGGTGGTTGTCCTGACACACGTCGCTCCACGTCTGGTTACTGTGTCTTCCTCAACGATACCCTTGTGTCATGGTCAGCCAAGCGTCAGTCTGTCGTGTCTCGTTCCAGCGCTGAAGCGGAATATAGAGGTGTTGCGAACGTTGTCTCCGAGTGCTCTTGGCTCCGCAATCTCCAGCTTGAGCTCCGTTGCCCTCTTATGAAGGCCACTCTGGTCTACACTGACAACATCTCCGCCGTCTATCTGGCTAGCAACCCGGTCCAGCATCAACGCACGAAGCACATTGAGCTTGATCTCCACTTCGTCAGGGACAAGGTTGCCATTGGACATGTCCGTGTTCTACATGTCCCGTCCTCTTATCAGTACGCTGATATATTCACCAAGGGTTTATCTAGACAGTTGTTCATTGATTTTCGTTCCAGTCTCACTGTACGGCCCCCTCCAGTTTCGACTGCGGGGGTTTGATAGATTACATAGGTCTCCTCATGTATAGTGGGCCCAAAGCCCATTAAGGCCCAATACATTTGTAACCTATATATATATATATATATATATATATATATATATCAATGAATGGAAACCCTCAAGGAGGACTTTACATCAATTCTAGAATCCTACATATAGGTTTAATGTGTTACACTTGTGCCTGAACTATTTTATTTAGGGGTGTTATATAAATGCGAGCTACTCGAGTTCTACTCGGATTCGACTCGAAATACTTGGCTCGATCTTGTTCATATTAAAAAAAAACGAGTCGAGTTCGAGTAGGTTTCCGAGCTCGAGCCGAGCCCAAGACGAGCTTGAACGAGCTCATGAGCTAGCTCGAACTTGGCTCGAGCCAAAAACGGGTAATTTGAGCTCCATGTAAAGCTCGCGAGCCGAATATGAGAAGGATGTTAAGTTCGAAAAAAAAAATGAGGCTCGGCTCGATAAAAAAACGAGTTGACAATGAGCACCTAGGTGTTCGGCTCGCTCGGCTCGAATAACACCCCTAAGTTTATTGAAACATCCACGTATATTTCACACATATATATTATGTTATAGTTGGATACTTTTATACTCTCTGTTTCAAAATAAATGGCACTTTACTATTCAGCACTAAAGTATGAAATTATAAAAAAAAATTGATTAAAAAAATATTATTTTATAGAGTTTTTACCTCATTAAAATATGAGCAGTAAAATCCAAACGACTTTTATTTTGAAATAAAGGGAATAATATTTTGGGGATATTGGCCCATAATTAAGTCCACAACGAAAAACCCTTACCTCGGATACTGTAGCCCAGCTTGGAGCCCTGGAGATCGAGGGTTTTATTAATCAAAATGTTGGGCTTTGAGCTTGGATCCTCTATATAAGGAAACTGTACCCAGTGCTAGGATTGCCTCATTCAATTAGTATCACACCGAGACCGAGGTAAGAAAGAGTGAAAATAGAGAACCTCCACGTACTAGGGTTTGCTACTAGTAGCCTCTCCGGTGAAGATCAACCACGAAGCTTGAAGATCCAGAGCGGATCTCCCACCAAGACTTTGGTCTAAGGAAGAAGACGAAGAATAAGCATTCAAGCTTACTCCACCAGTGAGTACCTTGCTTGTACGGTGATTCTGGCGATAGATTTGGTCTCCAACACCATATCCTGGGGAGTTCTTTCGTCTTAACTCTTAACGCTTCTAGAATCTAAACAAACATAGTGGATTGGGTCTGAGTTCCTCCCTACTTTGAGACACCGCAGATGTAGTTTGACTCGAACAACGTGACCATTCTTGGTGTTCTTGTTTGCATTACAATGTTTGTCGATTTGTGTTCTTAAATCTTAAGTCATGTAGAATAGAGGTATAATCTAAGGACTTGGGATAACACTTGGTAACCATGCTTGGATTTCATCAGTATGTAGCCATGTAGAATAAAGGTATAATAACGAACACATTGGGTGTTTAGCTCAATTGACAAAGTGTATTTATAGGGGAAGTAATGTATTGTGTGTGCGCGGGTTCGATTACCGGTTCCCCCTCTCACCCATATTTCCAATTTTTTTGGTTCCTAGAATTCCCTCTCTCGCCCTAATTTTTTTTTTTATTTATTTTTATTGCCATTTTTTTTGGTTTATTGATTCATTTCTTTTCTTTTTTCATCTTTATTCTATTTACAAAATAAAAATAGTTGGTTAATCCCTAAAAATTTTAAGGAAAAAGTATTATCTTTCATAGGGAATTAATTCTAGAGTGATTTTGGTAGAGGGCCTTTTTTGAATATTCAATTAGCCACTTATCCCCTAAATCAATTTAATTAGTCAACGTTGACCAACCCATTTTGATGCCAACTTTTTTTTTCTTTTTTTTTTTTAAATAAAAAAAAAATTAGTGATGCCATATTTTACCGTTTTGATGCCAAAATTTTACTATATTTTATTTTCACTTTGATGCCACTTTTTTATGTCAATTTTTTGATAATATTTTTTTTACCGTGATGCCATATTTTTGATGATATTTTTTCAAAGTAGTATTTTTGATGACATTTTTTTCTTTAATGTGATACAAATTTTTCAAAATGACATCAGTGGTCAACGTGACATTAGAGTAAACAAAAAATGTCATCAAAGTTTAAAAAAAGTGTCATCCAATAATTTAATTAGAAAAGTGGCATCAGAGTGAAAATAAAATGTAATAAAATCTTGGCATCAAAACGGTAAAATATGACATCACAAAAAATGTCATCAATGTTTTAAAAAAGTGGCATTAAAAAAGAGTCATCCAATCATTTCATTAGAAAAGTGACAATAAGGTGACAATATTTTGATTCCACGTTTTAAGCTCTTATGCCATCAATTATATAAAATTGTCACCATAAAATTTTGGCATCAAAACGGTAAAATATGGCATCACTAAAAATAAAAAATAAAAAAAAAGTTGGCATCAAAAAAAAAAAAGAAAAAAAAAAGTTGGCATCAAAATGGGTTGACCGGTCAACGATTGACCATTGACCGTTTAAGAGGGCTAAGCATGCTAAAAAAACAATTAATGGGCTAAGCATGCTAAAAAAAACAATTAATGGGCCTATCTAGCTAACCAAATATGCTTAAAGGTCCATTTGAACAAAATCCCTCTTAATTCTATTATTGATAATTTAAATATAGATAAAAAAAAATTGATTCATGCTTTTTAAATTTTAACTAAATAGATATAGTGACCAATAGAGGGAAAAAAATTAAAAATTATATGCAAATCCAACCAACCCAAAATTATAATCCTGAATTGTGTCCGGTAACTTGTGTTTGGATTTTAAAACTATGATAATTTAGTTTCTGTTACAATATAGTACATTAGTACGTTAGTATTAGATGACATATTTGATCGATCAACAATATTTTTTTTTAAATATAGTAGAGGACCAACGTTTATAATTTGGCTTAGGTATTATAAATATCAGCTCCGGCGCGCCCTCTCCATTTGGCAACTTTGGGGGGGCCTAGGATAAACTTAATGACCACGTTCATCACTTGTATTGATTGAGCGATTGAGCTTGCTCTCCCGTTGATCATCGGATCCAAGCATCCATTCTAGATCCATATAATGGAGCCGTGCAGGTGCAACGTAACCTAGCAAGGATTATGGTCAATCATGAAATCGAGTAATAGATAGTACTCTTCCGTTCCTAGATACCCTTTTGTTTTTTGACACATTTTTTATGAGTGAAAAACTATATAAAATATATTTTTTTAATTAATTTTTTTTATAATTTGATATTTATTAATAATTATTATTAAATTATATTAAAATTTAATATTTTATAGAGTTTTTCACTCTTTAAAAAGCGCGTCAAAAAACAAAATGACATTTATTTAGCTAAAACCACATCAAGAGATCGAATCTATTTACGGGCCTTTATATATTAACGTCACCCTCAAGTAATCCCGGACCTTAGACCCAATATGCATATGCTAGGGCCCAACTTGTGTATGGTCCAAAATTTTTATAAGGCCCATATCTGTATATAAATAGATATATTAACATATGTCCAAAAATTATAAGATAATTTATGTAGGGTCGAAATTTTATAAAAGGCTTACAAGAAGTTAATTACTCTTTTTTCTTCTTCTTTTTGATTTCGGTGTGTGTTTAATTATTTAAAAATTAAAAATACATACTTTATATTTGGACTAGTGAGTTGCAACCGACAATCAATTGTAATTGATCAATTGATATGTTTAATTGGTTGAAAAAGATAGAAGAAAGTGGTAGTCATTCGCCATGAAATTTCTAATCTATTTAAACAACGCTGCCTAATTTTCAATTTCTATTTAAGACTATATAATTGAAAATTTAGAATGATCAAGGGTTTTCTTTATCTTCTTTAATAAAAGTTAACTAGTATAATCCCTGCACCATGTTGCGGTTTTTATAAACTAAAATTTTAGAAATATAAAAATATATATTATGAAATAATAATAAAAGCTAAAATAAATATCATTACCACAAATTTATTTTATAATTCTCTGAAAAAAAATATTTTTAAAAAATCTCATGCAAAGTATAATACATAAATATAGATTGAACCACTCGGTAATAATAATAATAATAATATCATTTTAAATTTGTTTAAATGAGATTTTTCATAAAAAAAAACTTGATTGGTGGAAAAGAGAGGATTAAGGAGAAGTTGACACATAAACCTAAAGTGTTCTAAATTAAGAGTATATATAGATGGTTAGTAAAAAATGTGATTAGTTTAAAGAGATAAAAAAAGAATAAAAATAATAATTAAAGAAAATAAAGAAATAATTAAAAAAAGGGACAAAAAAACTTGATTGGTAGAAAAGAGAGGATTAAGGAGAAGTTGACACATAAGCCTAAATGTTCTAAATTAAGAGTATATATAGATGGTTAGTAAAAAATGTGATTAGTTTAAAGAGATAAAAAAAAGAATAAAAATAATAATTAAGGAAAATAAAGAAATAATTAAAAAAAGGGACAAAAAAACTTGATTGGTGGAAAAGAGAGGATTAAGGAGAAGTTGACACATAAGACTAAAGTGTTCTAAATTAAGAGTATATATAGATATTTAGTAAATAAATTTGAGTTAAGCCCAATAGTTATATTAGATTGAATTCAATGTTTTGAATTAAGCCCAATGGTTAGTAAAAAATGTGATTGGTTTAAAGAGATAAAAAAGAGAATAAAAATAATAATTAAAGAAAATAAAGAAATAATTAAAAAAAGGGACAAAAAAACTTGATTGGTGGAAAAGAGAGGATTAAGGAGAAGTTGACACATAAGCCTAAAGTGTTCTAAATTAAGAGTATATATAGATATTTAGTAAATAAATTTGAGTTAAGCCCAATAGTTATATTAGATTGAATTCAATGTTTTGAATTAAGCCCAATGGTTAGTAAAAAATGTGATTAGTTTAAAGAGATAAAAAAAAGAATAAAAATAATAATTAAAGAAAATAAAGAAATAATTAAAAAAAGGGACAAAAAAACTTGATTGGTGGAAAAGAGAGGATTAAGGAGAAGTTGACACATAAGACTAAAGTGTTCTAAATTAAGAGTATATATAGATATTTAGTAAATAAATTTGAGTTAAGCCCAATAGTTATATTAGATTGAATTCAATGTTTTGAATTAAGCCCAATGGTTAGTAAAAAATGTGATTAGTTTAAAGAGATAAAAAAGAGAATAAAAATAATAATTAAAGAAAATAAAGAAATAATTAAAAAAAGGGACAAAAAAAACTTGATTGGTGGAAAAGAGAGGATTAAGGAGAAGTTGACACATAAGCCTAAAGTGTTCTAAATTAAGAGTATATATAGATATTTAGTAAATAAATTTGAGTTAAGCCCAATAGTTATATTTGATTGAATTCAATGTTTTGAATTAAGCCAAATGGTTGGTAAAAAATGTGATTAGTTTAAAGAGATAAAAAAAGAATAAAAATAATAATTAAAGAAAATAAAGAAATAATTAAAAAAAGGGACAAAAAAATTTGATTGGTGGAAAATAGAGGATTAAGGAGAAGTTGACACATAAGACTAAAGTGTTCTAAATTAAGAGTATATATAGATATTTAGTAAATAAATTTGAGTTAAGCCCAATAGTTATATTAGATTGAATTCAATGTTTTGAATTAAGCCCAATGGTTAGTAAAAAATGTGATTAGTTTAAAGAGATAAAAAAAAGAATAAAAATAATAATTAAAGAAAATAAAGAAATAATTAAAAAAAGGGACAAAAAAACTTGATTGGTGGAAAAGAGAGGATTAAGGAGAAGTTGACACATAAGCCTAAAGTGTTATAAATTAAGAGTATATATAGATGGTTAGTAAAAAATGTGATTAGTTTAAAGAGATAAAAAAAGAATAAAAATAATAATTAAAGAAAATAAAGAAATAATTAAAAAAAGGGACAAAAAAATTGATTGGTGGAAAAGAGAGGATTAAGGAGAAGTTGACACATAAGCCTAAAGTGTTCTAAATTAAGAGTATATATAGATGGTTAGTAAAAAATGTGATTAGTTTAAAGAGATAAAAAAAAGAATAAAAAGAATAATTAAAGAAAATAAAGAAATAATTAAAAAACGGGACCAAAAAACTTGATTGGTGGAAAAGGGAGGATTAAGGAGAAGTTGACACATAAGACTAAAGTGTTCTAAATTAAGAGTATATATAAATATTTAGTAAATAAATTTAATTAAGCCCAATAGTTATATTAGATTGAATTCAATGTTTTGAATTAAGCCCAATGGTTAGTAAAAAATGTGATTAGTTTAAAGAGATAAAAAAAGAGAATAAAAATAATAATTAAAGAAAATAAAGAAATAATTAAAAAAAGGGACAAAAAAACTTGTTTGATGGAAAAGAGAGGATTAAGGAGAAGTTGACACATAAGCCTAAAGTGTTCTAAATTAAGAGTATATATAGATGGTTAGTAAAAAATGTGATTAGTTTAAAGAGATAAAAAAAAAGAATAAAAATAATAATTAAAGAAAATAAAGAAATAATTAAAAAAAGGGACAAAAAAACTTGATTGGTGGAAAAGAAAGGATTAAGGAGAAGTTGACACATAAGCCTACAGTGTTCTAAATTAAGACTATATATAGATGGTTAGTAAAAAATGTGATTAGTTTAAAGAGATAAAAAAAAGAATAAAAATAATAATTAAAGAAAATAAAGAAATAATTAAAAAAAGGGACAAAAAAACTTGATTGGTGGAAAAGAGAGGATTAAGGAGAAGTTGACACATAAGCCTAAAGTGTTCTAAATTAAGAGTATATATAGATGGTTAGTAAAAAATGTGATTAGTTTAAAGAGATAAAAAAAGATTAAAAATAATAATTAAAGAAAATAAAGAAATAATTAAAAAAAGGGACAAAAAAACTTGATTGGTAGAAAAGAGAGGATTAAGGAGAAGTTGACACATAAGCCTAAAGTGTTCTAAATTAAGAGTATATATAGATGGTTAGTAAAAAATGTGATTAGTTTAAAGAGATAAAAAAAAGAATAAAAATAATAATTAAAGAAAATAAAGAAATAATTAAAAAAAGGGACAAAAAAACTTGATTGGTGGAAAAGAGAGGATTAAGGAGAAGTTGACACATAAGACTAAAGTGTTCTAAATTAAGAGTATATATAGATATTTAGTAAATAAATTTGAGTTAAGCCCAATAGTTATATTAGATTGAATTCAATGTTTTGAATTAAGCCCAATGGTTAGTAAAAAATGTGATTAGTTTAAAGAGATAAAAAAGAGAATAAAAATAATAATTAAAGAAAATAAAGAAATAATTAAAAAAAGGGACAAAAAAAACTTGATTGGTGGAAAAGAGAGGATTAAGGAGAAGTTGACACATAAGCCTAAAGTGTTCTAAATTAAGAGTATATATAGATATTTAGTAAATAAATTTGAGTTAAGCCCAATAGTTATATTTGATTGAATTCAATGTTTTGAATTAAGCCAAATGGTTGGTAAAAAATGTGATTAGTTTAAAGAGATAAAAAAAGAATAAAAATAATAATTAAAGAAAATAAAGAAATAATTAAAAAAAGGGACAAAAAAATTTGATTGGTGGAAAATAGAGGATTAAGGAGAAGTTGACACATAAGACTAAAGTGTTCTAAATTAAGAGTATATATAGATATTTAGTAAATAAATTTGAGTTAAGCCCAATAGTTATATTAGATTGAATTCAATGTTTTGAATTAAGCCCAATGGTTAGTAAAAAATGTGATTAGTTTAAAGAGATAAAAAAAAGAATAAAAATAATAATTAAAGAAAATAAAGAAATAATTAAAAAAAGGGACAAAAAAACTTGATTGGTGGAAAAGAGAGGATTAAGGAGAAGTTGACACATAAGCCTAAAGTGTTATAAATTAAGAGTATATATAGATGGTTAGTAAAAAATGTGATTAGTTTAAAGAGATAAAAAAAGAATAAAAATAATAATTAAAGAAAATAAAGAAATAATTAAAAAAAGGGACAAAAAAACTTGATTGGTGGAAAAGAGAGGATTAAGGAGAAGTTGACACATAAGCCTAAAGTGTTCTAAATTAAGAGTATATATAGATGGTTAGTAAAAAATGTGATTAGTTTAAAGAGATAAAAAAAGAATAAAAATAATAATTAAAGAAAATAAAGAAATAATTAAAAAAAGGGACAAAAAAACTTGATTGGTGGAAAAGAGAGGATTAAGGAGAAGTTGACACATAAGCCTAAAGTGTTCTAAATTAAGAGTATATATAGATGGTTTGTAAAAAATGTGATTAGTTTAAAGAGATAAAAAAAAGAATAAAAATAATAATTAAAGAAAATAAAGAAATAATTAAAAAAAGGGACAAAAAAACTTGATTGGTGGAAAAGAGAGGATTAAGGAGAAGTTGACACATAAGACTAAAGTGTTCTAAATTAAGAGTATATATAGATATTTAGTAAATAAATTTGAGTTAAGCCCAATAGTTATATTAGATTGAATTCAATGTTTTGAATTAAGCCCAATGGTTAGTAAAAAATGTGATTAGTTTAAAGAGATAAAAAAGAGAATAAAAATAATAATTAAAGAAAATAAAGAAATAATTAAAAAAAGGGACAAAAAAACTTGATTGGTGGAAAAGAGAGGATTAAGGAGAAGTTGACACATAAGCCTAAACTGTTCTAAATTAAGAGTATATATAGATGGTTAGTAAAAAATGTGATTAGTTTAAAGAGATAAAAAAAGAATAAAAATAATAATTAAAGAAAATAAAGAAATAATTAAAAAAAGGGACAAAAAAACTTGATTGGTGGAAAAGAGAGGATTAAGGAGAAGTTGACACATAAGCCTAAAGTGTTATAAATTAAGAGTATATATAGATGGTTAGTAAAAAATGTGATTAGTTTAAAGAGATAAAAAAAGAATAAAAATAATAATTAAACAAAATAAAGAAATAATTAAAAAAAGGGACAAAAAAACTTGATTGGTGGAAAAGAAAGGGACAAAAAAACTTGATTGGTGGAAAAGAGAGGATTAAGGAGAAGTTGACACATAAGCCTTAAGTGTTCTAAATTAAGAGTATATATAGAATAGATTGGGCTTAATTCAAAGCATTGAATATAACTATTGATTATCCTAAACTCTTCTAAATTAAGAGTTTATATAGATTATAACATTGTTTAAATGTGATGTGTCATAATCAATAGTTATATTCAATGTTTTGAATTTTTTTTTTTTTTTTTTACAGTAGGCAAGAAGTAGGTGGTCCTTACCGAAGTAAGATGCCACCATGATCATCTTCGCGGATGATGTTACACAGATCCCTAACAGTAGGGAGATTACAAAGCGTACAAGTATCCCTAGATCTAGCTATAAAATCAGCTGGTTTGTTTGCTTCTCTGTAGCAGTGTCTGAATTCTATGCTGTCAAAACTCAAGCTAAGATTCTTGATAAATTCCACTTCCCTCAAGATCTCCCATCTAACGTGACTTCTGTCATTAATGGTCTTGATGACTTCCAGACAATCTCCTTCCACTATGACTCTCTTTAGACCTCTAGCTAAGGCTAGATTTACACCTGCACAAAACGCAGCAGCTTCTGTTTGGATAGCAGATATGGTTGCCGTTTCAGATTGAAGTATATCAATCACAGAACCGTTGTGATCCCTGATGATCACTCGCACTTGGCAATTGCCTGTGGGCTTTAGTGAGCCATCTACATTAATTTTGTAGATAGCCATAGACGGTTTTGTCCACTTCGAGTTGCGTTTCCTTTTCATATTGTGATTTGTTTGGGGGGGTGTTTTTTTGTTTGCTGATTGCCAATCAGCAAGGTCCGATAAAGCTCGAAGTGCTATGTGATAAGATGCTAACGGTTTTTTGTTCCTAAAAATCTGATCATTCCTAGATTCCCAAATTTGTTGCCAGATGAAGGATAGTTCTTCTAAGTCTTTTTTACTATGATTCATGATTAAAAGGTCATCAATATTGTGACAGTAGTTTGGTATCAGTGTTGTGTTTTTTCCTACCAAATGCTCATAGGCAGCTATGGTAGTTCTCGTGAAGGGGCAAAGAAGAAAGAGATGGTTACTGTCTTCATTGTGATTGTCGCAGAGGCAACAATTAGCTGGAGCTCTATTGAAATATTTGTTCAATCAGTCTTTTGTAGCAAGGCTGTCTGATGTTATTTTCCATAAGAGATTTTTAATTCTAGGGGGGAGGTTTAGTTTCCAGATCCACTTGTAATTCCTTATGTTGTTGTTGTTGTTGTTGTTGTGGGTAGGTATTTGTCGTACCGATCTAGTCGAGAATTGCCCGTCAGAGTTGTATTTCCAAATTAGTTTGTCTGAGACATTCCAGGGTGGGATTCTAATTCTGATTATTTGTTTAACAATATTGTTAGGGAAGATATCATGGAGGAGGGGTACATCCCATTCTTTATTAATGTTAAAGAGTTAGTTAACCTTGAGATCCGGGTCCAAATGTTGTTGGTAGCTTGAAAGATTGTGATCAAGGATCCATGGATCATTCCAAACATTTATAGATTCTCCATTCCCTACAATCCAGAGCAGTCCTTGTGTGAATCTTTCTCGGAGATGAAGAAGTCTGCCAAATTGCCAGGAAGTGTTCTGAGCAGATCTCTCCATTAATCCTTCATGTTGGAGATATTTTTCTTTTATAACTTTCACCCAAATGTTGTTAGGTTCATTACAAATTTTCCAGAGAAGCTTCATTTAGAGGCTTATATTCATCTCTTCAGCCAATTTTAGTCCAAGCCCTCCTTGCTCTTTTGATTTACAAATCTTGTCCCAGCTGATAAGAGGGGTGTATCTTTCTGATTGCAGTTTGTTCCAGAAAAAGTTTTTTTTGGATTTGATCAATTTGGTTTAAGATACCTTTTGGAAGGAGGAAGTTTTGCATCAAATAGTTCGTTTTGGAGCTTAGATTAGCCTGGATTAGAGTTGCTCTACCTGCCTGGCTAAGAGAGGTGGCCTTCCATTTGGATAATTGTTTTTTCAAGCTTTGTATGGCGTCGTTAAATATCTCATTTTTAACCCTTCCTCTGACTAATGGGATACCAAGGTATTTCTCAAGGGTTTTAGAAATGGGGATGTTCATCTCATGAGCTAGGGAGTTTGCTAGATTCAGACCAATATTTTCAGAGACTTGAAGGGAACTCTTGTTGTAGTTTATGGTTAGGCCTGAGAGGTTTGAGAAGTTATTAAGCATGTTTTTAATCGTATGAAGACATTTGTGAGAGGCTTTGGCAAAGATTATTGTATCATCTGCGAAGGTAAGGAAGGGGATTGGTGTTCTATTTTTGGTTAGTTTGATTCCAACTAAGGCATCATCGAAGTTCGATTCTTCTATAAGTTCTCTTGCCAAATTTTCCATGACAAGGATAAATATATAAGGAGCAAGGGGGTCTCCTTGTCTTATGCCTCTGCCTGGCTTGAATTGGATACCAGGATGGTTGTTAACTAGTACAGAAAAGGTTGTCGTTGTGATACAATTCATAACCCAGTTGATCCATTGGGGGGCGAAACCAAATTTGGTTAGGGTAGCTCTAATATAATCCCAACTGATTTTGTCGTAAGCCTTCTCCAAATCTAATTTGAGAGCCATCCAGCCTCTTTTTCCTTTTTGCCTATGGAAGTTGTGGAATATTTCATGAGCTATAAGAGTGTTGTCTTGGATGGACCTTCCTTCAAGGAAATCACCTTGAAACGGGTTAATTAATTTATTTAGGATTGGTTTGAGTCTGTTAGCAATGATTTTAGTTATAACTTTGTAGATGGTATTGCACAAACTAATAGGCCTATAGTGATTAATGTTTAAAGGGTTCTCAACCTTGGGGATGAGTGTGATGAAGGTTTGATTAAGTTGAGATAGCATACTCCCAGAGTGAAAGAAAGCTTTAACTGCTTTGCAGAGAGAGGCTCCAATTATTTTCCAGTATCTGATGTAGAACTCTGGGGGGTATCCATCTGGACCAGGAGTCTTGTCTTCTGCCATGTTACTGAGGGTATCCTTGATTTCTTTATTGGTTGGGATGATTAGGAGTGTGGCATTGTCATTTGTAGTGATTTGAGGTTGAATATGAGTAATCTGTTCACTCGAGATAGGGGTTCTATTTTGAGGATTAAATCTTTCAGACATTTCATTTGTGATTTGGTCCGTAATTTCATGGACATCCGTTAGCTGAATCCCATCTTTGGTGGTGAAAGTGGCCATATAGTTTCTGGAGTTTCTGATTTTGGCCACAGTTTGATAATATTTGGTGTTCTTATCTCCTAATTAGAGGTGTTTGATTTTGGATCTCTGTTTCCAGAACTTGAGATTGTAATCTAGTAGTGCCATTCTTTTCTTCTCAAGCCTTGTAAGTTTCCTTGTATCATCATCAGTGAGGGTACCCCAAGGGAGCTGAAGTTGGAGCTTTTGGATGTTGTCTTCAACCACTTTGAGTTGTTTCTGGATATTGCTTCTGCTATTTTTCTTGCACCAGTCTTTTATGTTCTTCTTAAGCAGTTTCTGTTTTTGCATGAAAGAGTATGTGAAGGAGCCAACCAGCTTGTTGTTCCAGACCTTAGTTACAATGGGTTCCATAGCTGGGTTAGTGGTCCAAGCCATTTCAAATCGGAAGGGTGTACCTTTGAGGCATTCCGATGAGCCTATCTGTAGGGTGATAGGGCAGTGGTCCGAGGAATAGAAGGGAAAGTGTGACATCAAGTCATGGTGAGCTAGGATTCTATCCAGCCGTTCAAAAGTATTATTAGCGATGTTTTTGATGTTCTTCCTCCAAGTGAAGGGGGAACCAATATTTAATGTTTTGAATTAAGCCCGATATTTAGTAAATAAATTTGAGTTAAGCCCAATAGTTATATTAGATTGAATTCAATGTTTTGAATTAAGCCTAATGGTTAGTAAAAAATGTGATTAGTTTAAAGAGATAAAAAAAAGAATAAAAAGAATAATTAAAGAAAATAAAGAAATAATTAAAAAAAGGGACAAAAAAACTTGATTGGTGGAAAAGAGAGGATTAAGGAGAAGTTGACACATAAGCCTAAAGTGTTCTAAATTAAGAGTATATATAGATGGTTAGTAAAAAATGTAATTAGTTTAAAGAGATAAAAAAAAAGAATAAAAATAATAATTAAAGAAAATAACGAAATAATTAAAAAAAGGGACAAAAAAACTTGATTGGTGGAAAAGAGAGGATTAAGGAGAAGTTGACACATAAGCCTAAAGTGTTCTAAATTAAGAGTATATATAGATTGTTTGTTTTTGTGAATTTTGGGGAATCGCTTTCATTGAAAAATATTTGGTTGCAAAGTTGGACGGTACACTTAATTTTTATTTGAATGATTATAAAGTATTTTGTTTTGTTGAATTTATTAATGCTATATATGTTACAAGTAGTTAATTATATGTTGTTTAAATTTACTTTAATTTTAGTATATTTCATTCATCAGAAAACAACTATGAATATATATATTGTTTTGGTATAGAGGTCCCAACTTTGACCGTTCACCTTTAGCCTCGAAAATATCAAGGCCGATTTGGTTAAGTTTCACCGTACCGTGTGTTGTATCAGTTATGTCTGAAGGCAGATCAACCAAAAACCAATAATATATGTTTCTTTTATGATGAAAAAACTCATCTTTAATGATAAACTAGTACAGTCCTCGCGCGTAATTTTTTTTTATAAAAATAAATATAAAATTTTGTAAGTATAGAAAATTACTACAATATTATAAAATTAAATAAAGTATTACCAAACGTTAATATAAAATAGAAAAAATATATTTGATAAAGTAAGTAAAAATAATAATAATATTTATGAAAAATGTGTAAAAATTACATGAGTTTAATTAAGATTTAAGTAGAATAGATTAATTGGGTGAAAATCGAACCCAAAATAAAAGTGATTATAACACCTAATAAAAAATTCTTATGGTTTATTAGTTAGATATAGCTAGATTAATTGAAGAACTTGTACAAATGTCATTAGTTGGATGTTTTCCTATGTTAAGTTGATTGGGAGGAAATCATAAAATTAAGGTGATTATGACATCCAAGCAAAAATATTTGTCATTATATATATAGATTGGGAGGAAATCATTAAAAAAAAAGTTTAATTTTTTTTATCATTTAAGGTTTTATGTAGTTTATATTAGGTTGGTTCGCAGGGCCGAATCTGAGATTTTGAATACATGAGGCGAGATTTTAAAACGGGGCCCTTTATTATTTTCAACCCTAACAAAACAAACATGAAAGTATGAAAAAAAAACAAATAGCAAGCCAGTGCAGCAACATTCTCAAAAAAAAAAGAAAAAAAAAAGAAGAAGAGAGCTCCAAAAAATCATATATTTGGAACTATATATTTTAAAAAATGCTTTTGAATTCATCCAATTGTTTTAAAAAATAAATAGAAATGATATTGTGTGATTAATATAGAATAAAAATAGTGTATAGTTAATATTAACTTTATTTTTTAAATTTTTTTGAATTAATCCCATTGGTTAAATAAAAAGGAATTACCTAAAATAGAAAAATCATATATTTGGAACTATATATTTTTTTTATAAAAAAAATGCTTTTGAGTTCATCCTATTGTTTAAAAAATAAATGGAAATAATAATTTGTAATTAATATGGAATAAACTAATATTGTATAGTTAATATTAACATTATTTTAAAAAAAATAATGTTATCAATTGCAAGATATAGACTCAAAGTGCAAGATATAGACTCAAAGTTCAATGCAAATTTCAAACCTTACAGTGGATTCAATCTGCTCACAGAACTCGGCATCAGCATATACACACCAGCAAGAAGCTCGAAAGAGAAGTATGGTTCTATTTTAATCTTTCTGATTGTTTACATCAAAATAGCAGTTATCAATGTATGAGATATAAAGGAGATATTGTTGAATCTTGCACCAGTTTACATTGTAACATGCTAAAAGCTTTTATTCAATGGAATTCTTATGATTAAAGTTGCATACTGGAATGTTAGAGGTTCCAAAAGGCCTCTCTTTTGGCAAGAAACCAACCATTTAAGGGCTACAAACCACCTTGATGCTCTTATGCTCACTGAAACTAAAGCTGTTGAAACCCCGTCTGATCAAATGATCAAAGCCTCAGGATTTCACAAAGCTCTTAGTGTCAGTGCTAAGGGTCACAAGGGCGGCATATTCTTCCTCTACAAAAGAAAATTTGAAGATTCAAGTGCAATCCTAGAACAATCTGACAGATTTCTCATGTTCAAAACAAAGGTAGACAACCATGAATTGGCCTTACTTTTTGTCTATGCACCATCCGTTGAATAGGAAAAAAACCAATTCTGGGAAGAAGTTTTCTCGATTACTCACAAGCACTCCCTCCCAATCCTTATCATTGGAGACCTAAATGATATAGAAAACGATACAGAAAAATTAGGGGGCACTACCCCAGCTATATCTAGATTTAGACGATTACAAGCTGTCAAGTATGAACTGGATCTCCAAACTGTCCCATACACGGGTTCTCCTTTTACATGGAGAAAAAACAAATCAAACTTTAACAATACATATGAACGCTTAGATAGAATTCTGGCAAGCCAACATATTTTCAACTGGTTCCCAAAGATTCATACAAAACACCACTCCTTCTCCAACTCTGACCACTACCCGATCTCCCTAGAAATAGGATCTAGAAATCTCACTAAAGGTGCGCCTTTCAGATTTGAAATGGCTTGGACGACAAATCCTATATACGAAACTATGGTCCGACAAGTTTGGCGCAATAAGTTTAATGGATCTCAAGCCTTCAAACTAATATAGAAACAGAAATTGCTCAAACAAAATACCAAAAACTGGTGCAAATCCCAAACCAGTAATACTGCTAGGCAACTATCCCAAGTTGAGAATCAAATCTCTAATTTGCAAAATAGATTACCTTGGGGAAATATCAGTAAACAAGAGGAAGAAAAGCTAGCAAGACTAGAACTCAAAAGATTCAGACTCTTAAAATGCAACCACAAATTTTGGAAACAAAGGGCCAAAACCAAACATCTACAATTCGCAGACAGGAATACAAAATATTTTCAAATAACATCTAGAATCAGAAACTGAAAAAGATCCATTAAGTCTTTCACATCCAAACGAGGTAATATCTTGTATGACAATGATACCATCTCCGACCACGTCACAAATGAGCTGACAGAAAGGTTTATAGGTACTCATCAAAACCAAGTTAACTCAGGGGATGTTTGGAACATTCAACCTCAAATAACTCAAGAGGAAAACCGAAACCTAATCTCTCAACCGTCTACTACTGAAATAAAAAATACTATTTTTGAAATGGTAGAAGATAAATCTCCCGGCCCAGATGGTTTCCCCCCAGAATTTTATAAGAAATACTTGCACATAGTAGGCCCCTCTTGTTGTAAAGCAATCAAAGCTTTTTTCCACTCAGGACAATTGTTGTCAGAAATAAATAAAACATTTATCGCTCTAATCCCCAAAACTGATAACCCTACCACAATCAACCACTATAGGCCAATCAGCTTATGTAACACCATATACAAAGTAATCACAAAAATTTTGGCTAACAGATTGAAACCTATTCTCCCCAAACTCATCTATCCATTTCAAGGAGCCTTCGTAGAAGGGAGATCTATTCAAGATAATACCCTAATAGCACATGAAATCTTCCATAACTTTCATAAGAAAAAGGGTAGAACGGGTTGGATGGCACTAAAACTAGATATGGAAAAGGCCTATGACAAAATAAACTAGAATTATATCAAAGCGGTTCTACAAAACTTTGGTTTCCATCCGCTATGGATCAACTGGGTTATGACATGTCTTACAACATCCTCCTTCTCAGTTCTCGTCAACAATTGTCCAGGTAAACAGTTCAAGCCCAACAGGGGAATTCGACAAGGAGACCCACTTGCGCCATACATATTTGTATTAATTATGGAAGGTCTAGCAAGAGAAATGCACAAGGAAGCCCTACAAGAGGATGCGCTAATTGGAATTAAGCTCACTAAAAACGGTAATCCTATACCTTTCCTTACCTTTGCAGATGACACAATTATTTTTGCTAAAGCTGCTCATACTAGTCTAAATACCATTCAAAATATGATAAAAAACTTCTCAAATCTCTCAGGGCTCACCATAAACTATAGCAAAAGCTCTATACAATACTCTAAGAATGTGAATCAAAATTTAGCTAGAGAACTAGCTCGGAGCATGGGAATTCCTATCTCAAGTACTCTTGAAAAGTATCTAGGTATCCCAATGATCAATGGCCGAATTCGTAACTCGGTCTTTGAGGAAGCTATCCAAAACCTGAAAAAACAATTGTCAAAGTGGAAAGCCTCGAACCTGTCTCAAGCAGGCAGAGCCATCTTAATTCAAGCCAATCTAAGTTCCAAAACCAACTATCTGATGCAAAATTTTATGCTCCCTAAAGGAATTCTCAACCAAATTGACCAAACAAATAAAAATTTCTTTTGGAATAAACTTCAATCTGAAAGATATACCCCTCTAATTAGCTGGGACAACATCTGCAAGAGTAAAACCCAAGGAGGATTGGGTATTAGAAAAGCTGAAGATCTAAATATAAACCTTCAGTTTAAACTTCTTTGGAAACTTTACACAGATGAAAATAACATTTGGGTAAGAGTCATCAAAGTGAAATACTTCCAAGATAGCAATATCAGAGACAACCCAAATCAAGCCACCTCTTGGCAATTTGGCAGACTCCTATCCCTTAGAGACAAATTTGAGAAATGCCTACTTTGGATTATAGGAGATGGTAATCAAATAAATATCTGGAAAGATCATTGGGTTCCTGAAAAATGCCTCAAATCCTTTATGGGTAACAATAACCCAAACATGAAAGTCAGTCACCTCCTGACCCCTCAAAAGCTCTGGAATAAGCCCCTTATCCAGAGTCTCTTTCCCCAATATATAACCAACTGCATATTATCCCTCAATATTCCCTCATGGCAAGCTCATGATAAGCTAATCTGGATGCCTAATCCCACATGAAACTTCTCAACCAAATCGGCAAAAAAGATTACAAACACTCATAACCACAACATTGAAAACCATAATTGGATTTGGAATCTTAATCTTCCTCCTCGGCTTAAAAACCTAGTTTGGAAAATTAAAATAGATGCTCTCCCCACGACTAGCAGGCTTAATAGGTACATCAATAGGGTCCCTCATACCTGCTCTCTGTATAATCAAGAAAATGAGGATGCCACTCATCTCTTTACAAAGTGCTCCTTTACAAAGGAACTAATAGCCCTGTTCGAACATACAACAGGTAAGCTCTTTCACAACCTCTCCTTACAAGGATCCCTGTGTGACAATATTACCCAAATCAAGCAAGGAAACCATTTTTTTGAAGAATTAATCGTTATTTGGGAAAAAAATATGGGAAACTAGAAACAAGTTAATCTTCAAACATACCAGCCCTGACACGTTCTGTAACCTAATTAACCGCATTATTAAAGATATACAGGATTGGAGAACAACAAATCCTACAAGTATAAAAAAATATGCCAACAAAGGGAAGAAAAGTTCCAGAACTAGTTGGACTAGACCAGTAGGAGCCATCTACAAAATTAACGTAGATGGTTCTGTCAAGCCCACGGGCGCTTGCCAGGTGGGAGGAATCATTCGTGATTCACGGGGCCATGTAACTGAGATTTTCTACCAGGAAATTGATCATGGTACGGTTATTCAAACGGAGGCAGCAACAATACTAGAAGGAATGAGAGTAGCTACAAGACTAGGGATAAGAAGCATAATCGTAGAAGGTGACAACCAAGAGTAGGGATGGCAATGGGTCGGGTGATGGGTGGATGTTCTACTTCCGTCACCCAACCCACCACCCAAAAACCTTCACCCTACCCGACCCATCACCCATCAAATATTTCACCCACCCCGTCCACCCATCACCCACCGGGTGGATCGGGTGGATCGGGTGATAATTCGGGTGAAATACAAGATATCAAATTTATATAAAAAAATATTGAAAAACATAAGTCAAACACATCGAAAAAGCTCTCTCCTCTCTCTAAATTTCTAGAGAGAGGGAGAGTCCCAAATCTGACTTCGGTCGGCCTAACTCGGATCCATCCGTCCAATCTCGGCTCTGACTGCCCCAACCTAGCCCAGGCCGCCTATGCGCCACTGCGGCTCAGCCACTTTGTTGTTCCGGTGTGACTCTTGTTGAGAGTTGTGTTCGGTTCAACCCTAACACCGAATTTGTTTTTGATTTCTCAATGGAATCTGAAATTGAGTTGGGGCTTTGTTTTCTCTTGGGTCCTTGCTCTATTTCCCTAATCTTTCTGGTTAATCTTGTGCTTTTTGATCTCGATTTTCTTTCAAATCGATGCCCAATCGTCATCTTCCTAGTTTTGGGTTGACGTTGGCTCTTCCTCGCTCATCCCTCCTTGTAATCATCCCACCTCTTTCGGTGGTGTTGACAACCCCTCTGGTGGTGTTTTGGTGACTCCGGGGCCGCCTTCATTCGACGGGCCCTAAAACCCCCTTTCGGTACATCCTTTCCCGGCCTATCTCCGCTCCCTCTTGGTCAGGGCGTTCTCCCGATTGGGTCTCGTCTTGGACATCGGAGCTCGAGTCTGGGTGGCCGGAGCAGCCCTTTGTCTCCCATTCCCGGTCTCTGCGTTCGGGTTCTGGGCGCTTTGCCTCGCCCTGGTTGGAGTTGTCGTGCTCAATTTCGGCTTCCACTCCATCCATCGGTGTAGTCCTACCTCGATCCGTCCGGCTACCGGCAGATCTGACGAAATCGTTCCCCCATCACAACCGGCGCGTTGCTGTCGGCTCGCCTGAATCCGCCTACCTTGTCCCCGACGGCGCTCAGATTGGTTGGTGGGCTACTTGGTGTGGAAGAACTTCCCTGTCGGCGCCGACTTGCCCTACTGCAAATCCTTGGCGTGCAAGGGTGAATTTCTACCTTGCACGCCACGCCCAACGAGTAAAAAAAAAAAAATTTGATTTATTTATATATTTTTTATAAATGATTATATATAAATAAATTGATTAAAACCGGCTTGTTCACAGTGGAAAATTACATCAAACTAATCATTATTATTCCTTAATAATGATTTTATTAATCTCGCTCGAAAGTTTGCGTACCAAATCCCGTTAGGGTTGGGACAATTCTATATATATGGGAATAATTTTGCTCCCTGACCTTACTGTATGGCTCGGGAGCTCCTCTCACATTTCCGATGGTTGATTGATCCTCCCTTTTGGCCCGTATTTGTTCCATCTTCCGGCGTCGGGTCGGTGCTTTGGTGTGTCTGCATTTGCTCGTTGGTGAGTTGCAGTATCGGGCGTCCTGTTTGATCGACGACGGATCGTGGATGTGTTCGTGGTCGTCGAAGATCCTTCATCTAGGTGGGGGCAACGTCGGCAATCCTCTCATCCTCAGGAGTTGCCCTTTCCGGTTGGGGTACTGTCGAGAGTCCTTGCACTCTCCCGCGTTCGTGGCACTTGTGGCGCGTCTTGGTTCTCCATCGACTTCTTTGCCGTTTTGGTGTCTTGTATGGGTTGTTTGGGTGTTTCTTTCTTCTTTGTTGTTTTGTGATGATTGTGTTTTGTTTGTATTGACGGTTTCCGTCTGCCGACCTAGTTGGCCATCGAGTTACAGGTATGCCTGAACTCGAATTTTTACCTAATAAAAAAAAACATTAATTAGGAGCCCATTACATTCACGTTTACATTTTAAATAGGAGCCAATTGCATTGCATATCTTCAAAGAAATATTACATAACTTACTTTATGATAAGATATTTCCATTTTTATCATTTGATAGGTATCTTGAATTAGGGTTTAGGGGTATATTGGTAATTTCACATATAAAATATAAGTATATAATATAAATCGGGTGACGGGTCGGGTGACGGATCGGGTGACGGATCGGGTGATGGGTCGGGTGATGGGTGGAGAATGTCTTCACCCGGATCCGACCCGACCCATCACCCGTTCACCCATCACCCATTTAATATCCGCTTCATTTCAGATTTTCACCCACTTTTTCGGGTCGGGTGAGACGGATATCCATTGGGTGCGGGTGAAAGTGCCATCCCTAACCAAGAGCTAATGAGGATTCTCTCGAAAGGAAGAGATAGCAGATGGGAAATTTTGCGCCAAATTGAGCAAATCAAGATCATGGAGACAGACTTTGAAAAGTTTGAGTACAACCACATCTACAGAGATGAAGCGCGTTTACATTCTTTGTAATAGCTTAGACTGATTGGCCACTGTAATTAAAAAAAAAAAAAAAAACTGGCGTACAATGTTTTCCTATTCATTATTCAACCTGAAGTCCCCGTTGACTAGGGCAGCGACAATTTAGGCCGGGCCCATCTACAATCCTCATCGCCTCTCATTCCTCATCACTTCACTCATACTAACTGCGTACAATTATTATTAATAAACTCAAATCAACCACTCATATAATATAATTTCCCTTTCTTAATCCGTTGGCCGGCAACCATGTCTCCGGCCACCGCCACCGTGGCATTGCTCTCTTTCCTCCAACTCCTCGGCCTCGCCACCGGCTACGGAAGCTATCTGAACTACACATATTGCCGGTACAGCATCTCCACCTTCTCCGCCAAGAGCTCCTACGCCGCCAACCTCGACCTCCTCTTCTCCGCTCTTTCCACCAAGATCGCTACCGCCCCGTCCGGATACACAAACTCATCCGCTGGAACCACCGACTCCACCACCGCCTACGGGAACGCCATGTGCCGCGGTGACATCGATGTTGACCGCTGCACCGGCTGCGTCTCCGATGCGATTGGGGTCCTCCGCGCCAACTGCTCCCTGCGGACTGAAGCTGTGGTCTGGAAGGAATGGTGCACGGTGCGGTATGCGAACCGGGATATATTCTCCGCCATGGAGATTGTGCCTAATATTACGTTGAACAACATCTACTACAGCTCCGGAGACAACTGGTCTCAGGTTTTATGCTTCTTTCATCTTACTCCCTCCTATCCAATTAAAATATATTTGAACCCGACTAATTACGTACTCTCCCGAATTCAAACTCTATATATCTAACCCAAAAATATAGCGTCATCTACATTCTACAATTTCATTAATCCGAATACAGCCAAATCCAAGTCGATCGACTCTCAACCCGACCGATTGTGGGCTCAGTTAAACCCGACCCTACTCAGTGGCGGAGCTAGGGGTGCTCATGCACCCGGCCCGGAAAAAAAATACAAAAAAAAAATTACTTTTTTTCTTCTTCGTATATTCAGTATTTTTAAGATAATATAACATTTTTAAATGATATTTTAATCAATAGTGTTATCTAGCTCAAGTGATAAAGGAAGAAATGAAGTAGAATTAAAATGTTTTAGGTTCAAATTCCAAATATTTCACTTTTTATTTGTTATATCATTAATTCTTCTTGATTGCTTTCTTCTATATATATTTTCCTATCAACTATTTTATTAAAAAAATGTCATATTTTTTTTTTACTATATCATTAATTCTTCTTAATTTTTCTCTATATATATTTTGTTTCTGCTAACTATTTCATTAAAAAAAAAAGTAATATTTATGTTTAAATTACAAAAATCACAATTTTAGTGTTTTTTTCAATTTTTTTTTAATAAAACTCTTCTTAATGAGTATACACCGAAATAAAATATTTCATGAAATTTTTTTTAGCTCCCCTTACCAAAATCTTGCCTCCGCAACTGCCCTTACTCCTGTTAAGCACATGTAAACTTTTATTTTATGCTCTAATTTAACTTTCGTGGTTGATTTTGGTCGAATGAGGCTGATCGAAGATAGAACAAGTGGGGTTAAGGGTTACTTGGGTTTCTCTTCTCTCGAAGCAATGTGAAATTATCTTGTAAAGATGAAAATGATTAGTATTCAATTTTTTAATATTGGTCTTTAATCTTTATAATATAATTCACGTTTTTTTTCAAATTAAGTGTCATGAATAATTATCACCTTCATCTGTCCTCAGTTAGAGGTTAAAAGGAGATAGAGCTAGCTCTATGACTTAAACTAGTTCTTTTCCCGAAACTTGTTCGGGTTTTTTCATAATATTTTTAGTCGAGTTTGACGTATTAAACAAAATATTCGAAACGTCAATTTTCTACTAACATATTATCCATGCTTTTTTGTCATGATGTTCTTCGAAATTTTCTTTTCTTGAGATGATCGATATTTCAAATTTGACAAAGAATAGTAAATCAGTTGATTTCACGTTTCTCCTTACATCAGTCCTAATTGAAGGCAAAGAAAAGAAACCTTATAGTTTTTTGTTTAAGAAAATTAAGTTTGGATCATCTTACGATACTTTATCTATTACATACATCATGTCACACCTTTTAAATTGGTCAAAATTATAAACCGATTTGATAAAGATATCTTAAGTTGAAATGTATAAACCCTATATAGCTAAAGAATAAATTAAAAAAAAATATTTAGTGTGTGTTTTTTATAATGTCTTAGACCTTTAATTAGAAAGAGGTACTCTATGTTTAAGTATGAACCCTAAGAGGCCAAAATATTAAAAAAAAAACATTATACCTCTCAAATTAGTGTAAATTATAAATCAATTTCAATACGACCCACTTTTAAAATTAATTTTAAATTCATTTCTATATTTGAAATATTAAATACTTAGATGCATTTCATCGAACCCCTCATGGACGATGATTAAACCCATCAAGTCATAATTTATAACCTTCTATTTTACTTGAATAGCACCAATATCTTTTGATAAATTTGATCAATAATTTATAATATTCATTTTCACAAATTTCATCAATGGAGTAAACAATTTATGCATTGCTATCTAAATATTTTGCCCAAAAAATATTCCAACGAAAATATCTTGAAACCCTTATCAAAGCTCTAGGCATAAATATATGATGTATTTTTCATTATATTTATCGACCAAGTATGACACACCATGCAAAATACTCGATCCACGTTATTTTTTTTACTAACATGCTATTTTGTCTATTCTCCTCAACATGCTGTTATTTGAAGTTTTCAGTTGTTGTGAAGAAGTCTTTTTTATCGAGATGATTGATACCTCGAATTTGACAAAGAATAATAGATTGATTGTGATCACACTTCTTCTACTTATTCGCCCTATTAAAAGAAAAGTCTTATAATTCTTGTCATAATAAATTGAGTTCAGATCATCTATGATAGTTTCTATGTTATACACCGTGTTATACCTCTTAAGGTGTGTGTTGTGAACTATTTAAAGACAATATTTACATTCATCGAAGTCCAATGACACTATCACATTCAAATGAATATATTTTTATTTCACTTATTTTCACTACTGTGTTGTATTTTATGACACCCTTGTGAAATTTTCTGCAAACATTTTTAAGTGTGTTATTAATCTAATTATGATCATGATTATTTTCATAGTAAGGCTATAAAACACCAACAAAACTGAAAAATTCATAGAAAGTGGAATGAATATAACCGAATGTTGAAATTATAAACCTTTAAACCACAACTACCTAAATAGAAATCCATACCACAAATTGCAATACTAAGATAGAAATCTAAATTATAATTGAATGTACAAAACTTTAAATCAAAACTAAAATTGAGCTATAGAACTTAAAGAAACCAAAAAGATTTGTACAATGACTACTCTTCTTCAAACTTGATGTAGATTTTCTTCTTCTTTGTTAACCCATCTGTATCAATAAACTCATCTTATTACTTGTCCCTTGAAGAATCTGGAACAACAACATATAAAGGAACCCAGAACAGAACCGTATGAGTCTCAAGAAAAAGGATAAGAATATGACCAAAATATCTCAATCATATAAACTTAAATCAACAACAGGACCATGTGAATCACAAGAAAAAACTTGAAAGTAATTATTGAACAACCTCTTTCTTGATCTTCTAATGTACTATCAAGGCCATAAAAAAATCAATATCACCCAAAAAAGGCTATAAACAAAAGTCTTCAATATCATGGATTAAAAATGCAAAAACTAAATTGTAGCCAAGTTTAAAAAAACCAAAACTTATCATTTTCAAGAAATTTAAAGTGCACATACAACACATTTAGGTCCTAAACCCAAATTCCTAATCAATAATTTAACATGTTAGAAAAATGTAGAATAAATAATTCCAATGGAACGAATAAGAGACAATTCAATCCTACTTATTTCCCCCCTTTTTTACTAACATCAATGCATTCTACTTTAAGGAATTCATCTAAAAAAATCAACAATTCAAGTATCTTTAGCTTAGAATGGGGGCAAATTCCTTAACCTTAAGTAATAATGTTTGATACAATATAAATATCAATGCCTCATCGTAATTTCTTATTTTGTGAAAAGATTCAGCACTAAGATTATAAAATAAATACAAGACTATCGGCAGAAAGAAGGGGAAAGGACTCAAATGATTGTGTTACCTTCTGCGTTTGACCGATAGCGTAGGCAAGGTCAGATTTCAGATTAGGAGAAAAAGAAGACAAGACAAAATAAAAAGGATGCAGGGTGCTATTTGGCATGTATGTATAGAACTACAGATGTTATCTCAGAGCTTGTTGGATAAGTAGCAATTAACTGATAAAGTAAAGAAATCCACAAAAGAAACAGTGTACCTAACTAAAAACTTAAGATACCAAGCAGCAGCAAATTTCTAAATGATTCATGCATTGCTTCTATACTTTTCACAATTTCCACAAAATAGTCAATCGGACTAATATTGGGATGAGAATCAACATCACTAAGTCATCTTATTCATACTTTTTAAATTCCGAGGCAGGATATAGTTGAACCTTATTTTTTTCCATTTCAATTTATTAGACAATTTCAAGGGTCATCAAACATATTGGTATTACTGATCACATTCACAGACAAAAGAAGGAAGAAGGAATTCAAGCAAAGGACAAAGAAAGAATTCTCAAATCGAAAAGATAAAATTGTTTTTTACAAGATATAGTTCTTTATATAGAGAGAGAAACCGACACAATCACACAATCTTTACAGAATTAATCGTAATAGTAGTTCACTAAAAATCTCATTAATTTTCTTTCTTAGTAAGAATGCAAGTGTGATGAATCATGCATACCAAAAAGCATTAGAGATTGTAACTTGCATACAGAATAACATATAATACAAGAAGCCTAGGATGAGGATGGTGTATGTACCTATATATGCAAGTGTGATGAAGGAAACTGAGCTACCAATTACTGACAGAAGCCACAGACATACCACCACCTGCAATATGAAAAAGTTCACATACAGAGATCATCAGAATAACAGTCTCTGTAACCCCCGAACAATATTGCAAAGTGTGAAAAATTCCAGAAATCATCGGGCGGAATCTAAAAGTTCGTTGTTTATGATATCTCGTATTCAAAACATATTTTCTCCTAGAAATCACTTGGGCCTCAAATTCAAAATCATATTCCAAAATCTAGGGTTTTCATAATTTTGATAAATTGATCGTAAAAGCTCAAATTGTTTTGTTCTTTGCTTGATTGTATGTGGATAGCTTAGTTATTAGATTTGTTGATGGGAATTGGGGTTATGTTTTTCAGCATCAACAAAACAATCATATTAATGATTCAAATTATCACTTGCCTAAAATCGCACAGAATCAGGGCAAAAATCGCAGCCAAATCTCAGCCAAAAAATCGCACATAAAGAGGGCAAAATCGCAACCAAATTTCAGCCAAAAATCACACACAAATTTCAGTTATTCTAGGGCACGCATATTTCTCGGATTTCACCCAACAATTCAAAGCCAAAAATCGCACAAACCCTAGTACAACCCAAAAATCGCACAACCCTAACCCTAAATTTCCAAATCGGTGCACCTGTACTGGCGAGGAAAGGAAGAGGATCAAAGAAAGAGGAGGGAAGAAGGGGAGAAGAGAAGAGCGAACGGAGGGGAGCAACCAGAAGAACGTTTCAAATGAAAGAACGAACAACATCGAATTGGAAGAAAAGCATGAGGGTAAAACGTGACTCAAAAGAACGGTTTCTTACTTTGAGAGATGGGAGATGGGAACAGTTCTTGCAGGGAGAACGTGGGGGAGAGAAGTTGAAAGTTTTTGTTTTTAATTTTGCTCAAAGAGAACACGTGGCTCATTCTTTTACAAAGAGTCTGCTTCTAAAATAATAAGTATAAGGGGTGGATTACATGTAAATCACTCACAACACATTTAGTATATCCAATATAAGAGGGTTGACAACCTCATCAACCTCAAATGACTATCTTTTTAGTAAAGCATACTCAAGCACGTTAAGTACCGCCAAAGCTAGAGTGTACTAAGATCTAGTACTATTTGTAACACAAGGTTTTAAGAGGTGTCAACCATGCCACCAACCAATTTCAAGTTTGTTAGTTATACTTGGGTGAGTGTGTGAAAAGAAAGAACTTTTGTGAAATGAGTAGAACTTGGAGAACATCAATGGCGTTAAATTATCCAAAAGTTTAAAATCATAAGTAATTTCATAATAGACTTATTAGAAATTGAAGTTCTCTGAATACCCCTCACTATATGAGTTTAAAAGTGTTTCAAACCCTAGAGATTAACCAAATCACTATCATCTAATACCAAAAGAAAGTGTCATAAATTTCAATTTCCCAAAACCAAACCTTAACTCCAACTAACTTTCAAATTCTAACTATAAAATTTTAAAATCCAAAAATTCAACATCAACTAAAAAAAAGCCTTGAAAAACACAAAATTGAATTGAAGCTCTAAAAAATTACTCTGAGGAGATGAATTTGAAGCACCATTAATAAATATTACATGCACATAATCATTTTTAGTAGTAGTCATAATATAATTGTTTATTTCAATATCTTTTAAAACATTACCTAAAAACTTATATAAAATATTAAAAAAATTATAATATTTTATATAAATTTTTTAATAATATTTTATATAATTTTTATTATTACTATATATTAAAGTTGTAATTCTCTTAAGAACATTTCTTTTATTTTTATTTTATTCTCTTAAAAACAATCCTAGCAAAGATTTTCAAGGGAGAAGATTGGAGCTAGTGTGGAAATCGGCTTAGGAGCCTTTGGTTTCCAGTAACGGATACCAAAAAGTTGGAAAGATGAGGGAGGAGGATGGATGGACGGATGGATGGAGGCTGGGATGAGGATGAAAGTAGACCTATCAAAACACAACACGATCCAGTAGACCCGATCCGAACGCCCGAAAAAATTTCGACTCGAACCCGTGAATTTTGACCCGGAAATTTTTTTTTGCCCGAACCCAAAATACCCGAAAATTTTCAGGGTAATCTTGGTTTCGACCCGGTGACCCGATTGACCCGGTAGTTTTGACCCGATTGACCCATTTGACCCGGTGACCCGATTGATTTATAATTATATATGATTAATTTTTTTTATGGAGATTCCAATTTATTACATTTTATAATTACAATCCCTTGATCTTTCATTTTCAAATCAACTTTTATATTTATTTGTATTGTGTAATACTCTGTCCGATCGATAGTATTTGATTTTTTATTTTTCAACAGACTTTTTTAGCAGAAATAATAAAAATCAAATATTTTAGATCAAATATAATATATAATTACAAGCACCAGAACTTATGAACAACGTCTTTAACTTTAGAATTTTAAATTTATCGCAAAATTAACAAATAATGATTTTTTTTAATTTTAAAAAGAAAATATTGACCAACCCGAAATGACCCGAAAACCCGGTCAAACCCGTATTACCCGGGACCCGAAAATACCCGAAACCCGTATTAATCTGAACCCGTATTACCCGGGACCCGTAGTGATCCGACCCGAACCCGACCCGAATGACCCGTTTGACAGGTCTAGATGAAAGTCAGGAAATGGGGGCAATGGGTTTTGGGTTGGGAAATGGGGAATGGAAGGATCCCCAAACTTTTTTAAGGGGATGAGCCTGAAATTGGGAATGGGAGGATTCCCGGTAATCATTCTCATTCCGACTTTTAACATGCCAAACAGCAAAATCCGAAATCAGTCATTCCCATTACCCCTTTTTGATTCCCAGTAATGGATACCAAACACCCCTAGAGTATCAGCTCATCGGATATATTTTAATTTTGGACCATGTTTCCAGGTCTTGGGGGCAACCGTCGATAACATCACGGCTACGGCGGCAGCTGGAGGTGGGGGGCCCGGCAAGAAGTTTGCGATGAAATCAGCGGATTTGACGCCATTGCTGACACTGTACAGCATGGCGCAGTGCACTCCGGACCTGACAAAAGAGGAATGCACCCGGTGTTTAAAGGTGGCCAACGATAGTCTTCTAGTTCAATACATAGGTAGCATTGTGTTGTTGCCCAGTTGTAATCTCAGGTATGAGCAATACATTTTCTCCGACAACTTCACAGTCGCTGACACCGTGTTCTTGGAGCCGCCACCACCACCAACACCGGTAGCAGATGCTGGTGGCACCGCTACTCATCATCAAGGTAAGAGTATGTACATCCTGGCACCGCTACTCATATATGGATTTGATGAGATAGGACTCTGATGTTATTGATAACATAAAGCAGGAAAGAACAAAGGATCAACCAAAGTGATTGTTGCTACAGTGGTTGCAGTCGCAATCTTAATGTTCTTATGTGGCATCATACTCATCTGCATCTGCCTCCTACGACGCCGAAGCTCCAAGAAGAAGCCAGGAGCTCAAGCCACTGAAACTGGTAACTGTTGAAGCTTGGAGCTTCATTAATGTCCATTAATAAAAGTTAAGGAGATTCTTAGTCTTCATGATCATTGTTTTTTGATCTCTCACATGAATAGGCATTGATATATCAACGGTAGAGTCGTTGCAATTCGAATTCAAGACCCTCCAGTCTTCTACTCAGAATTTCTCTGTCAATAACAAGATAGGCGAAGGCGGTTTTGGTAGTGTCTATAAGGTAAGAACAGCGTGGACATATAAAAAAAACTCTATATCTTTGTAATGTTTCATTTTGATATAAATCTCGATCATCAGGGTGTCTTAGCAAATGGACGAGAAATAGCAGTGAAGAGGCTGAGTAAGGTTTCAGAACAAGGGGACGACGAATTCATGAATGAGGCTGCCTTGGTAGCCAACCTTCAGCACAAGAACCTAGTCAAGCTGCTAGGATTTTGCTTGACAGGAGAAGAGAGGATACTTGTGTACGAATATGTGCCGAACCTCAGCTTGAATCACTTTCTCTTTGGTATAGTTACCATTTTGAATTCTTTGGCGCGATATCAATTCAAGAAGCTAGAAACCATAAGTAACATTAATCTCTTTTGATTTGATTTGTTTGCTTATTTCCATCCAATTCATACAGACTCGGTAAAGAAAGGGCAATTAGATTGGCAGACGCGGTTCAAGATCATAGGTGGGATTGCTCGGGGAATGCTCTATCTCCATGAGGATTCTCGGCTTAGGATCATCCACCGCGATCTTAAGCCTAGTAATGTCCTTTTGGACGAGACTATGAACCCAAAGATTGCCGATTTTGGAATGTCAAGGATCTTTGGCGAAGATCAAACTCATGAGGAGACAAAACACGTTGCTGGTACCTTGTAAGTAGTCTTCCTTTCCTTTCATTTCCAATCTTAATCAATGTAGATAGCCAAATAACTTTGTTTATGTTTATGGATTGTAATCTTGATCGATATTTTTGCACAACAGCGGTTATATGGCTCCAGAATATCTAAGCAAAGGCCAATACTCCCTCAAATCCGATGTGTATAGCTTCGGGGTGCTAGTCTTGGAGATCATAAGTGGCAAGAAAAACAGCACTTTCCACCAAACTGGAATAGCAGACGACCTTCTAAGCTATGTGCGTAACGAATCAATACACGACTCTTTTTCTGTCTTGATACTGTGTGCTTGTAGTGAATTGGTCTGTTCGATCTATAGGCTTGGGAATGCTGGGGAAACGGAGAGCCCTTGCTGATTGTGGATTCGTCGCTAAATGTTGCTTCGTTGCGTTCAACGACTTATGAAGTGAAACGGTGCATCCAAGTCGGACTATTATGCATCCAAAAGGACGCTGAACAGAGGCCTACTATGGCGACAATAGTCCACATGCTGAACCTATCATCTTTCGAGGCTTTGCCTGAACCCGAACAGCCTGATTTCTTTGTTTGTCGAATCAAGCAAGAGCCAGCTGAAAAAGAAATCACTGGATCAGATGAATCAGCAAGTGTGTCGGTGCCATCGTCAATAAACGACGCATCAATCTCTGAACTGAAGCCTCGCTAGCTTTGAAAGAGGATGAGAGCATAAATAAGACTGCAACTCCATAAGACATTTTGATTGCATACCATACATTAGACTACAATCAGATCATCTTTAGCGACGCACATTATGACATTTATAAGACCAATCCATGTCATAGGAATGTAACTTTATTGCTCATCTTATACATTAACAACTTCAAACTAAACAAACGACTCGGAAGTACTTGAGTTCGGCAAGTAGCAGACGACGTCTATGCAATTAGAACAGAGTCCAAACATGACTTTCCATTAATCTGATTGCCCTGCTTAAGCTCCAAGTAGTCTTTATACTTCATGGGCTTGTATGCTAGCAGATTGTCCGTGCCGTTAACGAGATCAGGTGCAGGGCCGACCACCGTATCCAGTGAGGGCCCGTTTGCAATGGCCAGAGAGATCCTGGTCGCTTTGCTGTTTACCATTGCTCTGTGGATGTTACTTCTGTACTTCCCGTTGCTTATTATCTGCTTGCAAAAACAAGGATTAACACACATGAAACAATTACACAAACCCAACACAATGAACTACGGGTGGCCATGAGACGGGACGGGACGCGGGATTATGGGACGGGACGGGATTGGGGTAATCCCGCGCCCCGTCCCGCGTATTTTTTGCGGGATGGAACCGGGACGGAATTGAATATTTATTTTTCCAAATCCCGCCGGGTCTTATCACTCGCTGGACAGGACAAAATTTGTCCCTCGTAAAAAATGAATAAAACACAATCTAAAAATAACAAATGCAAATGTGCAAATTAAACTCATGCATAATAACTTAATAATCCCATTACATATATAAAAGGGAAAATGACAGAAAACCACCCCTTAAATTTGGTGAGTACACGCAATTGAAGGTGTTGTGTAACCTTGGGTGGCGATGCCAGAAGCCGACTTGCACCGTGGTTGGGGCAAAATAGTTTCTTTTTTTGGTAATCAAACGAGAGCCAATGCCCTCGCTTCAGAGAAACTTTATTAGCACAGGGAAACTACAAAGGCTCCAACATCACCCTGGAAACCCAAGGTTGTTCAAGCATAGGAAGTCTAGGGCGCCAACCAGCACCTCATCAAAAAGAACAAAACCCAAATCGAAATTGAAAGCAAGTTTAGACATAAAATCGGCGAGGCGGTTGCCCCCACGCCGGGTATGACGGAATTGCAGAAGCCAATCCCTACTTAGGAAGCCATGGCAACACCGTGGTTGAGACAAAATCGTTTCTAAGGCAGTGGGTTTGGATATTGATAGAGCAAAGATAATTCCATAAGATGTCCAGGGGCATAATCGTCATTTACAAGGTGAAACAATCAAACCCTAATTCTCATTATAAATATTATTGAACTACTAGGGTTAGAGAGGCTCTCGATCAGCCAGTACAATTCTGACTTGAGCGTCGGAGGCTCCTCTCGGGGAGCGAGCCCCGCCCCTTCCTCTTCTAATCAATGTAGGAAGATTGATCGAGAGGAGATGCAGATTTCATGTATTACATTTGGCGCCGTCCGTGGGGATTTCGATCAAAAGGCCATCAGATCGAATCTCCCAATCAACAAAGCAATGAAGAAATCTATGAGAAAGAAGGATCAAACTGAAGGAGCGACTGAATCCAAGCATTGCTAGGTGTTCTTGGCACTACAAAAGGCCAAGGCATCGGAGAATCCAGATCCTGAAGCCGACAACGAAGATGAAGAAGAGGAAAGGCTCGGCGGTGGAGGTGACTTTGGGGCTACGGCTGATTTTACATTTGTTTTTTGGATAGAAGATTCTGCTCGGCGTAATTTCCTCGGGCAGGAGAGATGTCGACAGATCTGAAGATGCAATTCACGGATCCGGCGGCCTCCGACTACACCCTCCCCTCTGCCGACTGCAACTAAAAGATTTTCTCTTCCCTCGATTATATCCCCGTCGAGCGACCACTGTATGTCCACGATCGGATAATCAGGACATCGCCGAAGTCTCGAGCCCGGACCACATCAGGCCCTATGCGCCTCCTTTCTCGTCGCCTGCGTCGCCTACGAATGCCCGACGCCACCGTGTTACCTCGCGCGCACCCATGACTCATCAGTCACCATCGATCAACGACGCCTTGGCACCGGGGGCATAGAGGAATCCTCTCGCACCATCGCCTCACACCGAGAACGCACCCCAATCCGTCGTTAAAGGTCCTTTTCCGCCGATGAGGTGGAGGTCGAACAGTGGCCGCGCGAGCCGAGGGTGCCGCTGTGAATTCCAACGTCACGGCCGCCCTCTGTAGAAGATGAAAAGGTCTGTGATCATTCTTTCGTAGCTGCCAATTCAATTGATTATGCACTTAATTACCACAGGTAATTAATGCTTTATTTGAGTTGCTCATTCTAGTGGTTGTTTGGGTAAATTAACGTGCCTTTTAATTTTGACTTTCATTGATTAAAAACAAAAAAAAAGTTGAGACATTTTCTTTAATGGTGATATATTACTACTTTTTAATTGATAACAATCAAATGTGCTTAATATATATTAAGCCTTTGTAACTGTGATTTATTGGGTTCTAAATTCTTCTTGAATTGCTAGTCAAAGCTATTAACATTGGCTTCCAAAAGCAACTATACATATTTAGAATAGGATCTGCTTTAATTCCTATTTGCTCGTTGTTCATCCGATTTTCATGACAATATTTTGCCAATATATGGATAAGTTTGAACGGCATAGTTAACGTTAACTATGCTCATACATGTTACTTGGACCGATTATGTGGTTGAGCCCGGCTAGCAATAGCCGCTCAAGACCACATTAGTCGATCAAGGCCAACTTAGCCGCTCAGGGCCACATTAGCCGCTCAATGCCACATTAGCCGATCAAGGCCAACTTAGCCGCTCAAGGCCACGTTAGCCGATCAAGGCCAACTTAGCCACTCAAGGCCAACTTAGCTGCTTAAGGCCGCATTAGCCGATCACGGCATACTTAGCCACTCAAGGCCACATCAGCCGATCAAAGGCCAACTTAGCCGCTCAAGACCACATTAGCCGATCAAGGCCAACTTAGCCGCTCAAGGCCACATTAGCCGCTCAAAGCCACATTAGCCGATCAAGACCAACTTAGCCGCTCAAGGCCACATTAGCCACTCAAGGCCACATTAGCCGATCAAGGCCAACTTAGTGACATTAGCCGATCAAGGCCAACTTAGCCGCTCAAGGCCACATTAGCCGATCAAGGCCAATTTAGCCGCTCAATGCCACATTAGCCGCTCAAGGCCACATTAGCTGATCAAGGCCAACTTAGCCGCTCAAGGCCACATCAGCCGATCAAAGGCCAACTTAGCTGCTCAAGGCCACATTAGCCGATCACGGAAAACTTAGCCGCTCAAGGCCACATCAGCCGATCAAATGCCAACTTAGTCGCTCAATGCTACATTAGCCGATTACGGCCAATAGCCAATTACGGCCACGATAGAAACCTACCACCTACGACCAATAGCCAACTACGAATCAAGCGACTAACGTTTACGGCAAAATCATCGTTCAATCGACAAACTTCGCCATTCACTTTCTTCGGCTTCCTTCCTCATCGAGACATGAAGAAGAAACCCGAGGGACAATTGATAGAGCAAAGGTAATTCCATAAGATGTCCAGGGGCATAATCGTCATTTACAAGATGAAACAATCAAACCCTAATTCTCATTATAAATATTATTGAACTACTAGGGTTAAAGAGGCTCTCGATCAGGCAGTACAATTCTGACTTGAGCATCGGAGGCTCCTCTTGGGGAGCGAGCCCCGCCTCTTCCTCTTCTAATCTATGCAAGAAGATTGATCGAGAGGATATGCAGATTTGATGTATTACAGATATATATACCACACCACAATAATTCGTGTTTTCATATGATCGCTTTGATTTGATGTGTTTTAATCAAATTGAATATTGTTAAAGGTTTTTACTAACATTTAAATATGTGGACTTGTATGAAATCACCCTCATGTTGTTGATTACGTAAAAGTGGCTGATCCTAAAGTGGTTAGGTAGGGGGACGGGGAATCGAACCCTCGTTTTTTTTTTAAAAAAATCTATCAATATTATAAATGTGTCCCTAGAATAAAAACATAAAACGTGCCTACTTTATTGCATGACTTTCAAATATTTTAATATAACATACTAATTTGACTTTTTGGGTTTTATTATAGTATTAAGTTATAAAGTTTAACAAATGACAATTACGATATAAGTATATTAATTTGGTAAATGATGTGGAAAATAATTATTTATATTGGTGCACTCTTGAAACGTTTATAACTTTTTACTCAAGTGTTGAATTTGAGCTTATAATATATTCAATCAAAGCTAGAAATTGTAGAAATTGTGTGATTGAGATGAATAAGAAACGAATGAGAAGAGGGAGAAGATGGAAGAGGATGAAGGAAGTCATTGATGATCTGAATTGATGAGTTCTGTTACAACATAGTTGTGCTTTATATATAGCCAGCAAATCATGAAGCGGGAAACTAAAATGTAGAAATTACATAATGTGGAACAAACTTGTGAAAACATCACATAACTCCCACACCCCCCCTCAAGCTGGAGGATGAGGTATCATTCCCAGATTGCCCAATGTCGATGAGTAAACGTGACCAGGCAGTGGCTTGGTGAGTAAGTCCGCTAGCTGCAAGTGAGTGGGAACATGTGAAATTGTGATCAAACCTTCGAGAATCTTTGATCGGAAAAAATGACAGTCCAAATCAATATGCTTGGTCCTTTCGTAGAACACCGGATTCTTTGCGATATGTATTGCATCAAAATTGTCACACTTCAAAGGAATTGGCAAAATTTCTGTAACTCCTAATTCGTGGAACAACCTTGATAGCCATGCCAATTCTGAACAAACTCTGCGCATACTCCTATACTCGGCCTCTGCTGAAGATAAACTGACCACATGTTGCTTCTTTGACTTCCAAGATATAGGACATCCACCAAAAGATACATAGTATCCAGAAACTGAGCGTCTTGTGTGATGGCATGAAGCCCAATCCGAGTCACAGTATGCATGAAGATCAAAATTTGATGATGAATTGAAGTGCAATCCCAAATCTGATTTGCCTTTGAGATATCTGAGAAGGTGAATTGCAGCTTGATAATGCTCAATTGAAGGTTGCTGCATATACTGACTGAGATGCTGGATGGTGAAAGAGATGTCAGGGCGAGTGTTTGTGAGAAAATTGAGTTTGCCAATCAATTTTCTATAGGCACTTGCATCTGCAGAAATTGAAGAAGATGTTGAAGGTTGAAGCTTCACATGTGGATCCATGGGTGGCACATTACCAATTCTCCGGGCGTAGATCTACTTGTTTAAACGGAGCCTGGATACTTCATGTCATTTTATTGGTTTAACCAAGCCAACCCTAAATTATTCTAATTGATACTATTAGTCTAAATCCCCCTACAAATGGATCTAGTTGAACTTCACGCTCCGAATTTTAGACGAGTAACTCAATCTTTCTTCGGCGAAGGGGGGATATCTTGATCGGGGAAGAGAACGGGGAAAGCCCGTTCCGCTTTCTCATTCCGAGAAGTGCATTGTTGGGACTGGGTTGGAACGCCAAGAGGCTCTCGATTCGGGGGTTCTCGCTATAGCCGAACATGAAGGAAAGATAATTTCTACCGATACTGACAAGATCGTTTTATCGGGTAATGGGTATACTTTAAACATTCCATTAGTTATGTATCAACGTTCCAACAAAAATACTTGTATGCATCAAAAAGCCCAGATTCAGGAGGGTAAATGCATTAAAAAGGGACAAATTTTAGCGGACGGTGCCGCCACGGTTGGGGGCGAACTCGCTTTGGGAAAAAAACGTATTAGTAGCTTATATGCCGTGGGAGGGTTACAATTTTGAAGATGATGTACTCATTAGTGAGCGTCTTGTATATGGAGATCTTTATACTTCTTTTCACATACGAAACATGGAATAATTGAATAGTTGAAAATTTGGGTAGGTCGCTAGTCTAGTTCCCTATCCACGATTCTGCTATTTACTAAAAAAATATTACTGGAATATAGGAGGACCTTCCTGCCCTGGAGGGTAGAAAGAGTCAGTACGATTTGGAATTCTTATGCCCAAAGTACCAAACACTCAAATTGAGTAAATATCTATTTGAATTAGTAGACCTTAGACCTTTTTTTTTCAGTCATTCATTGAATGATAAATCACTACAAGTGATTGGGATTTGTTTAAACGGAGCCTGGATACTTCATGTCATTTTATTGGTTTAACCAAGCCAACCCTAAATTATTCTAATTGATACTATTAGTCTAAATCCCCCTACAAATGGATCTAGTTGAACTTCACGCTCCGAATTTTAGACGAGTAACTCAATCTTTCTTCGGCGAAGGGGGGATATCTTAATCGGGGAAGAGAACGGGGAAAGCCCATATGACCCACTATATCTGACAAGTCGCACTATACGTCAGCTGCTGCAGGAATTAGATCAGCACCATCAAATTCTTGAAGCAACTCCATAAGAAATTTCCTTTGAGTCGTGAGGAGTCCAGTTGGTGTATGAATGAACTTCATTCCCAAAAAATAGTGCAGTGCTCCTAAGTCTTTGATTTTGAACTTGTTATCTAGAACTGTCTTTAGTCTATTGATTTATCCTTCATCATTGCCTGTTAATAATATGTCATCGACATATACTGCTGCAAACACTTGTGAAGTTGGTGAGCATTTTGTGAACAAGGAATAATCATTCTTAGATGATTTATATCCTTGTTCAAATAAAAAACTAGATAACTTGGCATACCACTGCCTTGATGCTTGTTTTAAACCATAAAGTGATTTGTTTAGCTTACAAACCAATTTATGATCAGGAAGTTGTAGACCTTTAGGAGGTCGCATGAAAACATCCTCATCTAGATCACCATGCAAAAATGCATTGTTAGCGTCTAGTTGAGAGATATTCCATTTTCTTTTGACAGCAACAACAATAAGGGCTCTAATAGTGGTATGTTTGACAACAGGAGAGAATGTTTCAGTGTAGTCTATACCTTCTTTCTGAGTGCAACCCTTAATCACTAACCTTGCTTTGCACCTTTCAATTGTTCCATCAGCTCGAAGTTTGATTTTATAGACCCATTTGCTTGAAATTGGCTTCTTTCCTTTTGGTAAACCAGTTAGAGTCCAAGTATTGTTCAGATGAAGAGCTTGGAATTCTTTGTCCATTGCCTCTTGCCAAGAAGGATGCAAGACAGCTTCTTCATATGTTATAGGTTTCACCAGAGTAGGTAATGTTTGGATAAGATTTTTTTCCTCAATGCTTAGGGCAGAAAAAGCAATATAGTGTAAAGGATCATGAGAAGCAATTGTTGTAGAGTATTGGCACAAATTGAATCAGAAAAATCATTTGAAACCACATAATTGCAAATATAATCTCTTAGACAACCAGGAGCAACATGAGTTCTATTTGATCTTCTGGTGATATGAGAAACTTCAGGTTGAGGGATATCTGGTTGGTGAATGATATTAGAGTTGGGTTGAGGAAAATTTCCAGCTCCAATTGAACTTGTATCCAGGATGGGTTTGGGCAGAAAAATATCATTTGATTGTAAAATATTTTTGTAAGATTGGAAAGGATAAATTTTCTCATGAAAAACCACATGCCTGGATACAAAAATCTTCTTATCATCCAAAGACATCACCTTATAACCTTTCTTCCCAAATGGGTATCCTATGAAAGCACATGGAATGGTCCTGGAAGAAAATTTATCTCGACCATAAGCCACTGTGGATGTGTAACATAGGCATCCAAATGATCTTAAATGAATGTAAGTAGGATCTTTCTTAAACAATAACCTAAAAGGTGTTTCCCCATGTAAAACTTTTGAGGGAAATCTGTTTATCAAATAGGTTGTTGTAAGAACACACTCTCCCCAGTATTGTAAAGGAAGCTGAGATTGAAACAACAAGGCTCTTGCTGTCTCTAAGAGGTGCTTGTGTTTCCTCTCAACAACTCCATTTTGTTGGGGAGTATGTGGACAAGAAGTGTGATGGATAATGCCTTTGGACTTGAGAAAATCATAAGCAACAATGCTAGATCATAGTTCAAAGGCATTATCAGTTCTCATTACCTTAGGCACAATATGAAACTGATTTTCTACCATTAAAATAAATGCCTTTATCAAAGAAAAAGCATTACTTTTGGTAGACATCAATTGTGTCCAAGTAGATCTAGAGAAATCATCCACTATTGTCAGAAAGTACTTATGTCCATTATAGGTTGGGGTTTTATAGGGTCCCCAAACATCAACATGTATAAGATCAAATGGTTTAGAAGATGAAATAGTACTCTTAGAAAAAAGGTAGTTTGTGTTGCTTGGATCTATGACAAACATCACAAACCAAATTTTCCATATCAGATTTAGAGACATTTAACAAATAAGTAAGTTTCATGAGTTTATTAAAAGGTAAGTGCCCAAGTCTAGCATGCCAGGATACAAGCGAATCAACATTACAAGCAGAAGTGGCAGGTAAAGAAGTAGAATGATCATTACAAGATGAAACTGAATTGTTACTGTTTTCAGAAACTGAAGAAAAAACATGAAAATTTGAAACTGAAGCTGCGACATCAGCATTTGCAGCAAGGTCCTTGGTAAGAAGGTATAATCCATCCAGCTCCTTACCAAGAACCAGTGGCCTCTTCATTGAAGGGCCCTGCAGAACACACATTTTGTCAGTAAAGAAAGCATAGCATTTCATTTGCCTGTACAACTTACTTATGGACAGCAAATTCTATTTGAATTGGGGAACAAACAAAACATTTTGTAGAGTTATAGAAGCAGGAGTAGATACAATGCCACAAATTGTAACGGGAATAACAGATTTGTTTGGAAGTGCAATACGAAATGGCTTGGAAAGTAAACACTTATCCTTGAACAAAGAATCATCATAGCACATGTGATCGGTAGCCCCAGTATCAATTATCCAAGTATTCTTACCAGTTTTGATATCTTTATCTAAAATTGAACAAGAAAATTTAACAAGATTAGAGTTGAAGATACCGACCATGTTGCAGATTCCAATGTCAGTTGAAGTTGATGCAATTGAAGGTGCATTCAATAGAGCCATAAGCTGTGAACATTGGTCTGCAGTCAAGCCTGGAATAGTTGGAATACTGGTGTTTGAATAGCCATTGGCATTCTCCTGAGATACTTCAGCATTAGCAGAGAAAATCTTGGACTTGTCTTGCTTAAAACCTGGAGGAAAACGTGCAATTTGAAGCACTTTTCAATCACATGGCCTGTCCTCTTGCAATATCGACAAAGCATCGTCTTCTTTTCGTCTTGTTTCCCAGTCTGAGACTTAGCACCATGACCATTAGCATTGAAGGATGCAGAATCAGAATTGACACCAGAAATCGAAGACATCTCTCTTTGCTTCTCCTCTTGAAGCAGTAGCGAATAGACAGTAGAAAGAGAGGGCACAGGCATCATCATCAAGATGTTGCCCCGAATTTGAGAGTAAGAATCATTTAACCCCATCATGAATCCAATTAAGCGTTGTTCTTCCTCGAACTTTTGCAAGAACGGAGCAGCGCCACAATTGCAAATCGGAAACGATTGTAAACTGAACAATTCATCCCAGAGACGTTTGTTCCGAGTAAAATACACAGCAATCCGGTCTGAACCTTGCGTAATAGTACAAATGTCTCTCTTAACAGCAAATATCTGAGCGAAATTGGATAAGCCATACCTACTACAAAGCTCGGCCCAGATCTCCGACGCCACTTTGCTGTAAAGGACGCTTTCAGCGATGTCCTTGCTCAAAGAATTGAGAATATCCAAGAAATGACCATATCGTTCGCCCTTTTCCACTGGCAAAACTGAGGATCCGTGGCAAGCAGCGCCGGAATCGAACCATCAACCAGACCAATTTTGTTTTTCGCAGACAGGGCGATCGTCATAGCGCGACGCCAACCTCCGAATCCAACTCCATCGAAGAGCTTTGAAACCATAATTGTCCCTGGATTATCGAAGGGATGCAAGTAGAAAGGATTCCATCTCAAAACCCGAACGGGGTTCCATCTCAAAACCAATTGGCAATGAGAGGAGTAGCCCTTCAACCTTATATGTTGTTCAAGTATTCTCTATATAACCGATGTGGGACAACCACATTCCAACACGCCCCCTCAAGTGCAACGGCATTAGCCAACAAGTTGCACTTGCCACATGCGCTTAAATGGGAACCAATGCCCGCGACATGTCAACAAGGCCAGCAACCCCACTAATCTGAAGCCCGGACCGAAACTAGCCGAATCCGGCTCTGATACCATGTAGAAACTGTGTGATTGAGATGAATAAGAAACGAAGGAGAAAAGGGAGAAGATGGAAGAGGATGAAGGAAGTCATTGATGAACTGAATTGATGAGTTCTATTACAACATAGTTGTGCTTTATATATAGCCAGCAAATCATGAAGCGGGAAACTAAAATGTAGAAATTACATAATGTGGAACAAACTTGTGAAAACATCACATAACTCCCACAGAAATATGTTTATTACATTTTATTATTTTTATTGTGGAGGGGGGGGACTGTCATCCGCTCAAAAAAGAGGATTTGCCCCTGCTACAGTGCTACGTACCCACATCAAAGTTAACAAGTGTGTATTTGGTAGCACGGTTACTAAATCGGTTTAAAAATCACCACACGACTTTGAAAGTGACTATATTGGGAGTGTATCATTAGAGGTATTTTCATTGCCCAAAAATAAGGTTTGGGCAAACCTTATTTTTCATGAAAAACTCGCATCTCGTTTCAGTAAATAATCGAAATGAATCAGAAACTACATAATCTAAAACTAATTAACATGACAAATCTTATACTAACTAATCCTCGATGCTTGTGATATTCACCGACTAGTTCCTCTCAGTCCTCCCTACCCGAAACCAAACAATAAGGTTGTTGTCAAATATACAGTCACAAACAGGCACTTAAATGTGTGCCAAATTTAATACTCATAGCATACACAACACCTTGACCCATACCCCTAACTTATTTTTACCATGTCACATCAGCTTAAAAGTCTCATTTTATCTTTTTATTATTTGCACCCTCATTCGATGGCCTGACGCTTGGATCCCTTTTTGCTATTACCTTTTTAATCTACTCGATTATTATTGTTGTTGTTGTTGTTGTTAAAAAATTATGAAAACGGAAAAAACAAATCAATTGATGTGGTAAAAATAATAGTACATGGATTTAGTGATACATCTTCCACCTTTGGAAAGTCAACAACGGATGTATGTTGATAGATATTTTCTCTCTCGGAAAATCTAATATGATTACAAGTGTTTACCTAGGTTTGGAGAGGAATTCTTTCTAGATTTGGGCTGTATTTAGAGTGGTGTTTGAGATCTCAATATTTCTTTATCTCAGTGTAAGACTGGAATGTTAAACACTTGTATTGATTTGTTAATTACTGGATTGGATGCTCTGGAAAAAAGATTACTCTAACCTAATGGTCAAGGAATAGTTTATATGCATAGGGCCGGCCAAGAGTTCAACTCTCCCTAACTACATTATTTAACCATTCCGGAATGGCTCAATCGAAAATGACTTACGGGTAGTACTCAAAGGTCCCCGGTTCGAATAGAAACGATATCTCAAGATGATCCCAATAGTTCAACTCTCCCTAACTACATTATTTATCCTCTTATTAAAAGGTGGGTTTCTTATTATCCGAATTCGTTTTAGGGTGTGCTTGGAAAGTGGTTTCTAGCCCAACAATAGAAACGATATCTCAAGATGATCCCAAGCACGAGCTTGCTCGTATATATAACGGTGCCACCCAAAAGCTCACCAAACAAGAAAACATAAAATCCCAAGCACGTACAAGAAGGAAGTAGCAAGAAAGGATACCTCAAGATGATCACCAGTGTTGACCAGGAAGGAGTTGGGAATGGCATTAACAGGGACCCACTTGCCATTGTGTTGAACCTGAAGGCCACCAACCTGATTCTGGGAGAGGAGGGTCAACAGGCCATGGTCTGAGTGAGGAGGCATTCCCATTGCTGCCTTTGGCTGCGGGCATGGCGGATACAGGTTCGAGATGAAGATCTGGAAGCCAGACTCCCAATTTACCCACTTCTCCAAGCAGTCCTCTTCCAAGCCCAAGCTCTCTGATATCCCTCCCAATAGCCCCCTAGCTTGCTACCTCCCTTGCTCTCCCACAGTACTTCCGCGCTACCTCACTGCATCCATTCGTCACAGTTCATATGTTAGATGGACACTGAAACAAGATTGAGTATGAAATTCACAATTCGTAAGGATGCAACACTAACATACAAAATTTGGAGCCAATGTTAAGCTATAAACCCTATTGATTTTATTTTTTGATGTCCCAAAGACCCGACAATTATACCTTACTTTAGTTTTTTTATCAATTTAGATGGAAAGATGACATCGTATATATGGCCATATGAGGCTATGATCAGTTCGATCCTCCTCCCTTAACCTTATTGTAAAATAACACCATAAAAACGTAAACTTTGGTTTTATTTCCGGAAAATTTGTAAATAGGAAGTAGGAATTGGAAGCATATTATTCAATACTGTTTTTGAATTCTAATGCCCTTTTCTTTGAGTTGATGAAAAGCATACTGTATAGTCACACTTATAAATCCATTTTATCTTCAACTATTTGAAGAAAAGTATTGATCTGTAAAGTTGACATGAACCCGGGAGGCTTGTGAGGGAAATAAAAGTGGGGATGGAGATGAACCTTGAGGAAATCCTAATTCCAAAAGAACGCCTTCTCAACCGACGCATTGAAGCTCGTTCCACAGTGGATGGGATCCAGTATGTGCCTCCCTTTGAACTCCAGCTTCTCCTCCGTACTCAGATCGAAAAACCTCTCTGCTTTATCCATCACCTGCTTCATTTCTTCCTCTGGGACTCCATGGTTTACCACCTACACTCCCATATATGCCAAAATGAAAATCCCTGCAGGCAGTACCGAGGTGTTGAACAGATGCAGCGCGTTGGTTGGGATCGGGGGACATGAGAAGCGAGAAATCGATGACAGGGATTGAATCTGAGAGCGCCGGATCAATATGATCAGAGGAGGCGCCCAAGTTGTGAACATAAGAGGAAGGGATTGAAGAGAGCTGCGTGGCGGATTCCACAAACTCTTTTATGCTTCTTAGAGGCAGGGGTGGAGCCAGAAATATTCCGAGGGGGGCTCAATTTTATTTTTTATAATAGATGTTTCTTAAATCGCGACAGAAGACATTGGTGTGAAGGCATTGATCCACTTGAAGAAGTTCATGACAGAAGGGGAATCGCCGCCTGTGAGTTATGAAAGGGGAAATGTAAAAAATAAAAATGTAAGTTATAAAACGGGAAATGTAAAAAATAAAAATGAGGGCAAACTTAAAGGATTTAGAAGGAGACAAGGAGGTAAAAATAAATAAAAGAAAAATTTTAGAAAGAGAGAAGGAGGTAAAAATAAATAAAAGAAAATTTTTAGAAGGAGAGAAGGAGGTAAAAATAAATAAAAGAAAAATCTTAGAAGGAGACAAGGAGGTAAAAATAAATAAAAGAAAAATCTTAGAAGGAGACAAGGAGGTAAAAATAAATAAAAGAAAAATCTTAGAAGGAGACAAGGAGGTAAAAATAAATAAAAGAAAAATTTTAGGAGACAAGGACGTAAAAATAAATAAAACTTGTTCATTTGGGGGGGGGGGCTCGAGCCACCGCATGCCCCCCTCCCTCCGCCCCTGCTTAGAGGTCCCGTTGGTGGTTCTTGATGCTGAACTGAAGCAGTAGCCATTGCAGACAGCTTGCTATACTACCTACCAGAGAGAGAAAACAGAGAGAGTTTTTTGTTTTTCCTAGAGAGCAAAAGAGACTAGGTGTATATATACTTGAGATTGAGATGGTTTACCAATTAATTGGAGATTATCGTTAGTGCGTCCATTATAGCTAGACCTGTCAATCGGATTTTTTCGGATCAGGTTCGAGTCAACTCATTTTGAGTTTTGTTTAAAACGGGTCTCGAGTAGATTCGGGTTACCTCGAACCTGGTTTGACCATATTTCGGGTCAAATTAGGTCAATTTCGAGTTTGTCACTTTTTTCATTTTTATATACAAAAATCATATTTTGATGACTTTGCGATAATTTCAAAATAACAAAGTTTAAAACGCAGTTGCTTGTTCTTTTTTGTCTCTATACTTATTAGAAAATGTCATCCCAACGTCGAGCACTTATAACTATATACTATCTTTGATATGAAATATTTGATTTTTACTATTACTCGTGATTTTTTATTAAAATTTAAAACTCTACAGAATATCTAAGTTTTAATTAATTTTTTGAAATTATTTCATATCCATTAGTAATGAGTATAAAAATTATTTTTAAATTTTAATCAAACTTTTAATATTCTATAGAGTTTTTTTTAGCTTTTTAAAAACATCTTGAAAAAAAAATCAAATATTACCAATCGGAGGGATTAATATACCATACAAATAAATATAAAAGTTGATTTGAAAAAAAAGATCGAGTGTTTGTAATTATAAGATGTAATAAATTGAAATCTTCAAGAATAATTTTAATAATATATAATTATAAATTATTTAATTTTAATAATATATTAATTACTGAACTTACCCTAATATGACTCTGGGATTTTCTTGACTTTTAATTAGTCAAATTTTTGTTTTAACAAACCGAGACAGTTGGGTCACCAGATCGAAACTCATTTAACACAAAAAAATACCAAAATCCAAAAAAAAATTTGAGTCAAATTTTATTTATGGGTCTTGATCCAAAATTTTTCGACCATTCGGATCGAATCGTCGGACCGGGTTGGATTTTAACCGCTCTAATTATAGCTATAAAAGGACAAAGGGTTGGACACTTGGTTTATCCTTATATATGAAGCAAAATGAGCCACTCAACTGAATGAGTAATCCACTTCATGTTTACTTGAAGACACCATGATATCATGGCTCACATCATCACAAAAATCAAAAGCGCAAAGGAACAATCAATACATACTGTAGTTGTAGTTGTAGTACTTTCGGTTTCAAACTCACCGCATGACAATGTTGTAAGTGTAATCGTCAAAATTTAAAAGGCTTGACACACACAGCATCAAGGTGTGGTGGGATAGAGCCTCCAACGGTCCGTTGATGGGACGGTTGCCTTGGACTCTAACCCACCGCAGCCCGATGTGGTAGGTCTACGACTTTGATAAAGGCGAGAGGCCTTCCTCCGACGCACTCCAATTCAATTTACGAGCCCCTCCTCCTCCACCCCATACTCCTCTTGCAAACTTGTCTCGGTTTTTTCCGTTCAAAGCTTTCGTTATATTTCCGCTCCAAAAACAAAATGGTTCATACTCGTGGTGCTTGTGGCCATGGTACTGGTGATGGTGATGGTGACACCGTAACGTTACCTGCGGTCGAGGTAAATTTTGAAATAAGGATAACGTATTTGCTATTATGTTTACTTGATTTTAAACCTACTTCAATTCATAATCAATAGTTGTTATTACGTAGTTTATTAGATAAAATGTACTAAATGAAATATTTAGGAAACAGTAGTTTAAAATTTTTAGCTTGGTAGAATATAAATTTTCTAGTCTCAGTCGAAAATAATTAGAATTTTTTTTTTGGTAATGCTATACAAACTCCTGCGTGGGGCTTAGCATATAGGCTGCTTTTGCTGAGTGCGTGTAGTGATAATGAATATTTCATATAAGCATTATAGATATTTCTTATTGCATTTAGATAGTGGTTTTGCTTATGTTTGTGTCTAGTTTCGTATATTGCTTGTGAAGTATTCGAGTTCGGAATCTACACTTTTTTAGTGTTTATTCTGCAGAATTACATTTCGACCTTGAAGGGACTTTGGAAGAGCATAAGAGACATGTTTTAGAGTATATGGAGGCTAAGGAAGAAGCTAAAGAGGAGTAAGGAAGCACGACATTGGAGATAATTGAAGACAATCAAGGAAATCCCGTCACTGTAAAGGCGGCGCCCGTCGTGGGCCGATTTCCAGCGATTGCGATTTTGGATCCGAAGACCATATTTCCTATTATAATATTATTATTTCTATTAGGGTTTCGCCGACTCCTTATGAGTCTATATTAGGTTTAACCAGTTTATTCCGCCGTGTGTGGCAATTGTGTGAGACTATGAACACCATTAGAGAGAGAGAGAGAGAGAGAGAGAGAGAGAGAGAGAGATTTGGCCTATGAGTTGCTAAACTCATAGTTTCGCATGTGATACAAAGATATGGTTGTTTGGATTGTGAGAATTTGATTCTATTTAGTTATTCATATTCATAGTTATCATCTTGTGCTTATTTATTATATTTGTGTTCCTTCCTATGATTGATCACCATGTTAGGAATTGCATCTTAGCTATGAATTCGTTGTTGTGTTTTTTATAGCAAACAAAGTATTGAAGTAGTGATATTTCTTTGTCTTTGTAGTGGATGATTTCAACTGATCTATGTTGTGGATATGTCGATTAGGGCTGATTAGGGTTGTTCCGGTTTGTCTTAATTACATTGAATCAATATGTCAATTGGTCTAATTACTTGAGTCCTTAATGTTATTCTTTAGTGATCTTGAATAAGGTGATTGTATCCCTGCGGATCTCTCAACTTTAGTCAAATAGACATGTGTTTATGAATAATTGATAGATCAATTCTAGGACCATGAATTCCAACCATTGTCAAAGAATTACAAGTGAAATATTTCTTCTATCTTTATTATAAATCTACTTTGCAATCATAAAGTTGGTTACTTTTACACCTTGGTTATTTTCTAGGAATCATTGTGTGGTCATAAGAGTCATTGTTAAGAGTTATTGAATAGGAAATCGCTTCTCCCTATGAGTTCGACTCCGGACTTAATTGTTATACTAATAGTTGTTTGGTTTATCAAGTCATTGATTGACTAATCTATTGGTTTTGTGTTTGAGTTTGGATTATATTACTATTTGGCAAAGGGCGAAAGTGCCAACAACGTTCGTCCTACGTCATGTAGTGTTGCTGTTAAGGCGAGACAAGCCTTGTTGGGAATTCATCGTCAGACTGAGTCTATTCCTTTATGTATGTAATAAGTAGAGGATTGTATTACATCGCCGGTAGAGTCTAATGAAAGGGTGTCAGAGTAGAAGATGTGGTAAGATCTATTTCTGAGTCCCAACCGCGCACACTTGTATGACGCCTACTTCAGGACTGGGTTCTGGAGTGGTACGACCTCTACGAGGGTCGTTAATCCATCCAAAGATATCTCACACTCATTAAGCTAGTATAGCTAGTAAGTCCAGATGTCGGTCCAGGGGAAGCTTAAACTCTTCATATTTGTTTCTTTTGTCAACAAGTAACAAAAGCATATGGTTGTGAAAGAAATGGTATTGCAGTAATGAAAGTTATGACATAAATAAGAAAGTAGAGTAAAAGTGGATTTAATGTGATTTGGAATGAGTCAGTTCCTTACAAATTAATAACAATGGTTGGCATAACGATAATTGAATCATCAACAATTACCTTTAGTTCTATCAGTTACCATAGCGTATTGGTTTCTGTATGCATTACATGCGTCTTACTCTAGCATGAGGGACAAGTAGCATTAATTCCCTAATCTCTAGCACTTCAATAATATAACTAATGGTTTATAGCAAGTTGTCATCTAGTTGTCAACCTAGCTCCTGTTAATACCTATAAGTAATACTATTCAGGTGTTGATCTCTTTACACTATCTAGAATCCCAATCTGTTCATCAAGATGTGTTTACTATTATAGGTTCAACACATCTTAGCGGATCAAATCAAAACCCTAGCAAGATGCAACTATATCTAGATTGCGAAGCCAAATATAACCACAACATTATCGATTTAACACAAATAAGATAGAAATAATCATAATAAAAGTAATTGTAAAATAGAATTCTCATAAAGCAACCATGTCTAGAATATGTAAGAAACTGAAAAGAGTCTTAAGGACTCATAGAGTACCTAAAAACATCAAAGCTTGAAAGATCCATAAGAATTATAAAGAAAAACAAAAGAAAAGAGGACTTCTGTATCAAATTCGTCTACAAAAATGGAAGAGAAGAGAAGAGAGAGAGAGAGAGAGAGAGAGAGAGGTGTTGTGTCGAATGAGGTGTGTGAAATGGCTAAGAGAATAACCCTATTTATAGTGATTAGAAACCCTAGGAGTCAACAATATTCATGTGCAAGGAAAGCCCAATGGACCGGATTCGACCGCTGAAGAAATCTGTTGAGATACAGGATCGGCGGGCGCCGACTCCAACGGGTATTGAGGATCTTCCATGGGGCACTGAGGATCGGCAGGTGCTGCTCTTACAGAAGTCCTTTTCTCTTCGATCATTTCTCTTCATCTTGGCTTCTTCACTCTGCCTCTTCTCTCGATTCTTGGTAATGCTATACAGATTCTTGGTAAGGCTTACCGTATAGGCTGGTTTTGTTGAGTGTGTGTAGCGTTGCCATTAAGGCAAGACAATCCTTGCTGGGAATGCGTCATCAGACTGAGTCTATTCCTTTCCGTATGCAGGAAGTAGAGGACCGTAGTACATCACCGGTTGTAGGCGATGATATCACTATATAAGTCTACTCATGAGGTGTATGGGTAAAAGATGTGGTAGGATCTGCTTCTGAGTATCAACTGCACTCGTATCGCACCTACTTCGGGAGTAGGTTCGTGAGCGATGCTCTAAATTCATATACTGACACCTCATTGTTACTCGGTCATGATGCGGGTAGAAGTGGCAAACTAACAACACAATTATAAAATTTAGTTCAAATAAAAACATTCATACAAACTTAGCACCGCATTCAACAACAAAGCATTCATTTAAAACCACATTGAAAATTTTCACACACGGTTAGTATTCGACAACCAACTAGCAACTACCCACAAATGACTTACTCCTTCAGCTAGATATATCTCAACCTTCACCTCGTTAAAAGCTCGACGGCAATGCCAGTTCATCTTTTTCAGAAGCGTAAGTACGTGCTTGGCAATCTTGCATACGCATCGTTGAGGCACACCGGAAAAGTACATCCAGATGTGCTCTACCATTTGCTCCTCGACGGTTATATAATAAAATGATAGGAGAAGGGTGAAGGACGTACAATGTGTGTAGTCAAAGTTCACTCGGCTGGAAACATCACCGTCTATGGCGCAGACGAGACAAAGAAGGTTGCACCGAGCAACGTGATTGTACGATCGATGAAGACAATGGCAATTGGAATACATTGGGGGCTCCTTATGATGCACCCAAGTAATCTTGTAATCGACCGTCCTCATCCAGTCATCCATCCCTTGTAAACCTTCGTTTTCGGCATTTTTTTTAAATCTGCGCGGAGTTTTTGTGAGGATAAGAGGAGTTATGTGAGGAGAAGAGGGTGAGAGGGGGATTGGGTGGCTGCGGTGGGGTGGTGGTCGGGGTTGTGACGTCCACCCCATATATAGGTGAGGAAATCCACTACACTCGTTGATAATGGGTCCAACGCATGCAGATCCCCAAAAAACCAACCATATCCACCACACCCACATGTGGTGGCTATCCAGATCCCAAAAGAAGAAGCCTCGTACACCGCAGAGGTTAGTAGTGGATGAGGTCGGGAAGGGTTACGATTCAGTCAACATGCCAACGGCCTTGCGATTTTCTTCCGATCGAAGTAAATGTAAGACAGATGGCATTTTGAATGCATCATAACCCACAGAAACATTGTCGATCGCTCAAAAATATACGAGTCGGTTCTAGTTGGGAAGGGACAGTGGAACGCATGTCGCGATTCATTAAAAGTAATGACTCAATCCACATGTCAAAGGCCTTAGGGTTTTCTTCTCTTTGAAGTTAATCATGGGGAAGATGGGATGTTGAATGCATCATAACCCGAGAAAATTTGCCAAATCGCCAAGCAGTTCACATGGTAGTTACAACTGTACCGCGGGTACCAGTGAACGCTCTCAAAGAGGGGGTTTATGGGAGCTATATTTATAGAAAATCCACTGCAAGTAGTACCGGTGACATACTGACATGCCCTCCATCCCCACTGTATCTTGATGCGGTGGTATGACGGAGTTCTCAAGGCAAGAACATAGAATGTCGCCTTTCCACCACGCCATAGCGATGTGGAGTACTGACAAGTCATACACTCTCATTGCCTTGGTCGGCAGTGGAAGTGCATGACTCGTCCCCAAGGCCCACCACATCCACCGCATCCAACTGCGGCGGAGTCCTCTTTGAATTATGCTTTTCCTAGGGCAGTGGCGATCGCAGGATCCACCGAAAGATGGGGCGAAATTTGTACTGAGATATTGTCCTTGAATAAACTTGTTTACTTAAGCTACGACTTTCAACTTAGCAATTGACTGTAGAAAAGTAGACTTATATTTGTTTGGTTGATATGGTAGTGGTTTCTCATCATTCATTGAAGATTCAGGCATTTGTCATATTTAGAAGTGTAAACTTATCGAAACTCAATCATGCTAAATTCAAGGCTTTTGCATATTAGCTAGGATTGTAAACTCATCAACTGTATAATATCTTTTGGTTCCCAAAGACATGATAGAAATTATGATTTGAATATGTAGGGTACGAAAATACAAATATTGCATAAAGCTTCACAAATTCAATTCGCAAATCCCAAATTCAGTTCATAAATTTCATTCTCAAAATCACATATACACTGAAGCGTTCGTGGAATTTCACCTATATTTATTACCTCATTGTGACGACAAGATGACTGGAAATACCTGCAAGTCTTAACCTTGAGAGGTTGCGATTAGATTATATGCCAATTAGTCCAAGTGGTGGGGGTGTTACGTTTGGCTCGCGAGGATTCGAATCGTTTCGTCGCGGACTTGGGTGGGAGTCAGGTGATGTTCTTATTCCAAGAAAGTTCTGCTCTGATCACAGATCTTCGAGAACTGAACTCCGGTGGTTTTATGTCCGGGGGATGATTAGAGCTCTGCTGCTTTTCTTATCTTGAAATCAGATCCCTTCCTTTGGGGTCGGAGGGGGGTGTTTATAGGGAAACCAAGCGAGCAGCTGGCTGGCAACCTCGTGGTTTTATATAGGACACGTGTAACACATGCCCACACGCTTAGGGGCATAGGCCATACACGTGGAGCTATTTAGAGGTGAGGTGCTTGAGCCAGCGAGCTGCTTGCTAGGATCCCAGAAGGTTCAGGACGCAAGGGAAACTGGGGTCGAAGTTCTTGGGGGTGCTAGGTCTAGTTATTTGGTTTCGGTCAGGTACCTTACTCGCGATGGATGTAATGGTGGGACCGGATATCTTTTTGCGTTGGGCAACCCATTTATGACGACATATTTGTGCTATTTTATGGGTCTATTTTCTATGGCATCGTCATATCTCCTCGTAACCAGATCGCGAGTGATATGTCGCTCGCGATTGGGTTTCGATTAATACGATGCTCCCTGCCAAAAGACCAGTTTATTGGATGGGCCTTAGTTGGGCGTATGGTGTATTTCGGCCCACTGGGCGGGGTGGTCCCACATAGAACTATAAGTGAGGTTTTTCGCCCTCGCTCTTCCTTATCCTACATCTCTGAATACTCAAAGAGGAGAAGAAAGAGAGAGGGAGTTCAAGGGTTTCATGTGCTCTTTGGAGGAACGATACCAGAGTTCGGTGGTGGTCCATTTCCAGTTTTCTAAACTCGTCGGCGCTTCTCTTCCGTATTTCTCAAGTGAGTTTTCTCCGATCTCCCTTTTGCCTTTTTTAATTTCTCGCCTTGCATTCTTCTCTTGAGATTTTTAGGGTTAGCCGGAAACATTGAACTTAGTGGTGGAATTACCCTCTTTTGGTGAGGGGTACGTCGGTTATGGGATGGGGACCCGGGCATGCTCTGGTGCCCCATCCCCCACCCCCTTTGTTGCTATGTCGTTCCGTTCCCTACCTCCTCCTTTATTTCCCTAGTCATAACCGGTTTTTAATGGAGTGGTAGACGTATACCCATGTCATCCTAGAGTAATCATCAATAAGAGACAGAAAACATATGTAACCGCCCAAAGACAGAACACGAGAAGGACCCCAACAATCTTAATGAATGTAATCTAATGTGACCTTTGTTTGATGAACTGTCTTAGGAAACTTGTTGCGATGTACATTCCGAAACACACAATGCTCCAAAACTCAAGGCTCTTGGCCTTATAGCCTCCTAGAAGATTTGCTTTCGAGAGAATCTAGTTGCGTCCCCGGTTCACTCATTTGAGCAAAGCCTCATATGTCATAGCCTGTTCATATCAACCTCCTTTAACTTCAACTAAAACAAATCATGCAGCACATGTGACTGTTGAACCTTGTAAGACATACAAAGTTGTCTGCTTGAATTGACTCCCATCAAGATTTAGATCACATCAGAGCCTTTAAAGAGACGCAGAATTCTACCTTTACCTTTGAAACCGAAACCCTTGATGTCTAACACATTTGGGGATATCATATTTTTCATAATAGGTGGCACATGTTTGACTCCTCCAATGTGCAAAACTTCTCATCATGTGTTCGAAGCCTGATTGAGCCAATCCCAACAACCTTGCAAATAGCATCATTTCCCATAGTGACATTACCCCATCTGCAGAGCTATATATTGTAAACAACTCTTTTTCTTGAACATATGTGATAGGATGCCCCTGAGTCAAGAAACTACACATTAGGCTAGTGGGTGTGATCATCTGCAAACAGAATAATATCTTCCTTAGAAGTATTTTCATATTCAGCTACTACTGCAGACCCATATTACTGCTCTTGTTGCTTCTTCCTCTTAGGACAGTCATTCTTCCGATGACTTTTCTCCCTACAATAGTTACAAACGTTGTCTAGTTTAGGGCCTAATTTACACTCTTGATTCTTCTTCTTGGCCCTTTTACCATCAGGTTTGCCTCCGTTGTCCATTAGCCCAGAATGCTGATTGTCTGTAAGTCTGTAACTATCAAGGTTGCCTTATGTCGCAACTCTCTATTGTGAAGTGAAGACTTAACCTACTCAAGAGACATAGTATTTCTCCCAACAATAAAGGACTGCACAAAATTCTCATATGAGAAAGGCAGAGAGACCAAGAGAATTAAGGTTGCATCCTCATCATCTACCTCTTCATCAATATTACGCAATTCTAGCAAAATTGTATTCAAGTGATCTAGATGGTCTCTAAGTGACGCACCTTCTTGCATACATAATGTAAGAAGATGTTGCTTTAGTATCAACTTATTTGTGAGCGACTTGGTCATGTAGAGGCTCTCCGGCTTCAACCACAGGGCAACGGCGGGTTCCTAATCAACAACTTCTGTTATGACATCATCTGCGAGACACAACATGATCGTTGAATGAGCCTTCTCCTCAAGAAGACTATACTCAACGGTGCATGTATCTGCTCCCTTCTTATCAGAGGCTAACGGTGTCCATAAGCCTTGTTGTTTCAGCAAAGCCCGCATTTTTATCTGCCACAGGCTGAAAGAGTTTCTTCTAGTAAATTTGTTGATCTTCAACACGGATCTAGACACCATTCTCAACGTAAATCATAACTTGGATTTGACACTAGTTTGTTACAACGAGGACGATAAAAAAATAAAAAATAATAAAAAGACAAAGAGATTTACGTGGTGTGACAACGATGGCAAAGAAGAAAACTAAGATTACAAATTCTGGTGTTTCATGATTACTTATAGCCTTATAGGGACTAATAAAACTCTAGTCGGATTATAGACCTAAACCCAAAACAGATAATAAGCCCAAATTCAATTCATGGACATATTAACACAGTGCCAAGGAACTTCCTTATAATCCAACACCTAAAGCTGGCACAGCCTCCAACCTTGAATTTCATCTAGGTTGCCAAGATGGGTTGTGTAATTGCTCTATCTCCATGAGGATTCTCAGCTTAGGATCATCCACCATGATCTTAAGCCCAATAATGTCCTTTTGGACGAGACTATGAACCCAAAGATTACCAATTTTGGAATGTCAAGTGATAGATTACACAGGTCTCCTATTGTATAGTGGGCTAAAAGCCCGTTAAGGCCCAATACATTTGTAACCTATATATATATTATATCAATGAATGGAAACCCTCAAGGAGGACATTACAATCAATCTCATGATCTAACATGGTATCACAGCCTAAGATCTAAAGACCTATATTTTTCTTTCTCTCCTTGTTCTAAACCCTAGCTGCCACCTCCCCCCCCCCCCTTGTGCCGCCACCCTCCCCCCTCGGCCGCCACCCTCCCCCTCGGTCGCCACCCTCCCGTCGGCGCCACCTTCCCCCCGACTCGGCCACCTTCAACAGCCCTTCTCTCCCCCCCCCCCCCCCCCGCCGCCCTTAGCCCTCTCTTCTCGTCCCAATGTCTAACCCACCACCTACCGACCCTATTAAGCCGCCCTTCCACTCCACTCTAACCATCTCCAACGTCAAAAATTGCATCGCTATCATTCTTGATCATGAATCCAGTACCTACACCATGTGATCGCACCTCTTCACGACCCATGTTAATGCTCATAAAGTCCTCCACCACATTGACTCCTCCGCCAAACGCCCTGAAAGCGAAGACGACGATCTCTTCGCTCAACTTGACACCATTGTCCTTCAATGGATCTTCAACACCATCTCAAAAGATCTATTGACCACCATCCTTGACCCCAAAGACTCCGCCTTGAATGCTTAGAAGAAACTTCAGGATATCTTTCAAGACAACAAGTCCACCCGTGTTGTCTATCTCGAGCACGAATTCTCAAGTTGTAAGCTTTCTTCTTTTCCGTCGATATCTGCCTACTGTCAGCACATCAAGACCCTGGTTGATCAGCTTGACGTCGTTGACTCCAAACCCAGCGCCACCCGTCTCGTCCTCCAGGTACTTTCGGGCCTCCTTTCCGAATACAATGCCGTTGCTACTCATATACAGCAGACGGAACCTCTCCCTACGTTCGAGAATACCCGGTCTCAACTGATCCTGGAGGAGACTCGTCTTCAACGTCAAACAACCGACACCGCCAAAGACAAGACGGCGTTGGTCTCATCCAGTGACATCATCGAGCAGCTTGCCCTCCAGCCCGGCCGCAGCAACGACCAGCAGGGACCAAGAGGTGGCGGCCGCAGCAGGGGTCGCGGCGGCCGCAGCACTGGTCGCCGCCCGCAGCAGTATGATCCCCGCCACCCCTCTTGGTACCCCAACCCTGGCTACCCTCCTTGGATGCCCTACGGCTACCCCGGTGCGTCGTTTCGTGGACCAGCCCCGTATCCCAACCGTCACCAGGGCTTGTTGGGTCCTGCTCCCCGCCCTACCGGTCATCAGGCCTACCCGTCGTCTGATCAGGCATACCCGACTGATGTGCACAATGTCTTCTCCTCAATGCAGCTGACACCCCCTGACGTCGCTTGGTACATGGACACTGGCGCCACCTCTCATATGACGAACTCCTCAGGTACTCTCTCCTCTCTTTCTTTTAAGGGTCCTGCTCATTCTATTATCGTCGGCAACGGTGGCCGCCTTGCTACTTCGGGCATTGGCCACACCACACTACCAACCCCTACCAACCCTTTGCACCTCAACAACGTCCTTGTTGCCCCCAAACTTGTCAAAAACCTTATCTCTGTCCGTCGGTTCACCACTGACAATAATGTTTCTCTTGTGTTTGATCCGTTTGGTTTCTCTGTGAAGGATCTTACTACGGGGGTTACTCGCCTGAGATGTAATAGCACCGGGGAGCTCTATCCTGTGTCGTCGCCCTCACCATCCAGCCCGTCAAGTCCAGTCGCCCTCTCGGCATCATCATCCAGTCTTTGGCATGCACGCCTTGGTCATCCCAGTCCTACAGTTTTAGATTTACTTCGTTCTAAGAGTCTTGTCCAATGTAATAAAGAGCATCGCTCTAGTTTATGTTCGTCTTGTCAGTTAGGCAAGCATGCCAGACTTCCTTTTCAGCGATCTTTAAACACTACATTTGCACCTTTTGATATTATTCATAGTGATATTTGGACATCTCATGTGCCTAGCAAGGAGGGTCATAAGTATTACCTCTTGTTTCTGGATGATTATACACATTTCTTATAGGTTTTCCCTTTGCACTTTAAATCTCAAGTGTTCCCTATCTTTGCCAAATTCCACGCTTACATCAAAACTCGGTTCCACACCTCTGTCAAGTGTTTCCAATGCGACAATGGCCGCGAATTCGAAAACAAAGATTTTCACACTTTCTTTAATACCAATGGGATCTCCTATCGCTTGTCCTGCCCCTACACCTCTCAACAAAATGGCAAGGCCGAACGAATCATCCGAACCATTACCAATATGATGCGCACTCTTCTCTTCCACGCATCCATTCCCCTTCTTTACTAGCCTTTCGCCCTGGCCACCACATGCTACCTCCTCAACATTCTCCCTTCCACCACCATCAACCATCGCTCACCGTTTCAGGCTCTGTATTGCACTTTGCCTATATATGATCACCTTCGTACCTTTGGTTGCTTATGCTTCCCTAATCAGTCATCTACCGCCCCCCACAAGCTTCACCCACGCTCCACCCCTTGTGTCTTTCTTGGCTACCCCTCTGATCATCGCGGTTACATTTGCCTCGATATCAAGACCCACAAGATCATTCTCTCACGTCATGTCCCCTTTGATGAGTCGCGATTTCCCTTTGCGTCTCCCACACCCCATGTGTCTCCGTCAGAGTCTGAGTCACCATTCCCTCACTTCCTTTTCCCCCGGAGCTCTCCCGGTGCTCCTGCTTCTCCCCCAACACCACCACCACCACCACCACCCACCACCAGACCACACACCCGCAGCGTCTCCGGTGTCTTCCGACCCCGTCAGATCGTCTCCATGACCACCGTCCATCACCCCGCTATCCACCCTCCATCACCCCGCCAAACAGCCTCCCGTCAACTACGTGCGGCGGCCACAACAGGGCATGCAGCGCCCGCCGCCCTTCACAATGTTGCGCCCGCCGCCTCGCATCCCTCCCTAGCGTCGGCCACCGCAGGCTATGCTGCGCTCGCTGCAGCCCATGCGGCGCCCGCCGCCCTTCATAATGCTGCGCCAGCCGCCTCGCATCCCTCCCTGGCGTCGCCCGCCGCCTCTGCGCCCGCCGCCTCCTCCCCGCACCTTGCACCTCTTGCCCCCGTCCTTCCCGACTCCCAGACCTCCCTCTCCCCCATTCCCACCTCCCACAAAACAGCCCTCCTCGACCCGAATTGGCAGGCGGCTATGCTCGACGAATACAGGGCCCTTACGAAGAATGGTACTTGGGTTCTTGTTCCTCGCCCTCCTGAGGCGAACGTCATTCGCTGTATGTGGCTCTTTCTTCATAAGTTCCGCTCTGATGGGACGTTGGAGCGCTACAAGGCCCGTCTTGTGGTGAGCGGTAGATCTCAGCAGGCAGGTATTGATTGTGATGAAACCTTCAGCCCTGTGGTCAAGCCTGCCACTATCCGAGTGGTCCTGAGTCTGGCTCTATCGCGCAACTGGGCCATCCATCAGTTAGACGTCAAGAACGCCTTTCTGCATGGTCATCTGAACGAGACAGTTTACATGTTTCAGCCGTCGGGGTTTGCTGATGTTGAGCGTCCAAAGCATGTCTGTCTCCTCAAGTGCTCTCTATATGGTCTGAAACAGGCTCCGCGGGCGTGGTTCTAGCGTTTTGCCTCTCGATCATCTGCTCCGTTTGGGTTTCACTGGCAACCGTTCGGATACGTCTCTGTTTATCTATCGCAGAGGCTCAAACTTGGCCTTCCTCCTGCTATATGTCGACGACATTATTCTCACCGCCTCTTCTGATACTCTTCGGACGTCCATAATTTCGCAGTTGAGTGCGGAATTCGCCATATCTGATCTGGGACCGTTGTCTTACTTCTTGGGAGTTGCTGTTCAACGGCATGCGTCGGGTCTCTTTCTCTCACAGAGTAAGTATGCTGCTGAGATTGTTGCTCGGGCTAAGATGGTCAACTGTAATCCCGTCGCCACCCCAGTCGACACATCCAACAAGCTCAGTGCTCATTCTGGTCCTTTGATCGACAATCCAACCTTGTACAGGAGCCTCGCTGGTGCTCTTCAGTATCTCACTTTCACCAGGCATGATATCAGTTACGCCGTTCAGCAGATCTGCTTGTTCATGCATGCCCCTAGGGAGCCTCACTTTCAGGCTTTGAAGCGGATCATTCGGTACATCAGCGGCACCCTCTAGCTCGGCACCACCATCACTCCTTCCTCTAAGCTTGATCTTGTGGCTTACACTGATGCGGATTGGGGTGGTTGTCCAGACACACGTCGCTCCACGTCTGGTTACTGTGTCTTCCTCAATGACACTCTTGTGTCCTGGTCAGCTAAGCGTCAGTTCGTCGTGTCTCGCTCCAGCGCTGAAGCTGAATACAGAGGTGTTGCCAACGTTGTCTCCGAGTGCTCTTGGCTCCGCAATCTCCTATTTGAGCTACGTTGCCCCTTGCAGAAGGCCACTCTAGTCTACACTGATAACGTCTCCGCCGTCTACCTGGATAGCAACCCAGTCCAGCATCAACGCACGAAGCACATTGAGCTTGATCTCCACTTCGTCAGGGACAAGGTTGTCATTGGACATTTCCGCGTTCTACATGTCCCGTCCTCTTATTAGTACACTAATATATTTACCAAGGGTTTACCTAGACAGTTGTTCATTGATTTTCGTTCCAGTCTCACTGTTCGGACCCCTCCCGTTTCGACTGCGGGGGTTTGATAGATTACACAGGTCTCCTATTGTATAGTGTGCTAAAAGCCCGTTAAGGCCCAATACCTTTGTAACCTATATATATGTTATATCAATGAATGGAAACCCTTAAGGAGAACATTACAACCAATCTCATGATCTAACATCAATGATCTTTGGCGAAGATCAAACGCATTATGAGACAAAACACGTTGCTGGTACCCGATAAGTAGTCTTTCTTTTGTTGCCTTTCCAATCTTAATAAATGTAGATAGCCAAATAACTTTGTTAGTGACTTCATTTGGATTATGTTTATGGATTGTAATCTTGATCGACATTTTGCACAACAACGGTTATATGGCTCCAGAATATCTAAGTAAAGGACAATAACCCCTCAAATTCAATGTGTATAGCTTCAGGGTACTAGTCTTGTAGATCATACACCAAACTGGAATAGGAGACGACCTTCGTAAGCTATGTGCGTAACGAATCAATACATGACTCCTTTGCTCTTGATACAATGTGCTTGTAGTAAAATGGTCTGTTGGATCTACAGGCTTGGGAATACTGGGGAAATGTTGCTTCTTCACGTTCAACAACTTATGAAGTGAAACAGTGCATCCAAGTCGGACTATTATGCATCCAAAAGGAAGCCGAACAGAGGCCTACTATGGCAACAATAGTCCACATGATGAACCTATCATCTTTCGAGGCTTTGCTTGAACCCGAATCAAGCAAGAGCCATTTGAAAGAGCAATCACCGGATCAGATGAATCAGCAAACGTGTCGGAGGCATTGTCAATAAACGACGCATCAATCTCTGAACTGAATCCTCGATAACTTTGGAAGATGATAACGAGGTAAAAGAGCCATAAGATATTTTGATTTTATACCACACATTGGACTTCTTCAATCGGATCATCTTTAGCAACGCACATTATGACATTTATAAGGCCAGTCCATCTCATGGGGATGTAACTTTATTGCCCTTCCAACGCTCATCTTATACATTAACAACTTCAAACTAAACAAACAACTTAAAGTACTCGAATTCGGTAAGTAGCAGACGACGTCTACACACTTCGAACATAGTCCAAACATGACTTTCCACTAAGCTGATTGCCCTGTTGAAGCTGCAAGTAGTCTTTATACTTCATGGCCTTGTATGCTGGTGGATTGTCTGTGTCGTTAACGAGATCAGGTGCAGGACCGACCACCGTATCCAATGAGGGCCCGTTTGCAATGGCCAGAGAGATCCTGGTCGCTTCGCTGTTTACCGTTGCTCTGTGGATGTTACTTCTGTACTTCCCGTTGCTTATTATCTGCTTGCAAAACCAAGGATTAACACACATGACACAATTACACAAACCCATTCCAAAGAGCACAAGCAACAACTCCTTCAATATGTGGAATTGTATGAAATCACCTCCATGTTGTTGCTTACCCACATCAAGGATGCCTCAAGATGATCCCAAGCACAGGAGTCGAGCACGAGCTTGCTCATATAACGGGAACATAAAATTACAAGAACGTACAGGGAGGAAGTAGGAAGAAATGATACCTCAAGATGATCACCAGTGTTGACCAGGAAGGAGTTGGGGATGGCATTAACAGGGACCCACTTGCCATTGTGTTGAACCTGAAGGCCACCAACCTGATTCTGGGAGAGGAGGGTCAACAGGCCATGGTCTGAGTGAGGAGGCATTCCCATTGCTGCCTCTGGCTGCGGGCATGGCGGATACAGGTTCGAGATGAAGATCTGGAAGCCAGACTCCCAATTTACCCACTTCTCCAAACAGTCCTCTTCCAAGCCCAAGCTCTCTGATATCCCTCCCAATAGCCCCCTTGCTACCTCCCTTGCTCTTTCACAGTACTTCCGCGCTGCCTCACTGCATCCATCCGTCACACTTTCTATGTTAGATGGACACCGAAACAAGCTAGACTGCTGACGAAATTCACAATTCTCAAAAATGCAACGCCAACATACATACACGAAAACATACAGGACCGTCCCTATGCAATGGCATGTTCGAGTTTGAGTCCAAACATGGACACAAAAATTTGAGCCAATGTTAAGTTGTAAACCATATTCATTTTACTTTTCATGTCCCAAAGACCCCTCCCTTATTGTAATGACTCAAGTGCCTCATAACCCCCCCCCCCCAAAAAAAAAAAAGCATACTGTATGGTCAGACTTATAAATCCATTTTTCCTTCAACTATTTACCAGTGTGCATAGGTGCAAATGCGGTGTTAAGATGAACGTGTGCGGATAAAGAGAGAGTATAGCTACCTGAATCCGGAAGGCTTGTGAGGGAAATAGAAGTGGGGATGGACAGGAACCTTGAGGAAATCCCTCCAGAAGAATGCCTTCACAACCGACGCATTGAAGCTCGTTCCACAGCGGATGGGATCCAGTACATGGCTCCCTCCGAACTCCTGCTTCTCCTCCGTACTCAGATCGTAAAAGCTCTCTACTTTATCCATCACCTGGTTCATTTCTTCCTCTGGGACTCCATGGTTTACCACCTACACTCCCATGCCAAAATCAAGCAGAGTTATTTATTTCATATCTGTGAATGATTTGATTATTTGATATGATTACAATGGTACTTGCATAATGAATATACCATGAAGAAGCCCCATTCCTTGCAGGCAGTACCGAGGTGTTGAACAGATGCAGCGCGTTGATTGGGATCGGGGGACATAAGAAGCGAGAAATCAATGACAGGGATTGAATCTGATAGCGCCGGATCATGATCAATATGATCAGAAGAGGCACCGCAGTTGTGAGCATAAGAGGAAGGGATTGAAGAGAGCTGTGTAGCGGATTCCGCAAACTCTTTTATGCTTCTTAGAGGTCCAGCTGGTGTTGCTTGATGCTCAACTGAAGCAGTAGCCATTGCAGCCAGCTTGCAATACTACCAGAGAGAGAGAGAGAGTATATATACCTAAGATTGAGATGATTCACCATCTTATTAGTGCATGCATTATAGGTACAAAAAGGACAAAGGGTTGGACACTTGGGTTTATCCTTATATATGAAGCAAAATGAACCACTCAACCGAATGAGTAATCCACTTCATGTTACTTGAAGACACCATGATATCATGGCTCACATCATCACAAAAATCCAAAGCGCAAAGGAACAAATAATACATAGAAATCAAGAATTTATTGAATGGTTAGAAGGTTAATCTATAAAGTTTAACAGATTATTAGAAGGTTAATCTATAAAGTTTAACAGATTATTTATGTTAGCAAGTTATATCAATACCAGTTTCAAACATTATCAACCTTACCCTAAAAAAAGAATGGATTTTTCTAATCGTGTGTCAATGAACAGTTGGACACATTAAATAACTCAAAAAAATTAAGATTTCTCTTAGAAAAATATTTTTTTCCTACTTTAAATACATTAGCACCTAAAATTAATGCATTAAAATTAAAAATAAAGTATTTTTTTTCATTTTTTAGGTGTAATATGTATCATCGGCACACATTTAAAAAAAAAATGAAAAAAGAAATTACACAGGTGGAAAACTTACCGCAGGGCAAAGTTACCATAGTAGAATTTTGTCAAAAAATATTTGGGGAACCTCATACTGTCCAACATATAAATAAATAAAAAATCCACAAGCAAAAGTATAATTATTTGACCTAAATAACTCAAAAAGAAAATGACAGGGAGGAATAATGCTAACCCGTGAAATAACCAAACTCAAAATTGATTTAAATTCAGAACTATGCAATTCAAACCATCCTGAACTATATAAAACCAGGGTATGGTACCTCCATGGCATCTTACTGCATAACTTACAAATACGCATGGTATAGAGGAGAGAGTCCTTGCTGTGCGTATTTTTCTACAGGAAGAAGCAGCACCGAAAGGAGTTTTCTTATCTCCACCAAGGATCTCCAGCCCTGTAAGTGTGTTTCCCGTCGTCCCATGAAATTTGACAAGCTTGAAGACCAATAGCAATTTTTGGCTCCTTGCCATGTTGTGCTATCCAATTCTCGACAGCAGCCCTTTCGTCATCTTCATTTTCATATTGTTTTCGGTGAGTTCCAAATGGGTTAACTCCGGGATTGTTTCTTTCTGCAAGTGATGCAGGCATGTACATTGAATCACCAACTATAGGTGCACCACAAGCAGCCAACTGTGCCCGAATCTGCACTCATAACAAAGTGAAACTTGTTGTTACAGATTTCATTCTAGGCAAAGCAAGGATAAATTGGAAGAGTGCACTGGACTAATGAAACTGAAAATACCTGTCCGGCCAGTCAAGAGACTAATCCTACATTCGTACGCAATATTCTTAACATGCCATCCACAGTCTTCAATGCAATATTTCCTTTCAGTGAGAGTGTTTGGCCAAGGAACTTCCTTACAATCCAACACCTCAAGCTGGCAGTCTGGCACAACCTCCACCCTTGAATTTCATCTAGCTTGCCAAGATGTTTTTTTAGTACCAAAAGTACAATATGCATAATCTTGAAAGGAATGCAATTGATATTAAGGAATAAGGCAAGCTTTTAGAGACAAATCTTCCAGAGCCTTTTAAGCCTAACTGTAAGGCAAAGGGGTGGTTAGAATCAAATATTATTAATAACCATGTTGGCTATGAGGGAAGTATGCTGAAGTACCCATAGGTGACCTTAGAGTTGAGAATTACTATAAATAATGGCATTTGGTATCCAGCTAGGTATTCTGTGATTTCTAAGGACATTGTAAGGCATCTGGTGGATTAGTGGAATTGAACTTGGATTGCCATTGGTGCCATTGGCTCCCGGAGTTCATGTGCTTCTCATGTGTTTACTGTTTACTATTGTTGATCTGAGTTTCTACTCATAAGCTCCATCCCTTAGTCTCTAGTTTTATTAGGGTTCAAATTTTATTTTTTTTCTTTTATCAGATACAGCAGAAATTAAAAATGTCATTATTGAATAATCTACTAGAAAATTGTGTGGAACCTGGATGGCACGAAAAGTAAACCATACAGATTAGAACGACAAAGCTATATGCATCTTCCTTTCAATAAGAATTTTTTTTTAAACATCTAATCTTTGCTGGTTTTCCCGATTCGATGCATTACATTTTAGTCGATACATATGAGGGTTTTCAATAACACAGAGGAAAGCAGCTCAGCAAGTAACAGTGAAACTCACATCATCAGTAAGTAGCAACTATCAGAAAAACAGCTAGACATGACTACCTTCTGATAAAAGTCGTGGGGCAAGATTGCAGGGACGCATGTAATGGGTGACTATTCCATGTGGCGTAGGAGCAGCAGCAAGAGCAAGATAAAGCTTCTTGAACTTTTTCTCCTGATTTTAAATAGAAGAAATGAATGAGTAGTTTATAGTTCAACATAAACTGTGAATATAGTTGCAGAAAAATATGCACTCGGTGTAAACATCCGTTAAAGCCTTAAAGTTGGCAGGTGCACACATGTATTTTCAATCTGTCTTCCCTCATGCATCAAGGGTGCGTGAGGCAAAACTGATCGATCTTTTTTCTTTTACTTTCTTTCCTTGTTTTGCTTCATGTACCATGCGCACCCATGGTATGTGAAGCTTAAGAGATTTATTAATGATAAGCCTCACACATCTTTGGTGTGCAAGGCTTAATTTAATAAGTCTTGTGCACCTGTGATGGGTGTATATATCGTCACATCATCTTTTCTAATTTCTACAGCTTAGTCTAAGAAGTAATAACCTCCAATGCCCCCACGAATTTTCCCTCACCCATGTCCTATAGCAATATCTATTTGTTTCCAGGAAAGATTTTAAGAACTCACTCTAATCATTCCATGAAAGACTGAGTAGAACTCCATATCTCTGGCAAGAACAACACTGCAAATAGTTCAGCACTGTCATCCACTAACTTGATCAGCAATCTGTGGCACAAGAATGCAAAGTGATGAGAGATGTAAGTTACCATCCCTCGGTGCAATTGTCAATTTGATGGGTCGTCTTCAGTGGAGCAGTAAATCCCAAGGCACGAGTAGCAAAAGTTACACAACATTCCTCGAAATTGTTTCAAGTTCCACCCACCTATGAGTCATGAACAATTTTATATGAGATTACAATTTATCATTAGATAAGCCTCATCATTTCTTGGACATGATATTTTCAGATTTTTTATTTTTTATTGTTGATTCTTGAGCTTTCCACATAAAACACACTTCTGTCTCTTGCCTTCAGATGAGATATATCTCTTATCTTAGAAGTTTTTCTGATATGATTCAAAGTTGATTTTTCATTTAAATAGTGACTTTTACCTTAATTACCTGACCTGGCTTTATCAACGTTCTGTTCTATGCAATTTTGCTTTGATCTTCGAATGACCTATTGCGAATACAAAATCACTTTGCTGCCTTTGAAATAAAGATACAAGGACAACAAAGCCAGTTCACAGCTAGCAAACAGAACCATATAAACATGGTATTTGAGTATTTATATTGTACATTCACAGAAAAAAATAGTTCTGAAAACTGCAACTGTCTGATGGTGTGTAAGAAAATGTAAAATAAAATAGCTCCACAAACTGTAATCTTACGCTAAAAATGACCAGTTAAGTATGTTCATATACTTCCTCCAAAGATTAACCACCACGGGTATAAGAGTAGGCAAGACTGATGTAAATATAATGATAAAGACTTTGACACTGTCTGGTGCCATAGAGGCAACGGCGGTTTTGTATGTCACGTACAATGCACCAAGGCAAATCTGGAACTCTAGCCTCAGGGGAAATCTGCTTGTTAATACTCCAATCACAAAAAGAGACACAGTGAAGCCAACTGAGTTGAATGCTGCCAAAACTGTGTATGTTGTACTGCTGTAGGAACCCAATACAGATTTTCCTGCCGTATGCTCTTTGACTCTATTACTTCTAGTTGATGTAGTATCATCTTGCCATGTCCAACCAGGAGGGTTGATACCAACTTGGTATGTAGATGTTGCAACAAGCACAGCTATGACCAACAGTGTATCACGAACTGCACTAGGAGAATCCCTTCCTTTATGAAATTTGAAGTAATCAACCAATTTAGAGGACCTTCCAGTCCTTGAAGTGCTACGAGCTTGAGAGCAAGTTTCGGGAGAGGAGTCAAGGTCTTGAGCTCTCAAACCCCCTACGCGTTGAAGTACTTCCTGCATTTCTCTGTCACCTGCTTCGCTGGGAAAAATCAGCAGTACGTCGAGAGGTGTTAACCACTATAATTGATGGTATTAACCTCCAACACTAGTGAATTTTCACTATTATTGGATACCAGTAACTCCAACACCTGCATGGATGTTTAGATACATGTCATTCGGTAAGAAACTTTCATGTTTCATAATCAAGTACCAAAAACCAGAAGACAATGCCTTACTTAACAGATGTGATTTCATTGTGCTCTTATCTTGTTCAGCAGTTCAAATTTACTATCCTTTTTTCGCTACAAGATTTTAAGGGTTTATAAGTTAACGAGTACCATTTTTCATGCATATTATCACATTTATACTTACAAGGCCATTGACCATAAGCACAACAATGTCTGAATTAACTCCAATCTTACACGAAAGAAAATAGTAATGATGCCAAAATTATGGCAAAGCCAGAATGCAAGGAGCTTGTAGACAAATAATTGTTGGATCGATAGCTTTTACCAAAAACAGAATTTATAGGAAAAGAATCAACTATGAATTGAAGTTTTTTTGGCGTGGAAGCCTCTCCTTTAAAACAGCATATGTAATCAAGCACGTTGGAATTTATGATTAAGAAATATAGCTAGTTAACAGACGAAACTATGCATCTCCTTTCTGTAATCTCTAACACCATATTCTGCAGCCTTCTCATTTTTCTGTTTTCTTATTTACATCTTGTATGAAGCCCCCTAACCCTTCTAAGCGGGACAAACTGGGAATGTTGTTGTATCTTGTGTGAAGCCCCTTCAACTGGCTCTCAAATGACTTCTTTCTTGTAGATAAACCCACCCCATTTATTCCCATCTTATCCCCATAACTTGTCACTCAAATAGATTTTCTTAAAACTACAAAACTGTATTTCTTCATTTAAAGTCAAAGTTTTAGTGGAAGACAGTATTCCCTCGGCTTCATAAAACAAGTAGATGCAATTGAAATAAAGGAAAGAACAAATGTTCAGGGAGGCTGAAGTCAAACCTCATCTAATAACAGATGGCCCAGATGGATCAAAAAGTTAATGGATACTTGAAAATAGAAACTTTGCTCACAAGCATAGCAAGTTTTTTGCGACTTACCTGTCTTTGTTTCTTCCAAATCGCAAGATGCAGCACTGTGTTGCCTTGTTCATCCCGTTTGTTCAATATTTCCTCCTTATTCATCATTCTAACGCACTCTACTATTGCTGATAAACTCTCAAATTGATTGTATCTAATAGCAAGGTGAAGAGCAGTTTCTCCCTGTGGAGTCAAATCCTCAATCGATTCAGCACAGCCTGAAAGCATTTCCTTTAAAACATCGACCTTACCTTTCAAAGACGCAAGGTGAAATGGTGTTCTCCCATCTGTACCTCTATGACGGTAAAGTTCATGATCAACCTTCATGAGCTCTCTGACTGCCTCCACATGTCCATTTGCAGATGCCATGTGCATAGGGGTATGCCCTTCTGAACTCAATTCCTTGGCAAACTCTGGTTTCAATATCAACAATTCCTTCACAAAATCCATATGACCTAACAAGCAAGCAAAATGCAATGGATTGTCAACACATGATAACGCAACAGTATGTAGAATGAGAGGATTTTCATGCAGCAATTGACGCAGTTCCCCAACATCTCCTGTTTGAGCAGATTCAAACAACCTATCCATGGATGCAGCAAGAGCTCAAAATTAACTATGCAGATGCTTTGACTTTCTTGGATAATAGAGAGGTGTTTGTCAAATAAACTACATCATCATGGATGGTAGCCACAAAGGGAGAGACAATATAAATAGAATGTTTTTTTTTTTTGAGAAAATATATAAATAGAATGTTAAAAGCTGGCAAAATGTCAAACTTATTAATATTATTATATTCATGAAAGAAACATGATTGAAAGTACAAAGGATTAGTTATCATTTTAGAGTTGAAATTACTAATTTAATCATCTCTTGCTGACTGCTGCCGGATCCTTAAAAAAAAAAACTAACTAAACGGTTGCCCAAAAAGAGTTTCAACAAAAGAAAACTTACTAATTTGACTTATGTATCAGACAAATTGAAAAACTAATCATATTCATATCACTACGAGGAGTACAAGCACATCATTCGAGCTTGATAACCAGGTACTTGAAGTTACCGTGTCACAATTACTAATCACTTCGAGCTTTCAACCAGGATTGTCGTTGCGTTAAAGCAACAGCAGGAACTGCTGCAGGAACCCAATATGAATCTCCCAACCATATGTTCTTTGATGCTACTGCTTCCCGTTGAAATAGTATCATCTCATATTGCCATGTTACCACCAGGAGGGTTGATACCAACTTGGCCTGTAGCCACTGCAACAAGCACTGCTATGACCAAACAACATTGCCCTTTGATTATTGGTGCCAATTTTTATATAACATAGAAGAAAGGTATGGGGAATATAGAAGAACAAAGGGGGGGGGCATCTCTATAGGTCAGCCAACACAAAAAGATGTGGGTTGATTGTGTTGGGTAACTTTTGGGATACAATTTTTTCGTGTGGGTTTTGATAAGGTTATCAAAGCTCTACTTTTCAAGTCTTCCCTTGTTTGAGCTAGAGTGGAAACACTAGCCCGGAGCTCAGGGCTATGAATGGGCATGCCCAAAAAGGCTATTACAACACATATCAACATGGCTGGTAATGAATGCATAAGGCCTAAAACAACACAAGAACATGGCCTCCTATAAATCATTTGCATGTTTATAATGATACATGAGGAGATTGGAAGACTTTGTTCTAGTCCAGACTGACTAGTATTTGAAAAGAAAAACCACTGCTCATGGATTTCCTATCCAACAACAACCAGAAGCCGAGATCATAGCAGAAACAAGGTATTTTATTCATTCACCCATTAAGTCATGTTTCCCATACTTTGGGACTCATTTCCAATGTGTTAAATCTCTTCAAATATCAAACCATAGAGATTGGTTAGAGCATTGATAAAGAAAACTCCCTGCACTCAACTTCTTCTCTTCAGCTTCTCCTTCATCCTCACAACGGCTGCCCTCAGCGTGTCTTCATCTTTGCAGAACGTAAACCTCACCAGGTTCTTTCCCTCCTCCGGGTTCAAGTAGAAAACACTTGTCGGGATAGCCACTACGCCAACTTCCTTGATCAGGTACTCACAAAATGCGATGTCATCCTTTTGCCCGAAAGGGGTGTGGTCAACAACCACAAAGTACGTCCCACTCGATGGGAAGACCTTGAATCCTACGCTCTTCAAACCTTCAACCAGAATCGCCTTCTTAGCCATGTAATCCCTTTTCAGCTCCTCGTAAAAGGAGTCAGGAGCTCTGAGAGCTGTGGCAGAGGCAAACTGCATCGGGGTTGAAGTGGCAAATGTGAGATACGAATGTGCTTGCCTGACCCCCCATGTCAAGTGAGGCGGAGCTATGGCCCACCCAATCTTCCAACCAGTAAGGGAGAAGGTCTTCCCAAGTGAGTTCATGGTCACTGTCCGCTCAAACATCCCAGGTAGAGATGCAATAGAGATGTGATCCATCTCAAAGGCCAGCTTGTCATACACCTCATCGCTGAAGACCAAAACATCATTCTCAATGCAGAGAGATGCAATCACATTAAGCTCTTCTCGGGTGAACATCTTCCCAGTCGGGTTATGTGGGGTGTTCATGAGGATGGCTCGGGTGTTCCTTGTGACTGCAGACTTGAGCTCCTCAATGGGAAGAGCAAACTCTGGAGGTTTAAGCGTAAGGGCTTTGACCTTAGCCCCTGCCATAGAAAGAGTGGCCTCATAGGAATCATAGAAGGGAGCAAAAACGATGACTTCGTCGCCAGGATTGATAAGGCCTAGAATCGTGGCAGCGATAGCTTCAGTGCAGCCAGAGGTGACGGTGACTTCCTTTTCAGGATCTACTGTGAGGCCTGTGTCTTTCTTGAAACGCTCAACCACAGCGCAGTTGAGATCAGGGACCCCATATCCACGAGCATATTGGTTTTTGCCGTCCCTTATGGCTTGAACTGCTGCTTCTTTCACAAAATCAGGTCCATCAAAGTTCGGAAAGCCCTGACCGAGATTTATAGCCCCGTGCTTGATAGCAAGCTGGCTCATAGTGGTAAAGATTGTAGTTTTGAACTTCTCTAAGCGCTTTGCAACCTGCAGGAACATCAAAATCTCATATGATAAAAAGCTTAATTCAACAAAATCAATCACTTTCAGTGGTATCCAACATCAGGCATTCTTTAATCATCAATCAATTTGGATACCATTATATCGAACCGAATCACACAAACCCCCAAATCTGGTTAATAGATTCAACTTCACCGAGACGGGGATGCAACTATAAAGAAATGTGGGAATTGGAACAAACAATAGAGAAACAGACCTAAAGAAGCACAACCAAAGAGGAAATTTGAAACCCTAAAAAATCGAAAAGCGAAAGAAGAACAAATCCCGGGAAGTGGGAGTGGATTGAGACCTGGACAGGCGGCGGCGGTATCTGAATTTGGGTGTTATCGGGGACGGTGGACATTGCAGCAGCGAGATGAGTCCTCCGAAGATAACGGGAGAGGGTTCGGGGCTGAGAGGAAGGTAACTGCGTGAAAAGGGACGCAGACGACGAAGGCCTAAACCTCAGCATTTCAGAAGATGCGATGGTGGGACGACTACGACGGACACCTGCGCATGCCCAACGCCGCTTCCTTTTTCCTTTTTTTAAATCAAGGTAAATGTTAGTACAATACTACAATTTGTGTATCTGTGCAGAAATGCAAGATCCACGTAAAATGACGTGTGGTGGCTTGTGAGTAGGGATGGCAATGGGTCGGGTGGTGGGTGGATGGTCCGATTTTTCACCTGATCCACCATCCAAAAACCACCACCTGACCCGCCCCACCACCCGCCTACTCTATCACTCGCCCCGTTTCACCCATCACCCACCGGATAATCGGGTGGATCGGGTGAAAAATCGGGTGAAAACACTTTTATCAAATTTAAACTAATACTCCGACCTCAAGAGCAATTAAACAATCTGCTAAAACATATATATGCAATTAGGAACATTCGACAACCGTACAAATTTTAGAGATGGATTCAGCAACTTGCAAGGATTAACATTCAACAATTATACAATTAATATTCAGTAACTTGCTCAACAAAGCGAGAGAGCTTCAACACTACCGATTTTACAGAGGGATTTCAAGAGATAGAGCTCGAGAGCAACCGATCCCTGAGCGAGTGCTTGACAGCCTCAGTGAGAGCGAGTGCCGAGAGTGTACCTGAGCGACAGAGACCTCGACAGAGAGAGGTTGAGAGCTCGCGACTTCGCGAGAGAGAGCGAGAGCTTGGCAGAGAGAGATGGACAGCAGATCGGGCTCGACAAAGCGAGAGCGAGCGAGCGAGAAATAGAGATACAGAGAGAAAGAGAGGGGTACCAGCGGCTGGCCAAGGTGCCCCCGGCGATGGCTGGAGGAGGGCGGTAGATTGAAGAAGCTGGCTCGATGTGCACAGGTTGAGCGACGACTCAAAGAATTAGACAAGGAGAGGGCGGCGCAACAAGATGTGAGAGAGAGTCAGTAAGGGTTAGGGTTTGTGGTCTAGAAAGTGGTTTATACGGAGTATATAATTATATATTAAATTAAATAATATAAAATTGTATCGGGTGATATATGGGTCGGGTGATGGGTGAAATTACTGTCACCCGAATCCGACCCGCCCCATCATCCACCCACCCGTCACCCGTCTAACATCCGCTTTGTGTCGGATTTTCACCCGTTTTTTTGGGTCGGGTGAAGTGGATACCCATCGGGTGCAGGTGAGATTGCCACCCCTACTTGTGAGCGGTGGTGGAGGTTTTTTTTTTTTGTCAAATTCCGTGATCAATTGAACTAAGGGCGTGTTTTTTTGCCCTTCATTAAAGGGGTGGAACAGATGGAGATAGTGGGAGTGGAGAGACGCAGCGGCATTTGGCATGAGGTAGAGGTGGGGAGTGACATGGGGGTGGAGGTGGAGGGATTTTCTTACCTTGGGGGGCAAGGTGGAAGGGATGGAAGGAATTTCTCCACCCCTTGTATCCCAAATTACCCCTTACCTTGGAAGGAGTCGATGGAAAGGCAGCGGCGTGGGCAGTACTTGTAGGAGCGAGGGTCGGCGCCTGCTAGTAGATGTTCCGTCGGGAGGAATATACTAGTAGGAGCGATGTCTCGTCGGAGGGATCGAGCAACTGCACCGGTGCAAGGATAGCAGATGTCGTGGGTCGTCGTCGGAGGGACCGAGCTAATCCTCCCTCCCAACCCCAAACGTCATCTCTCTCCTCTCTTCTGCTTCGAGTTTGGGTTCGGTGAGAGAGCCTCGGAATCATGGCGATGAGAGAGAGGGACGAAGACTCGCGATTGCAGTTGTAGTTCGATTCCAATGGCGGACAATGCAAGGGTGAAGTTCTCGTCCGACAAAATCGTCGTCAAGCAGATGCTCCGTTGAAGGCAAGGGTTTGTGAATTAGGGGCTAGGGTTTGTTCAATTAAAAAAATAAGGGTAAATTTGGTATTTTCCCACGTAACATCAATAAATAATCCCCGATCAACCAAACACCACACGAGATACTTTTAAAAATTCATCCACATCATTTCCACCCCGTAAAATATATCTCCACCTCTTCCACCCCTTAAAAATAATCTTCACCCCTTAAAAAAATTTCCGACGGAAAACACGCCCTAAACCTTGGAATTCCTTTTGTTGCATGTGATTTGTTCCTTCGTTGTATCTTATCGGTTATTCATTCGTCATTTCGGCCACTTCATTTGTTGCATGAAATTTCAAAGTATTATCTTAATAAAAATAAAAAATAAATACAAATCTATGCTCATCGAGATTGAAAATGTTTTTATATAAGACAGATTTTGACGAAAATAACACATCTATGGAGATTGAAAATGTTTGTTTTTTTAATAAAGACTAGTTGGTTATGTGTGCGAAACCTTTGCTATTTTTAAAATAAGCTATGGGTTCACTCATTTTCTTTTAAGGGTTTTTTTTATGGAATATCGTTATCTTATACCTTTAAGGTACACAATAGATAAACCATTTTTAATATACTCAATAATTACTAAAAATATTTATTAATTAGCCATAATTTTAAATTGAGAACACAATGATGGACTAGCATGGACACGTTGAAGGGAAGTTGTTCAAGTTGAGAGCTATGGCGTTTATATTAACATACAATTTCTATCTTATTTGTTTCCCTTATTATGAAGATAATATCCCTTATTATCTCTCTCCATTAGGATAGATTATCCTTTCTATTACAGTAACTTAATTAGCTCCTTAATTTTACTCTTTACTGTTAGACTTTTATGTATAAAGATCTACTTTCACACATTGTAATTCAAGTGAATGAATACACATTTACATTTCACAAAGTTCTATATGGTATCAGTTTTCTAGGTTACATACATCGATCCAACATACTTCCTCATGCCGGACAACGAGCAACCTCCAGGATCCGAGCCATGAGAGAAATCAAATCATCCACTCTTCCTCCACCACTCCGATCAACCAGGCGCCGTCTTGGTGTCGCAACCATTGGTGGAAGATAACTATACAATATAGGCACAATCCATGATAATGGCCTTGACAATAAAAAAATAAGGTTGGATTCGTTAATGGAACGCTTACCAAACCGAGCAACAAACCGATCGAGGAGTTGCAATGGGAGCGTTGCAACATCCTTGTCAAAACTTGGCTGCTTGGATCCATGTCAAAGGAGATCTTAAAGAGCGTAATCCACTGCAAAGATGCTAGAGGTATTTGGCTTGAACTCAAGGAGCGTTTTTCGCATACTAATATTGTTGCTTTGTTCCATATCGAAAAAGCCATTCATGATTGCCAACAAATAACAGAGTCAGCCAATTCATTCTTCACCAAGATGAAAGCTCTTTCGGATGAGAAGGATGTCCTCGCTGCCCTCCCACCGTGTACTTGTGAAGCCGCCGGTGAAATCAAGACCTTCATCGAGAATCAAAAGACTATGCAATTCTTGATGGGGCTCAATGAGAATTATGCACACACTCAGAGTACCATTATTGGCTTGGATCCATTTCCCGGCCTGAACAAAGCATGCTCCATGGTACTACGCCAAGAGGATCTTGGTGAGATGTCCAACATGAAGGCGTTTGCACAAACCGAAACTTCGGCTTTTTCGGTCAAGAAATCTCGTGAAAACCAAACTGGAGGTGAAGCAAAATTTTGTGAAAAATGCAATTTGACTAACCACAACACAAAGCAATGCAGGGCCCATCTAAGCATCAACCAAAAGCGCAAAAGATCCATGGACAATGGCTAGACGAGCTCAAGCATCAACCAAACTGATGCTAAGTCCACTGATTCATTGTTGTCTTCTGACTACCAACAGGTCGTGGCATTGCTTAAAAAGATCAACCTGCAAGAACTAGCCTTGCAACAGCCCTTACAATCGACCGAGTCGACACAACACACCTCCGCCAATCATGTCGGTAATCACCCTAACTATGATCACTTTGCAGGTACTTTACAAACTCATGCTTTACCATCTAATTCATGGATTATGGATAGCGGAGCAAGCGATCATATTACTTATCATACCCGTTTTTTGGATTCATATCAACTGAGTACTAATCATTTTGTGCATTTACCTGATGGAAAGTCTTATAGAGTTTCACATATTGGAACAACAACTTTCACGTCCCAATTAAAAATCTCTCATGTCCTTTGTGTCCCTAGATTTTCGGTTAATCTTTTTTCAATTAGTAAATTAGCATTAGATTATTTTTATGCTACTATTTTTTTGAAACAAATTTGTGTCATTCAGGACATCCTCATGGGGAAGATGATTGGGACTGCCTATGAACGAGATGGGTTGTACATCCTCACATCTCAGCCAACACCTAATTTATGCAGTGTCACGACTCACGACATCCGACCTCCTATGACATCAACAAGTTGGTCATCCATCACAACAAGTATCGTCTTTAATTCCCATTTTTAACAATAAAGGTTCCATAGAATACTCTTGTTTAGTTTGTCCTTTGGCAAAACAAACTCGAAATTCTTTTTCGGTTCGTACTTCTATTACTTCTTCTTATTTTGATCTTATACACGTGGATATTTGGGGAGGTTATTATGTTCCATGTTTAACTGGAGCACATTATTTTTTAACTATTGTGGATGATCATTCCAAATTTAAAGGGATTTATCTTATGAAAAGCAAGGCTGATGCTCGACCTCTTATCATTCAATTTATTACTCTCATCGAAAACCAATTTTCCAAAAGGATTAAGATAGTTCGTAGTGATAATGGCCCCGAATTCAAATGTTTTGATTTTTACTCTGCTAAAGGCATTCTCCACCAAACTAGTTGTATTAATACGCCACAACAAAATGGTGTCGTCGAGCGCAAGCATAGACATCTATTAAACGTGGCTCGTGCACTTCTTTTTCAATCTTGTTTGCCAAAAATATTTTGGGGTGATGCTATCCTCACCCACTTACTTGATACATCGCATGCCAACTCGCAATTTACAAAACAAAACTCCTTTTGAACAACTTTTTGGCAAACCACCTATTTATTCTCATTTACGTGTTTTTGGATGCCGATGTTTTGCATCGACACATCCACATCGCCCAAACAAATTTGAACCTTGAGCTGTTGAATGTATTTTCCTTGGCTATCCATCCGGTACAAAAGGATACAAACTCTATGATTTCACAAATAAAAAAACCATTATTTCTAGAGATGTAATTTTTTATGAACATGACTTTCCTTATTCTCACCTTTCTGATTTTTCAAAAACTAGCCATGACTTACCACTTCTAAATTTTCAAAGTCAGAAAGTTGTATATGATGATCAACTTGCTCCCAATTCCCATGTTGAACCTTCTCCAAATCACATTCCTACGGAGCCTATTACAGTAGAATTACAAACTGATGCAAACCCCATACCACCACCTCCTCCTTTGCCAACACATACTGATGCAAACCCACTGCCGCCACCTCTTTCTTTGCCAGCAGCACCACCTCGAAGATCCTCGTGCCCAACTAAGCCATCTAATGCCCTTTGTGACTTCCATGTTGAAGCAACCCTTCCCTCTCGATCGGAGCCCCAATCATCTTTCTCTCATAATACTACCGTAGGTAAGGCCTTCTCCTTGGCCAATGTATTATCATATGACAAACCTTCCAAGAACTATAGACATTTTGTTTCTAACATCATGCTTGAGAAAGAACCAAGAACTTTTATATAGGCAAATCGGTCTCAGATTTGGAAGGATGCCATGGCTAAGGAAATCAAAGCTCTCGAGGACAACAACACATGGAGCTTAGTTCCGCTACCTCCCAACAAACATCTTATCGGTTGTAAATGGGTGTACAAAGTCAAGTATAAACCCGATGGGACGGTTGAACGGTATAAGGCACGACTCGTTGCCAAGGGATATATCCAAATAGAAGGAGTAGACTACCGAGAGACATTTGCTCCGGTTGCCAAGCTCACCACCGTCCGTGTTCTCATTAGCTTGGTTGTTGCCTGCTGCCCATGTTTGGCACTTGCATCAACTCAACGTCAACAACGCTTTTCTTAATGGCGATCTCTTAGAAGACGTCTACATGAAATTGCCACTCGGGTTCCATCGAAAGGGGGAGACAAGAGTTTGTAAACTCCATAAGTCGTTATATGGGCTCAAACAAGCCTCTCGAAAATGGTTTTTAAAACTCTCTGCCTCCCTTAAACAAGCAGGCTTTCGGCCATCTTGGGCTGACTATTCCCTATTCATCCGACAACACAAAGGTATGTTTACCATTCTTTTAGTCTAGGAAGGTTTGAAACTGTTATCTTATGCCACAAAAAAGGCCATGATTTTAAAATATTTTTGATAGAATAGATGCTATTTTCGAATACTCTAAAAAGATAAGTAAGCAAACACAATAAACAAAGACAAATAAAAAACAAAACAGAGAAAAAAAAAGAGATAAAGTGTTAAGAAACATGAATGATGGATGTGTCACCTCTCCACCCTTTCACCTCCCTCAACTCCCACATGGTGGAAAACCAAAGAGCCACATTTATGTACTCTTACTTATCTATTGTAAGACTAACTCTAATGGTTAAGTGTGCAAATGTACATATTTGCACAAGGTGTTTAAAAATGCACATCACTTTTTGATGTTTTGCTTCATTGGATAAATATGCATTTTATACACACCTATCTCTAAGTAAATATGATTAAATTAAAAAAGGAAAAGAAAAAACTTAAAAACAACCAATAGCAATGTCTTTACTTTATTGAAAAGTGATGAAAAGTTTTTGCACACGGGGGAGGTGATGTGCTTATATTTGAACACTTTGTGTGCAAATGTGCACATTTTAAACACTCAAAAGTAACCACTGGAGCACAATTTGCAACAAAATGTGCATATTTAAGCATTTGCACCATACCATTGGAGTTAGTCTAAGTCATTGTCATCTAAGCATATATAAGGCCTTGTAACCTTACTTGAGATGACACAAGCAATAGAGAATATTTCTCTCTTTTCTCTTCCTCCTCTCTACTCTATTATTCTCACACATATTATAACTCGTTATCAACACGATCGACTCGTTTGGTAAGAATTCACCGATATGTAAGTATAACCATTGACGATCGAATGCATACTTTATCTTTGATCGATCATGTGCATGCACTAGTTTTGTTTAATTATAATTATTGATCTTCCATCTATAGATAATATTTGCATGCATTTTTTTTTGTCAATACAGTGGCAAATTACTCTCTCTTTTATATTGTTGTTTTATCTCTCTCTCTCTCTCTCTCTCTCACACACACACACACACACACAGACACACACACACACTAGGGTTGAAAGGTCGTGCGTTGCACGGCAATGTTTGTGTTGTAGTTGGGAAACCATCCATCCCAATGGGATTTTTGCTTCTCCGCCAAATAGAGTTTTGGGGTCAATTCAAATATCTATACATCAATTGATAAGGATCCCTTTTGCCCTTTCATTGCTGCTTCAAAATTCAAGAGGCCTTTGTAAATCTGTCTAACTTTAAACCTTAAAGTTTTCGCATGCTCTATCAGCTTTGAGATGATGATGGATGCAGGTTGCATTGAAGTAAAACTTTTAGCTTTCTTTTCTACTTTGTGTTCACTTTATTCAAATAAGCCAGAGAGACTGAACCTGGATGAAGAGGATATGATATCAAAGGCATTCAGATCCGTGCGCTTGATCGATTCTTACTTGGGTGTTTGGCATCTGCATTACTGAAGCTAGAAGGACCTGGATTCCCTTCTTGATTCGCGGGATCAACATCCATGGATTGAGATATTGTTTTAGAGGATTCTTGATTGGTAAGATCCTTCCTAAACCAAGCGTTATCCCTAATTTCCTCAGTGGATACTCTTGCATCTGGATTCGGCTCCAACATTTTCTACAGCAGTCGACGAACATCTTGTGAAAACCATTTCAGAAACTTGAATTCAGCTTTCTCAATCTTAGTGTACATCTCCATCAAATTCAAATCAAGAAATGGAAGGTAACCTACCAAGAGAACAAACAAAATCACCCCACAAGACCAAACATTGGCTTTTTACTCCATCATAGCCCTTCCGTCACCTTCAAATTCTCGTTCTCGTCCAGGAGCAAGTTTTTTGGCTTAAGATCACGGTGATACACGCCTTTACTATGGCAAAAATTCAGAGCATTGATCAGCTATTTGAAATACTTTTGGGTGTCGTCTTCTTTCCACCTGCCTTTAGCCAACGTGTTAAAGAGGTCTCCACCTTTCGCATATTCTATCACAAAGTAAATCTTGGTCCTTGTGGCCATGACTTCGTAAAGTTGCACAATGTTAGGGTGCCTGACCATCTGCATAACAGATATCTCGCGCTTTACATGATTCATCAAGCACACCGTCACGACCTTCTGTTTGTGAATCATTTTGATCGCCACACTCTGACAAGATTTCATATGTCTCCCATAGTCCCATGACAAACCTTTGTGAATGTGCCTTGACCAAGTAGTTTTCCCAATTCATAGCTTTCCATGACATTACTAGCTTTATCCTCCATGTTACTCAACAAGACTGCAGACATTTTATGATCTTGATTTGACTATCTGCCACCAGAATCACTTCGGTCATCCTCACAAAGATTACACGTAAACACAAGGTGTTTGGCACCGTGCAGCTCTATTCAGCATTTCAGTTTATAGAACCAATTGTACTAATACAAGGCCCTCAATAAGTATCAAGAAGAACTTATGAAAACACGTCTCTTTCAGCATTTGACAAACCCTCCTACAAAGGGTAGACCCAAAAATGCTCAAAGAAGTGCAGTACCCGAAAATCACATGTCACTTCTTAGCAATTGATTCGTTGTATAACCCTGTAACCAGGAGCAAACTTTATGAATCAAATGACTTGAATAATGAACCAAATATTAACAATGTTCTTATTTTTTATCGGATGATCTTAAAAAAAATACTTAAATGAACAAAAACTGTGAATTTGAACTATGCCCTTGAATTCAATTGTAAATATAGACATCAAATTCATCTTTTTAAATTAGAATTTCCAGGACTCGATCAAAATACCTAATTTATTCAACAATGTAACCTTGTCCTACATTCTGTATCTTTGGACTAAGCTGAAGACCATCCTTGATTGTAAATGTTTATAGGAATGCAATGTAGCCAAAGGCAAGAACACCAGATGCTCCTAACAAAATCTCGAAAAGTTGGCTAGAGGACATAGAAAATGAATGTTTAAATTTTTAGGATGTGTTTGGATTCCAATTGTATTATGATTATAATACAAAATTTAAAGGTAGTGTTTGATTAGCACGGTTTACAATGTATTTAAGTTAAGATGAGTTTAAAATAAAATACATTGTAATGCGTGCATACCAATCAACATAAAAATGCATTATCCTTATAATTGCATTATAAACATGATGCAATGGAATCCAAACACACCCTTAGTCTGTAATACATTTTTTTTTTTTCAAATTGAGCAGAACTCTTGTAATACATAATCGAAAATAAACAACCTTGATTCAATCTTCAGTGCATTCCAGAACAGAACTCTTATAATTATCAATTGGCAACTCATGAACCTTTGTCTATGAATAAGACAGCAGCTACACTGTAAGGAGATTTCAGATAAAAAAAACATGTTAGTTATAAATAAAATTACAAGTAAATAGGATATTTAAGCATTTGTAGATAAGACATAGAAAATTTTATGCCCTTAAATTGCAGAAACATTGCACAACCTTTCCAATTTTATTTAATAATTTTTTGTTATTTGAAAAGTTTGTTTGGTAACAGGATGGGTGAATGTCCATATCACCAACTTTGTGTAAGGGTTTAGATTGTTCATCGAAACCCATCTTATCTTTATCTTCAAAGCCATCTTCATCCTTTGAATCATTATCTATTGATGAAAGGTCTTCCAAACAGCCCTTGAAATATCTCTAAGAACACATAATGAGAATGAATAAACAAATAGATGTGGTGTTTGGTAGTATAAAATCTTGAGCTGAAATGTTTTAGAATTATTAGAAGCAAACAAAATATAGGCATGACAGGAAATAATAGGGATAGTAGCATGAAAATTACTGAAAGAGCAATTTAATTGGTTAATAAAAATAAATATTAGTGAAAATCTAATTTTGTGCAGTATGAAACCATCCGAATTGCAGAGGCCATACCAATTAGTGCAATATCAAAATGTAATTTTGTACAGTATGACACCACTAATTGGTATTGCAAAGTCAACTTCAAGTATGACTATAGTGAGAATAACTGACCATGATGTTATTCTTTATAATGAAATCGAAGGGCATGTTACCGGTTAATCAAATGAAAAACTTAACTCGGCATGTTGAGCATTTGCTCATCTCTGTGTCCATGGCATTTCAGGTGGGAAACAAAATTGCAAAAATCAAAGAATTACATAAAGGCTCAATTTTGAGAACATTAAAAAAGCTAAATGACATTCAGAATCAACCATTGACAATGAAAATCAAACAAACAAACAACCTCTTCTAAATTTCAGATTGTAATTAAGTTTTCAACAATGGCATTCAATAACCTAGTGGAATTGAGATAGGATCTCCTATAAGCATAACTCACTATACACTTGATTTTAATGAAGTTACTAATTGGGTTTCAAACAATAACAACCTATCGTAGGATTTTCAGGTCAGAGGGTTAGTGCGCCACCAAATCCAACCATAATTTTAAATTATTAAAAATAATTTTAAATTGAGAACACAATGATGGACTGGCATGGACACGTTGAAGGCGACTTGTTCAAGTTGAAAGCTAGGGCATTTAGAGCATGAACAACCATGAGTTTTGCTCACCTTAAGGTTGCTAAAAGGTAACTCATAGTTGTAGGCAAAACCTTAAGGTAAAGAGAGGAAAGAGGTTAGGAAGTGCATTGAACCATGTGCAAAAACATGATGTTTTATTTATTTTTATGTTTTTTTATTTAACTAATAATATTATATATGATTGGTGGAAATCATATAGTGGGTATAAATAAATGGGGAAAAGAGAAGAATGAGGTAAACTCATGGTTGTGGAGTAAAAATATGAAAACCTTAATATAAGAGGTTGATAAAGCGAAAAATTATTTAAAAGAAAAAATAAATGAGGTGTAAAAATTTTATAGGAAGAGAGGAAAAAAATTGGATATGAAGTAACCTTATGGTTGCGGATGGTCTTAGTCTATGAAGGTTTGAAATTGTTATCTTATGCCTTAAAAAAGGCCATAATTTTAAAAAAAAAATCGATAGAATAGAGGCTATTTTCGAATAGTCTAAAAAAGATAAGTAAGCAAACACAATAAACAAAGACAAATAAAAAAACAAAACAGAGAAAAAAAAGATAAAGTAGTAAGTCAGTAGTAATTATTGGATATTGTTTTTATCGACAATTTATTTTATCTAATAAAGTAGTAATTACTTGAGATGGTTTTTAAAGTAATTAAGTGAGTAGGAAAAAATGTGTTTAACTTCAAACAATCAATGCACTTTAATTCTATATACTATAAAATAAATAATGAGAAACATGTCATTTTTTGTTTAAATAATTGTAATGGAAACAATTTAAAAGTTTCAGATATATATTTTCCTTTTTTTAGAAATAATTAATGTCATTGATATTCGATAAGCAATAAGAAATAATCAATTATAAGTAATAATCAGTAATATAAATCAAATCCTAAATATTTTTTTACGTGATATCTTAACTTAGTCGAATCAATTTAAAATTTTCAACTATAGTTTCTCTTTTAAGAAAAATATAAACATAATATTGCATAACAAAATCAATTTTTCCATGATATCTTGAACTTGAACTAATTAATTAATCCAATCATATCAATATTATATATTAACATGAAATCAATTTTGTCTAAATTAGAGTTGTGGAGAAAAATAAATAAATCCAACAATATCGCCTAGTAAGTCAAAACGGCCCAAAAGTGGTGTACAAGAATTAAACAAAATAAAAATATAAGAGCCCCTCCAAAGCATCATGCACCAAAGAAACACATCAAACATATATATATCAATTAATGGGTTTTTTTACCCATGAGTATCTGAATTCATTTGTGTGTGTTTGTGTGTGGGTGTGTGTGTATATATATATATATTAAAAAAAAAAGATGAAGGATATCTCCTCAAGAGTCAACCGATAGATTTAATTAAAGACAATATAGACTTAACCACCTTATTAGGCAACTCCAATTTCTTTCCCGTGAGTTTGCATTCCCTGAGGTGAACTAGCTTCCACTCATCCAACCTAACACAAATTTGGCTTCTACTTAACACAAACCTTATTATGTTTAGGCTAGAAAGTCCGTGGTGGTGGGCTGATTTTTCATGTAAAAAGACCAAACAAATGGAGGTGAAGGACCTATTCCTTATCCTCCGATTGAGGAATAGGAAGGTCCTAAGAAGAATCAGGAGAAGGAGATTACTCAATTTTACTTCGGTGGAGTAAAATTGAGTAAAATGAATGGTTGAGATTGATTATATATGTATATATATTTTAAAAAAAAAAAACCCACATGGCCATTAGGAGCATGGACTCGAGTCCTCCAGAAGTGCGGTCTAAATATCACAGTGCGAAGAGATCGTGGGTGTGGCCTGACTTTTCCCGTAAAAAGGCCAAACAAATGGAGGCGAAAGAGATTCCTATTCTTTTTCATCCGGTTGAGGAAGAGGAAGATCCTAAGAATAATCAAGAGAAGGAGAAGGAGATTCCTCCTCCGTATGATAAAAAGGAAGGTGGGTATGGTGAAGGTTATGGTGAAGGTTGTGGTGAAGGCAAAGATGAAGATGGCCAGACACTTAATGAATAGCAGCGGGAACAAGTAGAGGTAGATGAAGCGAAGAAGGAAGTCGATGTCAAAAGATCGGCAATTGTCCCGTTCAAGAAGGTGTAGATTAATGAGGAAGAGATTCTACTATTGAAAACCTTGGTTGAAAACCGGGAGGAGAAGAGATTACTTGCTCTTGAGGAGTTGTTTCAAAACAAATATTCTCGTCTGCAAGTTATCGGTAAACTTTGTTGGCTTCAAACGAGGTATCATACCAATCTACAAAGGCTGAAGGCTTTGTCTCCTCACGAGACAGAGCTTTTTAACCTGTCCAAGAGGCTTTGGGGCGCCGATGATGAGTCCTCTCTACAGTCACAGTCCCAGGGGGCGAAGACAAAGACAAAGATCTTTCCCGTGGTGAAGACAAACCCGACTCTTCTTTCAGCTTCATCCGACCTTTGCAAGTACATCATTGAAATGAGTTTTGACGCCGACTTTGTGAGCTCCGGAGTGGAGCTCATGACCAATGACGAACACTCCAACCGGAGGATGAGTGGAAGTTAGTTCACCTCATGGAATGCAAACTCATGGGGGAAGAATTTGGAGTTGGCTAATAAGGTGGTTAAGTCCATAATGTCTTCAATAAGGAGGTATCCTTACTCCCTTTTGTTTTTTTACTGTATATATATAAGCAAATGAATTCAGATGCTCATGGGTAAAAATAAACCACTGATCGATATATATTTGATGTGTTTCTTTGGTGCATGATGCTTTTAGGGGTTTTGATTCTGCTTGTTGGTTGTTTTTTCTCGCATGTTAGACAAAAGTGGTAGATTCTTACACGTGTCTAATGGCCATGTAGGTCGTTTTTTTTTGCTTTGTTTTTTTTTAAAATATAATCAATCTCAACCATTCATTTTACTCAATTTTACTCCATTCATCCATCCATTCATCATCCATCCATCCATGATGAAGGAGGATTCGACTTGGAGCACGAACTCGAGTCCGTCAGAAGTGCGGTCCAAATATCACAGTGCGAAGAAATCGTGGGGGTGGCCTGATTTTTCCCGTAAAAAGGCCAAACTAATGGAGGCGAAGAAGACTCTTATTCCTTATCATCCGGTTGAGGAAGAGGAATATCCTAAGAAGAATCAGGAGAAGGAGAAGGATATTACTCAATTTTACTTTGAGTAAAATGAATGGTTGGGATTGATTATATTCTATTATATTTTTAAAAAAGAAAAAAAATGGCCCACATGGCCATTAGACGCGTGTAAGAATCTACCACTTCTGTCTAACATGCAAGAAAAAAAACAACTAACAAGCAGAATCAGAGTCCCTCCAAAGCATCCTGCAACAAAAAAACACATCAAACATATATATCAATATCAATCAATGATTTTTTTTTACCCATGAGCATCTGAATTCATTTGTGTATATATATAGTAAAAAAACAAAAGAGATGAAGGATACCTCCTCAAGAGTCAACCTGATAGATTTAATTGTATTAGAATATATGTGTATTATATATATATATATATTATGTAAATTAGATAGCTTATGAGGCAAGCCAAGATGTAAACTATATATTGGTAGAATCAATAAAACGGAGGCAAGGGGAGAAATATCTTAATCTCACATGGTATCAGATGTAAACTATATATTGATAGAATCAACATGGACTTAACCACCTTATTAGCCAACGCCAATTTCTTCCCCGTGAGTTTGCATTCCATGAGGTGAACTAGCTTCTACTCATCCAACCTGATACGTTTGGGATACCCGATCCTTCGCCTGTGGGCTTCAGATCAAGAACCACAACGTATATTTGCTTTGATCTTGCAATGCTCTTTGATATCTCCTGATTTGGAACAAATTAAACAAACAATTAAAATTCTGAATAGCGACAGTTTTGGACTTAAAATAATTTCAACAATTTCTATCTCAGAAATAGCGACAGAAATAACAAAGGGCAGCGAGAGAGAGAAGCGAGGGACTGATCGCGCTAGTTACTGGGCACACAGGCTCCTGGCCTCAGGGTGTGCGAGCGCAGGGGCGCGGGACTCCTCTCGCTGGGAGCGAAGACGATGGCGAGCGAGAACGAGGAGCGAGGCGCAAGGATGTCCAGGCGCTGGAGAACGCGGACGACGACGCCTGGGAACACGCGGGAGCGGGAGTGAGCACGAGACGCCTGGCTCCGCGCTCGCTGGGAGCGACTTGCTCGCGGACGACGCCAAGGCCTGGCTTTGCGGGTGCGCTGGTGCCTATGCCGAGTAGAGCTGTGTTTGGCTTCCTCGGTCTCGATGAACAAGGGAAGGGTTTGGTGTTTGTGAAGGCCGAAAATTCTAAAGAACACAAGAGCTTTGATAGCGGTTTGGATTGATAACCAAGAACCCTTTAATCCATAAAGGGGTTCTCAATTCTATTTCAATCTAATTAATTCAAAGAGAACTACAATGTTTAAATAGAAAACCTAAGAACCAATTCTACCGTGCAAGATAGAGTTTTGGTTGATAAAGATAGAATTTTAATCCTAAAGATAAATAATCCTAGAAGATAAAACTTAATCTAAAATCCTAACCATCTTATTTAATCTAACTAAGAAATACTAAAAATAAGCAATTCTATAATTAGACTCCAACTAACATAAGAGTTACTAAAAATAGAATATATAATAAAATAATTAACGCCGTTTCTTTAACGACTCCCAAGGTGGAGCCTTCTTCTTCCGCTTGAGGATGACATCATTCTCCTCCATTTGAAATCGACTCGTCCTCGAGTCATCGCCTGGATCAAGATCGTTGTTTGACCCACAGAAGGCTATCTTGACCCGCATCATTCTCCCCCTCTTATCTTCGATTCGTCCTCGAATCGAGTCGGCGATGATCAGCGCGGAAGGAGCAGCAACCTTTAAAGAAGATGATGGAGGAATGAGTGGAATAGGTGCCAGGAGAATTCGATGTATAGGAACCCCAAAAACAACACCTTCATGCGCGATCGTTGAAAGGATTTGATCTTCAACAAGAATAGGATCAATGACCACACAAATCTCAGCAGCTGGAACTTCATGAACATGCCCAAGAGGTACAATCGCTAACTCTTGAGACACGTCATCAAGTACCTCATCCTCGTCAACGGAATCAACATGATCGTCCTGCAGAACACTGTCGCATTCTGCTTGCAACACAAATTCGGAGACCTTTCCGGGGGATTCTTGCAGCGTGTGACCCACCGTTGGAAAGCTCGTCGAGTCAGCTTCGCAACAAGACTGAGTTGACTCAATTCCAAGGTCGGAGTCAACGGGAATCTGCGAGACAAGTTCGGCGCGCTGTGCTGTTTTCTGGGCAAAGTATTTGTCCACCATATCCGCAATTCTTAACTCTCGGCGTCGTTCCTCCTCTTGGCGATGTTCCTCCTCCTCTTGTCGCCGTGCTTCCTCAGCCTCTCTTTGTTGGAGAAGCCGAATCTGATAACGTTTTCGACACTTCTTATCTTCGATCTCCGCTTGATGTTCAAGCCAAAGGCGGTGCCTTTGAGCCTCTCGTTGTCGTTCTAAAGCCTGTTGTTGATGCAAAGCTCTTCTCTGGAGATCTCGTCGGCGTCGTTGTTGTGCAGCCCATGGATCGGGCTCATCATCCCACTCGCCTCCCCAGATTTCCCAAGCCATCAAATCAAAACATCAGTATCATCAAAGAAATAAAGAGTGTAGCATAACCCGTCTCTGAATACCAATTGATGTATAGCAATTGGCTAGATCGGCCAATTGCTAAACTAAAAGCATCGATCTTGCTTATGCTCCTTAATTTCTCTTGAATTGACTAAAATTAACTAAGCTAATTAATAGACTAAACAAAGTCACTAGTCTTAACTTAAGAATTTCAACAATGGACCTAAACTGAATTAATTCTAAACTAATTAAACTTATAGAAATTCTAGCAACTAACTTAAATTACAAGGTAACAGCTAACGAAAGCAAAGGAAAGTAAAGAAGGAAATTGCTGGTGCGAGTGCTCGCGAGATCGGATCCTAGATCGTCGGCTGCAAGGATGGTAGCGCAGCAGACAAGCTCCTCAGGGCGTTGTGGGTGTGCGAGGGTAGTCGAAGACGCGGCGATGTCGAGGAAGCCGGGTGCAGACGCGCCTGCTGGGAGCGAGGGCGCTGGTGCGCGAGAGCGATCGAGGTGAGAGCGAGCGCGAGGACGTCCAGGTGCTGGAGAACGCGGACGACGACGCCTGGGAACACGCGGGAGCGGGAGTGAGCACGAGACGCCTGGCTCCGCGCTCGTTGGGAGCGACCTGCTCGCGGACGACGCCAAGGCCTAGCTTTGCGGGTACGCTGGTGCCTATGCCGAGTAGAGCTGTGTTTGGCTTCCTCGGTCTCGATGAACAAGGGAAGGGTTTGGTGTTTGTGAAGGCCGAAAATTCTAAAGAACACAAAAGCTTTGATAGCGGTTTGGATTGATAACCAAGAACCCTTTAATCCATAAAGGGGTTCTCAATTCTATTTCAATCTAATTAATTCAAATAGAACTACAATGTTTAAATAGAAAACCTAAGAACCAATTCTACCGTGCAAGATAGAGTTTTGGTTGATAAAGATAGAATTTTAATCCTAAAGATAAATAATCCTAGAAGATAAAACTTAATCTAAAATCCTAACCATCTTATTTAATCTAACTAAGAAATACTAAAAATAAGCAATTCTATAATTAGACTCCAACTAACATAAGAGTTACTAAAAATAGAATATATTAAAAATAATATAATTAAATAATTAACGCCGTTTCTTTACGACTCCCAACACTACTAAAAAAGCAGGAAATAGCTACGGATTTTTAGCCACGAATGTCAGGCGACGCTGTTTTCGTAGCCAATAGCAATGACATTGGCGACGATTATTTTTTACCGTGGCAAATTTCGTGGCGGGTGTTCACCCAAGAATGCCCCATCATCAACTTCGTTGCTGTTAGCAACGAATACACTGTCCGTGGCTGGGTTCGTGGCTGAAAAACCAGATGGTAGTGGTAATTAGCCACGACATTAGCTACGAACGCATATTCCGTGGCTATATTTGATGCTGATCTGGCAACAACATCAACTTCGTGGCTAAATTTGTGGCTATTCAGCTTCAGAATTCCGACGATGGAATGGACACGAGGTGAGTGGGCTTTGATCGGTTTTTATCGGTTTTTGTAGCCGGGTCGGACATGGGGTTAGTGGACTTGAATCGTAGCTGAATCCGTGGCCAACAAAGAAGAACAAGTGTTATGGGCTCGGCTTGGATCAAAAGCCCATTAGATATGATCGGCCCAATTACTTTATTAGCCCGTAGAATGAAATGTGGATTTAGCAACGACTCGATTCGTGGCTAAATCCGTTGCTATTACGATTGAACTCAAATGGGCTTTAATTTATTATGGGCTCAAATATGACAATACTTTCCCCGATTTACCCATTGACGAGCCCAAATATGACTATGAATGTTTTTTTATATAAATTATAAGTGTTGAAAATAAACATATTTTAACTAATTAATAAATTTATACCAAAAAAAACTAATTAATAAATTCTTATGAGAATATTATAATGGTATGTTTTGAGAAAAACTCATATAAGTAGATAATAAACCCTTATACTAAGTAATAAATTCTTATTATAATACTATAAGGTTTTGTTTTGTGTAAAACTCACATAAGTAACTAATAAAAACCTTATACTAAGTAAGAAATTCTTATTATAATACTCTAAGAAGATGTTTTGAGAAAAACTCATATAATAAACTAATAAAACCTTATACTAAATAATAATTATTATAATACTATAAGGTTATGTTTTGAGGAAAACTCATATAAGTAACTAATGAAACCTTATAAGTTATAACTATAAAGGGTGTTAGAGTGGGATGAGAGAGAAACTCTCTTTCTCTTAGTTTTCTCTTCTCGTTTTGGCCCTTCCTCCCCTTCCACCCTTTGATCCTCAAATCTAATTGAGTTTGTTTACAATCTCTACTTTTTGGGTGGTTATCTTGAGTGGTTTGTTGAATTTTTGGAGAGTTTAACCGGTTTAGGGTTAATTCTTCGGAGTTATTGTTGTGGGCGAGATGTTTGAGTGTATTTCGTTCGTCTCCGGTGGTACTTGGCCGGATCTGGCCTCCTTCCGGCCGCATCTGGTGGGTTTCGTCGGTCCGAGAGTGGTGGGTGGCGCTTTTCTTGCCATAGCTGGCCGGATCTGGCCATCTATCGATTCTTCTTCTTCATCTCTCTTGGTTCTTGACTTGCTGGGCTCGCGCTGCGCTTCTGACTCGTGGATGGTCTGCTGGTGGGTCGGGGCATGGAGGGCGTTCTGTGGGCGTGGTCTAGGTGGGTTGGGACCCGGGCAGCATGTGGGTCCCCCTAGATTGGTCGGTTTCGCGGCCGCTGGCTGCCGGCGGCGTCATCTTGGTTCGTGAGGGGCGGTGGGGCCTGTTTGGTCTTTTGCGAGGGTGGTGGTGGGTTGAATCCCTTGGCTCGAGCCAGCTAGGAGGATTCGGGACTTGTGCTTGGCTGCGGTGGCCTGTTGAGCGGAGCTACAGTTGTGGGCTCGTCTGGGTTGGCTCAACAGATCTCCTTTTGTTCTTCTCGCTGGCTCGGGAGTTTGGTTGTTTGCTCGCTGATAGCGTGGGTGGCGTTTGTTGTGGTTCTTATGGGTGTGGTCTACGGGCTGTCCGCTGGTGGACTCGGGTGGGTGGTCTCTCCTACCTCTCCTTGCTCATGGCCTTTCATTTTCTCAAATATGCTGAACATCTTGGTCATGGGTGATGTGTTGGTGGAGTGGCTGGCTGTCGGGGTGTCTTTGGTGGGCTGTTCGTTGGGTGCTCGATTGTGGTTCGACGGAGTCTTGTGGTCAGTCTCTAGGGCGCTCCTCGCCTTCACTGTCAGTTTGGCCTGCCGTGATTAGGAGATGAGCTTCATGTGGTGGGTCTTGATGGCTTGTTCGTGGATGGCGCGTTGGAGACTTGTCCGTGTGGTAAAGCGTGTAGGTGGGGGCTTGCTTTCCCGCCTCTTCACGTGATAGCGTGTGGAAGTCCATGCATTTCACATCTTTACTTTATTAAAGCGGCAGAAGTCCATGTTCTTGTATCTTTTTTAATTTATTTTAGGTGTGGTTTAAATGTAGTGGCGTGTGTAGGCTTTTGGACTTTAGTGGTGATAGGTCCTAGGTGTTTTAAATATTGTGAGGCTTGCGTGTAGGCAGATTGTGGTGGGTAACTTTGACTTTTGTGGTATGAAAGTTGTAGTAGGACTTTTGTGAGTTCCCGTGTTTTTACATTAAGACTCTCGGTTTGGTCTTAAGACTTTGTACTTTGGTTTAATCATCATATTTATTTATTTACCTTTTCAGAACTAATGAAATCTTATACTAAGTAATAAATTCTTATTTAATAAAACCTTATACTAAGTAATAAATTTCTATTATAATACTATAAGGTTATGTTTTGAGGAAAACTCATATAATTAACTAATAAAACCTTATACTAAGTAATAAATTCTTATTATAATACTATAAGGTTATGTTTTGAGAAAAACTCATATAAGTAACTAATGAAACCTTATACTAAGTAATAAATTCTTATTATAATACTATAAGGTTATGTTTTGAAGAAAACTCATATAAGTAACTAATAAAACCTTATACTAAGTAATAAATTCTTATTATAATACTATAAGGTTATGTTTTGAAGAAAACTCATATAAGTAACTAATGAAACCTTATACTAAGTAATAAATTCTTATTATAATACTATAAGGTTATATTTTGAGGAAAACTCATATAAGTAACTAATAAAACCTTATACTAAGTAATAAATTCTTATTATAATACTATAAGGTTATGTTTTGAAGAAAACTCATATAAGTAACTAATAAAACTTTATACTAAGTAATAAATTCTTATTATAATACTATAAGGTTATGTTTTGAGGAAAACTCATATAAGTAACTAATGAAACCTTATACTAAGTAATAAATTCTTATTATAATACTATAAGGTTATGTTTTGAGGAAAACTCATATAAGTAACTAATAAAACCTTATACTAAGTAATAAATTCTTATTATAATACTATAAGGTTATGTTTTGAGGAAAACTCATATAATTAACTAATAAAACCTTGTACTAAGTAATAAATTCTTATTATAATACTATAAGGTTATGTTTTGAAGAAAACTCATATAATTAACTAATAAAACCTTATACTAAGTAATAAATTCTTATTATAATACTATAAGGTTATGTTTTGAGGAAAACTCATATAAGTAACTAATGAAACCTTATACTAAGTAATAAATTCTTATTATAATACTATAAGGTTATGTTTTGAGGAAAACTCATATAAGTAACTAATAAAACCTTATACTAAGTAATAAATTCTTATTATAATACTATAAGGTTATGTTTTGAGGAAAACTCATATAAGTAACTAATGAAACCTTATACTAAGTAATAAATTCTTATTATAATACTATAAGGTTATGTTTTGAGGAAAACTCATATAAGTAACTAATGAAACCTTATACTAAGTAATAAATTCTTATTATAATACTATAAGGTTATGTTTTGAGGAAAACTCATATAAGTAACTAATAAAACCTTATACTAAGTAATAAATTCTTATTATAATACTATAAGGTTATGTTTTGAGGAAAACTCATATAAACTTATATAAGTAACTAATAAAACCTTATACTAGGTAATAAATTTCTATTATAATACTATAAGGTTATGTTTTGAGGAAAACTCATATAAGTGGCTAATAAATGTTGAATAAAACATCATATTAACTAATAAGTTCTTATTAGAATACTATAAGAGTATGTTTTGATTAAAACTCATAACGAATAAAATCTTCTATTAACTAATAAATTCTTATTATAATACTCTAGGAGTATGTTTTGACTAAAACTCATATAAGTAGGTAATAAAACCTTATATTAAGTAATAAATTTTTATTAGAATACTATAAGGGTATGTTTTGAGGAAAACTCGTATAAGTAACTAATAAAACTTATATTAACTAATAAATTCTTATTAGAATACTCTAAGAATATGTTTTAAGTAAAACTCATATAAATAGTTAATAAAAACTTATATTAACTAATAAATTCTTATTAGAATACTCTAAGATTATTTTTCAAGTAAAACTCATATAAGTAAATATTAAAACCTTATGTTAACTAATAAATTCTTATTAGAATCTTCTAAGAGCATGTTTTAAGTAAAACTCATATAAATAGCTAATAAAACCTTATATTAACTAATAAATTTTATTAGAATACTATAAGAGTATGTTTTGATTAAAACTCATATAAGGAACGAATAAAACTTTATATTAACTAATAAATTCTTATTATAATACTCTAGGAGTATGTTTTGACTAAAACTCATATAAGTAGCTAATACAACCTTATATTAAGTAATAAATTCTTATTAGAATACTATAAGGGTATGTTTTGAAGAAAACTCGTATAAGTAACTAATAAAACTTATATTAACTAATAAATTCTTATTAGAATATTATAAGAGTATGTTTTAAGTAAAACTCATATAAATAGTTAATAAAAACTTATATTAACTAATAAATTCTTATTAGAATACTCTAAGATTATGTTTTAAGTAAAACTCAAATAAGTAACTAATAAAACCTTATATTAACTAATAAATTTAATACCAAACATATAAATATTAAAATTTATATTTGAAAAAATCACATAAGATACGGGTACTAAACTAGTTTCGTTATGTTTTGTAAAATCTTATAAAAATATATAGATATGTAATTAAATTTGAGAAATATTATTATTTGAAATATATATTTTATAATAAATAGTTGCATTAATAGTTTTATTTTCTAGTTATAAATTGTGAAAAAAAATCACCCTATTGAAATTATTTTACCGCGCGCTTAATACGCAGTATATGTTTGGGCGGTAAATTTCCCGCTCAAAATTTCGGCCAAAATTTAAAGTGGAAACAAATAAGCCTCTACTAACCCTATTTTTTTCATTTCTTATCTACACGTACGCCGCTTCACAAAGCAGACTCCATCATCGTCAATCCTCTTTTCGCCTTCAATTCCCCTCTCCTCTTCCTGTTCGGCCGCGTTCTCGGATCTGGAAGACACTCTTTCCTTCCATCCCCAACCTTGCATTCTCCAAATCTCCGTCATCGTCTGCCTCTTCTTCACCACGCGTAGATCTGGAAGACACTCTCCCCTTCCGGTTCGGCCGCGTAGATCTGGAAGAAACTCACAACTATTCGGCGGGGCGGTTTCGTTCTCAAAGCTTCCAGATCCGGCGCCTCCCATGCTTTCGTTCTCAATTCTCGGCCTGTTCGGCCTCCCATGGTGGCACCTCCTGGTCAGACACTCTCCCCTTCCTCAAAGCTTCCAGATCTGGCGGTTTTGTGCTCTGGTATGTTCCTCCTCACTGCGTTCAAGATCAAATCCAAGTACTCCGCCCTGAAATCGACGAAATCAACAGCCAACGCCGCGAGGTATTTCTCTCCTCTCTTCTCATTTTCATTTTCAGAAATTTGAATCTGCCAAATATTCAAGTATTTGATTGGTGTCAGTCTGAAGAACGGATGTGATCGATGAACCTTCTAATCTGAGTTTTTTTAATGGTTTATCAACTAGTTCTGCCAACTAGTCTGAAGAAGACATGCTTCTCAAGATATATGTAGAGACTTACGGAGAGGGCAAGTGGCCGGTCTTCAATCTCTAAGAAGCTTGGTGTGTTTTTTTTTTCCATTTATTTTGGTTTTTATTTTACTTTAATTTAGTTGACATTGCATAAATATACAGTACAAACAAACATGTGGGCATGAATCATTTACTGTGTATCTAGCTTATGTGACATATATGCAATCAATATAATAAACTAGCTACCTCGTTGCAACTTATAAAGATGATTGGTCGACAATGATAATTGATGAATTGAATAGGTTTGCTGCGAGATGGAAAGAGTTGCAGACTAAAGGCATGTCTAAGGATGAAGATCTTATCATTCGAATGCATAAACGCCTCAGAAATCTTCTAATCAGAGTATTGAATTAGATAGAAAAAGTATACCTATTTTTCTATCTGGCCTGAGTTTTATTCTTTTGAAGGATTTAATTTGAAATAGAAAGGCTAAAAAGAAGTTGTCAAATTGGAAAGTTAATATGTGTTTCGCTTATGTTGGTGTATTTAGGTGGAGGATGGAGAAATTGCTTACCATATAGGTTTGATGCGTTTGAGGCCTCGGAGGTATGATTTTGTGTTAGATTTTTTGGGGTTTTGAAAGCTCTTAATGAGTTTGGGGCTTTGAAAGCTCTTTATGAGTATGGGGCTTTTCTGGTTTTTTGGTGTGTTGATTTGGTTTGTTGAATTTGATATGCATGACTTATTGCTCAGGAGTAGTGTTTTGGAGGATTTCACATAGATCGGTTGTTATCTCCACAGACAAAATAAGCTTTTGTACTTAGATTATTGCAATTTTTTTTTGTAAGGTCGATATGTACTCAATGAGTTTGGTTTGTTTCCCCTTTCTATTAACATTTTATTGACCTATTTATAATGTATAAAATTTATTTATGTATTTATATATATTTTCCATATCATATGTATATATATATATATAATGTTTTCAAAATATGAGGATACGAAATTTGCTACAAAATCACGAAACAAATGAAAATCAGCATCAGCCACGACCATAGCAACGGATCAGCAACAGACTCGACTGGGCTCATGACCTGTTTGTAGACACGAACTTAGCCACGATTTCAATTTTGACGTTGTTTTCAAACCGGGTTCGTAGCCACAGCTACGACATATGTCATCTACTATTAGTCACGGACGTAGCCACAACCATAAAATTTTCGTTGCTAAAATCCGTGGCTGACGGTCCGTCGCTATTAGCTGCGAGGCAAATAGCAAGGGATGGCGCGCCCGTGGCTGATTCCGTGGCTAGGTTTAGCCACGGACATTCGTGGCTAAATCCATTGCTATTTCCCGTAGCTATTTCCTGCGTTTTTAGTAGTGCAAGGTGGAGCCTTCTTCTTCCGCTTGAGGATGACATCATTCTCCTCCATTTGAAATCGACTCGTCCTCGAGTCGTCGCCTGGATCAAGATCGTTGTTTGACCCACAGAAGGCTATCTTGACCCGCATCACAACCTAACATAAATTTGGCTTCTACTTCACACAAATTTGTTCAGGCCACTTTTTGGAACACTGGCTATGACACATTATCCTGAAACAAATGCTCCTTGGAGCGGGTGGATGAGATTGCCCATAGCTTGTTTCAATCGTTTTGTAAGAATTTTAGATATCATTTTATATGGTGGATCATAGACTGATTGGTCTATAATACGTTGTTTTAGTTGGGTTTTCACATTTTGGTAAGAGGCTTATAAGTGTATGGTTGATCTGTTTTAGAATGTTTCCTGAGGTGAAGAATCATTTTATTGCCTTCGTCACAAAGGTACCCACAATGTCACAATACTTTTTATAGAACTCAATTGTTATTCCATTTGGTCCTAGTCTTTTATTATGGCATAGACCGAACGTTGCTTTCTTGATTTCTGAGCTCGTTGATGCTGCCGTTAACATTTCATTGTGTCTTCTGGTGATATTTTAGTGTTTATCAATTGAAGGTATCAGTGGGTTAGTGCCAAATTAGTTTGTTCTTTTTTGAAACGTTTTCAAAGTAAGAATTAATCTCTTTTATGAGATTTTCTTCCCCCTCTAATCAACGTCCCTTCCATCGTGGTTACAGAGCGGATAGTTTTACTGTTGCAATTTGATGGATAATTTCTTTTGGAAAGAAAGTAGGCAATTTTTCTTCTTTCTTAGGTTAATTTCCTTGGCAATGTCACGGGGTTTTGATCAAGTACCACAAGTTGAAGGTGAAGTAGATCATCCTCCACCTATTTCAATTTGGTAAATATGTTTCCAAATGTCTTTTTATTCCAATCTTTAGCTTTCTTATTGGGGATTTTTGTTTTATACACTACACATAACATTTCTAATCCAACACACATTGTTCTCCAAGCTTGTGTAACAATATTACGAAAGTCCATTCTTTTCAACCAAATGTTTTCAAAATTGAATGGTGGTGATGTATGGGGTGAGTTATCATTTAAATCGATTGTGATTGGACAATAGTTAGATGTTGAAAAGACTCATTCTTTGTTATTAATGAAGGCTCATTCTTTATTGGGCCTCCCTTTTTTTCCCTCAAGTGTATGTATTGTCGAAGACGGAATGTCTAATAAGGAGCCGTTGTTTTTGAAATTCGTAGTCTTTGAAAGCGAGAACTCGAACCTTTCACTCCACTACTTTTATTCGTGGCGTGTTTAAATCATTATTCGTCAATTTTTTATTTACAAAACCCCGTAGTTTTCTTAATTTGGATAGTGTAAATTTGACTTTCAATTGTTTGTAGATTGCTAAAAATCAAACTCGTTTTTAAATTCAAACAAGTCTTTGGAATTTAGATAGGTTTGATGTGCTACCCCATTTCGTTTAGTTGGATTGCTCGATTTCATTCGAAACTTTTTTTTTTTTGATTGGATAATAATTTGGATAGGGGACTATCCAAGGGCATCCTTACGGATGAGATCCTGAAGATCTAGATTCGATGTTAGCTGTACCCCAAAGGCAGAGTGGCCAAGGTGTGCAACCTTGTCAGCCACTTTGTTGCCAGCGCGGGGTATATGAGAGAAGCGCACTTCTCTCATATCGTGTAGGAGGACCTGCACATCAGACAGAGTCATTTCAATCTCCCACGGACATCTTGTGCTATTCTTCATGTAATCGACAATGATCTTCGAGTCTCCCTCAATTATGATGCTTGGTATATTTAGTTTTTTGGCTTCTATTATGCCTAATCTTAGTGCAGCAGCTTCAGCTCGCAACGGGGAGAGATTCCCAAGTTTTTGGTATGATATTTGAATTGCTTTTCCGTGCCAATCCCGAATGATAGCACCAGCCGTGCTTCTACCATCAGAGAGAGAGGACCCATCAAAATTTAATTTAAACGTCCCCATTGGTGGTTTTGTCCACTTATTTTGCTTGTAGTGTCCGTGTTTGTGTTTTTGGGGTTCCCAGTTACCCTTGGGAGAAGCAGATGAATGATCCCCCAACTCCTCAAATTGACAGGCCCGATGCCATAACTCCACTTGTCTGGCGCAGAACTCCGCAATATTATCCTCTGATGGGGGAGCACAGTCCCGGAAGACATGCCCATTTCTAAAGTACCATATACCCCACCAAGTAGTAGCAATCTGCTGAATTTTCTTTTTAGACAGTGTTTGTGTCCATTGAAGGACTCTTCTCATATCTCTACTGTCATTAATAAGTTGTTGGAGATTAGACATCTCATTACGGGTTAGAAATTTTCGAATAAGGTTGGGGAAACACTCAATTAATACATGTATGTCATCCTCGCTACAATCCTGACATTTGTCACAGCAGGAAGGTACAGAGACCCCCCGCGATGCTAGTCTTGCCTTAGTAGGTAATCCAGCTTGACTAATTTTCCATATAAAATTTTTAATTTTGGGTGGGATGTTAAGTTTCCATATCCATGAGAAGTCTGAGTTTCTATTGGAGTCACTGTTTGTAATGAATTTGTATGCAGAGGATGTCGTAAACCATCCTTTTTTGTCAGGCCACCAGTAAATCCTATCTTCCATTGCCGATATTGGTAAAGGAATGGCTAGTATTTGTTCCGCAATCGATTCTGGGAGTATGTTCCGGAGCTTATCTTTGCGCCAGCTCCCATTGAGGATGTATTCACTAACCTTTTCCTCCACATTATAGTGCGCAGGACACTCATCCCTCATACATATTGGTACTTCTGACACCCAGTTGTCAGTCCAGAAGTTGACCGATGCTCCATTTCCAATCGACCAGATTAGGCCCGATTTAAATTTTTGCAGTAGGTTTGTTAAATTTGACCATTGCCAAGACATATTTCCAGCTTTCTTGTATTGTAGGATATGGGTACCTTTTAAATATTTATAATTAATCACTCTTACCCACATATTCCCTGGTTCTGCCAGACCCTTCCATAGAAGTTTTAATTGCAATGCTTCGTTCATTTCTTTGGCTTTTCTAATGCCCAATCATCCATCCTGTTTTGCTCTGCAAATCTTATTCCATCCGATTAAAGGCTTGTGTTGTGCATCCTTATTCCAAAAGAATGTTCTGTTTGTAGTGTCTAATTCTTTATGCATTGTTGCGGGCAACATAAAGTTCTGCATTATAAACAGCGGTTTCGCTGTTAGGTTTGATCCAATTAGTGTTGCTCTACCCTGTTGTGAGAGTGCATCAGCTCGCCACTTGCTTAATTGTTCTTGTGTTTTAATAATAACCTCCTTAAAAGTATCAGTATTGACTCGTCCATTGATAATTGGACAGCCAAGATATTTTTCAACTGAGTTAGTATGGGCGATCCCCAGAGCACCACCAAGCTCCGAAATGCGGCCACGAGCCACCCCGGATGTGACCTGAAAAGATGATTTATGATAGTTTACCTGCTGGCCCGATATTTGGCAGTAGTCGTCTAAAATCTCCCTAATTTTATGGCATCCTTTGGTGCTTCCTTTTAGAAAAATCAGAATGTCGTCTGCAAAGGCTAGAAATGGGATACAGGGTCCATTAGACCAAAATCTGAACCCAACCAACTTATCTGGCGATTCAGCCTCCATGGCAAGGCGCCGAGCGAGGACCTCTGCGCCAAGAATGAAGAGGAAAGGTGATAAAGGATCCCCCTGTCGAAGACCCCTAGATGGAAGAAACAGATCCGTGGGGCCGTTATTGACAAGGACAGAGAAAGACACAGATGAGATGCATTCCATGATCCAGTTAACAAACGTTTGGTGAAACCCGAATTTCAATAAGACCCTCCTAGTGAAATCCCAATCCACCCGGTCATATGCTTTTTCCATATCCAGTTTTAGTGCAATCCAGCCTTCCTTGCCGTTTCTGCTTCTGAAACAGTGAAATATTTCATGGGCTATGAGAACGTTATCTTGGATGGCTCTGTCAGAGACAAATGCACCCTGGAGGGGGTTGATAAGTTTTCCCAGGACGCGCTTAAGTCGTTCTGTTAGAATCTTGGATATTATTTTGTAAATTGTTGAACACAAACTGATTGGTCTGTAATGAGCAGTTGTTGTCGGGTTGTCCTTTTTTGGTAAAAGAGTAATGAATGTGTGATTGGTTTGTTTAAGGATTCTTCCAGAGAGGAAAAAACCCTTGACTGCTTTAATAACAGATGGACCTACAGTATCCCACGTCGACTTGTAAAATTCAGCTGTCATACCATCCGGGCCAGGAGCCTTGTCCCTACCAAGACCGAAAACAACGTTCTAAATTTCTCCATTAGACGGAATTGCTGTTAACATTTTGTTTTCGTCATCTGTGATGTCAGTTGAGATAAGGTTGAGATACTCATTCAGTTTTGTGGTATTGATCTGCTGTTTTTTAAATCTTTTTTGAAAGTCACTTTTGATTTCACGACTAATGTTTTCCTCTCCAACAATTTGAGTACCCTCAGTTGTTGTTATTGCTCGAATACATTTTCTATTCCGCTTGCCTGTAGCTATTCTGTGAAAATAGCCAGTGTTGGAATCCGATAACTTGAGATGCCTAGTTTTAGCTCTTTGGCTCCAGAATGATTTCTGAAATAGTTGTAGCTTTTCCTTTTTCCGTATTAACCTATACTCTCTCGCTTGTTGTCCACCATTAGGCCCTCGGCTTTGTGCCTGCTGTATTTCCAGTAATTGGTCTTCCACCAGTTGTAATTGTCGGAATATATTTCCAAAGGTATTCTTATTCCATGTCTTTGCTTTATCTTTAAGGATGCGTGTTTTGCAGGTTAGTTGATACATAGCAGACCCATGACACTGGAAACGCCATGCTTGCTTAATGATATTTCGGAAATCTCCACGTTGTAGCCAACAATTTTCAAATTTGAAAGGTGGGGGTTTAAAGGTTTGACTGGTTGTTAATTCAATTGTAATTGGGCAATGGTCCGAAGACGAAAAGGCTCCATTTTTTGTGCTTAATGCTGGATACTTTTGTATAATTTCATTATGGACCAAAACTCGACCCAACTTTTCTTTTATGTTGCCTTATTCGGCTTGTTTTTTTCTCCATGTAAACTTATTGCCCCAAGATGGGATCTCTTATAAGGAGCACTGGTTTTTAATTTCCATTAGTCTTGAAAATCTTCGGGGCTGTGTTGTAGCCCCGCCTTCTTTTTCTGTAAAGTTACCAATCTCGTTCAAATCCCCCATGATGATGCATGTGATAGTTGCTTGCTTTATTTCCTGGATTACAGGGCTCCAGAAAGCATGTTTTTCATGTTCATGCGGAGGAGCGTAAATAAACCAAATTAAGCACGAGAAGTTGTCAGCGTTGTTTGTATATTTGATTGTAATAACTCGATTCATTTGAGAAATAATCTCTATTTTTTCGTTAAGAAAATTGTTTTCTTTCCATAGTAGTCCTATGCCACCTTTTTTTCCTTGAGCCGGCGACCAAATGGCCTTGTCAAACCCCGAACCACGCCACACCGAAGGTTCAGGAACATTTTCTGTTTTTGTTTCCGCCAATGCTAGCACATGGATATGCTCCGCTTTGCATCTGGTGTTTATGTCCGTCCAGAAGGTAGTCCTACCCATACCCCGACAATTCCAGAAGCTAAACTTCAAAGTAAACCTTGGTTGGAGAGCACGAGGCTGGTTTCCACACAAACCGGGCCAAGAGATCAGAAAGTGAGAAACAGGAAACCACATCCCGGGAACGAGGGCAAGAATCCAAAACCTGGATCCAAGGACCCCCCAACCCAACAGGGCTTGATCAAGTTAACCTCATGGTGGCCTTTGTACTTGGGCATCTCACTCCCTATGCTTACATTGCACTCACCCCACACCGATTTGATTGAGGTCGAAACATCTAGTCGAGCCTCACTTTTGGTATCCTTTGATATGTAGATATCCTTCGGTGTGCATCTTGGTATCTTAATCTTGTGTATTTGATATTTGGATGTAGTACTTTTAAGGCTCTTAGAAAATTTAATGCACACGTAGGTGGTGTTCATCTTGCCTTTGTCGGCAGTATGTAAGTTGTGCTCTTTCAAGCTAGGCACCATTGAGTACATATAATCCCCTTTACCTATCATTGTTGTTGATCTCCATAGGAAGGTTCTATACTGTATTCTATAGATATGTCGCAGCATTATCTCCCCAATTCTGATTTTATATAGGTATGAGTGTGATATGATTTTGTAGGCTGCCCAAATGAGTAGACCGAGGGCTATCCCAATCACTCGAGGCCGATTAATCATACAATTAATATTACAAGTAAGAAAAGGAGCATGGATCTCCTTGTGTTCTTGTTCCTTGGATTTGCTCATGTTAGAAGGGTAATCCGCCAAACCAACACACCCAAAGTTCCCACACCAGGAAATTGAATTCAGATTGGTAATGTTCTCAAGACCACCAGCCAAGCAAGCTTTGTATTGCTCAATTTCAAACGGAATTTTTTTCTTTCCTTTATCAGTGGTTTTTGTCGGGTTTACACCCGTATCCGCAGGGCCTGGTCCCCCCTTGGATAGTTTTGTTGGAGCCTTTGACACCGGCATGCCGGCACCAGCAGGAACCTCCGAGGGCTGAAGGGGCAGCACCTCCTCCAGGACTTGCTTTCCCTTTCCCTTGGCAGTAAGCGCCATAGTGCCTCCCACAGTGCAAGCACCAATTAGACAGACAATAGAGATTAACGATTTGAGATGATGATAGAGAGCAAGGCAATGAAAGGAACACCACCAGGCCCCCAATTTATAGATGGAGAGTTCAAAACTTCGGATCAGACATAGACGAACACCATACCTCTGCAGCTCGCCCATAATTGCACACTCACACTCGTTCGAAACGTACACCATTCTCTGAGGATTGACAGTCGATGCCATCCAAACGTATCTTCCTGACTTGATTTTTCCCTGCGGCGGAAGGATCCAAACGTGTAGCCACCACCACCATTTATTCCCTTGTACTTGCAAATCTTCGATTAACACATAGATAGCCCACCATTCTTCAATCGAAACTCGGATTCCATTAAATTTTTGGAAAAGCGAGCACTCAACTCTAACTCCCTCAGGCCAAAACTCTAGCCTGAAACCCCAAATTAGGGATGAAATAGCCTCAATGATGAGCCGAGGATCAAAAGCCCCATGTTCTCTCAGAGGATTTCGGATTGATTTTGCGGATTTTGTGGCGAGGTTGCATCTAGGGTTCACCGCCGCTGGGAAGGAAATTTTCAGAGGTTTTTCTCTCATCGTTTTTAGGCCAGCAGTTCATTCGAAACTTTTTGTTTGCAAGTAGACAATTTAGCTCCTCAAAAGGAATATCTGAGTTGCCCGGTTGCCCACTGTCACATTCCATGATATTCAATACTCCATCATACTGTATGTGATTGGGGTCAATGTATGAGTTGTTGTGTAAATCTAACCACCTACACAACTGTTGATTGGTGTGGAGAGAGAGAGAGAAACCTCCATTTCCCCAATGGAAGGTCACTCTCCCCATTCCGGATCTCACTACTACACTGCAGCTCCACACCCTCCCTCCTCCGCCACTGCCACAGCAACCGCCGCGGCCGCCTTTTTCAATAAAGTAACCGCTAATCACGGCCACCTCGGCGTCCCGCCGTATGCACCCCGCGCCGAGCATTTCTCGGAGATGTTTCGGAGCTTCCGATCCGGCTTGGCGTGCTCCATCTCCCGCCGAATGACTACTCCGTCGCTGCATTTGATTCTGGCGGCTGCTCCAGCTTGGTTTACTCCGAGATCTTCGGAGGCTTCGATTTCCCCGACTTCGCGGTGTCTTATGATGAGCTGTTCAGGCAATCGAACGGGAGCCAGCAGTCCTCTGATAGTGATGATGCTTGGTACTTTTTTTTTGTCTTTGTTTTGATTTTGACGTATGTTTTGTTTTCTTCCTCTCTTTTTTTGGGTTTATTTGGTTCTTTTTACATTCATATATATCCTGATTGATATTGAGGGCTCGTTTGTTTAGATAACTAGGGAAAGAAAAGGTAAGGTATTAAATTTTACACATAAAATGTATATGATCACCAATTTTTGTGAGCTTGTAGGAGAGGATGGAGGGGAATATTAGCCCATCCTAGAGGTATTAGTTACCCCACTCAAAATTAGGGAATAGAAGGGTAACACATTTGTATGGAAAATGGGAGAAGGAGGGGAATGCTTAGAATAATGATCAATGAATCTTAACTTAAATATGGACTATATTCATGAGGGTAATCATTACTTTTCCCTACCAAAAAACAAACGGGGCTGAGTGAATTGATGAGAAAAAAACTAGTTGATGTGCAGTTTAATCTCATACCTGTGCAATTCTTTATTTGATCCTTTTGAAGTGTATTAGATAATTACGGTGAAAATTGATGTAATTTTGCCAAACTTGGATTTATCGGAAACAGGAAGCTAAATTCCTTCCTAGCAGAGCCAAATCCTATTATCTTTGAAATAGGGGGGTATCCAATTTAAAGGATTCAATTGTGAGAATGTCTAGCTTTGTTAGATAACGTTGTTGGACTAGCATTATAAAGACTGCTTAGTAGTTCCTGGAGATTGGCTGATGATTTCTCTGAAAGAGATGCCGGGAGTTTTCATAGTTTTAACAGTTAACTGTTCAAACAAAGAACTGCTGGATGAATTGGTCATAGCCACACACAAGATAACTCAAAATTGGCTATAGCCTCTCTTGCAATGGTGTACATTTGTGCATTGCTATGTGCTGGACCTTTTGCTGTGTGTCTTAAATGCCATGTTTCTTTATTTTTCTTTGATGGGGCCAAAATGCAAGCTGCAATCTGACTGTTAAAACGATCAATTTGTGCTTGTGGTTTTGATAGGACTGAAGTTGGAGCTGGGTCTCTGCTAGAAGAATCTGATGCTTCTGTTTGTTCAGGAAGAAATCAGTGTTTCCTAAATGGTGACTTCCATCAGACGACTGACAGCAAATTTAATGTTTGTTACCACAAGGCCGACAAGGGAACCGCAGAAGATTCAAACCCGATCCATGTAGCTGAACTTGGTGATGTTCCTGGAAATAGTTACATATATGACTATGATGGATCCAATTTGCTAAAAGAAGATGAGGAAAGATATAGTTATGGAGTTGTTGATGATATCATTCTCCATGTGGATTCTTCTGGAAGTATATCTGTTGAAACACAGTCGGAAACTGCATCTAATCCCTCTATTCCGTCTTATGGTGATGATAGAAAAGCCGGAAGATCACATGGAATCAACCTGAGCTCAACTGGCATTTCTGTCTCTGATGTTTGCGCAACTGGAGAGCCATCTTATTCGCCACCTTCATCAAGACAACCACCAACAGTTGTTGAGATGAAGAAAAATCCTGTTAGTTCAATGTCAGATATTGAGCGCCCCAAAGGCAATGCTTCCAAAGCCTTATTTGATATTGGTTCCATAGATTTCCTTAATTTAGAGTTGGATACAGGTTCTTCTGCTATAGCATCAGCAGCAGCTATTCAAGAGGCAATGGACTGGGCTAAATTAAAACTGGAAAGTGCTAGGGAGTCAATGGAGAGAAAGAAGGATGATACCAAAGGCACAAGGCCTGTCATGAAGAATGATATGAATTGGGATGGAAAAATGAGGATGTTCTTTGAGGAATCAATATCAAGGAAAGACGAACTGCAGGGAAAACATGGGAGTGGATATAATCTGTTCAAAAAATCCGGGAAAGGTATGCAAGATATTTCTGAAGCTTCACAGGTATTGCCAGATACTTTGCAAGCTGAAATTTCCCTCAATGGAGCTGCAAAACTTCCTGACAGAAAGATTATAAAGAGTCAGAATTCATCAGAGTATCCCAAGGTTGATGAGGAAAGCAGGAAGAGAGAAACTGCAGTGTGTCAAAAGGATGGAAATGCGAAACAGCTAAATGAGGCGGGGAAGAGGGTAGTTTCAGCTCATAACCTTGTTACGAAGAGTCTGAAATTGGAAAAGACCAATACAAATAGAATTGAAGATGAAGCTGAAGTTGCTGAGAATGAAATGGAAAAACCCACGAAAGCAACTAAATCAGAAAATTTACAGAAGATGGATAAAGGTGATTCACATGCTGAGTTAAAGAGTACTGAGGAAGATACTTATGAGGAAAGACATTTAATTTCGGAGTCGGAGTATTCCACGTCTTGTAATAATAAAGTTCCTGAAGTGGCTTGTGAATGTGAAGACCTCAAGTCCTCTAACTTGGCAGCTGGGCCCGATGAGAAGAATATTGAACCAACTGCTGTAACTGGTGAATATGATGTGACGATCAAGAATGCTACTGCTGGAGTTGGAAAGGAGCTGAAAGGTATCAATGGGAATCTAGTTCCGGAAGATATAGAGGAAGATGAAAAGTTAAGGAGAGAAGAGGCGTTTGAGAGGGAGCATCTTCGAGAACTTGAGCTAGAGAGGAAGAGGGAAAGAGAGAGTGAGTTAGAGAAGGAACGACATAGAAAACTTGAAGAGGAGAGGGATAAGAAAAAGGAGAAGCTGCATATTAAAAGACTTGCAGAATTAAGGGAGAGGGAAAGAGAGAAGAAGTTGGAAAAGGATCATCTTAGAAAACTTGTGGAAGAGAGGCAGAGGGAACGTGAAAAAGAAATGGAGAAGGAATGTCTCAGGGCAGGACAGGCAGCTGTAGAAAGAGAAATTGTGGAAGCACGACAGAAGGCTATGGCCGAGGCTCGGGAAAGATTAGAGAAAGCATGCGCAAACTTCAGGGAGAAGTCATTTTCAGAGAAATCTACTGAAGCCCGGTTGAGGGCAGAACGTGCTGCTGTAGCACGAGCTCATGCAGAAGCTCGAGAACGTGCCATTGAGAAAGCAATGGCTGAGAGGGCCACCTTTGAGGCGCGAGAGCAGGTAGAGAGATCTGCTTCTGAGCAACTTTCCTCGGCCTTCAGTGATATCCAACTGAGGCACAATTCATCCTCCTCTGTGAGTAAATCGTTTTTACTCGTTACCTCATTTTTACATGCTGTAGGACCTTGTTGACCAATGACTTCATGTAGGATTTGTGGAATACTGATAAATCTGATGAAGTCAAAGTGCAACCAATCCAGAGAAGTAGATCTAGGTTGGAGAGGCATTGCCGGACAGTTGAACGTGTGGTATGTATCCAATAGGTGTTGGGGTGTATTGATGTTACCTAACCTTTGCATCTGCCTCATCTTTTTTAGCGGTTTCTTTTGCAGGCAAAGGCCCTTGCAGAAAAAAATATGCAGGATCTTAATGCTCAGAAGGAGCAAGCAGAGAGGAATGTATGATGCTTATTTTTTGAGAATTCATATTATGATGATGTTTTCTTGTTATTCCTCAGATTAAATGGCATATGGTTTCTATTTGCAGAGACTGGCTGAATCTCTGGATGCTGATATCAAGCGGTGGTCTAGTGGCAAAGAAGGAAACTTGCGCGCATTGCTTTCAACATTACAATATGTAAGTCAATTACTCAAATATTCTTGGCTGAATCTCTTATCTTTATCTTTATATTATTTGAATGAGGCCATGGCCCATGAGGGTGAGATTCCGGCCAAAGTTCAGTTATTTTATTACCACTTCTATTCCTTGAAACATATAATTATCTAGGAGTAGTTGGATGGAGCAAACGATAAAAGCCTAAAACTATTCTGCATAACAGCTTTCTGAAGTGAGCTCTCTTTCTTGATAGATCCTTGGCCAAGACAGTGGGTGGCATCCGATTCCACTAACAGAAATTATAACATCTTCTGCTGTAAAGAAAGCATATCGAAAGGCTACTCTTTGCGTGCATCCTGATAAATTACAACAACGTGGTGCAACGATCCAACAAAAATATATATGTGAAAAGGTTTTTGATCTTCTAAAGGTATGTTCCCAACATGGTCTTATTACCCGTTCTTTTGTTATCTTAATTTAATTGTTGATGCACATTACTCTATCCATCTTGTTTGTTTTTCCTTTGCCGACTTGTTGTCATTTATATCTTGTATGCTACTGGCTTGCTTTAGGGCGTGTTTAGCTGGGGATGGGAAGGGTGGGGGAGATAGGAAATTTGTCCTGGGGAATCGTGCCGGGGTGTTTGGCGGAAGATGGCGGGGGTGGACGACATGGAGGTGGAGGGGATGGCGGGGGTGGGAAAAGGCCCAATTTTAGTACCTTCATTTTTGAAGATTGGGGGGTGGAGAAATTTTCCCACCCCTCCTTGGCTTTTTTGCCCCTGAACTTCCTTCCCTTTCCTCTATCTGTACACCTCTTCAAGAAACACAGACATGGTGGTGAGGAGGTTGAAATCTCGCCGTGAAACTCGCACCCGGAGCCATGGATGTCTCCTGTAACAGAGGTTGAAGGATATGAAACTAGCAGAATGAGCATCAATCAAGGGTTCTTAAACCTAAAGAGAAAAATTGGAGTTGAATTTGAATATTCACATCTTGATTCCCGTCACAAATTGAACCTGGATAGGATAATTAGAGTAAAAATGAACGCATTTGGAAGGAAGAAAAGAAGTACCGACAGCGGCGCAGCCACGGGAAGAGGCATAGGCAGAGGCGGCGTCAATTGATTTGCTAATTGGAAATTGGATTGAGGAAGAAGGTGAATAGTAATGGGGTTGATACAAGGGTATTTTTGTCATTTCTCTGAATTCCAAAAAAAAACTATCTATACCCAACCAAACACGCAAGGGATTATTTTCTAAAAATAATCTACACCCTTTCCATCCCCAAAAAGTATCTCCATCCCTTCCATCCCCAAAAAGTATCTCCACCCCCTAAAAAATAATACTCTCCCAAACACGCCCTTAGTCCTCTTTTCTTTAATCTTTTTTATTGGAAAGAAGGATTGGTAGGGGAAAGAATGAGGGAAGTAGGGGTGATTTACTGAAAGCTTGAGATCCATTTTTTCTGTGTTTTGGTGGGAAGGCTAACTTATTTATGGGAATTTTCTGCTTGTATCTTGTTTCTTGAGACTGGAAAAATAAAGCACACTGATGTTGTTTCTTTCGTGTATTTTAGGATCATTGAGAATATATTGTACTCTTTAAGTATTAAATCTAGGTGTTATGGTTGTTTGAAAGTGGTCTTTCCAGTGTAGAGTTCCCTTAGGTCTACGTGTTTATTGGCTTTTGTTGTGTCATGGAAATTTTGCTGCTTAAGGAGCTACATGTGTACTCGTTCATAGTTACCAGGTTCCCTAGTCATGTCATGTAATATCATAAACATCATGTCCTGTTCTAGGAAAGATACTCTGCCTTGCAGTAAAAATGTTTGTGATTGCTGGTTGTGTGAAACTATTGGAGATTAGAAATAAATACAATTCCATATGCAGATATGGTACAACACGTTATCATTATTTTTCCTGCGTGTTTTATTGATCAGATTCCTTCTGCAGGATGCTTGGAACAAGTTTAGCTCAGAGGAGAAGTAGCCTAGACTATTAAGAAGGGAGACTTGTCTGGTTGCTCTTGTAAGTATATTTCAAACTTTCATACCATAGTCCGTGGAGTGGTTCTCAGGCTTGTGAATGTGTGCATAGTACCTTACTATAGATTGCTCAAAAGAGAACTTTTTCCTGAAACTTGTCTCATATTCTTGAAAGGCATAAGAATCGACAGGCAGTGGTTGATCGAATGATTCATCCTTGGCCTAGATATAGCTACTTTTTTTTCTGAGATACAAACCATGTGTAACTTGATATTTGAAAGTGAACATTGAAATTTTCCAGTTTGAAATGGCCAGCAATGGCATTCCACTATCTTGCCTCTCTCCAACAACTCAAAAACTATACAGTACTGTATATACATCGTCTGCGTTATTTTCTTCCGTCACCAGTTCCTTGATTTGTTGGAGAAGCAGTCAATTGACATGAATTGGATTAGACAGTATGAATGCCCTTATTGGTGTATGAAACTGTCAACAATAAAAACCTGGACTTGGTATTATGCTTCAAATGACCACATCCAATTATATATTTACATTCAAAACCTAATCACCGACTCTAACATAACTAACCCGGGATTGAAAATTGATCAAGGGCACACCAAATTTGACCAAATAAACTTATATATTGATCGAGTGCATCAGTGCAAGGGCACTTGTTCCAATTTCAAAAAGAAAAACCTTGAACAGCCAGCCAGCAATGTTTAAAGCTTTGAGGAAACTGAAGAGCAGCTATGGCTATAACCGGTTGGCTCAAAAGTCCTTCTCCAGTGACGCTCTACTCCTCGAACCAGGATTCACAAGGGTGAAAAGCATGCCGGTTAGAATGATTGGCATCCCAATGAAATCGGACCCAGAGGCAGGCAACCCGCCTTTGAAGAGCAAGAAAAAAAGAAGTAAGAAGAACAAGGGCCACCCTCTCTTTAGTCTCTTCAATAGCAGGAGGAAGAAGATGAGCGCGAAGCCTGAGCTTGTAAGGTACATGGACTATTTGAAGGAGGGTGGGAAGTGGGATAAGGATACAAATGCACCTGTCATATACTACACAAAATGAATAGAATGAATGTTTTTTTTTAAGGGCTATTTGCACAAATATACACTTTTTTTGCCGGGTTTGCACAAATACCACTTTTTTAGAAAATTTGCAAAAATACCATATGTGGTATTAGTGCTAATAGGAGGGGCAAATGGTTTAGCCGGTTGCATGTTGTCTCAAGGGGAGAGAGAGAGAGAGATGGGACATTGGATTGGGTGGAGGATTTTGGCGCCAAAATTGGAAAGAGAGGAGGTGAGGTGATGGGAAAGGGTTTCCCTCCATTTTTAAAGTGTAATAAGAGAGGAGGAGAGAGGCCATCATTTTCGGTGTTCCCGTGGAAAAGAGAGCTGGAGAAGAAGGCCACCATTGGAGAAGAACCCATCCGCATTAAGGTCCAGTTGGTGAGCTCGTGTCGGGCTCTTAATTCGTTCGTGTCAGTGTTCGTAAACTTCCGTGTCACAGACATATCTGAGAAACCCTAATTCTCAGTTGCAATGGGTAGGCTTCTCTTCTATTTCTCCTCATGTTTAGTGAAGAGTAGATACCCATTACCAATGGTGCTGATCCGAGTTTTCAATTGCAGGGCAAAACCCCAAAGTATGTGTCACTCTCAACTTCAACGGGCGTTGGTTGTTCGATGGTACGGGGTGGGTGTATTATGGTGAAACAGAGCAGAAGAATGTGATAATTGAAGAGGGCATCGACTTCGCCTCTCTGACTCAACTGTTGAGGGTGAAGGTCGGGCATGATTGTTCATGTGAAGATTGGCGGTTGTGTTACATGCCAAAGGGGGAAGAAGCGGGTCATCCGATAACGATAGGTGATGACGACGACCTTGAGGCTTATAAATTTCTCAACTCGATGTTTGGGGAACATCCATGGCCCATGGCGATATATATTGGTCCAGTGGTGAAAGAGAGCCTTCAAGTACCACAACCCGGCGTCGGGGAAGAATGCTTGAGTGGGCCTCGTAACTCTCAAAAGGTGGACGAGCTGGAGGCAGAAGGTAAGCCACAACCAAACCCTATGGTTGTAGATGTGGGGTTATTTGGTGGAGGAGGGGTTAGCCAGTCAATAGGGATGACCAACGATATAAGGGTGAAAAACAATGTGGAAACGGGGTTGGGAAGGGGTGACAAAGAAAAATATGAGGGTGACAAAGGTAAGGGTCCGGAGGTGATCCTCTTGGCTGAGGTCATAGGGAAGAGGCAGGATGACGTTACTGAAATGGGTTTTGGAACTGGTGATAGACGTATTTTTGAAGGTGACAAGGGTAAATGTCAAGAGTCGAACCACATGGATGAGGTGACAGGGAAGAGACAGGAGGACGCTACTGAGAGCGGGTTTGGAACTGGTGAAAAGCTTAAGAGTGTAGGTGACAAGGGTAAAGGTCCGGAAATGATCCAGTTGGGTGGGGTGATAGGGAAGAGGCAAGAGCACGCAAGTGACATAGGGTCAAGAACTGGTGACATGGATATTCTTGAGGGTGACAGGTGTGATGGTCTAGATGTTATCCACTTGGGTGACACGGGCTCCTCTCCAGATGACACAGAAAAATGTGAAGGTGACAAGTATAAGGGGGTGGATCTCATAGCCATTAGCAGTGAGGAGGAGGACAAGGAGGAGGACTTCGATTCCGGAGTGAAGAGGGAAGAAGATTGTTCATATTATTATGACTGGGAGGATTATGAGGAAGACCAGGGTATGAGGGTGTCGTCGGAGGAGGACGAAGTTGAGGAGGAGGTGATTAGGGAACTAGAAGATCGGGTTCCTAGGTCGAGCACATCCCCACCGTCGATGGAGAACGTAGAAGCTATGTTGGACAAAGCAATGCCTCGGACCCAGGAACCACGACGGAATCTGACAGAAATTTCGGAGGGACAAATGTTCGGCTCGAAGGTAGAATTGCAGACTTGCCTGAAGTGGATTGCAGTGCAGAAGTGCTTCGAGTTTGTAGTGAAGAGGTCGTGTAACAAAACCTATTTAGTTGGTTGTTTGGACATCAAGTGCACGTGGATGTTAAGGGCATCGACTTACCGACACACGAAAATGTGGTGCATCCGACAGTATGTCCAAGAGCATACATGTGACCTGAGCATGATGCACAACCATAGCCGACATGCAACGTCAAACATGATTGGACGCAACCTCGTGACCACGTAAGTGTTAATTTAGTTGCGAACAACTATTTCTGTCACACAACATTATTCCCCATGTCACATGACGTAACACACCATGACACCATTATATGCAGGTTCACCGGTACTCGAAAGGACCTCGTTCCCGAGCAAGTCCAAAAAATGACGAAGTCCGAGTATGGAGTATCGTGTAGCTACTGGAAGGCACGAAGGGCACAACTGACAGCGAGGGAGGTGAAGCATGGGACCGACGAAGACAGCTACCGAGATATTATTCCATACTTGCACATGTTGGAGCAGACTAACCCCGGGACATATACTAAGTTAGAGCTGGACGCATCCCAAAGATTCAAGTACGCCTTTATTAGCTTCGGGGTATGGCGCAAGGCGATTCCCTACCTTCGAAAGGTAATACCCCGTGTCGGTACTATAATATTGCATGTCATATAACATACATAACCATGTCACCTAACCAACTGGTGTCGATATCCATGCCCAGGTGATTTCAGTTGATGGGAGTTTCCTGAAAGGGAAGTTCAGGGGCACGCTTCTATTTGCCACAGCCCAAGATGCAGACCACAGTATAAACCCGATAGCTTTTGCGATTGTCGATGGTGAGAATCACGGGTCATGGGGCTTCTTCTTCAAGAACATGCTACATGTGGTCGAGGATACACCGGACTTAATGTTTGTCTCTGATCGGCATCTTAGTATCGTCAAAGGTTTGAGGGACAACTATGTGTTTGCTAAGCAAGGGGCCTGCCAATGGCATCTATTTCAGAATGCCAGGTTTAAGTACAGGGGGGTGACAGCCCTGCACACATTGTACTTAAAGGTGGCGAAGGCGTACACGAGGGTAGAGTTCGAGAAGCACTTTGCTGATTTTTGCGCTCAGGCACCCGCTGCGGGCCAATACCTAAGAGAGGCTGGATTCCAGAACTGGACCCGGGCATACTTCTTGGGGATGCGGTACAACATATTGAAGACGAACAACTCCGAGTGTCTGAATTCGGTGTTCAAGGAGCCCCGCGACCTACCCATCACAACCCTGATTGATGCTGTCATCGAAACAATATCCAAGTGGTTTTACGATCGACGGGAAAAAAGCACCAAATCGGCGTCGACGGTCAGCGATTACGTTCAAGGTGAGCTGCAAACGAGCTATTCGTTGGCAACATTCTTGGATGTCAGAGCCCTCAGCTCACACGAGTACACTGTCCGCCGAGGGTCCGACACCTGGGTTGTGAACCTGTGTGCCCGGACCTGCACATGCAAGCGGTTCGACATTGACCAGTTTCCGTGCCAGCACGCCATAGCGGCTGCAAGGTATCGAGGCAGCAATTTCTTCTCTCTCGTGAATGACTTCTACAAAGTCGCAGCATGAAAGACGTGTTACGAGAATGTGCTATATCCGGTTCCTCCAAGAGAAGAGTGGCGAATCCCCCCAGCCATGTCCAGCGCGATGTGTCTCCCCCCGGACGTGAAGCGACGCCCTGGTCGCCCTAAGACTTGTCGATACCCATCTCGGGGAGAATTTAGCCGTTCCAAGCGCCGTCGTTCTTAGATGTGTTCCTCCATTGGTGGTCCAACGCCTTACCTCAGCAGTTGGGTAGTCTTTTGCATTTGCCGTATCGGGTCAGTGGTTGGACCATTATCCGTCTATGTTATTTTGTGAACGGGCAACGTATTTGGTAGTGTAATTAGGCTGTTTGTGCATATGACGAACTGTAAGTAGGCTGCTGTACTTTTGAGAAGGGTTTCCACACTACAGTTAAGTGGTGAAGAACTTCGTAGTACTTTTGGGGATGGTTTCAGAACAAAAACCAAGTCACCCTATTTGTATTCCCGTGTCAGGTAGAAGGGGTTATCATGTCACAGCTTTCAAATTCATGGTAGACATTTCGGTGGTTGAAGCTATGATAATGAATTCAACAATCCATTGGCACTTATTTGACAACATGTTAACAGTCCTGAGTGGGTGTGGTAGTGGTGTTAGGAATTCACCCTTGTGAACATATTGAAATCACCTTCATGACAATGTTGAAGGGGTTATTATGTAAGGTGACACGGGATTGTTAGTTGGGTGACACGGGTGATTTCATGACAACTTATACCCAAAGTTTCGACAATAATAACTTAGTCAACAAGTGGTCAAAGATAGACCAAATTTTGCCCAAACTTGCATAAATAGCACAATGGGGGATAATTTGGATAAATTGACCCTTTCCCATTTTGGTCGAAAATGTTGCCCGTAGCTCAAAACAAAAAGAAAACAAAAACAAAACAACAAAGAATAAGTTGACACGCGTCCCGGATATGACCCCACACTCTCTTTCTGTATTCATCGGGACTCCATCTCTAAATTTGCATAACTCAAAACCGTTCGAAAAGGGGAGGAAGAAGAGACGCCGGCGACGAGGAACAACGGGTCGAAGAAGAGACTGCCGGAGACTGTCGGATAAGAGAAGAACGCCGCTAGGAAACTCAGAAGGTACGCCCCCTATCTCTATTGTCCGTTATCTTCGAATCTGGGGTTCGGGGTGGGTGGATGGAACAACATACTATGGTGGTAAGAGATTGAACGTTAAGGAGGGCGGTTTTGTCGATGGTGGAGGTGGTTGCGAATGAAGGACAAGGAGCCGGGTTTTGGCGATTGGAAAAACCCGCGGTTAGGGTTTAGTAAGCCCGAAGAGGATGGCTACGGTGGGGGTCGAAATAGGGAATGGGGTAGATTAGGGGTTTGATTGGGAATGGGGACGATTCGGGGTTCCATTATTTTGAAATTTAGATTTGGGGAGTTGATGTGGAATGTATGTCGTCATTGGTTTAGGAACGTTCTGACATTTGTGACATGGGTTTTCAATTTGAGTGACATGGGTTTACAAAGCTAGTGACATTGACTATAAACTTTCTCGATAACTTATGGTTGCTCTTAAACTGCAGGAAACAAATGGCTCGGACAAAATTTACACAGCCACAGAATCAGCGCTTCCGCGCACGGGTAAACGAAGGGTCGAGTGTGGCGATGCTTGCCAACATCGCCAACTACGTCGAGGAGACAGACGCCGCTAGGGATCTTGTGGGGAAGACACTCGAGAAGATTATGGATACCTTGGAGAAGATGGATGATAGGGTACTTCAGTCTTTCGCATTATTCACTCTCATATTGTTCTTAAGTTCAGTGACTACGGTAAATAGAATAATGACATGGGACATACAGTATGTGACAGTGACATGGGATATAAAACTGTTGGAGGAGATGATGGATTTATTGTAACAACTTCTTGTGTGCAGATAAAAGTGTTGGAGAAGAAGGTCCATGAAATGCGGGATGGAAAATTGATTGGAAGAGGCAAGGAACAAAGAGTAAGGGATAGTGAAGAGGATTTTGTACATGTTGGAATCCATCTAAGTTGTAGATCGGTTTTGCAGGTTCTTGATGTTGATGTACCAAGGGGGGCTCGTACTGAAGCTGTGGAGCAGCCCCGACAAGTTGCTAAGTTACGCTCCTTGTGGCCCGTGCCATTCATCCGTTATGTTTTCAATAGTGGCATGGGGATGTTAGCTAGGCGATAGGGGTCGTTTTGTTTTATGACATGGGAAATGTTTGTTTGAATTCAGAGGTTGTTCGTCGACCAGGAATGTGAGAGCAAGGCGTGGAAGATTACGAAACTGCGGGCCTCTAAAGGGAAGGACGCCATCGTTCCCGGTGAAGCCGTTGCCATGGGACTAGTTTCTGCGGCCGACTATGAGGCCCTACAGGGGTGGCTCGCAAGGTAACCCATCGTCTCATTTCAGTCTTCATCATACGGCACAGTTACCCTTTCATTGATTCCACTCCATTGTACGGTCCAGTGCCGACGGTGAGAACCTGTCAACGGCTTGCGGCAAGGACCTGTCGAAGGAGTTTTTTACCACCCTCCAAACGCCCTGCTATTGGATCAACTCAGAGGTATATTGTATTTCTCACATTTTATTATGATTCTCCTTGTATACGCAATTGGGTTGCTGTTGGACTATGTTGTGGGTTGTCATGGGGGTTAACTTCACGCAGCACTTCGAGCAGTCATGCTACCTGCTACGGAAACAAAGCGCGGAGAGGGGTTTCGAAAATGGGCGTCGAGTCATTGTGTTGGACTCTTACTTCTCCATCTTTCTGGAGAGGGAGTGGAAGGAGTACAACTCAGACGTAGGGGGGTATGAGGCGAGTGCCATACTCCTCTCATACTTCAACGGGGGGGCCCCGGCGCCCATGGCCCGGCCGTGGGCAGGCGGGGACCTCGTCCTCCTACCTCTTAACCTGAGGGGAAGACATTAGGTTGCCGTTGCTCTTGATCTGAATGAGTGGCAGTTGAAGCTGTATGACTGCGATGTGCACTGCGTGAGAGACGCCGAACTCCCACCCCTGCTGATGCACGTTACCCACCTCCTCCCTATCATCATGGATGCACACGCTGAGTTGAAGGTGAAGTATGCATAGAAGCTGCCAGGCCCGTTTCGCATAATCCGCGACAAGCGCGTTCCGCAAAACAAGCTCAGGTATGATTGCTGCGACCTCTTTATTTCATTTAACTTGATGATATCTCCGCCTGTGTTTTGACAAAATCTCCGTCATTGCAGTGGTGACTGTGGCCCTTACACGATCAGATTCATGGAGCTCCTCATGGAGATCGATCCCCCCTTCGATGGGCTGGATGACACGTTTATTGGGCCGTACAGACAGATGCTAGCGGCTGCCATCTTCAATGGTCGGCTCGGTGGACGCATAATCTGATCGTCGTTTCGGTGTAGGTATGGAAGTGATTTGTTGTCTTTTGTTGTGAGGAACGTTGGTTTCAGTCTTGTCCTTTGGTTGTTTTGATACATTTACTTTTCGAAACGGGTTACACTCTAGTGGTAAGTGGTAAAGAACATCGCAGTACTTTTGTGGATGGATTCTGTAAAAAACCCCTGTCACCCTCTTTGTATTACCGTGTCAGGTTGAAGGGGTTTTCATGTCACTGGTTTTAATTTCATTATGGAAGTGATTTGTTGTCTTTTATTGTGAGGAACGTTGGTTTCAGTCTTGTCCTTTGGTTGTTTTGATACATTTACTTTTCGAAACGGGTTACACTCTAGTGGTAAGTGGTAAAGAACATCGCAGTACTTTTGTGGATGGATTCTGTAAAAAACCCCTGTCACCCTCTTTGTATTACCGTGTCAGGTTGAAGGGGTTTTCATGTCACTGGTTTTAATTTCATTATGGAAGTGATTTGTTGTCTTTTGTTGTGAGGAACGTTGGTTTCAGTCTTGTCCTTTGGTTGTTTTGATACATTTACTTTTCGAAACGGGTTACACTCTAGTGGTAAGTGGTAAAGAACATCGCAGTACTTTTGTGGATGGATTCTGTAAAAAACCCCTGTCACCCTCTTTGTATTACCGTGTCAGGTTGAAGGGGTTTTCATGTCACTGGTTTTAATTTCATTATGGAAGTGATTTGTTGTAAAAAACCCCTGTCACCCTCTTTGTATTACCGTGTCAGGTTGAAGGGGTTTTCATGTCACTGGTTTTAATTTCATTATGGAAGTGATTTGTTGTCTTTTGTTGTGAGGAACGTTGGTTTCAGTCTTGTCCTTTGGTTCTTTTGATACATTTACTTTTCGAAACGGGTTACACTCTAGTGGTAAGTGGTAAAGAACATCGTAGTACTTTTGTGGATGGATTCTGTAAAAAACCCCTGTCACCCTCTTTGTATTACCGTGTCAGGTTGAAGGGGTTTTCATGTCACTGGTTTTAATTTCATTATGGAAGTGATTTGTTGTCTTTTGTTGTGAGGAACGTTGGTTTCAGTCTTGTCCTTTGGTTCTTTTGATACATTTACTTTTCGAAACGGGGTACACTCTAGTGGTAAGTGGTAAAGAACATCGCAGTACTTTTGTGGATGGATTCTGTAAAAAACCCCTGTCACCCTCTTTGTATTACCGCGTCAGGTTGAAGGTGTTATCATGTCACTGGTTTAAATTTCATGTGTATCAATCCGGAGGTGACACTTACTTTCAGGTCATGTTTAAATCTTGTGAGTGTATGTCCTACTCGTGTAGATTTTGTCACCTTATTCTCCTTTGTGTCACGAGAATTATGTGCAACTGCATCACAATTAAGTGAATCAATTTTTTTTTCAACCAAATCAAAAGTTTTGCAACTGCATCACAATTAAGTGAATCAAATTTTTTTCGAATACATAAATGAACGAAATCAAAAGTGGAGGCAATACCTTAACCGTAATCTGAAGACATCTTCTATAGATTGAATTGCTAATCGACCGACAATATCCAATAGGATGTCGAATGGCAGTGTTAGAAGCGTCAATGCCTCTACTGTCCTTACCCTAACGTTCTTTCCTTGATCCATTGCAACTATCTTAATTTCGGTTCTAGTTGGTAGGGGAGGATGATGCAATTGAAGGGAATGGGATGATGCAATTCAAGGGAGAATGGGTTGGCGATATATAACAATGCAATGGAGAACGTAACTGCCACCGGAAGAGGAATAGCCGAGACGTGTGCAATGTAATTCAGAGGAAGAGACGTGTGCAAGTGCAATGTACTTGAAACGCAATGGATGTGGATGCGGAAGTGGAAGAGGAAGCCGAAGAGATTTTCAATCGTAAATAACTGCAGTGGTTTTAATCTCAATCTATTAATTAATCTTTTTCTTATATTATCTATTTTTTCATTTAATTGTCGGTTAGAATCTTGATATCTAGTATTCTTAACAAATATATTGTATGTATAACGGATTAACCCTATACAACACTTACTAACCCTTGTCGGTTAAAATTTAACCCTTTATTCAACAAAATAACGGATTAAGTATATTAGTGCAAATTGACCTATATTTAATGTTGAAGGCAAGGTTATTAGGATCGGGATTCTAGAATCGAATCACAATACGGTCTGTGGATCGGATCGTAAGATCCCATTAGGGGATCGTAAGATCCTCGAATTAGAATTTAATAATAAAATAAAAATATATATAACAAAGTTTCTTAATTTAAAGTTCTAGAATGAGGGAAAGAATGTTAGTTACACAATATATTTTGATTTTAAGACATACAAATCTACATTTACGACCTTAGACATTGTCATATTGGTTAAAAGACTCGAAAATAATTGTGTCTAAGCTATTTTTCACGTTCCTTACATGAATGTGTACATTTAAACACCCTAAAATCAACCAAGGAAACAAAAGAAATGTTTAATAATTTACATATTGTTAATAAAAATAGGATCTTTAGGATCGTGTGGGATGATAAGATCCTATCGATCAATTAAGATTCTAAACATCCCATTGTAGATCCTACACAAAAAGATCCTATGCATAGATCCGGATCGGGCCCCTAGGTAGGATCGTAGGATCTTAAGATTCTAAAGATCCGGATCGAGATTCTAATAACAATGGTTGAAGGGGTTATTATGTTACTTGACACGGGATTCGAAATTTGGTGACCCTCACCAAACCCCCACCCCCCCGATGGAGCCTCTCTCTCTTCATAAATACCACTCCATCAGTCATTTAACTTCCACTCTTCTCTTGCAAGCCACATACATTTTCGGGAAGAAGAAGCGACGCCATCGTCTTTGGTTCACCAGTGGTGCTCATCCTCATCCAAAAGCATTCAATTCCAAGTAAGTACAACCCCGATTGCCATATGTGTTGAAAAAAAACTGTTTGTATTTTAGGGTTTTCGTCGATTAGAAGTTTGTGTTGAATGAAATGTGTGTTGTTACTAGGGTTTTGGACATAGAGTACTAATTGACGACATCCAAAGCTTTCTGATTAGGGGCTACGGTTTATGCCTGTGTATGCTGCATATTTTGGGTGAATTTGTCCATGGCTCACTGTTTTATGGTTTGTGCCTTGTGGAGTGAAAATGTCCATTTGTCTCTTATCTTGCATGTGCTTAGTACATACTTAAGTTGAGTAGTTTCTTGGAGTTCGTATATGTGTTTATTGGTTTACGCTTCATATATGCAATTAGTTTGTGGAATTTGCTGAATTGGGGCTGAGAAAGCAGCCAGTCAAGTATATATACTTGGTGACATGGGATTACAACTTTGGTGACACGGGTGATTTCTAACCAATTATTTGTAATTGGTCTTTGCTTGCACATAATTCTCTCCTTATCAAAATTATAAGGTACTTACAGTAATTTAGCTTATATATTACATTGTCCTTTAGTTTTTTGGTGACATATCATCTCCCTCTCACATTCATCTTCTTCATATATACATTCTTGTTAGGGTTGAAAAAGAAATAGCACATTTACCATCCTTTCTGTGTGAATCTAAAGAGTAAAAAGATGATTAAGCCTATGAAAGTTGCAACCTTTCTCTTGGTCTGTGAAGGTTCTTAGTAGGATGTCTGCCAAGTATATATAATTGGTGACACGGGATTAAAAATTGGGTGACACGGGATTACAAATTGGGTGACATGGGATTGAAAAGTTGGTGACACGGGTGATTTCTTCCATTTGATATATAACTTTGTCAAAACTTTAAATCATTGATATGAGTTTCCTATTCACACTTGTATTTACCATTTCCATCTTTGCTTGCACATAGATCTCTCCTTCTCAACATTCTAAGGTCCGGACATTATTTTACCTTATATTTGACATTCTCCTTTACTTGTTTGGTGACATATCATCTCACTCTCCCATTCATCTTTTTCACATATATGTACTTGTCTCCAATATAAAACATGCTAACATATTTTTCATATGTACATATGTTCTTGTGTTTGGTTTTCTTCTGCCATCTGACATTTATTTTCCATTGTACTGGTAGGAATAATGTGGCCGTACTCAGATAGCGACATTGACACAGACTCCGACAGCGATCAGAGCTACCAGAGTGGTGACGACCGGAGGTACTTCTGGTTGCGTTCAGACTACGACTACGGGAGGAGCCGTCGTGACCATCATGATGAGGACGAGGATGATGATCAGTCAGAGACAAGAGACCCCGACCGGGTGGCTGAGGACAACGCGCTATGGGACTTGGCCGCCGAAGAGCTCACCGACCTTCGCCAGCGAGTTCAGTCGCTGCTCAACCAGGATGCTGCCCGGGAGGGAGTTATGTCCGCACAGCGCACTCAACTTGAGGCCGCCCAGACGCAGGTCTAGACAACCACTCTTCAGCTGCAGGCCACCCAGTCCACCCTGGAGGCCACAACTACTGAGTTGGATCTTACCCAGAGCTCCCTGCAGGCCACAATTCATGAGAACTTGGTCCTCGCCAACAAGTTGGTGAGGAGCGAGGCTAGCAACAAGCACCTGGCGCAGCGGTTGGCCGAGGTGGGCTCCTCCCTCTGTGGCCTGTGGGTCGGGCACGCTAGCGAGCAGCTCCGCACCCGACAACTCACCCGCTGGAACATGCTGATGGGGTGGATTCTCGTCCTGATGATGGGAGTTATGGTGCGTCTGGTCACTAGGGCTTAGGAGCTTCGAAGCTAGTTCTCTTTGTTTTTTGCCATAACTTGTGATGTTCTTGTAGTAGTTGCCAAATACTGATGTGATCCCAAACAGCTGTGGTTTTTTGGACTCCGCCACAACTCCGTATGTGGCGGATAGCCCCCATTTGTTGCAGTTAGGGGCCTATGTAAGGGTAGTTACAAACAATGTCTCACCCACGCTCGGTTAGTTGTCATTTTTTGGAAAGCCGAGTGTGGTTGCACCGTTATGAATGGTGCCTGTATTATCGGATATGGTATGTATAGGGCAATGTCCCTCATATATTATGCATGTCTATTGCATTTCCACTTGTTGGTGTTATGCATGTGTATTACATTCAATCATCCATGAGAAAATGAACAATTATGTGGTTCCTGTGATACGGCCTTGTAACAATTCGTATATGAACCTATCAACACATAAACAAGGTTAGAAAATCACCCTAGTCACCATCAGTGACACGGATAATCACGTAAGGTGACACGGGATTGCAAGTTCGGTGACACGGGAGATTTCCTTACAACTTATAATATGTCTTTCAACCGAGTAAGTTGGTTGCCACATGACATTCAATCATCCATGACAAAATGAATAATTATGTGGCTCCTGTGGTAGTGCCTTGTAACAATTCGTATATGAACCTATCAACACATAAACAAGGTTAGAAAATCACCCTACTCAACATGAGTGACACGGATAATCACGTTAGTTGACACGGGATTCCAAGATTGGTGACAGGGGTAATTTTGAAATAATTATAACCAATGTTCCGCAACACATAACCACTCACCGAAGATAAAGAATGCGAAATAGTTCATACCAACGTACTAAAATACCAACCTAGTGAACGACCGTCCACAACTAAATGTGAGAACCAGCAACCATGTTCATAAATATCCAATGCAATAAAAACGATGTTCATAAGAAGCTTATACCATAACATCAAATTTCATAACAAAGGCCAATGGTGATCATAACTGAGATCATAACCGTGTACCGTTGAAGATGCGAACAGTGAGCATGTGCCTGTACGCCCCGATGAAGACGTCGTCAAGACCGTCGTAGGTGGGGGCGTCCTTCGTGAGGAGTTGCATGAACCTGATCGTGTACGGACCGAAGTCTCCACTGCAATAGAGAAGCGCCGGAGTCATATTCATTAAAGCCGGATGCAACTATGAGACGAAGATATATTTAAGTGTTGGACAAATATTACCTCTGCTTGTTTTGCGGAATCCTTTTCTCGCGACTAAGGGCGAACGGCTTTGGCAACTTGTCGACGTAGGTGGCCATCAACGCGGGGTGGGCATTCATCAGTACCGGGATAAGGTGGGTGATACAGCTTAAATGTGCGGGCAGATGGCGGTCCCTCACGATGTAGACGTCCGAATCATAAACCCTTACCTGCCACCCGACCAGATCTATCGCTACGGCGATCCAGTGAACACTGTCCATGTTCAAAGGTAGGAGGATGAGTTCCGCCCCTTCCCACGCCCGACCTATCGTCGTCGGGGACCGCCCGTCGAAGTAGCCAAGTAGCTTCTCGTCTGCTTGGTAGCTATCCGCATCGCTCTTGTATTTGCCCCACTCGGTCTGCAGATAGCGACCGAAATATGTGTCCACAACGACAACTCGACCGCCAAAGTCGCCGACCCTCTCCGTTACCCCTTTCCGAAGAAGATAGCATGCTTGTTCCATGTGCTGCATCGATTACAACCCTTGTCAAAATCCAAAACTATTCCACTTCCTATTACAGTACATACCGTGTCATTCACTAGACGAAGGTAGTCACAGACGACGACGTTTCGTACCTCGGAGTTTAGCCAAACTGTGGGTGTTTTTAGTGCGGTGAAGAACTCCTTACTCAGCGTCGTGCCGTATGCAGTCTTCCAGCTGTCCTCATACCCGCTGCACAAACACAACCACAATGTTAGGGGATTGGAGTAATCTATGCAATAACTTGGGTACGTTTGCTGATGAGTGTCACCTATCCATCCAGCGGAGGAACCCATCGTTGTCTGACACGGAAACAAGACCCAGCTTAATCCCGACCGCGCCTTCGACAACGTTCTTCCCTTTTCGGCCCTGCGTTTTCTTCTGAGGTGGGGGCTTCACTTCTCCTTCACCTCCTTGACCTCTCTTACTCTTCCTGCCTCGAACGGGCTCCGCTCTTGCTTGCTCTGGGATCTGCCAATTGGTTACACAGTTTCAACGGTGAAGGATAAAATGTTTTGACCCCCGTATCACCCCGATCTGTACCCGTGTCCGCTGACACTGATACACTTGTCACTTACGTACTACTATAGATTAAAATGACAATGTGAAGTAATAGGCATTTTACCTTCTTCTCATCCTGTCCTTCCGGCGTCGCCTGGTCGTTCACTGTAGGTTGTACCTCCGTTGAACCGCCCTTACCGCTTTTGTCCTCAGTATCCCTATGGTTCCCGAATTTCTCTCCACTGACATCTCCCCCAGTTCCTCCAACGGTATCGTCTTCACCTCCTTGACCTCTCTTACTCTTCCTACCTCGAACGGGCTCCGCTGTTGCAGGCTCTGGGATCTGCCAATTGGTTACACAGTTTCAACGGTGAAGGAATAAATGTTTTGACCCCCGTGTCACCCCGATCTGTACTCGTGTCGGCTAACACTGATACACTTTTCACTTACGTACTACTATAGAATAAAATGACAATGTCAAGTAACAGGAATTTTACCTTCTTCTCATCCTGTCCTTCCGGCGTCGCTTGGTCGTTCACTGTAGGTGGTACCTCCATTGAACCGGCTTTACCGCTTTTGTCCTCAGCATCCCTATGGTTCCCGACTTTCTCTCCACTGACATATCCCAAAGTTCCTCCAACGGTATCGTCTTTGACCGCCGTTGAGATCTGGCAATTGGTTATGGTTATTTCAACTGTGATTCAGATCATATATTTGTTCCCTTGTGACTTTACATATTAATACGTGTCGCTTCACTGTAACAACCGTGTGAGGTGTGTACAAAATATTGACATATTATGAATTGTTGATTCTATAACCCCTTCACCGTGGATTCAGAAAATACCATGTCAAGTAACAACCAATTTACCTCCTCTTCTCCTTCTGGTGGCTGGTCTTCCACTGTAGTTTGTCCCTCTGTCCCCCTGTTCTTTTGGTCGTTATCCTCTCCATGGACTTCGCCCATTGGTTTCTGCTCACCTCCTGCATTCGACTGGCCATCTCGCATCCCAATCACAACACCTTCCAACACCTTCATCTGATACACAAAGTACATAAATGAGGGTTGGTTAGCGAATGTTATTCAGCATTGGGAGATAAGTAACCCGTGTCACCTTTGACAATTATCCGTGTCACATATAAAATATACCCGTGTCACAAATGCCAGAAACGTTAGACGTACCTTGTCATCCATGATCCGCATCCAAGTTGACATGGTTGCCAGCCTCTCCAATATCAGTTCTACTGACTTTCCCAACTTATCCTCCCAGGATTCCCTTGTCCCATCTCGTTGCTCCGAACTCGGGCCGGACTTGCCTGAGCCTTCACCGTAATAACTCGGTGCCAACGCAGCCTCAATGTCATCAAAGTAGAGGTCAGGCTCCTCATGCTGGTAGAAGCACCCGAGCATCAATTCATACTCGCCGGCCTTCGGTACTAGTATCGGGTTGTCTTCGACCTTGATTTTATCAGATTTTTCAGGGTCCATGCGGGACTGGATCGTCTCATACATTAGATTTTCGTCATCGGTTGTCCACCTCAGCATGCGAGGCAACGTCGTGTTCGACACCCGGTTCGCAAACGCCTCCTTAATCCCCGGGACAGCTTCGTACGGCCAAATCTAAAACAACCAGACATGTCACTCGAGTGAGTGCATCAATTGCGCGTAAAAGTTCAAGCATAAATTCGGTCAAGCAGCTTACCTGGAACGCATACGGAAAACCCATAAGCCCATATCCATATCGATCGTCCTTGTCGTTCGCCTTCGGCTTCAAGTTAGAGACACGTCGTTCTATGACGCCCGACAGGGACTCGTGGGTGGCCTCGTACACAATCCTGCCCCAGGGTTAATCCAGAAATCGATCAACGTTCTCCACAAGCTTCACAATCCACCCTCGTATTGCTCTCCTGGGTTCTCCCCCCAGCAGAACTCCTTCGACGATGAGTAGGAGAGCGATCTTAAAACGCTTTCTAGCACTCGGCTCCTTCAAGATGGAGTTCTTGAAGGCGTTCTCCAGCTCACCGACCTTCATGTTGTCCGTTCCGAATAAGTCCTTGAGAGCCTTCTTTGTCTTCTTGTCATCCTCCGTCTCTGTGTCTTCCCCCCGAATTCGACCACACCGCAGCCCAGTCACGAGCACAAACTCCTTGATAGAGAATCGACGCAGCTTGCCTTGAAGCATGTACCAAGTCTCCCACTTCTTTTCTGTCATAAGCTGCCTTTGTAACACGTAATGCAGTAATTGCGACGAGAATTGAACCCGGTTTGCCATTTGCACAATACCCTCAAATTGGCTTCGCAGCAGCTTCTCCCAATCGACGGGGTCGACCCAGTCATCCATGTTGACGAGCAGAGACACTTTGGAAGACTGGTTGACCCGGCCTCGGAAATGCTTCTCCTCCGGCACTGCGAGTCGGGGCTCCACCTTCTTCGGTGCCCGGACACCTTTCCTCCTCAAATTCTGGGACCTTACCATGTTCTTCCTGCAAATACGTGGACATGAACATTATCAATATCCACATAAAGTCACCCCCTACTGAATAAGTCTGTCTGCAACTGTTTCACGAGAAAAGGCCCATGTCACCTGCTGAAGTAACCCTTGTCACCCAACAGAATAGCTCATGTCATGAATGTAAATTCTTTTATACCCAATTGTCCTACAGTACCCGTTTCTGACAGGGGTTTTTCTCCACTCTCACAATCTGGGTTAAAGGACCGCAAGCCTCCCACGCTCATCTTCAACCTCCCTCGCTCTTGTCTGTCAATTCCTCAGTTCCCCACACCCCTTTTAGCCCAGATCTGTATTTCCCCGTATCCCCAATTCCCCACATGACCGTAATTCCAAATCCCCAATTTCCGTTTTTTTGTCCAATCCCAAATTGCATGCCTTACAACGAAACAATGGAAGAATGCAAATGAAGTGGGCAAGATTGCAAATTAAGTGAAAATTCAGACTAGTAGAGATGGGTGAGGACAGATTTCAATAATCAATTGAGTTGTACCTGTATTCCTGCGCCTTCCTCTCCGGTACTGCCTTCTCCGGCGTATTGGTCCCTTATCCGGCGACTACCTCCCTCTCTGGTACGAAACAATGGGAGAATGCAAATTCAGTGGGGAAGATTGCAAATTAAGTGAAAATTCAGAGTATTAGAGATGGGTGAGGACGGATTTCAATAACCAATTGAGTTGTACCTGTTTTCCTGCGCCTTCCTCTCCAGTATGGGCTTCTCCGGCGTCTTCCTCCCTCTCCGGTACGGGCTCTTCTCTTTCCATTCACTTCACAACCGCCTCCCTTCACTCCTAATATTCGGTCTCTATCTCTCTCTCTCTCCTTCCCTTGTCTAGGTGGTGGTTTTTTTCGCCAACTGCAATGAATGCAAGTTACTTACTTTTACTTTTGTTTTGTTTACCTTTTACTTTCGAGGAACACAACATTTTGTTTTGTTTTCATTTTTTTTTAGTAGGTCAATGGAACTGTGCAACCAACTGCCACACTCAAATATTCCTTTTCCTTTGTCGTTTTGTTCTGTTGTCCCAGTATCGGGTCCCGTCTTTCCATGCACGTGTCACCTGACAGGTATTTTCGTGTCACTATTCACTCCTACGTTTAGTGTAAATGACCCATGTCACCCCTTTTAATCCTCGTGTCACCTTACGACAAATACCTTGTCACCAAATTGGATAGATACATGTAGCTACACTGCCAAGTTTAACATGTCCGCATACCTACTAACATATACAAAATGTTCACATTCGACAACTACCAAGTGTTGCAAAATATCCAAATGTTTTACTTCCACTATTACAGGAGGGTGTTTATGATTGGAACCAAGTGTTCAACTCCGAAGTCTAGCATCCGAGTCGACCATGGAATACCCCAACAACTAGCATCTGGCGGTATGCCTCAATGTACGTGTCGTCCAATCCATCGAAGTTCGGGGCGGTCTCCAACAGGAGGTGCATGAATCTAATGGTGTACGGGCCACAATCACCGTTGCGAAGGGGAACAATCGGTCAGAACGCGGACACCGATTCCCCATCCAATCAAACGAAATTGAACCATGTCATCCAACTTACCTTAGCTTGCTCTGTGGAAGGCTCTTGTCCCGGCGAATGGCAAACGGCGTGGGGACCTTATCGGCATACTTGACCTTCAGATCTGGGTGTGCACGCATGACGACAGGGATCAGGCTCGTCACAGGCATTAACAGGGTTTGGAGTTGGCGTTCCGTCGCCATGTGGACGTCGCAGTCATACACCCTTACCTCCCACTCCTTAAGATCGATGGTAAGGGCAACCCAGTGTTTGTTCTTGACGTTGAAGGGGAGGAGGATGAGGTCCGCACCTGACCACGCCCGTCCCAACGGCTTCGGCGACCCCCCATTTAAGTACGTCATCAATGCATCACTAGGCGCGTACGCTTCGGGGGTGGCGCTGTACTCCTTCCATTCCCGATGTAGATAAATTCCCGCAAAGCACGTATCGACTAGGATGGCTCCACTGGCCATGTCACCCGTTCTGTCTGCGACCGCTTTACGCAGAAGGTAGCAGCACTCTTCCATCTCCTGCATGAAGTGAACCGCAATTACAATCCAAAATCCTGACATGGGAAATTTTAGAGGTGACAAGTGTTCATACCACAGTTCCAAACCAATATTGGGGTTTCTTCAGACGGTTGAGTAACTTCTTCGTCATATCCACACCGCATGGTGACGTGCGCACCTCCGCGTCCCCACTGCACGTTAAGTTTCTGTCAGGTATTGTGGACGTTCAACTATCTACCTTCGTCGTCTATTCGAGTGTAAGACACATAACCTACGTACCTTGCCAACCAACTTGTCATGGCGTCGTTGTCCGTCGCTGACACCATTCCTAGCTGAACAGCATCGGCGAGAACAGTGGCTGCCTTATGGGGTCGCGGTTTCTTGGCCGGGGGAGCCAGCTCCTCTCCAACAGCCTTCCTCATCTTCTTCGCCCCCTTAGATACGTAAACCTGAGCTACCCTGGGCTTCGGCCTCTCATCAACTTCAATTTTCTTTCCACCTTCCTCATGACCAGACGCCTTTAAACCAACCTCTCCCAACTGCAAACATATCAAACTTCAGCTAAGATTTACACTTTCCCTTGTCACATAACAGATATACTCATGTCACTTGCCATAAACTTTCATGTCACATATATAATCACCTTTTTTTCATAAATAAACCTCACCTCGTTGGTCTTTCCTTCCCCCCCCCCCATCCAAGACCTTGACAGATTCAGCTTCATCATTCTTGTCCCGGACATCATGACCAGCTAGCTTCCTCTCTCCTGATATCTCATCCCTTGCCTTAACAGTTTCAACTTCTGTGTGCTTATCCCCGCCATCATCCACTTCACTTCCCTTCTCAACAGCACCTCCTAACTGCAAATGAAATCAAAATTGAATTATGGATCAATTTTTCCAGTGTCACTTAACATAAAAAATCATGTCACACATCTACAATCTTCCTGTCACATTCTTCCAGTGTCGCTGAAAATAACAAATCTTGTGATGTTTACCAACAACTAACCTTACCACCTTGTCCACCCTCACCGGCTTTACCCGCAATTGACTCTATCAACTCGTCAAGTTCGGCCTGTAAAATATATATTAACATTTTATATTGAATCCCCGATTTCAAACAGGACTAAACATCGAAACGTATGTCACGCAAAAATAAACTTACAAACTCATCCCGTTTTTTCTCATCTCCACCTTGTTCTTTATGGGTTGCTTCTTCCCAGGCCGTCCCCTTACATTGACCATCCCGCAGCTCAGTCATGGCCACCTCCAATAATTTCAGCTGCAGGTGATCAAATTATTACTTCATATCACCATAAGGTGAGAAAATTCAACACAGTTCACCCTTCATACCACATTCGTTCATTATCTACACTACGTGTCACTTGTCCAATTTCACGTGTCAGGAGTCCATTTACCCTAGTTCACAGTTATCCCGAGTCTCCACAGAACGAATAATTGGGAAGTTATTGCGTACCTTTTCATCCATCTTCTCCATCCCTGTTGACATTGTCTGAAGCTTGTCCATAACTTGTTCCAAAGTCTTGGCCACGTCCCCCACCCAGCCATCCTTCTCATTGCCTCCTCTTCCCGTCCTTGGGGACCTCCCACCAGGGGCTTCGAAATGTGTCAGGAAGGGTGCAACTAGGTCATCGAAAAAGGGGTCGGACTTCTCATCATCGTACCCACACCCATCCATCAGCTCCACCTCAGCCTCCTCTGGTATGAGTATTGGGTTATCATCAATCTCTATGGCCTCCTCTCCCTCAGCTTCGGTGCGGCTGGCTATATCCTTATAAGCGAGGTTCTCGTCCTTGAGGGCCCATCTCATGCAACGAGGGAATGCCGTCGTCGACACCTTCGTCGCAAACCGGACCCCCCATTTCGGCATGGATTCCAGCAACCAAATCTGCACCGTATCCCCACTCAAATTAATACATTTTCAGCATATGAATTACAAATTGATCATGGGTGTGGTCGAGAAGGTTACCTGAAAGGATACCGGATAACCCATCAGGCCATAACCATTGCGCTTCTTTCGATCTTCTGCCTTTAACTCAGCCTCCCGGCGCTTTATAGCGCCGTTCAGCGACACGTGTGTTGCAGCATAGATGACCCTCCCCCATGGGAATGCCAAAAACCGATCGACATTCTCCACCAATCGAACAATCCAGCTCCTCAACCCCTTCCTCTGCTCCTCACCTAACAAAACGCCCTCCACAATGTACAGAAGCACTAGCTTGAATCGTCTTCGCGGGCTCCGCAACACCATTATTGAGTTCTTCAGCTTGGTCTCGAGGTCACCAACCGTCATCTTCTCGTTTCCAAAAAACTCCTTTATAGCTTTCTCATCGTCCTCCATGTCACTAGCTGCTGGTTGACTGCACCGCAACCCGGTTACTAAGGCAAACTCTTTCAGGGAGAACCTTCGGAGCTTCCCCTTAATCCGGTACCACGTCTCCCACTCGTTTTCGCTCGCAACTTGTCGTTGTAGTGCATAATGCACCATTTGTGAAGAAAATTTCACACTGTGCGCCAGCTGCACAACCCCACCAAGTTGGGAGTCAAGCAGCTTCTGCCAGTCGCTAGGGTCAACATAATCATCAATGTTGTTGAGCATTGCCAGTCTTGACCCCTGGTTGACCAGGGCACGGAAGTGCCTAGCTTCGGGGACTACGTACTCCGGCTCTTTCTTCTTCGAGCTCACGTTCTTCGTCCTTACCATTTCTCTCATGCAATTTCCATCACACGAACAAAGTCAGCTTCTACCAATTATATTCGTCTCCCTCTGTCACCTAACAGACTAACCCATGTCACTCAGTGTGAAACCCATGTCACTCATTATGAATCGGAAGCCTATAACCAATACCTCAAACCTCCTTCAATAGGACACCTACGACATCCACATATCCCAATTTCCACACCTCGTCAATTCTCCTATTCCGCCTACCACAACACATTTAGAAACCCTTGTCTCCAAATTGGAAACCCCTGTCACCCAATGTCAATCCCCTGTCACCCAATTCGAACCTCAATCCACCAATTTCCCCTATCCATAGTTCCCCGACCGTTGTCCTAACCCATTCCGAAAAACACTGTCACCCAATTGGAAACCCTAACCACCGATTTCCCCTTTCCATACCCGAAAACCACCCATGCCACCACCACCCACCATTATCCACACAAAAAAACCACCACCCCGACCCACCATTCAGGCCTCCATTGCCCTAACCCCTTCACCCACTGCTTCCCCGACCCACACCCGCGCACAATACCACCAAAGGGAGAAGAGTTGGAGGGCGTACCTGATTTATGTCGTGTCTGGTGTACTTTCCGGCGACGGTGGACCTGTCCGCTCTCTCTCCTGTGTTGTTCCTCTCTTGAACCGGCGTCTCTGCAACTGCCGAAGAAGAAACCGCCCTCTCTCTCTCTCCCTTTCTATGCCTCGCTGCAACTGCCGATGAAGATGAACAAGCCTCTCTCTCTCTCTCTCTCTCTGCTATCGTTGTGTTTTCAAACGGGAGAGAGATTTGTGATTGGATGGGCATTTACTATCCCTCCCCCTATTTCTCCTTCCCGCCCTCTCTCTCTTCACTAGACAATGATGCCTCTACTTTTTTTTTTTTTTTTTTTTGCCAACAAAACACATGATAGCCGGTTTTTTTTGTTGGATTACCGTGGCATTTGTGCAATTTTGCGGCAAAAATGGCATTCTTGCAAAACTTTCCAAATTGCTGGCATTTTTGCAAACTTTTTTCAAAAAGTGGTATTTACTACCATTTCCTCTTTTTTTAATGCTTTGATGAACTGGTTTCGGCTAATCCTAAAGTTGAATGCCCCCATCAATCTTCCGATCCAAAATTCCAAATGAGCGCCTACAAAACCTACATCTATATCTATAATTCTATATATATATATATGAATGTGGTTCAAGGCCATCTACTGTTCCAAGTTGTGCCAAACATTGGACCATCATAGGCTTAGAAATTAGAATCGAACGTGTTTTCGATAAATTTGGATCAGTTTCTTTCTATCAAAATGTTGAATTTCCATTGTTGACCATTTAGCATTATATTATTTATATGTGTCCATATCATGTACAGTTACGATTGTACCATCAGGGTTTTCACCCATTGATATATATACAGGAGTAGGCCTCTGAGATCCGTTAAGAACTCGGTTCTCCAAACACTTACATGGTATCAAGCCTTAGTGTGAAACCCTAATTTTCTTGTTTCACACCTTCGATCCATTGCCCCCCCCCCTTCATGCCGCCGCCGCCCATCTCCCTTTAGCCACCGACGCAGCCTCACCCACCCCCTTCTCCGCCGCCATCTCCCCTCTTTCTTTCCGATGGCTACCATCGAGGATGGAAACCCGCTCAACCCTAACCCACCTCCACCCAACCCTAACCCTCCACCACCACCACAAAACCCCTTTCACTTCGCTCAATCCGTCACCAATATCAAAAATCAAATTCCCCTAACCCTTGATCTCAAAAAAGGTTCAATACCACACATGGGCGGAACTTTTCCAAACCGCCTGTAAGGCTCACGACATCATCACCCACATCGACGACTCTGGTCGTTTGACTGATGTCCCTGAGCCCCTCTGGAACCGCCTTGGCTCCATCGTTCTTGGATGGATCTATGCCACCATATCTGAGGATGTCCTGATTACCGTCCTCCAACCAGACTCCACCGCTCGAGATGTCTGGCTCCGCATAAAGGGCCTCTTCCATGACAATCAATCCGCTAGGGCAGCGGATCTTGAGGGAAAGTTCATCAACACCCGTTAGGAAAGCTTCTCCACCGTCTCTGACTACTGCCTCGCCATAAAAGCCATCGCCGATCAACTAGGCGATGTTGGACACAAGGTTAGCGAAGAACGCCTTGTCCTTCAACTTATCAATGGCCTCTCCACCAAATTTAAGGTCGTCGGTGGCATGATCAGCAACACAGCGCCACTTCCGACTTTCATGGTGGCTCGCAGCATGCTCTCCAGGGACGAGAGCCGTCAGGGATGCCCCCAGAGTCCTTCCCATGTCCTTGTTTCCTCCAAGGATTTCATAGCCCCGGACCCAATTCCCCAAACCCAATCTAGACCACACCAACAACGCGGAAGACGCGAGAGAGGCGACAACAGCAGTGGGCTCCGCGGGCGCCGCCAGGGAGCTGGTACCCGCAGCAGCCCTGGTCCCCCAATCTGTCGCCCTGCCCTTATCCGACGTGGGCGGGATACCCCCCGCCAGGCTTGGTCTTCCCGCAACGTCAGCCACAGCAGCCGGCCCCTTCCCCAACGATGCACGCTTCTCAACAGCATCCATCGAACCCCATGCACACCAACCTCTCCGCCGCTTTCTCCACCATGGGACTTCAGCAGCCGGACGAAAACTAGTACATGGATACCTGACAAGAGGAAAACCTGTCGTTGTTCTTGCCAAAGAATACTCAAACTCACAACTAGTATATTGTGTAAGCAAGAGGTCAATCCACAGGGAAATCTATTCAATTCGAGTGTCACTTCTAATCGCTAAGAGGAGAAATTGGGGGGTTTGGTGTGAAAAAGGTTCGCATTTTATCAAAGCGGAAGTAAGCAAATAAAGTGAATCGGTTTAAGAATGCAGTGGAGAGAAATATGTTCACCTACAATTTATCACTTCGATTGATGAATTCGATCCTTGTTTCGGCCTCTAGTTCTTGTCTTTTCCTATCAATGTCCTTGTCCAGATCTTAGGTAAATTACTAGTCCTACGAGTCCTAGCAACCCTTATCTCTAAATAACCCTAACACGGTTAAGATTCAACCTAGATATAGCATTAAGATTATGAATTAATCAATGTACACATAGTATCACGCTACGAGTCGATATTCAACATGTATTCAACTTCCTACACATCCAATTAGTCCTACGAGTCCTAAAGGGATATGATTGCCACTTGGGTTAAGGTTCGCTACGAGGAATCTACAAAACCCTAGCAATTGAATGAATCTACTCTAACTAGTCGGCCAGGCCAAAGAGAGTAAAACACGTTCAAGCAATTAAGAACAAAGAAGTCAAAACATTGCAATAGGAATAAGAACTAGATTAAGAAACTCACAATTGAACAATCAAAGATCCAAATCGTAGGCGAAACCTCGAGAGTTTTTAGTTGCTCATGCTCAACGGCGCTCTCAACAATGGAATAAAGTGCGTAAGGTGAATGAAATAATAAACTAGAAAAGCCTTAAATAGTGTTTAGAAAGTCGGCCAAATAACTAGATCAAAACCCTAAATAAAAATCCGGAACTGATGTTCAGTTTCTGCACGGGCCGCGGGGCGGCCAGGCCAGGTCGCGGGGCGGCCGGCGATTCAGCGAAGTCCTCTGTTTCCCTTCGAGTCGCGGGGCGGCTAGCGACACTGCGGGGCGGCCTGCGATTATTCCGAAATTCTTCTTCCGAGACTTCACCAGCTCCTATGCATCTTCCTTAGCTTGTTTTCGCTCTTTTCCAATTCATCTCACCTTCAATCTACTATATCTGAAATAAACAATAAAATCATGTAGATTCCGCCTCTTTCAACTCAACAAGTAATTATGTAAATTCAATTAAATATATTCAATATTCACACCTAAATTATGCTAAATGCAATCTATTATGCAACACTAAATATGTTCTATCAATACCGGGGCCTCATCTCACATGACGAACGCACCAAGTAACCTACAAATTGTCTTAAAGTCTAGCACTTTACCGTCTGTCTATGTCGGAAACGGAGAATCTCTTAAAATTGTCGGTTCGGGTCACACAACCTTTCCCAATGCCCCACCCCTTCGCCTCAACAAAGTCCTGCTTGCCCCTGACCTTGTTAAAAACCTCATTTCTGTTCGTCAATTTACCGTCGATAATCACGTGGCTGTCCAATTTGACCCAATTGGTTTTCTTGTGAAGGATCTTCATACGGGGACCCCAATCATGCGCTGCAATAGTTCTAGCGACCTCTACCCCATCACCACTGCTCGCCAAACGTCTCCCACCGCCCCCACCGCCTTCGTCGCCCTTCGCTCTGACTTGTGGCACGCTCGTCTTGGTCATCCTGGCGACCACGTGCTTCAATTTCTCTGCACTAGCAATTTAATTTCTTGTAATAAAGCCTCTGGCTTTTGCACTTCCTGTGAAATCGCCAAGAGCAAACGTCTCCCTTTTAGCATTTCTCATTCCATTACATTTGCACCTTTTGATCTTATACATTGTGATTTGTGGTCATCTCCTATTTCGAGTGCTAGTGGTTTTCGATACTATTTGGTTTTCCTTGATGATTTCACCAATTTTGTTTGGGTTTTTCCCCTACGTCAAAAATCAGAAACACAAAGTCATCTTGTCAATTTTCACACATTTGTCTGCACTCAATTTAATTTGCCCGTCAAGGCTATTCAGTGTGACATGGGAGGAGAGTTTGACAACAATTTTGTTCGCTCCTTTTTGTCAACAAAATAGGATATCACTCCGCTTCTCGTGCCCTCAAACCTCTCCACAAAATGGCAAAGCGGAACGCATTCTCCGCACTCTCAATGACAAAACTCGAACACTCCTACATCACGCCTCTCTTCCCCTCCCCTTTTGGGTTGAGGCGCTTCACATGGCCACCTATCTCCACAATATCCTTCCATCCAAAGCCATTGGCAACTCCATCCCAACCTTGGCACTCTACAAGCGCTACCCTTCCTACGATCACATTAGAGTGTTTGGATGTCTCTGTTTCCCCAACATGAGTGTCACCCCCCCCCCCCCCCCTCACAAGCTCTCCCCACGTTCCACCAAATGTGTCTTCTTGAGCATCTCCCCACACCATCGAGGCTACCGTTGTCTTCGCTTGGATACAAATCGGGTTGTTACTTCGCGCCATGTGATTTTCAACGAACATACCTTCTCTTTCGCCACACCACCCACCCCTATTGTTCCCAACCCCTCCACACCACCCAATTCTGAAGAATTCTCACCCCTCCTACGCCACCTATTTCAACAAGCCTCATCCGGGACAGCACCTGCCCCGCCCCCCCGCCAGCACCCAACCCAATTTGATTGGTCGCGGCCACAACACCATGTTGCGCCCGCGACACCCCATGCTGCGGGGGCCCATCCCCTGGCGGCGCCCGTAGCAGAACCCGCAACACCCCACGCCTCTCTCCTCCCCCCGCAGGCAGCCCCACTTAACCCCCCGCCTCCGCTCACACCCCCCGCCCAATCCATGAAGACCCGGTCCCAGTCTGGGATCTTCAAACCTAACCCCAAATACAACATTCTTACTCCATCCCTCGACATATCCCCTTTCCCCAAATCACCCCACAAGGCCTTACAGGACCCGAACTGGCACGCCGCCATGATGGATGAGTTTAGTGCTCTTATTAAAAATGGCACGTGGGACCTCGTTCCAAGGCCTCGGGACACTAATATCATTAACTGCATGTGATTGTTCAAGCATAAGTACAGGTCTGACGGGACTCTTGAGCGACACAAGGCTCGCCTAGTGGTCAATGGCAAGTCGCAGAAGGTTGGGGTTCACTATGACGAGACTTTCAGTCCGGTCGTCAAACCGGCTACCATCCGCATAGTTCTGAGTATCGCCCTTACCAAGGACTGGCCTATCCATCAACTTGACGTCAAGAATGCCTTCACGGCAACCTTTAGGAGACTGTATATGCATCAGCCACCAGGCTTCTATGATCACACCCGCCCATCTCACGTCTGCCTTCTCCGGAAGTCTCTCTATGGGTTGAAACAGGTGCCTCGCGCCTGGTATCAGCGATTCGCCACGTACCTTACTGGCATTGGATTTCAGGGCAGTCAGTCTAATCACTCCCTCTTTGTGTTTCACTCAGGGTCTGACACCGCCTATCTTCTCCTGTACGTCGATGAGATTGTGCTCACCGGTTCCTCTACATCCCTCCTGTCTAGGCTGATGGCCCTGCTGCGTTCAGAGTTTGCTATGACTGATCTCGGTTCCCTGAGCTACTTCCTCGGCGTCTCTGTGTCACGCACTCCTACTGCACTATTTCTTCATCAGCAGAAGTATGCTCTCGAGATCGTCGAGAAAGCCGGCATAACATCTTGCAAGCCCGCCACCACCCCTGCCGACTGCAAGTCCAAGCTCGACGCTGCCTCCAGTCCTAAGGTTGAGGATCCTACAGCCTACCGCAGTCTGGCCGGTGCTCTCCAGTATCTGACTTTCACTAGGCCGGACATTGCCTTCGCCGTCCAACAAATCTGCTTATACATGCATGATCCCCGCGAGCACCATCTTCATGCGCTCAAGAGGATAATCCGGTACATCAAGGGCACCTCTGACATGGGATTACATCTCGGTCGCAGCCGGTTTGACTCCCTCACCGCCTATTCTGACGCTGACTGGGCGGGTTGTCTTGAAACTCGCCGCTCCACATCTGGTTTCGCAGTGTACCTTGGCGACAATCTGGTCTCGTGGTCCTCCAAGCGTCAGGCCACCATCTCCCGCTCGAGTTCCGAGGCTGAGTATCGTGGTGTTGCCAATTCCGTGGCTGAGACCTACTTGCTCCGCAACCTTCTCTGCGAGCTCCGACTTCCCCTTCGATCGGCTACACTGGTCTACTGCGACAATGTCTCCGCTGTTTATTTGTCGTCGAACCCGATTCAGCACCAACGGACGAAGCATATCGAGATTGACATCCATTTCGTTAGAGAGAAGGTCGCCCTAGGCCAGGTCCGGGTTCTTCATGTCCCTTCCGCCCATTAGTATGCGGACATTTTCACAAAAGGATTACCTACTCCTCTTTTTACTTCTTTTCGCTCCAGTCTTGCTATTCGCTCATCTCTAGATGCGACTGAGGGGGGATGTTAGCATTATATTATTTATATGTGTCCATATCATGTATAGTTACGATTGTACCCTCAGGGTTTTCACCCATTGATATATATACATGAGTAGGCCTCTGAGATCCGTTAAGGACTCAATTCTCCAAACACTTATAAACCAATGGGAGGGATATTGTTGATGCACGGCCACGGTCACGTTGTATAAGACCACTTGCAACGGAGTGCCCCTCGACTCCAAATACACGCCAGGTCAGCCAAAATTTTGAGACAGTGCAGAGAGAGTTTTGATTCGGCTTAAAAAATGGTGGGGGACGCCAATGGATGAACCGCCTCATCCATATTAATTTTTTTTTTATAGTCAATAGTTTTTTTTTTATTAGGTAATAATTCGGATGGGAGAAACCCTATCCGAAAGCATCCTAACGGATGAGGCTTAGAAGGCCTGAATCAAGGTATAAATCTGGCCCCTGGTAGAGTAGCAAAGGTGTGCAAACTTATTCGGTACTCGGTTACCAATACGGGGAATATGGGATATACCAACATTCTTTACTCTTTGGAGAAGGGCTTGGATATCGGACATAATCATCTCTATTTCCCAGGGACATCCGACTTTTGTACTTAGGTAGTCCGTGATAATTTTTGAATCACCTTCTATTATTAGATCCATTATCTTTAATTCCACAACTTTTTCCACCCCAAGATGAAGCGCTAGCGCCTCCGCCGTGAGAGGGGATTGTCCACCAATAGTATTACCACCAATGCTAATAGGATTGCCCAACCAGTCCTTAATGATGTATCCAATTGAGCTGTTTGAATTCGATATAGATGATCCGTCAAAGTTTAGTTTATACCTGCCCGCAGGAGGTTTCCTCCAGCGGTAGGCTTTTTTTTTATTATTTTTAGCATGGTCTTTTTCCCCATTCTGTTTTGTTATATCTTCTATGTCTGTCACATTCCATCTGCTAACTCTTTTCCAATTTTCATTATTATCCATAATAATTTTCTTGAAACCCTCTGCAGAGGGGATGTTAACATTTCTAAAGATAGTTTGATTTCTGATAAACCAAATAGTCTACCATCTGATTGCTATATATTGTTTCCTTTCCATCGGAATAGATGAGCCTAAAATTTGTAAAATTTAATCCATGTCTCTATTTTCCGATAAGAGAGAGTTAATTCTTCGGGATATTTCTCTAGGAAATTGATGTTGAAAATTGTTGACAGGGCATTCTATGAATAAGTGGATATCATCTTCCGTACATTGGTTGCAGAAAATACATGTATTCGGCACCGCAACCCCCTTTTGGGATGAACGGGTAGCCGTGGCAAGGCCTTTTTGTTTTATTTTCCATATAAAATTTTTGACTTTTGGAGCGGTGTCAATTCTCCAAATCCAAGAGAATTGATCCGAAGATCTTTGTGATGCGGATGAAATTAAGTTGTAGGCACTTGACGTAGTGAACCAACCTTTTTTGGCGGGCCACCAATACAGTCTATCTACATAGGAGGTGATAGGCAAGGGGATTTTCATAATTTCCTCTGCTAAAGAAACTGGGAGAACATAGAGGAGCTTCTCCCTCCACCATTGTCTTCCTATTATGAAATCACTTACATAATCATTTGGATTTATGTTATGTTGAGAGTCAATTCTATCTATAAGAGGTGTCGTTGTTACCCAGTTGTCCTTCTAAAACTTAATTGATTTCCCATCTCCCACCAGCCACATGAGCCCCAATTTAAATTTTGGAATTAGTGAACTTAGTTTTGACCATTGCCAAGAAGCATTGCCTTTTCTAGAATAGGTAAGAATGTGGTTTTCTTTTAAATATTTGTATTGTATAATTTTGACCCAGTTATTCTCCGGTTTTGCTAGGATTTTCCATAGAAGCTTTAGTTGGAGTGCTTCATTCATGTATCTAGTTTTCCATAGTCCCAATCCTCCTTCCGCTTTTGATTTACATATTTTGTCCCAACTGATGAGCAGGCTATGTTGTGCGTCTTTGTTCCAGAAGAAAGTTCTGATGATTTGATCTAGTTGTTTATGGACCGCCACTGGGAGCATGAAGCTTTGCATCGAGTATAAAGGTTTTGAAGACAGGTTAGATGCTATTAGGGTTGCTCTGCCTTGTTGTGATAGGGTGTTTGCACGCCATTTACTCAGCTGATCTTTTGATTTGCATATTATTTCTCCAAAGGTTTCCTTGGTAACCCCCCCCCCCATTTATGATAGGGCAACCCAAGTACTTTTCCAAATTTCGTTCTAGGGGTATATTAAGAATTCCTTCTAGGTCTCGTGCTCTTGATCTAAGAATTCCCGGTGTGGTTTGAAAGGACGGCTTATGATAGTTTACTTTTTGCCCTGAAAATTTGCAGTAATCTTCAATTATTTCTTTTACTTTTATACAAGCAAGACTACTTCCTTTAGAAAATATGATTATATCATCCGCAAAGGCCAGAAACGGGACGCAGGGGCCCATGTGGCCGAATTTTATAGCCAATAGTGTTAAGACACATAGCAGGGGTTTTAATTAAATTAAAACCCATATTTATGCGTTAAATAAATTATTTTTTTTTTAAAATATATGCTTTTGAATACTCCCTCCGATCGGAAATATTTGATGTTTGACTTTTGTGCACGTAGTTTTAGGAGCTAAAAACTATATTAAATCTTATTTATTTTAATTAATTTTTTTCATAGTTTAATATTTATTAGTAATTAGTATTAAATTGTGAAAAAACTTTAATTAAAAGATTAATATTTTATATAGTTTTTAACTCCTTAAAATACGTGCAGAAAGTCAAAACATCAAATATTTCCGATCGGAGGGAGTATGATTTATTTTTCTCTATCCAATAACATTCATTTTGCATATGGTTGGGCGGAAAAATGCGCTAAGTTTACCATATGTTAAAGATTTATAGTCACATAAACAACATTAACTTAAATCAACATAAACTTACACCATAAAAATACATAAATTTGAACATTAAATAACAATACCCACTACACCCGAAACATGAAAGCGCACACATATAATAAAACATAAAAATATACTACCAAGTACCAAGTACACTTTGTTGTACCATTTGAACGAGTGAAATTTAAAATTTAAAATTTAAAATATCAACGTTCAAATTTCACCTTTCAAATTTGAATTTGAACAAAAACCGGATAGCTGAAAATTTTAATTTTTTTTTAAAATATTCACAAAAAAATAAATAATTACAAAAATATTCACTGTTTTAAACATTTTACAAAAATATTCATTTTTTGCAGGGTCGTCAGAAAAACGCGGGTTGAAACCGCGTCTTATGTGTAAAATTTGAAATCCCATTGGCGCCCGGGAGGACGTTTGAAAATTGACCAAGAAACGCGGTCTGAAATCGCGTTTCTTGGTCAACTTTCCACCTGGCAACACATGCGGCCATGGGAGCTGATGTGGCACAGAGAAACGCGGTTTCAAACCGCGTTTCTTTGTGTGATTTCTAGGGGTGGGCACAAATCATGCAAATCCCGATCCCGTCCCACATATTATTAGTATTATTATAGAATAATAATAATATTATAATATTATAGAATAATAATAATATATTATTAGTATTATTATTTTGAGAAAATATTATAATTATAATTATAATCATAATCTTCCATTTATAATAATAATAATATTTTTTTTGAATAATAATAATATTATTATTTGAGAAAATATTATTTATAATTATAATAATAATTTTCAATTTATAATAATAATAATATTATTATATAATATTATAATTTAATTTAATAATAATATTACTTTATAATAAAATTATTATTATATTATTATATCATATATTTTTTCTTGTAAAGTATAATTATTTTATAATAATAACAATAAAAATAAGTAGTAGTAGTAGTAATAATAATAATAATAATAATAATATTATTATTATTATTATTATTATTATTATTATTATTATGCCCATCAACCAAACCAATATCAACCTCCTTACCGGCAGAAATCCCGGACCTGTAGCAGATATCCAATAAGGTGTCGCGAACGAGGTTATGACAATGTTTAATGCCCACTGTATCAACACAGGACACATCATGATCACCATATACATCACCATCAAAAGTCTAAAAACAAGCGGGACAAGGCCTAGACATCGTGAACAACAGAACACCCAGTCGATAACTAAGTACACTACAAGAGGCAAATAGCTAAATACAGTATAATTAATTATATAATCATTGTATGAATTAATTATACAAGAGGCAAATAGCCAAATATGTTGAACATTATAATTAATTATATAATCATTGTGAATTAATAATAGTATTATAATATTAATATTAATATTAATAATATTATTATTGAATAGTATAGTTGAGAAGAATACTGTATTCAACATATTATACAAATTAATGAATTATGAAAGCATTTTTCACTTTGCAAATTTATATAATATTTTATTATTTTTATTTGCGGGACAAAGCCCGTCATGTCCCAATCCCATCCCGTCCCAAAAAAAAAAGTGTCAATCCCGTCCCATAAAAATTTCGCGGGACGAGTCCCATCCTGGCTCAATCCCGTCCCGTCCCGTCACATGCCCACTTCAAGTAAGTAATAAAATATTATATAAATTTGCAGAGATTCCCCTGGTTGATTTGATGACACCACTAAAACGCGGCCTGAAGCCGTGTTTTATGACCAATATTATTCAAGAAACTAATTATCCCCTAACGCTAGGGGGGAATCTCTGTAACCCTAAGTAAAAACGCGGTTTGATCTCGCATTTTTAGGTTGATCAAATTATTGAAGCTTCGTTGCCCCTTGTTCATCTTCTTCGTTTGCTGGTTTCCATCTCAAAACGCTCTCCAATATCTATGCTATCTCACATTGAGTTAAGGTAAGTTATTGTTTTTATTATAATTCCTCGCAGTTATTTTGATTATATATGTATTTGCCATCGTCATTGAGAAATTTGAGGATTGATTATATATATATATATATATATATATATATATATATATATATATATATATATATATATATATATATATATATATATATATATATATAGGGATTGACTCCGGTGAAAACCTCAAATTGTGGTAAAAACCCGCGAGGACTACTTTATATCTCGTTTTTCTTAAACCCGTGCTAAAAACCTCAATCACACGGTGACTTTACAACTCGGTTCAACCTAAAAACCGTGCTAAAAACTCCAATTTTAAAATAACACACGACTTTATAGTTCGGTCAAACCGAAAAATTGTGCTAAAAAGCTAATGTTTTAAAACTATATAGTGACTTTATAGATCGATTTTATTCAGAACCGGGCTAGAATTTGTGACTTTATAGGTCGGTTCTATTCATAACCGGGCTATAAAGCAAATGAACCGAGCTAAAAAGTCGGTCCTCACGGGTTTCTACCGCAATTTTGGTTTTCACCGGAGCGCATCCCTATATATATATATATATATATATATATATATATATATATATATATATATATATATATATATATATATATATATATATATATATATTGTTGATAGCATATACAAGTTTGGATGGATTACGTAGTTTTTAGCATGAATGAGTTTATAGAAATGCAGTTTTTAGCATGAATGAGTTGATGGCATATACAAGATTGACTATATAATTTCTCGCAGTTAGTTTATTGTTGATGGCATATACAAGTTTGGATTCCGTAATTTCATTGAAATATGAATGAGTTCATGAAATTTGGTAGTTACTATCGAAAGTAATTGGAAATTTGATCTAATGTTGTTAAGATTAGTGAGAGCATTTAACATTTGTAATAAACTAACTTTTGTCATTGATAACGTAGGATGGATGGAGTTAAAAACATATCTGAGCTAAATGAGATATATATTGATGCTCTTGGGGTTGATCATGAAGACGACTTGGACGAGTCTGAGGAGGACGATGAAGCAACTAGGGAGGCGGCGATGGCGACGATTGAGGATGAGGCCATTAATCCCAATTGGAATATTGGGGAATCTGATCCAATGATAACAAATTATTGGCAAGCATTAAATTCGCACGCACAAGAAGATGATGGAAGACAGTTTTTTCGCGGGCAACTATTCAACTCACTCGGTGAGTTGAAATGTGAGTTGACGGAGTATTCTACAGAACAGGTATGGGATTTATATGTCGTACATGAGAGCCTGGAGGGCAAAACAGAAAGCTATAGCAGAGCTTTTTGGTGATGGGGAGGAGACGTATACGGAGTTGCCTAGGTTCATGGCTGCACTACAAGCTACAAACCCGAGAACAGTGGTTGAATGGTGTCATCTGGATTCTCCAACCCCACAAGAGAAGATATTCGGTCGTGTGTTCTGGACTTTCACACCGTCTATTGTTGGGTTCGCATATTGTCGTCCTTTGATATCTATCGATGGCACCCATTTGTATTGGAAGTACAAGTAGGGGTGGGCGCGGGACGGGACGAGACAGAGGTCGTCCCACGTCTCGTCCCACATAATTTTTGCGGGACATGACGGGATCGAGACGGGATTTACTTTTTTTTTTTGGAATCAAGCACGGGTCTTGTCCCTCAAATAAAAATTTCCCGCATATTTTATGATTTAAGACGTGACACATAAAATGTATCTTTTTTAAAGTATTTTACTGATTACCCTATATATATATACACACATAATATACAGATACAGTGTGTATATGTGTGTATTACAGTGTGTGCGTGTGTATATTTTCTAACTGCAGTGTGTATGTAATCTAATGTATACACCGTATATATTATACTAGGTAAGTGTGCGCGCTCTCGATTTCAAGCAATCTAACTTTTATTATTATTTTTTTGATGAAAAGCAATCTAACTATTAAGTCAGATTGTTTGGGTATTGTAATGAAGCTACGAGATTGGACTATATTAATTCCGCTCTGGGTTCCATTTGGGATCGGAATCGGGAGGTGTCTTTGGAAATATCTAAAGTGAAAGCACACGTAACAAACAGAAGAAGTAATTGCAAAAGAAAGTTGAGAAACAGGGTAAATAGAATTTGTGAAATCTCAATCATCCTAACTCAAATTATCAACCTAAATATTATTTTCAATGGGAATTAGCTTAGTCAATTTCAAAGCCATCCATAGAAGGCGCGCAATTTTCATTTCAGAAATAATGAATAAAATGCATGGTGATAGCAGAAATCATAAACTTGACAGTAGCCATTTCCGAGAAATTGGAACCGATCAAACACAAAAATAAAACCAGCATGGACCAAAAACAAGTTAAATTCAACAGATATAGAGAAAGAGCATGAACAAACCTAAGTGAATAGACGAAAGCTGAGATGCTTATGCATGCCACTATCGAGGACGAAGATTAAGAGGAGATGAATAATAATTCTGTAAAATAAAAAAAATGTAAATTGTGTAAAGAAATGAATAATAATTCTGTAAAAAGAAATATGTACACTCCTATTCCTTCACTAATTAAATAAAAACTCTTACAACATTCCTTAGCTAATAATTCTTTTCTTTTATCTTCAACCGTACCTGACTATTAAATTAGTCACTGCAGGGAGCTGTAATTAGTGTAAAAGAATTTAGTCTATAAACGTATATTAAACAAAACCTGTCCACAAATGCCATTTTGAGAATTAATTAAGAGTATCTTATCATTTATTTTGATGGCAAACTGCTTAGGAGTTGGGGCGGGGCACATGTATATAAATTTCCTTAGACAAGCAATTGTGTAGCTAGTCAAATAAATACCTCAGTTAACATATCATTGTTGACTGGACTATATTATAGCAAACCATGATAATTGTAATAGTACTATATAGTAGTACACAAATATACGGCAAACGAGAACTTCCTAATAGCACTGAATTGACATATATAAAAAGCTTAAAATCTTGGGAAAATGAACAGGCCAGGATTGTTTAAGAAAGAAAGATGGTCCTACATACTGTAATATATTACACTGATTTTATTTTCCACCAGGGCCGATGCAATTCCTCAATTACTGGTTGGGAAGATTTGACTAACTCCATCTGTTGAAATAAAACTTTTATATTCAGCAAAAGCAGAAAGATTAAAAAAAGTAGAATAAAAGGGATTATATTTTATGACATAACATTGCATCCTACGTTATCATTGCACCCGTAAAGCTCAAAATCAAAATCTGAATGCTCTTTAATTAGAAGCAGTAAACGTACAAATTATATTTTATGACATAACATTGCATGACAAGTACTGGAGTTGATTTTTTTTTTGTTTTGGTTTTAAAGGTAAATATTATTAAAGGACAAAAGCTATATACAAAAGTGGTGTTTCTAGTTTCCTTTAGGCTCCTGAGAAGGCCGGTAAGGTGAGTAAGGTTCACATCCTATTAGCTGCGTTAGGGTGACGAGGACAAAGTCCTCGTGCGGATCCTATTTCTTCAAGTCAAGGCTATCGGAGCTCGGACACGCACCTCAAAGTAGCAAGATGTAGCCACCCCTACGGCTATGCCATCAAGTTGGTTACACCCTGCCACTCTGAGCACCCTGTTATCTAATTAAAGCCATCTATGCCCTTAATGCGTGTTAAGTTCGATAGTTACATCGATAGGGCAACAAGCGCAAAAGGTTGCCCTAACCACCATGAATCAAGCCTTACATCCTGTCTATAACTCCATAACATTTAGCCATATAAGCCACAGCCCGGCAATAAGCAAAAAGGAGTAGTTGCCGTGCTGGATTTCTGCTCCATGGCTTTGGAATTTGCTTCAACCCGTAGGACCTTGGGTGTCTGAGCTAGCTTCCATGATATGTCCTTGGATGAGCCCCTCTTGAAGTGTGGTTGTCGTAGTAAACTGAAGGGAGAAGCTATGGTTGAGGAACTTGTACACATGTATTTTGACAAGATGTATGATCTCTTCTTGGCTCCATGTTTTGTCTTCAAAGATCTTGTCATTTCTCGCCTTCCAAATGTAGTATATAGTCGTTGCTAAGGCCACCCGCTTTGCCTTGGACTGCCACCCTTTTCCTTTTGCTTCTTTCTTCATCCATTTCAACGCCCCTTGAATAGTTGTCATTCCTCTCCACAAGCCCATCCAACCCTTAACCTGCATCCATATGAAAGCGGAAAAATTACATGCAAAAAAGAGGTGTTCATGAGAATCATTTTCAGCACTACAGAGGCTGCAGTTTAAGAGTACTTCCCCTGTTTTAAGAAGATCCTTGGTAGCTAGTCTTCTTCTCGCAGCTAGCCAGAGTATGAAGGCATGCTTTGGGACTAGGGCTGAGTCCCAGACCACACTATTCCATGGTGGCTTGGGAGCTTTTCTCCTAAAGTGTTCATAGGTTGCTCCAATCTTGAATTTTCCATCATGACACCAGGAGCTAAGTATTTGGGTGGCTTCTTCCACTGTCCCTGCAAATGTTAGTAAAGCATCCCTAATGTTTAGAATTTTCTTGATCAGAGGGGAATCATTTGTTTTATGCACAGTCCAAGTCCAAAGGGATCCTTAATTCAAATACTGGTGATGAATCCACCTTATCCACAAGCTATCCTTTTTCTTTAGAATATCCCATAGTTGTCTAGTGAGGAACGCTGTGTTCTAGGCTTTGAGGTCTTTCAAACCTAAGCCAACTTCATCTTTTGGTAGGCAGACTTCCTTCCAACTCACTCTATGTGATTTCCAAAGGAACTTAGCACTCAGACTATTGATTTTGTTAATTAGAGTGGAGGGAGAGGGTAGCACAGAGAACCAAAAAGCTTGTATGCCTTGTAAAACTGTTCTAATTAGTTCCACTTTACCAGCATAAGACAAAGTTTTTGAATCCTAATAGCTTATATTAGTTAACATTTTATCAAGAAATGGGGAGAATTGAGCCACTGTTAACCTCCCTGAGGATATGGGGATTCCCAAATATTTGAAGAGGAATGCCCCTGGAGCAAATCCAGTCCTATCAACTATGAAGGCATTGTTCATCTCAGAGACCCCGGCCAGGTAATATGAAGATTTAGAGGGGCTCACTTCCAGGCCTGATACTACAGAAAAGTGATCAAGGGCATCCAGGAGCACACTCATTGAACCTCTATCTCCTCTTGAAAGTAGGATCATGGCATCTGCGTAAGCCAGGTGTGTGATCTGTAGGTTTCCACATTTAGGGTGGAACCTAAAGGTAGGCAGTCTGGACCTGCACTTTAAAACTCTTGACGAGTAATCTGTAGCAAGCACAAATAGCAGGGGAGACATGGGGTCTCCTTGTCTCAAACCTCTAGCACCTTTAAAGTAACTGATAACTCCCTCCCTTGATGAAAATCGGAATAAAGTTTCAAAGGCCTTGACAGGATGTTTGTGTCAAAGGTCTTGGAGCTTTAACAGTTGATGAAATCCAAAACCTGTTCTATATGTCCGAATATTATTTAATATTATTATATACTTCCTTTATATTATATATGTGTAACTAATCTTTCAGGAAGTATTTTCAAAATCACTTCTTTCCTTATGGTGCATATTGAGGAGATCCAATTTGAGAAATCACATCTTCGAAGTGTCCAAAAATAGAAGATCCGGGCGCGCCATGATCCCAACTAGCCGTTGCTGAAGATCTGGTGTTGAAGATCCTTATGCGCCATGTTGCTTCTATAAAGGAAAGGAAGGAGAAGACAGAATACACAAGTGTTACACGAGCTTTCATTCATTCAAGCGAGATCTGTCTTCCAAGTGTATTCTCTACTAGCGCTCAAGAGTTTGTTGTTTTATTTCAAAGCCTTTGAGAGTTACACTGTGAGCTTATAGGATATATTCATTTATAGTGTTACTCGAGAGTTTGTAACTCGGGAAGTTGCACTAGGCTATTGATTTGTGAGAGTAAGAGGATTGTACTAGATAGCTGAGAGATGTGGGGCTCTTCTAGATTGGTCTAGGACTCCAAGGGAACGTGAGTTGACTAGATTGCAATTGTATAGGAGAGAGGCTTCTCGGTGAGCTATTAGGATCCTAAGCTAAGCGAATCAATAAAACCTTTTGAATCCTAGGGTTGTGGAAGAACCCTAGGCGGGGACGTAGGCCAAGTTCGTGCCGAACCTCGTAAACAATTACTTGTGTCCTTTATCTATTGCTTTACCTTATTTCCGCACGTGGTTCGATTGTCTAACTTTGTGATTCAGATTTAATCTCAAAGGGGTTTATACGAGCTCCAAAAGTCTTGAGACTTTCTGCGAAAAACGGGCATACTCTATTCAACCCCCCCTTCTAGAGTATTTATATATTACCTTGTTTTATATTATCGAACCTTCAATTGGTATTAGAGCTTTACTCACTGCTTTTGATCTAACAATCTTGTGAGTTTTCGATCATGTCTAGTGAAGCAAGCGGAGGATTTGCACAAGGAAGGTCCACGAGCAGACCACTACTCTTTGTAGGAAACAACTTTGTCCACTGGAGATCCTTGATGAAAATGTTCATTATAGATCAAGATCTGGAACTTTGGAACATTATTGAGAATGGTCCGAAGATTCCAGAGAAAGAAGGACCAAATGGAACCAAAGTCGCAAAGAAGGAGTCTGAATACATCCAAGCAGATCTTGAACTCGTCTCCAAAAACTACAGGGCTATTAACTTACTTTATTGTGGTCTTAGCACTGATGAGTTTAACCGTATTTCATCTTGTAGGTCAACTAAAGAGATTTGGAACAAACTGGTCGTCACCTATGAAGGAACGAGCCAAGTGAAAGACACCAAGATCAGCATCTTCCTTCGAAAGTATGAGCTCTTCAAGATGAAGTCTGATGAGACAATCAAGGCCATGTTCACACGATTCACAGAAATCACCAACAACCTTGACTCTCTCGGCAAGAGCTTTACCAACGTTGAGAAAGTGAGGAAGATACTGAGGTGCCTCCCAAAGGAAAAATGGGGTCCAAAAGTAACAGCCATTGAGGAAGCACAGGACCTCACCACTCTACCCCTCGATGACCTTCTTGGGAAGCTGATCACGCACGAGATGATCCTTAATGAAGACGGTGGAGAACTTCCAACTAGCACTAAGAACTTGGCACTCAAGTCTAAGAAAGATGAGCCTAAAGATGGATCTGATTCCGAAGATGAGGATGACGATGAGGATGATCCTTTTGCTCTTATCACTAGAGGCCTTGCTCGAATTCTCAAAATGAAAAAGCAATTCAACAACAAGGATGGATCAGAGTCTTCAAAATTTCGAGGTAAGCCTCAATACAACAAGTATGAAAAGAAGACTAAACCGTTGTCTTGTTTTGAATGTGGTAAAACAGATCATTTTGTAAAGGACTGTCCTCAAAAGACAAAAAGCCAGTCCAAGAAGGGTGACAAATGGAAGAAGAAAGCCATGGTGGTAACTTGGAGCGATGATGAGAAGGCCAATATTTGTCTTATGGCCTCAGAAGATGAATCCCACGATGAAAAGCTTGAAGCTACTGTAAGAGAACTTATGGCAAGTCCAAAAGAGGTATTATCGGAATTCCTTTCCAATATGATTGCCAATGAAGAGAAGCTTATTGCCCAAACTAACATTCTTATTAAGAGAACTGTAGACCAGGAAAGAACTATTAAAGATCTGTCTATGAGGGTTAAAAGTCTTTAAACTTCTTATTCAGGTCTTGACATTAAAGTCAAGACGCTTGACTCGGAGAAATCTGAACTCAAGAAAATCTCTCCTCTCTAAGAAATGAGCATCATGACTTAGAGAACGAGAAGATCTCCCTGAATAATAAGATTCAAGATCAACAGACAGCCCTCATAAGTTTTATCAAATCCAAAGGCACTCTTGACAGGATGTTGGGTGAGCAACAAAGTTCTCTAAACAAAAGTGGTATTGGTTACAATCCAAGGTTTTTAAAGAAGCAACACATTACCACTTTTGTAAAGGCAAAAGGAAGCAGAACCTCTCCTATATGTCATCATTGTGCTAGAAAGGGACATGTAAAAGAGACCTGCCTCTATAGAAGAAATGATCCATATATTATTCGCAATACATTTCCTGTTCATTTGAGAAAAAAGAACGGATAACACAAGTTTGGGTTCCAAAAGGCACTATTTTACCAAATATGGTTTACCCCAACAATGGATCCAAATTTGCTTATTGGACTAGCCACAAAGGTTGATGTTTGTCTTGTAGGAGATCACCAAGGTGAAAGAACACAAATGGATTATTGATAGTGGATGCTCAAGGCATATGAGTGGGAATAGTTCTCTCTTTCATGATCTAAAGGAGCAATCCACGGGAACAATCACTCTTGGTGACAAAGGAAAATGCGACATCGTTGGTATTGGTAGTGTTGGAAGTGATTCCAACCATAGTATTAAAAATGTCTATCTTGTTAATGGTTTTAAAGTATAATTTACTTAGTGTCTCTCAATTATGTGATAGTGGCAACAATGTCAGATTTAACAAGAAAAGATGTATAGTATGCAGAGAAGATATAGGTGAAGTTATATTGATTGCATATCGTTACAACAATATATACGCCGTAAATGCTGATCAAGTGGCACAAGGAAGCTTAACCTGTCTAAAGGCTTTGACGGATGATCCAAAGCTCTGGCACAGGAGACTCGGTCATGTGAGTCCACATACACTACAGAAGCTTGTGTCCAAAGGGCTTGTAAGAGGGCTACCTAAAATGGACTTCAAAGGTATTGATATGTGCAATGCATGGACACGAGGTGAACAAACACGTAGCTCTTTCAAACCCAAAAAGGTTGTAAGTTCCTCTAGACCCCTTGAACTTTTATATATGGATTTATGTGGTCCTATGCGAGTCAAATCTCCCAATGGTAAAAAGTACATGCTAGTTGTTGTTGATGATTTTTCTAGATATACTTGGGTTGCACTTTTAAAAGAAAAATCAGAGGCCTTATTTGAGTTTTTAAAATATTGTAAGGAGTTGCAAACTTTAAGAAACGAGCCCATAGTGTCAATTCGGAGTGATCATGGTAGGGAGTTTGATCAACTTCAGTTTGATTTGTTTTGTGCTAAATATGGCATCTCCCATAACTTTTCTGCTCCTAGGACACCTCAACAAAACGGGGTTGTGGAACGCAAGAACCGCACCTTAGAGGATATGGTCAGGACTATGCTTTTAGAAAATGCATTACCTAAAACCTATTGGGCTGAAGCTGTTAACACAGCTAACTACATTTTGAATCGTTGTCTTATTCGTTCCATCTTAAAGAAAACTCCTTATGAACTTTTCATAGGCCGCAAACCACTTATATCTTATTTTAAACCCTTTGGCTGTACTTGTTTTGTTCATAACAATGGAAAAGATAACCTTGAGAAATTTGATGCGCGAGTAGCAAAGCTTATAGAATCTTCAATAAAAGGACCCATTTAGTTGAAGAAAGTATACATGTTATTTTTTATGAATGCAATGACGGTGCTTTGAGTGAAAGTGTTGCAGATATAGATCTTAACATCCATGAAGAGAACGAGGAAGATGATGATGCTGCTACCAAGAACACAGAGAAGAGGAACATGTAGGAACAGATTCTTAACACTGAAGAATTGGCCCAAGGTGTTGAAGATTCATCCAAAGCCCTTGGTGTCCAATCCAACAGTGTTGAGACGTCAGAAACTGCTGTAACTGAACCTAACAGGACCACGGAGTCAGATGTACCACAAGTCAATCCTACCGGTGTGACGAATCAAGGAGCTGAGACTAGCAAAAGGAAATTCAAATACTCCTCATCACACTCATTAAAGGATATCATTTCTGACCCTACTTCTAGTGTTCAAACTCGTTCTAAACTTAAAGATCTTTGTGCTTTTCACGCGTTTGTTTCTCTTATTGAGCCAAAGAAGGTAGATGAGGCACTTCAAGAGCCAGACTGGTTCATTACTATGCAAAGTGAGCTTAACGAATTTGAAAGAAACAAAGTTTGGACCTTGAAGCCTAGGCCAAAGCATCAATCAATCATTGGAACACGATGGGTTTTTCGAAACAAGCTAGATGAGAATGGTAAGATCGTAAGAAACAAGGCAAGGCTTGTTGCTCAAGGCTACAATCAAGAGGAATGTATTGACTACGAGGAGACCTTTGCTCCTGTAGCCAGGCTTGAAGCTATTCGCATTTTATTAGCATTTGCATCTTTTATGAGCATAAAGTTATGTCAAATGAATGTCAAGTGTGCTTTTTTTAATGGTTTCTTATAGGAAGAAGTTTATGTGGCTCAACCCCCAGGTTTTGTAAGTTCAGAATTTCCTAATCGTGTTTATAAACTTGACAAAGCGCTTTATGGTTTGAAACAAGCCCCAAGAGCTTGGTATGAGCGCTTGTCAAAATATCTTTTAGAAAATTATTTTAAAAGGGGGTTGATCGACAAGACTCTTTTTATCAAGACCAAAGGAAAGGACATTTTGGTTATTCAAATTTATGTTGATGATATATTATTTGGTGCTACTAACACATCTTTGTGCAAGGAATTTTCTGACATCATGTGCAGTGAATTCGAGATGAGCTTGATGGGTGAACTCAACTTCTTTTTGGGATTACAAGTTCATCAATCCAAGAAAGGGATCTTTGTCAACCAAAGCAAGTACACTATGGATCTCTTGAAGAAGTTCAAGATGGATCAATCCAAAGCAGCCAAGACTCCCATGAGCTCAACATTGTCTCTAGATCAAGACAAGACTGGGAAAAGTGCCAATCAAAAGAAGTATCGAGGAATGATTGGATCTTTATTATATCTCACGACTAGTAGACCTGACATCATGTTTAGTGTTTGCATGTGTGCTAGGTTTCAAGCTGATCCTAAAGAATCTCACCTCGTGGCTGTGAAAAGTATCTTTCGATATCTCAGTGGCACTAAGGAGCTTGGACTTTGGTACCCAACGCAAAAGGATTTCACATTAATTGGATATTCTGATGCAGATTTTGCAGGCTATAAGGTGGATAGGAAGAGCACATCAGGATGTTGCTAATTCCTAGGAGCATCCTTAATCAGTTGGCACTCAAAGAAACAAAACTCAGTCGCTCTATCCATTGTAGAAGCCGAATACATTGCAGCTGGAGCCTGTTGCTCCCAAATCCTTTGGATAGCTCAACAAATGCGAGATCTTGGCATCAACCTCAAAGGCATTCCAATTAAGTGTGACAATGCAAGTGCCATCTCCATCACTAAGAATCCTGTTCAGCATTCAAGGACCAAACATATTGATGTAAGGCATCATTTCATTAGAGACCATGTCGAAAAAGGTGATGTGTCCATTTCGTTTATTTTAACTGATTATCAATGGGCTGACATTTTTACTAAGCCTTTGGCAGAGGACAGGTTCACCTTCATAAGACGAGAGATTGGGATGCTTAACAAGGATGCACTTTCGTAGGGGGAGCATTCCCTTTACGAAAGATAAATTCTACTTAGTGTCAAGACCCTTGAGAATTATGTCAAGGTTTGTGAACTAAATGGTGGATCATATATATCGGATCACATATATTTGGTTGATATCTTTTTAGATATTTAATTAATTATATTTTTATCGGATTTCAAAATTGCCTTTTATGTTTTTTTTTTACCGTTGAGATATCTTAATTTTGGAACTAAATCCTTCAGTTATTCAGTCCGATTTTAATGGAAAAGTTTGAATTTTGAATTGGAAACCTTTCAAATTTTGGCAATGATATCATTTCTTCCCTTGGAACTCTAAACCTGTCCCATCACTCCATCATCTCTCTCTACTTATACCCAAGTCTGTACCCGATTCCATCACACTCTCAAAACTTATCCAAACCCTTTCATTTTATCCTTCTTCAACCTCTCAACCTATTCTAAGAAAACCCTAGCCGATTTCCTCCATGGCACCCAAAACAAAGAAAGCTTCCACACCCAAAAGACTTGGCGCCACCCCCAAGGGACGTCAGGTCACTGCCACCTCTCCCACACCTGAACCCACTCCTCAAGCCATTGTCCCAACTGTTGTCCTGAGCACCATCGCTGAGAGCACGACCACTGTTACCAAGGGCTCTCAAAAGCGCTCTGCTAAGAAGCCCCTCAGTGCTAAACAAAAAGGGAAAAAGAAGATCTTAGCTGAGGAGGTGGACGAGGAAGAGGAGGAAGATGATCTCGACGCTATTCTGGAAAGAGATGCTGCCAAGGAAGCCGAAGAGGAAGCCTTGAAGAAGAAAAAGGCCGATGAGGAGGCCGAGCTTGCAAGGAAACTGGCCGAGGAGGAAGCTGAGAGGATTCGGAAGGAAGCCGAAGCCGAGGAGGTTCCATCTGAGGAGGAGCCTGAGGAAGAAGACGTAGGGATCTGGAGAGGACGAGGAAGCTGAAGGAGATGAAGCGGGGTCCGGTGAGGACTCGGGGTCTGAGGAAGAGGAGGAAGAATCTCCCTCTCCTCCTCCTCCTCCTCCTCCTCCGTCTCCAAAGAAGCGGAACGTCCCAATTGCTGTCAAGCCTCCATCTCCCAAGCGCACCAGGAAAGGCACCCTCAGAAGTCTTGAAGCGCCTGCCAAGAGAGCTGCTCCAACAATTGCTCGCAGGAAGAATGCCGACCCACCTGCATACATCCAGGTAAACCAATCCTTGCCCTCCTCTTGGTTTGAAGATGTTGAGACTGCTGGTAAGTGGGTAGATGAGTTTCGAACTCGTAGGATGTGCTGTTCTGATTTTTTAGATATTGAGTTCTTCGAAGCTTTGAAGCTACCCTGCATTGATCTTCTCAAAAAAATCCCCAGCCTGGACCCTTCTCAATCTTGAAACCGTTTACTATCACCATCTTACCCGCCTGTTCTACATTAACCTAAAAGCCAAACACGACACCAATGGTTGGTCTTTGGAGTCTGTTGTCAAATGGGTTAGAATCTCTTTCAACTCCAATGACTTTGCAGATTTCCTTGGCTTACGTAGCCCATGTCCACCCTCTGAAATACACCCCTCAAAAGAAAATTGCATCATTCTTGCCCGAGCCAAGTACCTCGTACCCGAAGCATCCAATAGCACCTCAAAGCAACTCACCCACTCATCCCTTACCCTTGAGGCAAAAATTATTTTTAACATCATTGTTCGATGCCTCTTACCCCGTCTTAACTCTGGCTCACTCCTTACTGATAATGCCATGGTCCTACTTTACCGCATCCTAAATGGCCTTGACCTTGATCTGGCCAGCACTATCCTTGGAACCATGGCTCATGCTAGAAACGCTAGAAAAGGCTCTCCCCTCCCTTTGTTGGCTCATGCCAGCACTATTCTGGAATTGATGTCAAAAATGAAGAACAGCAGCGTCATACGGGTAAGTTCGACTCCAAGGGCCTTGAAAAGATTGGCATCACTCGGTCTCCCCAAGGGACCTTGAGTCTTGCCACTCCTTCAAAAGCTCTTCCCACTACTTCAGCTTTCAATGAACGCATGGAAAACCTAGAGTTGGGCTTGGAGGAAGTTCGCCTGGATATCAAGGAGCTGCACAAGGAGGTTATGACGGAGATGAGCGGGATATCCAAGATGCTGCAAGGACTGTGGACGAGGCTCACTGATGATGCTCCGGACGACGAAGCTTAAACCCTACCCTACCCTACCCTATCCCTGTCCCAAACTTGATACATTGCTGGTTTTTGGAAACAATGTCAAAACTTTTGGTGACTGTTTTACCTCCTCCCTTTGTTGAAAGACAAAAAGGGGGAGATGATCTGTGGTTGTTTGTTTAGACTTGAAAACCTTTCTGCTTGAAGGTCTTGGAAGACCTTGGTTTTTGATTTTTTGTTTTCGGTTGGATGGCTTTTTCATGCTTTAAAAATTTTGATCCAACATTTGTCTAACCCATGCAGGTACTTAGTCTGATTTCTCTTATATTATTTATGCTTGACTAAGTTGCAGGGATGCACAGGTTTTGTCTTTCATCAAGGGGGAGATTGATAACTCCCTCCCTTGATGAAAATCGGAATAAAGTTTCAAAGGCCTTGACAGGATGTTTGTGTCAAAGGTCTTGGAGCTTTAACAGTTGATGAAATCCAAAACATGTTCTATATGTCCGAATATTATTTAATATTATAATATACTTCCTTTATATTATATATGTGTAACTAATCTTTCAGGAAGTATTTTCGAAATCACTTCTTTCCTTATGGTGCATATTGAGGAGATCCAATTTGAGAAATCACATCTTCGAAGTGTCCAAAAATAGAAGATTCGGGCGCGCCATGATCCCAACTAGCCGTTGTTGAAGATCCGGTGTTGAATATCCTTATGCGCCATGTTGCTTCTATAAAGGAAAGAAGGAGAAGACAGAATACACAAGTGTTACACGAGCTTTCATTCATTCAAGCGAGATCTGTCTTCCAAGTGTATTCTCTGCTAGCGCTCAAGAGTTTGTTGTTTTATTTCAAAGCCTTTGAGAGTTACACTGTGAGCTTATAGGATATATTCATTTATACTGTTACTCGAGAGTTTGTAACTCGGGAAGTTGCACTAGGCTATTGATTTGTGAGAGTTAGAGGATTGTACTAGATAGCTGAGAGATGTGGGGCTCTTCTAGATTGGTCTAGGACTCCAAGGAAACGTGAGTTGACTAGATTGCAATTGTATAGGAGAGAGGCTTCTCGGTAAGCTATTAGGATCCTAAGCTAAGCGAATCAATAAAGCCTTTTGAATCCTAGGGTTGTGGAAGAACCCTAGGCGGGGACGTAGGCCAAGTTCGTGCCGAACCTCGTAAACAATTACTTGTGTCCTTTATCTATTGCTTTACCTTATTTCCGCACTTGGTTCGATTGTCTAACTTTGTGATTCAGGTTTAATCTCAAAGGGTTTTATACGAGCTCCAAAAGTCTTGAGACTTTCTGCGAAAAACGGGCATACTCTATTCAACCCCCCTTCTAGAGTATTTATATATTACCTTGATTTATATTATCGAACCTTCAGTAACCATTTAGACATCCATTTATGTTGATTGAAAAAGACGTAGAGGTAATGCATTCAAGAATCCAGGAGATAAACAGATCAGGAAAATTTAAAGACCTAAGCATTTGTTCAATAAATTGCCAAGAAATTGTGTCATAAGCTTTCCTCAGATCTAGATTTAAGATACATCTAGGACTAATTATTTTTCTAGTATATTTCCTGATTAATTCTTGTAGTAACATAATATTCTCCCCCATGATTCTCCCTTCAATAAAACCAACCTGAGCTGGGGACACAATGTTCTTCAACACTGGTCTTAGCCTAGCAGCAATGATTTTTGTTATAACTTTATAAGTGACATTACAGGCCTAAAATCTTCATGTGGGATGCAATGATTTTTGTTGTACCTTAAAGCCTAAACACATGAGTGAAACACATATTTCTGGTGAGGTTGGATGATGTCTACTTCTAAGCTTTGATCACTGGAATACATGTTATGACGTTTGTTTGCTTGGTTTATATTTTCACCTGATATGATGTTGCTTTTTGATGAGGTTGAAACTTGAAGGGATTTCCTGTGGGATGCATTGATTCATGTTCATTCTATCATTGCTTGAGGACAAGCAGATGTTAAGTGTGGGGGAGTTTGATAGCATGCATTTAGGTAGACATAATAGGTTGCATTTAGCTTAGTTAAGATGCATTTCGTGGATGGATTGAGTACAATTTGCATATTTGCTCTCTATGTTAGTGGAGTCGGAATCTACACACTTTTATTGATTATTTCAGATAATCGTGGATCCGATGATGAGACAGGAGGTGTTAACACATTAGATGAGAATGTATAGTTGATCGGAGAAGCTTACATGAAGATCTAAAGAGGTCCTGAGAAGAAGAAGCGAACCTAAACGAAGAGCAAGTCTGCAAAAGTTGTCGCCAGACATGCTGAACTTGTTTTGCACTTTCTGGAGGCCTCGGTTGTCCGATTGACTATTATGACCATGCGTTGGAAAGCTCTTTCAAAGAGCTACAACTTTCCTGTTGACAAGAAGAGCAAATTCAAGACGAACTTTCCGTGAAAGGCCCCTGGCTGCGGCCGCAGCACCCTTGTGGCGCCCGCGGCCAATCAATTGCAGCGGGGTACGAAGAATCAGTTTGCGTCGGGCGCAGCACCTATGCTGCGCCCGCAGCATTGGTAATCAGCGCAGATGCACGACGTTTTAAATATAAAAAAACCCTAGACCTATTACTTTATATTATGGCCGACTTTGGATGTTTTAAAAGGCCAAGTTTTATGTTATTTTCATAACTTCTATTCTATTCTATTCATTAGACGCTTTAGAGATTTTGAGCGATGTCTTCCATGAGGAACTAAACTCATCTATTCTGCCTGCAATTTGAAGCTTTATTCGGATTGATTGTGAGTTTTATAATTCTCGTTCCTTGTTTCCTATATTTGAATGCTTCGACTTCTTTGTGCTTGATTGATTATTGTTTTGTTCTATCTTGTCTGGCCAACTTGTTAGATCAATTCAATCGCTAAGTTTTTGTAGATTCCTGGTTGTGAACCTTAACCTAAGTGGCAAACTTGTTCCTTTAGGGCTGGTTGAACTAATTGAATAAGTAGGAAGTTGAATGTGTTGTTAAATCCTTTTTTAGGGACTGTAAATAACTTGGCTAATCTCTGAACTTAAAGCTATCAATTGGGTTAAATCCTTTTTTAGGGACTGTTCGATTGATAAGGGTTGCTAGGACTGGTTGGACTAGTAATTATATTAGGTCGGGACAAGGGCATTCATAGGAAACTTAATAGGACGAGAAGAAGTTACAAGGATCGCTTCAATCCAATAAAGTGGAAAATTGTAGGTAGAATTACTTCTCCTAATTGTCTAAAACAAAATCCATTTACTTTGCTTGCTTACTCCGCTTTGATAAAAGACGGAACTTTCACACACAAAATCCCCCAAATTGGTTACTTTGATTGACACTAGAATCATACTTGAATTAAGAATTTCCCTGTGGGATCAACCTCTTGCTTATTGCTATACTAGTTATAAGTTTGAGTTTTCTTTGGCGGATCAACGAAAGGTTTTCCCACTGTCAAATTTGGCGCCGTTGCCGGGGAAATTTATTAATTCTTGTGTGTTTTTAGTGCTGATTTTTGGTGTGGACCACTTACATGGTCTGCACTCTTGCTACTAACATATGTTGATGGTGAGGTTATTGTAGTTACCTGGAGAGAATTTTCATCAATATTTTATCAGACTGCAGGAGTACATTAACGATGTTTATTCATGGGGATATCAAGCTAGTATAAGGGAAGTGCTTCTATGCATCTTTGATGGCATGACTGCTGAGACACGAAGTCTTGCCGAGCGCCTGAGTGATGGAGGTTTATTAGATATGGGACTCTCGGAGATGTGGGAATTTTTCTGCTACATGAATAATCAATGTGCGCAGAACGAGTCACTTTCTCCAGTATCTCAAATCGTTGAGACCTCTGTTGCACCTCTTGAAGTCATTGTGGAAAATCACATTGAGAAGATTGAGGAAGAAGACACTCCATCTGATGAGATCATCCCTAGCTCGCCCATTGATGAATCAAGTCCAGAGCCTATTGCTGAGGCTACAGAGCAGGTAAAGGTCGTCTCCTGCACTCGAGAGAATATTGGTGAATACATTGATCCATTTGACAGCTACTTTGAAAAGCCACCAGTAGAACTGAATTGGTGGTATTATATACCCTTTGTGGGTAGTCAAGCTCCTGAATACAATAAGTCTAAACGGTTCTTAAATGTATTATTATTTAGTGTCAATTTATTTGTATGTAGCGCATGCTTGTTTGTTAGTTGTGCACAAGAGTTTGACAGGTTGCTGAGGACTTTGACTATGTCTGATTAGTTTCGTAAGCTTAAGCAAAACGTCGAGCCAACGACTTGAAACAAAGGCGCTTCTCGGGAGGCAACCCGAGGTAAGTTTTTCTTTCTTTTTCCCTTTCCCTTTCCTTCACCCTGATTATATTTGATTTATTTTTGTTGTCTTTATTGTTTCATTGAGGACAATGAAAACTTTAAGTGTGGGAGAGAGGAATTCTGTATATATAGTGCATATAGGAGATCATATTTAAATTTCTGCACCATGGTTAATTTATTTAATTTTTTTTATTAATTTCTTGTTTATTTTCGCAATTAAAAAAAATCGAAAAATCCAAAAAATAAGCATGCATTGCATACATATGTGTTATTCAAATACCCATCTAGCTTAGTTTGTCCTCTAATTTAAATTTCAAGCATGATCATATAAATCCCATGGAGTTCTGGATGTTTTCATTTTTGTCTTTATTTGATTTTTGTGGAACATGATCTAGCAAATATAATTGAGCATGTATGATTGAGCTAAAGTATGATTGAAGTCCTAAAAACATGACCATGTGAGAATGTTTGGCCTTATTTGAATTCTTTTGCTCAATTGTGTGAATTACTCTCCTAGTGTTGCTACCTCTTGGCATTGACTGCAGTATCTATTTTTAAAGACCGATGCACATGTTTGATTGCTTGCGGAGTTTATGTTTATATTTTGAGTCTTTTGTTGAATTTGTGAATATTTAGTGAATAAGGTGGCAATGGTTGATGCACTTAGTAACCGGATCTATGCATGACACCCATGGGTATGATTTGCGCAAAAAGGTGTTGAAATCTATGTACTATAAAAGAAAGCTTGATCATTGAGTAACTAGGTTAATTCATGACACCCATGTTAATTTGCAACTTGCGTCAAAAGATGTTCAAGTGGACATCATATTAGAAGGTTGAGGTGTTGATAGACCGGGGCCATTCATGACACCCATGTTTGCGCTTCGCGTAAGGAAAGCACCAAGACAAGAAAAAGAAAAAAAAAAAGAGAAAAGAAAACAAAAGAAAAAGAAAAAAAAGTGTTGCATTTTATTTTCTTTATTGTGTTCCGCAAGTAATGACATTTCGGTACAGAATTGGTGATATGGTGGTCAATGTCTATGAGCTTAGTGCATTTTGGATTGAGTTCAGAGTTGTACCTTAAAGCCTAAACACATGAGTGAAACACATATTTCTGGTGATGTTGGATGATGTCTACTTCTAAGCTTTTATCACTGGAATACATGCTAAGACGTTTGTTTGTTTGGTTTATATTTTCACCTGATATGATGTTGCTTTTTGATGAGGTTGAAACTTGAAGGGATTTCCTGTGGGATGCATTGATTCATGTTCATTCTACCATTGCTTGAGGACAAGCAAAGGTTAAGTGTGGGGGAGTTTGATAGCATGCATTTAGGTAGACATAATAGGTTGCATTTAGCTTAGTTAAGATGCATTTCGTGGATGGATTGAGTACAATTTGCATATTTGCTCTCTATGTTAGTGGAGTCGGAATCTACACACTTTTATTGATTATTTCAGGTAATCGTGGATCCGATGATGAGACAGGAGGTGTTAACACATTAGATGAGAATGTATAGTTGATCGGAGAAGCTTACATAAAGATCTAAAGAGGTCCTGAGAAGAAGAAGCGAACCTAAACGAAGAGCAAGTCTGCAAAAGTTGTCGCCAGACATGCTGAACTTGTTTTGCACTTTCTGGAGGCCTCGGTTGTCCGATTGACTATTATGATAATGCGTTGGAAAGCTCTTTCAAAGAGCTACAACTTTCCTGTTGACAAGAAGAGCAAATTCAAGACGAATTTTCCGTGAAAGGCCCCTGGCTGCGGCCGCAGCACCCTTGCGGCGCCCGCGGCCAATCAATTGCAACGGGGTAGGAAGTTGAATGTGTTGTTAAATCCTTTTTTAGGAACTGCAAATACCTTGGCTAATCTCTGAACTTAAAGCTATCAATTGGGTTAAATCCTTCTTTAGGGACTGTTCGATTGATAAGGGTTGCTAGGACTGGTTGGACTAGTAACTATATTAGGTCGGGACAAGGGCATTCATAGGAAACTTAATAGGACGAGAAGAAGTTACAAGGATCGCTTCAATCCAATAAAGTGGAAAATTGTAGGTAGAATTACTTCTCCTAATTGTCTAAAACAAAATCCATTTACTTTGCTTGCTTACTCCGCTTTGATAAAAGACGGAACTTTCACACACAAAATCCCCCAAATTGGTTACTTTGATTGACACTAGAATCATACTTGAATTAAGAATTTCCCCGTGGGATCGACCTCTTGCTTATTGCTATACTAGTTATAGGTTTGAGTTTTCTTTGTCGGATCAACGACAGGTTATCCAACGATTCAAGCAGGTTATCCAACGATTCAATTAAACTTTGCAAGGATGTATAATAATTAATACTTTCTGCATAGCAACGTATTCTAAAGTACTACAATTTGGGGCAGTAGCACAGGAGGATTAAAGAGATGATGGGAATTTGTAATTATAAAAACCACAAAGGTAATTCAATTATAGTTCAGCAAAAGCATAAGAAGATTAAGGAGATGATTGGAATTTTGTAATTATAAAAACCACAAAAGTAATTCAATTATAGTTCAGCAAAAGCATAGGAGGATTAAGGAGATGATGAGAATTTTGCAATTTTAAAATCACAACGGTAATTCAATTATAGTTCAAATAAGTCATGTTATTCTGCATTTGAATCTTGTACATTTCATCGAACACCTTAGTTATGCTTCAAATGTTAAAATTATACCAGAATTTAATAACAATTTGTAAACTACGTAAATCAAGATAATCCTAAACAAAAGCAATAATTTAAAAAAAAAAGAATTTAACCAACTAATCAATAGTAGGCTCAACAATTTGGAGACTGGAAATCAGAACAACAAAAAACTTGATATTGTAGACTTTGAAACAAAGAATTCGAATCAGATAAAGAGCAAAATATAAGCAAATAGGAAATAAACAAGTATAAAAGGAATTAAATTAACCTTATAAACAATGTCGAGGTCTTCAATGGTACCGATATATTCAAGCAGAAATCAAGAGAGGTAATGGCCAGCTTAGATCTGCCTTCTGGAGGGCTTACTGTCGATGGATGGAGATAGGATGAAAGCCTTGCTTAGATCTATGGCCCTAAGTTCAAGTACGAGTGTGGTGCAGCTGTGGTGTTTAGCCCAAGGGACATGAATAAGGGGTTGTTCAGTCCATAAACTGTTCAGAAATTAGCCGAAGCACATAGGATTTCCCTTGGTGTTGGCATCCTTAGCCGCATTCGAATCATGAATGGCCCACAGAATCATGGTAGAGCTTCGAGCGTTGAGAGTGCGATGACTAACTTCTGTCATGACAGGAAGGGCGACTTCGTTATGTTTGACGTTGTCACTTGCTCTCTTAAATTCTTGACTAACTTTGAAGATGTGTAGAAGTTGTGGACATTTGTCGATGAATTTCTCAATCCTGCCTTCGTCAAAGAAGCCAGACTTTCCTCCATTTCTGAAGATTCAGAGGCGTAATATCCTTCGACTACACGTTGTTAGCACAAAGACCTCAATATACAACTAAACGACAGGAGGAATGATGTTGAATTCTCAACGACTTCTTCGTAATCTAGTGTAGAGCTGGCAAGTCGGTCGTTCGGGTCGGGTTCGGGTCAGGCTTGCTCGGGTCGGGTCAATTTGGGTAAAATTTATGGTCGGGTATTGGTCGGGTCGGGTTCGGTCATAATGAATTTTAGATTGGTCGGGTTTTGGGTTAAGTCGGGTCATGCCCATCCGGGTTCGGGTCAGAGCTGGCAGAGGAACCACGGCACCATCTTCTGAAGAAACATCATGCCGTTCACAAGCATAAAATTCAGTGAGGTCATTCCACGGACACCCAGCTTCCAAGTCTTTTTCATTAGAATTGTCGAAGCTTAAGACATTTTGTAGGTTATTACGGCCAACGGATGAGGCTTTTCCATATAGAACTCTTGTTCTCTCATGAAGCAAATTCTGCTGCTGAATAATCTGCCATGTCCCTTTTGACAAGTCATAGTCAACAGTAGCATCAGGCATCTGAGAAAGAAAGAAAGTCAGAACAAGCGGGAGCACAACGGATACGATTCATATCGAATAACCTAAAAAACAATAGTAACACGCATTCTTGAAGTCGGCGGGCACAACAAGCCAGCACACAAGTCAAGTGCAATGATAGATCAACCGTAAGCTATAGTTCATATATATATCGGACTAAATACTCGGTGCCCCCAGTGGTAATTGTGAAATCCATCAAATGAACAAGCCATCTCGTTGAGTATATATGCACAATTAAAGGGTTTAATTTATCAGTACCATTTAGCTCATAACATACTAGTTTTATTCAAACAAGATTATAGGCTACCCCTTATCCCAAAATAATAAAAATAGGCCATTAATCGGGAAAGCAATAATATCTCACCACAGGTGATGAAATTGTAAAGCGTACTGCTGACGAATAAAAATCATAATTTGCTCCAGAAGAAATAGCTGAAACATTTTTCGGGGGAGGAAGAAAAGATGGGTTGAGCTCCTTCAAGGGAACAGCATCCTGCAGTACATGTTATGAACGTAAGTACACAAAAGAGTCCAGAACATTGCAACATTTAGTAGAAGAATGAGCAGTAAGAGAGGAAAAAGAAAAGCTTTTCCATTTACAACACAAATGAAGAATGGAGCCACTTTTAAGTGGTTTGATGAGAAGTGAGTAGCAAAGAAAATAGAAGTTCACAAACCTTTTGATCAGATAATGGCAAGCTGATAGCACAAAGTCGAAACTTCCCATCATCCCTCACAACTAGTACCAAGTGTGTGTCATTAAAATCAACATCCTCGATGATCAAAGCAGGATCGTCAATAAATATGTTCTGCACCATCACAAATGACATGAGATTTGAAACAGAAGTAACTGGAGGTGCACAAAATATTGAAGCGCTTGTGAGGAGAATATTTGAATGAAAACAAAGTAAATGAAGCCTATGGTTAAACATTCCCAGCCAGCAGCCGAAACTTTACAAATCAGTTCAAATATATGAAAGAAAAGTTGTGTGGCAAGAGAGAAAACAAAGAAAACATCACAATACCTCCCAGCCCCTTTGATGAAGGGCGTCTTCAAGAGGTGACCTAAGCAAATAATGATTATCAACTGGATTGCCATCTTTGGAAGCATCTGTAAACAGGTATAAGTATCCTCGATGATGCTCGAGTATGCAATGAACAAACGGCTCACACTCCCATACCAATGTCATTTCAGACAAAGGATTGGCCGAATCTATCAAATACACCTAATAGATTACAACACACTACGATTCAGAATAAATTGTAGAAAAGGAACAACTTCCAAAACATGGCCTTGTAAGTTCTCTAAATTGTTACCTTGGAATTAGAGGTTGAGAAAACATAAACGGCCACATAGCGAAAATCTTTAGTATGCCTGATATTCAAATAAACATGTTCCTCGTGCTCTTGGCGAAGCAAAACATCATCTTCACTTGACCCGAGCATACTACAGTACAACCTAACAAAACGAACAGAGTGTAAACATCATCCAAAACTCTGCAAAACACAAGCTTGTGAAATTCAACTGCAATGACAGAATGATAGGTTCACAAACTTGCAAGGCCTCTTGTAGTGATCAGTAACAACATAGAGCAATGCCTGTCCGGTCTTCGCCCACGCCACATTCGAAACCCACTCAGCTTGTGGTTTATTGCACAAAGAACCCAGATTCAGATCCCTCACAGATAACTTGAAAAAATCATTGTCCTTGTCATACATAGTATAAGCTATGTATCTATGATCAGGTGACACTTCAAATACTTCCTCATAAGAGTAACCTAAGAAATGAAATTGAGAAGACCAATTCTTATCAGAAGTCAAGTGAAATCAAAATTAGGTCAGGAATCGGGATTGAATGCCAATTCTACCTCCGAATCTCTTAGCCTCCTTGTTGTAATCCACGAGTACCTGCTCAATTTTCCTCCCGGAGGTAAAATCGAATCCGGAAAAAGGAGACTTGTTCGAAATGAATTCCTCGTTTAGACTGGCCAATCTTCGACATAGCACCTGAAACTGCTTTCCTTCTTCAATCCGCCGGTAGTACAACCTACACACACCCTGACAAATCGACGAAATACAGCCGCATCAGATACCAATTAGGCTCCAAAAAAATACTCCATTAGAGATATAGAGAGGGAGAGAGACCAAGGGCCCCATCGGAGGGGAGGAGTGGAGAGATCGAAGGCCATGCGAGAAGCCATTTCAGACTGCAATTTGGTCTGGAGGCGATCGGTATCAACCATTACGGCTTCGGTGTACTTCTCTTCCTGCTCCATCTGAACGTCCATGTGTCGCATCGCAACCTTGTCAGTAAGCTTAGACATCCAGCTGTAGGAATCCTGCCACTCCTGGCCGTGGTGGCTGAGCTTCTCCGGCTTCTTTGGTGGCTTGGGAGGCGTTGGAGGCGGCGGAGGCTTGGGATTCTTGGAGGCCCGGTAGTAAGCGGGGCGGACGAGAAAGGCGAACTCGGGGAGGCGGCGCCGGGTGGCCGCGGAGCAAAGGAGGTGGCGCATTTTGGATGGCGGCGAAAAGGGGGTTTTGCCAGGGTTTAAACACCTATAGGCGCAGCTTAGTGAAATTGGGTGCGACCGGTACCAAAGGGAAGGCGGTGGTCGTATCCCCTTCTTCTAAGTCTAGGACGAAGAAGGACAGTGAGATTCCTATTCCGGATCCCAAACCTTCTTCTAAGCCAACTCCAACTCCAACTCCAGATCCCAAACCTTCTAAGCCTACTCCGGAGCAGGGGAAGGGGAAGGGGAAGGGAAAGGAGCAGGAGATTCCTCCGGAGGATGAGGAAAGCAGCGAAGAGGAAAGCGGTGAAGAGGAAGGCGGCGATGAGGAAAGCGGCGAAGAGGAAGACCAGATAGCAGTGGAACAGAAGCAGCATCAGCAACAAGTAGACACAGACGAAGCGGAAGCGGAAGCGGAGGAAGTCAAGGTCGTTGTCAGAAGGTCTGGCAACAATTTCAAACGGACTTGGACGGATGAAGAAGAGATATTTTTGCTGGAATTGGTTGAAAACGGGGGATCACCTGCCGATGCCGATTTCATTCCAAAGCTTGAGAAGTCGTTTCAGAAGAAATATTCTCGTAAGAAGGTGACCGACAAACTTCGACGTCTGAAAGACAGGTATAAGAAAAACAGGAATAAGGAGATGAGGAATGTCCCTTTGTCTCTGTCTCCTCACCAGACAGTGCTTTTTAATCTGTCGAATAATGCTTGGGGGGCCGAGGAAACCTCCCAGCCACATCCACAGCCACAGCCACAGACAAAGGCTCCATCCCTTTTCAAGGCCATGGTTGAAACGGGTGTTGATGCCCGAGTTATGAGTTGGGGATTAGAAGGCATGACCGACCACAGACGGGCCCACCTAGAGGGTGGGTGGAAGAAGTTTTGCCGACGGGAATGCAACCACGTCATGAAGCAGTCCAAGTTCATTTATAAGGTTATGGCTTCAATTATTCCATTAACCAGGGAAGACGAGGTATCCTTAACTTGTTCGATCATCTGTTTTTTGCCTTTTTCTTTTTACTCTCTCCATCTATCATCTATATACATAAATACATTTAGTGTATCACTATCCATGTATTACTTACTTCTAACAACAGGTCTGTAAGTTGTTTCTTATCTTGATATGTTTTGATGCAGGATGCTTCGGAGGGCTAAATGGGGTCGGGCCTTTGATTCTTCGACATTCATCTATCATATCTTCTATCTATCTATCATGAATTTTGTTTTGGGATTTTTTGGAACATCCAGCTGCCGGATGGATACTTTGTTTGGTTTTGTTTTGTTGTCCGCTGGATTTGGATTTGGCGTTTTGGTGGATTTGTTTAGTCTTGTTTTTTTTGATGGAATGACTGACATTGCAGGCTTGGATTTGCTTTGCAAAGCAATTCAACCGTACCGTTTGATATATTTTGTTTGTTTAGCTTTGAATGAATGAATGAATGAATGATTCACTAGTCCCTACTACTGTCTACTGGTGGAATGCATTGCTTTCAGTGCTCCTAAAATAATGTTCGGAATCCGATCAGTGAAGGTACGTACGGTAGTGCAAGGTTACCCCCAGGTGATCGCTCTCGATCTCTCTCTTGCATATTGATTTACATTCCATTCCATTACTTAGTTGTTGGTTGATTAATTGCAATTTGTTTACTGATATATGGTTTGGTTTGTCTGCCAGGCGGGGGCGTTCTTCTAGCCAGGATTGTTGCTTCTCGATCAAAGCGAGAAGAAGGTTTTGATTCTCTATATAATCCAGTCGTCCACTGCTCGCACAACACAAATGGCATGGAGATCTTAGCTAGAGTGATATAAGCCTGCACTAGACGTGACTCTTGAAATGGCCAAGTTCATGGTGGTAGCACTGCAGCCAGCTTGAAGATTACTTGCTCATCGATCGAGGCTTTTATATATACTGTTTTGAGCCCTACCTTAACTTTTCATTCAATATATTCTGCTGAGATATATATCCTCCGATATATATTTGTTATGTTGTACCTGTACGTACGTACAATTCAGTAATTAGCTTGCTTAGAACCTCAAGACTCAATTACAATTTGTTAATTTGACGAATTGAAGTAAACAAATTTGTTTGGCAATTCAATTCGTATGTATTTATGTTATAGTCTGTACAACGTGCCTCTTGTACTCCCCTCTCCCTACTCTCCCTACAACCTTAGTTTATTTTAATATTTATTTAATCTTAATTTTTTTTAACTATTATATTTATATTTTTAACGTCTCTTTTTATATGTTTATAAAATTTTATTTTGAAAAATTATATTTTAAAGTTTTTAAAAATAAAAAAGGCAATAGTTTACAAAATATAATTATTAAAAATTTTAAAACATGATTTTTTAAAACAAAATTTTATAAATATATAAAAATGAATGTTAAAAATATAAATATATATTTTTATTTTATTTTTTAAATTAAATAAATGTTAAATTAATTTTGTGTTGTAGGGAAGGGAGTAGGGGGTGGTGTAGAAAATCCTCACTGGTGTCTGGTGGGTGCTCAATCGAGATCACCTACAACACATCGTGTATCACTCGGTGTGTCACAAAATTAGTTTCTATAAAAATTATTGTTAAAAAAAATTTCAAAAATTATAACAATATTGTATTTGATAATTCATACATATTTGTAAAAAAAAATATTTTGAAAAATCATAAAAATATTTTTCTAAAAAATACATATGAGTGAAAGTCACAAAATAACAACATTTTAGCAAAATAAAATTTTTTCTAATGATTTTTCAAAAACCAAATTTACAAATCTGTATGAATTATCAAATCCAATAGTGTTATAATTTTTGAAATTTTTTTTAACAATAATTTTCATGTAAACTAACTTTGTGATACACCGAGTGATATATATTGTGTTATAGGAGATCTTGACCGGTGCGTGCTGGGTTTCAAGTACATGTTGGTTATTCAATTCGTTACGTACGTGTTCGGCTAATGGTGTAACATTCTTTTTAGAGAAAATTTGTGCCTTCGGCACAAATTTTCGCCCTAATTTGAGGTTTGTAAAAATTAATGGAATGTCCACTTTTCTAATTTCGGATGGTTAATTAACGATATTGCCCTTCCTTCTTATTTTATCGTTTCACCCGGAATCCCTAATTTGTGAATCTCCTCCTCGTTCCTCCATCAATGGCGATGTCGCTTCCCTCCACCGGCGCCACCACTGCCACCTCCTCCCTCACCACCATCACCACCTCCACCGGTGCCGGCGCCACCACTGCCACCTCCTCCCAGCCACAGCAGTGGCCCCAATCGCAGGCGCTTGAAGCCTTCCGACTCCGAATCGCTACATGTACTTCGTCCGTTTGCAAGACATCGAGGAATAGTCCGTCGAAGTTTGAACGAAGAAGAAGCCCCTTCCCAAGCCGCCATTAACGAGCAGATCAAGTGAGTTTCTCTCTGATTAGTAAGTTCTGTCGATTTGATAAGCTTTGATGGTGTTCTGAGTTTGCTTTCGATTTGATAACCCTAAGTCCTAATTCTTTGAGATCCTAGCTAACTCATTCTTTCTGGTGATCGGACACATATTTCATCTGCCTTTGAATTAATAAGCCTTGATTATATGTGAATCTGATAGTATTTTGTAAGACTTTTTTTTTTCCTAACAAAAATTGAATCTGAGAGTATCTTGGTAACAAGTGATTTGCATAATTTGATTGCTATACTTGAATTTATTGGTAATGAGTAGTCGATACTAATGGCTAGGTTGGTTAAACAACAAGCATTAGTGCCTGAAATAGTGCTGACAAGTTACACCATTCCTTTTTTTCTCTTTCTTTGTCTTTGCATCATATGTGCTTGAATCTGTAGTCTATTGGAACATGATCTGCCTGCGTTTGCTTTCAATTATACCATAGTAACAATTATACCATAGTTTAGGTTACTGATTTTATGGTTACAATTTCTGGATGACAGGGAGTGCAACCATTTCTTGATGGTGTTCTGAGTTAAATGCAGGATTTATGAGGGGATCATAAGGAAGGGGGATTTTATACACAATGTGAACACTGGCAAGAAATTGAAAGTGAGTTATTTTATTTGTTGGATTTAAAATAATTTTTTACCTATATGTCTTGGCAATGGCATTCATGTAGTTCTAATAATGCTGAATAATTTCTTGTATAATAATACTGAGAAAAAGTATTCTAAACATAGTTTACTTTGTAACTCTGCATGAAAAGAATGATTCTAGCCTAATATATGCTGACATGGTCTTTTTAGATTTGAGTTTTCTTCTTCTTTTTACTGATTTGAGTCTTTTATGCAGTTGCTTTGCATAGTAAGGATATCCTATTTATAGACTGATCATTTCCTAACCTAGATGTCGAGATTCAAAGCTGTTATGGTTGCTGTTTTGGTTACTGCTGACATTTTCTGTTATGGTTGTTGTTATGTACCATCTCCTGATTTTTCATGTTTCTTTTCTATGTTTAAGGAAGTCATTAAGGTGTAAGCTTGATGTTGCACATTGCGTGTATGGGAATTATGCGAACATGTTGTTGTTTTAGTGTGCTAATTTAACTATTAAAGATATAGAACTTCCATGAACTCAGAAATTTTGTGCAGTAAAATTTCTTACTAGCACTCTTATGCTCATATGCTTGGCTTACCTTCTGATGCCAGTAAAATCCAAGCTCAGAAGTATACATCCTTCTGTTGCAAATGAAAGAATCAAATAATTCTTAAGTGTTTAAATGACAATTCAAGTTTGCAGAATAAATGACAATTCAAAGGGTGGATTATGGGCTGTTTTGGAGCTTTATTGGGACTCGGGAGTTATTTTTGTGTTGTTGTTGGGATTAGGTGTGGGTTAAAAGATGATGCATTTAGAGAGCTCGCTAAAACTTAAGGTACAACCAGAGCAAAGAAGGGGCTGCTGACGCCGATGAGTCTCCTGAGTCTGCTTATTTGATGCTGACATCTAATAATTAGAATATTTGATGCTGACATCTTCGTGTGTTGAACTGTCTTGGCTGCTATGCTGACATCTAATAATTTGTATAGCTTCTATGCTTCCATTCTCTTGCTTTTGAATATATAGAAACCATGTCATCAAGCTTAATTTGAAACTAGAGATGCTTGCCTAGAATGCATGCGATCTCGGTAGAAGTGATATCAAGCATCAAGTAACTGCGAGGAGAGGCAAAATGTACCTTCATTGTTGAATAATCACAGTTCCCGGCAGATGGAAACAACAAGAAGTGTTTCTCTGAAGAACTCTTATTTTCCTTATGGTAATATCAATGGTATTCAGGAGGTACAAGATGTTTCTAAATCATTGAAAATGAAGTTCAAAAGTTGTTACCATCAAGGGGAAGAAAATGCAGTTAAAAAACAGAAGATTAGAGTTAAAGGAAAAGATGGTAGAAGAAATCAGCTCATTTCTCTACTCCAAGCCCCTTCACCTGAAAAGGTAGACGCTGTTGCTTCTTCACGAGCAATGCCGGTAGAAAAATGCATGCATCCTTTCAGAAACCGGTTAACTGCTTGTTCTGAAAATTTAGTGGGAAGGGATGTTAGTATTACATCCTCGGTTGCTAGTTGTAGTATTTCTGCAGAAAATACTTGGGTTCCTCAAAATTTCCAGGCAGGTCTTTTTGAAGAAAATGGTGATTATAACAGTGATGCTGAATCTTTTTGTCCTGACCGATCAGAGGAAGGGAACTTTCTCCTTCCTGCAGATCAGAAATTGACAGAAGAGGTTCATAGAATAGAATTGCATGCCTACCGTAGTATAGTAGGAGCATTATATGCATCAGGTCCTTTAAGTTGGGAGCAGGAAACTTTGTTGACTGACCTCCGTGATTCACTCCATATATCAAATGATGAACATTTGATGGAACTGAGGAGTTTGGTATCTAGTAGTACCTGCATTCCTAATAGTTGACTGATAGCCATGGTCTCTTTAATTGTAACCAGCATTTTGATGTATATCGTGTAGCTTTTATATCTTCTTATCATAAGAGTCATAACGGGTTATCCTCTGAATTGTGTACACCACTATCAAGAAGTGAATGTTTCCAAGTTTATCTCGTTCCTTTCTCTCTTTCCTGTCTCCTCTCTCTCTCTCTCTCTCTCTCTCTCTCTCTCTCTCTCTCTCTCTCTCTCTCTCTCTATATATATATATATATATATATATATATATATATATATATATATATATATATATATCTTTCTCTGTTGTTAGAATTCGTAGCATATGAATATTTGTAAATTCCATGCTGCTTGTTGAATGTTTGCAGTATTTGCAAAATAGCTCTTAAGTCTCTTACTTGCAAGGCATTGGTATCATGTCATACATGCTGACTTGACTATATGAACAGCTCATCTGTGTGAGACATACAATATCATTCATGTTACCTGGCATTGGTCAGACTTTGTTTGGATACTCTTTGTTGTCTCAAACAACATTTCATGAATGACATGAGCAATTCCAAATTCCACTTAAGGACATTATTGATCCTTCCTCTATATTTCCAGGGCCACAATCGGAGGCTCTTACATGCTGCTTTCAAATTCTTGAGATGATATCGGGCTCTTCTCCAGGGTCCTTGGTGTAAACTGTGAGGCAGGTTTGCCATCGATTTTTCTGCATCTTTGATTGTTGCTTATGAGCTGTTGCCATCATTACTGGGCACCACTTCTGCATTCGTCTACTTGGGGCCTCCTGGAAGCCTTGAGTGTACAATTGCAAAGAATGTCATGCCAGAATTTGGGGACTTCTACAGGATGTCCTCAGCTGTATGACTTCCCAAGAAAGGTTTTATGTTGTTCCTTTTCCTTTAAGACTCCATATTCATTGCATAATATCTGTTCATGACCAAAATTCATGATAGAGTTGATGCTAGTAAAGCAACTCCCGCCTAGAGTCTCAGCTGTCCTTAACAATTTTCATATTGATCATCTGTCTTTTTTTTTCCCTCGTTTAGAAAGGAAAATCTGTTGGAAGATTAAGGAGGTAAGTGTTGAGTTACTTGCATCATTACGCTGGTTATCATTCTATGTGATCAATGTTACTTGAAGGGTTGAAGCTATACATATTCTGCAATGATCTTAGTGACATTTGGCATTGAAAAAAATCTTACTCAATGCAAGTAAACATGTTCAATTGATGCAAGGGTTGAAGCTACTCAATGCAAAGATCTTAGTATGTGATTTTGGAAGTAAGTGCCACAATGATATAAGAAAAAAGGAAATAAATTCTCAGTAACACAATTCATATTAGTAAATACATTCACTGATATTGATTACAAAGAAAAATATTTCTGCATTTGGAAAAGAGATTCTTATCTATTCTTTTGAACTCGATTAGTGCTTACAGTGAACTTTTATTGCTATTAGACTAATTGAGTTATTCATTTAAGTGAATCTTATGGATTCTATGGCATGCTTACTTCAGTAGTTTGATTTATACTACGTATGGATCTGTCGTCATATGGATTCCATGTGGTTTGGACATGTCTTCATATGGATATGTCATTAAAATTTAGTACACGCGCCTCTTCATATTAGTATGAATGATTGGATCATCTTAACAGGTTAACAGATGCCTGAATACCGTTAAATTAATAGCTCTGTTGCTCGATAGGCTACGTTGATTTTATTTGCAAGTCTTCAAATCTCGTCTTTGGATTCCCTAGTAAAGAGTCAGACATGCTAATGTGCAAACACTTGAAACATGTAAGCAAAGTTTTTGTGGTTGATGATGTAATATGAAAGTGTTGCATTGCTGAAATCAGGAGTTGAACTGTATTATTTTTTGATTTTATGATGATCAAAGTATGCATTTATGGGGTTAAATTCTACAATATCCATATGGTGCTTTTGCATTATGCGATGGCCTTAAGATCTAAGCAGGTTTCAGAGATACCAAGGGGCTGAGGTTGAACCCTTGCATCATGCTTAATTTGTGGCTGCTTTCGGGTGGTTGGTATCAGACTCAACATACATTTTTATACCTTTGGCTTGATTACATGAATTACATTCATTGCAAAAAAAAATTCATGTGAATATCCATTTATTCGTGTTCTGTCATAGTTCTCCATTTATTCGTGTTCTGTCATAGTTAGCCTCGTCTCCAAAATTAGACAGTCAAGCCGAGCGCCTTCCTCTGCCCATTGTTGCTGTTTGGAGTGGTGATGGCAAGAAAACCCAGAAGAACAAATTGGAGAGGATAGAAGGGACAGGAGATAAGAGGGGAATTAGGATTTAGGAGTTAGGAGTAAACGGAGGAACTGCACATTTAGTGTATTAGATATGGTCTGTATTGATTGCTTATAAGAATTAATGTATATGGTATTATTTGTAAGGGTAGGTGTGATTAGTATTCATGCTAAATTGCGGGAGTTGAGACTCTGATGGTACAACCATGTACAAAGGAGAGATCCACGTGTGTCAGTACATAAATGTGACAACTTGACTATCAAAAGTGGTCGGGCGTCCAAAGAAGAATTGGGATGAGGTGATTAGACAAGCCTAAGGCCTGACAGTTAATTTTATCTAGAAATCGCTGGAATTTATAATTCTAGCAACACCAGGAGCAATTAAACAATTATTTGATGCTGACATCTAATAATTATAATATTTGATGCTGACATCTAATAATAGATTGAGCATTCTATCTGGCTAAAGTCCCTGCAGCTCCAATTCTAGGGTTTAGAAATGTTCTCTTTATTTTGTTATAAGAGGAGACTTGTTTCGTATTTTGTCTGGAGCATCTCATGTTTGTTTCAGACTCTGTTGTGTATAAATGCACTCTATTGGGGATTGTTTCAGGCTCCTCTTTTTTGGTGCCATGCTTATGGTAATTTCAGCCATGCTAATGACAAATGATTCCATCGGCTGGAAGCTGACACAATCAAAGTTATTTGTTGTTTTCAACTGCAGTGCTGAGAATGATCATATCCTGAGGAAACTAAAGCCAAGAGACATGGTCCTTGGCTGTACTTGGTTCTCTTGCTACAAGTCAATGTGAATATGTTGGATAGCGTGATTTTTGTCGTCTTAGTTCGCAGGTGAGGGCTCGTCAATCTTCTCTTCTTAAAATGTAGGTGTCTTTTGGATTAGTCCCTTCTTTTTCACTCCTTAATTCTTAATATAAACTTTCTGACATTCTGGGTTTCATATTGGTAGATGCAAGATTCTATGCTTTCTATAATAGTTTGTTTGATTGATACTTGAGAACTTTTATCATTAAGATATACATTCTCTAACCCTTTTGCATTTTGTGTTAGATTGAAGATGAAGAGAGAGAGCTTGAAGCTGCCATTCAGGTACGCAAAAGAGATGTGACCAGGGAGCCTCATTTTCATCCTGATGTATCTCTTGATGCTGTTGATGTCCAAATGCAGGAGCTGAATTTCAGGTTTGGTGAGTCTACTATGAAACTCTTTAACACTTAATAGTGCTTAATTTGGTTCCTAAAAATGGATACAGTTCATTCAATATTGATATTTTATATGTTTGCTAGCTGAGAAGGCCATCAAAAGAACTTAGATGCTATGGAAAGTCATGGCAGACAATTCAATAAGTATGTACCAAGTCTGACCTCATACTATGATGAAGATTGTTTAATTTTTGTTAAATTCCAATACCATATATAGTGCCCTTCTTCGATGAAGCTAGATGATCATGCTTTTAAATTTGGGTTTTGCCAAGTGTGAGAAGGTCTCTAAAATTATTCATCAAGAGTGACATGTTGATTCTATTCATAGTTGGACTAGCTGGCTAGCTTCATATCTGCAATGCTTATGAGATGTTGTTCATAGAAAGGATTTTGGTTTGATGAACTGATTCAATAGGGTTGTAAAAGGACGAATGGCATATGTTTGCAAGTTCAACAACTTAGGAGCTATATACAAGTAATTAAACCATGAGGGGTAACAAGATTACATTCAGTTTTCGATCAATCGAAATCTTTCTCAATCTTTATTTATTTATCGATAAATTTTGGCATCCTTTGTCTTACTTGGAAATATTTGATTTTGAAGAAGGCTGTTAATTAACATAATCTCCAGATCATTTTCAAATGTGGCTCTTGTAGATTATTTATAAGCCAATGGACTTTACTGCCATCAAGAAGCCGGATGGTTTTGCCTATAAACTTGCACAGGAATTAAGTACATTATGGCCAAAAACTGGCTGCAGCTTCTGCCCAATGTTATTGGAGTGGTAAAATCATTCCCCATATGCCTTTCTTAACACATTGATTGATCTTGCTGAGTTTCAAAACAACGCCTTTGTGATGTTTCTACCCGGTATGTAAGTATTATCTATGTAGAACCTCATATAAGTCCTAAGATTGTCGGCCTCTGTAAGTTTAAGGGGCTTGTTGTAGATACCGTCAAGCAAGGTTGGTCTAGTGTGACTGTAGCCAGTAAAAGTGTAAGGGTTGGTTGGTCTACATGGTGGTTATGTGTAGTCCTCCCTTTGTATGTTAGCCCTTATAAACATGATAATGAGAAATGCTCTAGTTGTGTCTACATGTGCATTGTTTGGCACTTTGTGTTGAACCAAAGCTCAGGGCCGTCCAATGTATTTTGGGGGCCCTGTTCAATACTACTTCCGTATTAAAATATTTAATTTTTATATGGTTTTTTAATTAAGATAAAAACTATATAAAATATAAAAATATACGAAATTAATTATTATAAATAATATTTTAAAAGCCAATATTTTATTGAGTTTTTTTTAAACCCTATGAAAAATTCAAATAAGTCATGTTATTCTGCATTTGAATCTTGTACATTTCATCGAACACCTTAGTTATGCTTCAAATGTTAAAATTATACCAGAATTTAATAACAATTTGTAAACTACGTAAATCAAGATAATCCTAAACAAAAGCAATAATTTAAAAAAAATGAATTTAACCAACTAATCAATAGTAGGCTCAACAATTTGGAGACTGGAAATCAGAACAACAAAAAACTTGATATTATAGACTTTGAAACAAAGAATTCGAATCAGATAAAGAGCAAAATATAAGCAAATAGGAAATAAACAAGTATAAAAGGAATTAAATTAACCTTATAAACAATGTCGAGGTCTTCAATGGTACCGATATATTCAAGCAGAAATCAAGAGAGGTAATGGCCAGCTTAGATCTGCCTTCTGGAGGGCTTACTGTCGATGGATGGAGATAGGATGAAAGCCTTGCTTAGATCTATGGCCCTAAGTTCAAGTACGAGTGTGGTGCAGCTGTGGTGTTTAGCCCAAGGGACATGAATAAGGGGTTGTTCAGTCCATAAACTGTTCAGAAATTAGCCGAAGCACATAGGATTTCCCTTGGTGTTGGCATCCTTAGCCGCATTCGAATCATGAATGGCCCAAAGAATCATGGTAGAGCTTCGAGCGTTGAGAGTGCGATGACTAACTTCTGTCATGACAGGAAGGGCGACTTCGTTATGTTTGACGTTGTCACTTGCTCTCTTAACTTCTTGACTAACTTTGAAGATGTGTAGAAGTTGTGGACATTTGTCGATGAATTTCTCAATCCTGCCTTCGTCAAAGAAGCCAGACTTTCCTCCATTTCTGAAGATTCAGAGGCGTAATATCCTTCGACTACACGTTGTTAGCACAAAGACCTCAATATACAACTAAACGACAGGAGGAATGATGTTGAATTCTCAACGACTTCTTCATAATCTAGTGTAGAGCTGGCAAGTCGGTCGTTCGGGTCGGGTTCGGGTCAGGCTTGCTCGGGTCGGGTCAATTTGGGTAAAATTTATGGTCGGGTCGGGTTCGGTCATAATGAATTTTAGATTGGTCGGGTTTTGGGTTAAGTCGGGTCATGCCCATCCGGGTTCGGGTCAAAGCGGGTCGGTCTCGTTCGGGTTTCGGGTCAAGAGGCGGGTCGGTCTCATTTAATTTGAGTTTCGAATCAAAGTGGGTATAGCGGTATAGTTGGTTTGAGTTTTCGGTCGAATCATATTCGACCCGTTTGGAATTTGGATAATTAGGTTGATTTTGACTCGGTTGAATACTTAAATATGTAATTTACTTAAAATAAATGGTTTTAACTCGGTTGAATACTTAAATATGTAATTTACTTAAAATAAATGATTTTGACTCGGTTGAATACTTGAATATGTAATTTTGACTCGGTTGAATACGCTCATTGTTATTGACTCATCGGTTGTCGACCGATTTTCAAAAAAGTCATAATCGAAAATTCGATATTCGGCAACATCGTCATTTTTTAAACATTTAAACCAATTGATCGGTGCTATAATTAAATCAAATTAATTGTACATTTAGGTTTTAACCTTATTTTAATTAGCAACTTGCAAATGGACTTATTTGTGGTTTGACTATCATTGGCCCATATCATTTTCAATGCCCATTTTATTTTTAGCTTTTGGCCAATTAGTTTTTTTTTTTCATTATTATTATTAGCTTTTGGCCCATTTAGGTATTGCAGATTGTTGTTGGTTCCGAGAAGGATATTTTGTTGGGTTGTTAGTAGTTGTTGGAAGAATATGTTGTTGGGTTGCACGCTATATCATCTGCAACGATTAATAAACTTTTAGCATTTCTGACTCGTAATATGTATCGATGTTTTGATTTGATGTATGACGGTTGACTTACTTGACTCATTGACTTATCTGCTTATCTATTGATTTTACTTGTGTTCTTATTCATATGATTACAATTAACAAAAATAATTGGTGTTTTATATGTTAAAGTATAATCATAAACTTGTGTTAAAAAAAAAATTAACATTCAAGTATTAAAATGTTGATGTTAAATAACAATTTCAATTCGGGTCGGGTTCAGAGTCGGGTCGGGTTTATCTGTGTTCGGGTCTGTTTCGGGTCGGGTTCGGACTATGAATGACTCCAGATTTTCGGGTTCCGGTCGGGTTCGGGTTCGGGTGAATCGGGCCGGGTTTTCGGATCGGGTCAGATTTTACCGGCTCTAATCTAGTGGTTGATTAATGATGCTTGTAGTATCCCCTTTTTTTTTACATCTTTTCGTGTTAGAGTTGTTTGACATTGAACTTGTGGAGATCGGTCTCTCAGCTCAAAATGTTGAGATATGAGATGAGACTATATCTGCACAAACACATGACTCATTTCTCAGTCGTGATTTGGTAGGATGATCTCCTAATATCCCTGTACAGAAGAAGTTGAGCCTTAAGATTTTTCATTTCTTCATTGATTTATCATTCACTAATCACTACCTCTTCGGATAAAGAGTCTCGTGTGACATGTCTGCAATTCAACTTTTTTGTGTTGTATAGCATCACTTCTCAAAACAAACAATGTAATGAAGAGACATTCAAAGCTTGTCCTCTAGTTGCACTAATGGCTTTGTACACAAAAAACCTAGGCTAAAAAGAAATGCATTCAAGGCCAAACCTTTTACTACTAACCAGTGAACAAAATTTTCCGGACGCTTCCATAGGTTGTATTCACTATGTGCATATTGCATTGGCGATGATAACATTACATTAGTATACAACGCCGGATAGTTGGCTCTAAATCTTTTATGATGAATATGTTGCAAGCAAAGAGAATCGGTAAGCTGGAATACAAGGTCTCCTGGCATGAAGTAAGACACGCAAGTGTTTAGTAATGTGATTTCAGAAAATTCAAAGGGCGCCCATGGATGTTTTGTGATCCGCTGAACTTGAAAAGTTAAGCGCTAAGATTCCATCATCGTCAACAGAAAGGCGGACTCCATTGAGAACTCTTTACACTGCAAGTACCTGTTTTCTTCCACAATGTCAGTTGTCAAATTAAGGAGTACGGGGCGCTTTGGGTCGTATATAGTCTGATCACGCACACGTGCAACCCATTTTGCAGCTTCCCAAACTCCAAACCTGTCAGTAGATGTCAAAAAAATAATCAACAAACAAGACTACATTAAATGCTTCCCCCTTTTCATATGCTAGTTGATACAACTTTCTAGTTTTTACTATGCAAAAAATAAAACAGGCTATATGCATATAAATGAACGATGTATTCACGTAAACAAGTATAGGAAAATTTTCTCTACGTCGAGACGTAAAATTGATTTGCGACAAGGAATCAATTAGAACCAATCATAAGCAAGAGATGTGAATTATGAAGCATTCAAAACTTCTCAAGATATGATTTAGATATCAGTTGGCTAAGTGCCTATTTAAGTCGAACTAAACAGAAAATGAACAAACAAAGCAATGGGAGCAAAAGAGCTACCTCGTATTGAAGGATGAGGTTACAAGAACAGCAGGATAAAGAACATCATTCGGAATGCTATCATATGGAGAATATTTCCGAATAGCTTGAAAATCTTCGTTATCAGCTGGGTACCCAAATTCATCATAGTCAGCGGGTGTGAGTGGTAAAATGGGATGAAGAAGAGTGTTGGTTGGATCCAGAAATGGAACCTGGACCAGAAAGATGAAATTAGCCAGACCATTGAAGCACGACTAACTACTTAATTCAATGATATGTGACGGTATAGTATACATTTTAAATGTAAGAGGGTTGGTGATTATCACCTTCAAAACTGCAGCGCGAAACAAGTGTGGGCATAAATTTATTGCGGAAGCAACCAATAGACCTCCTGCACTATATCCCCAGCCAGCAAGCTTATCTTCGTGCACAATTCTCTTGTCAACAAGAAATTTAGCACAATGGATGAAATCTTGAACAGAGTTGCATTTCTTGTTACGTTTCCCATCATGGTGCCACTTTTTTCCCATGCCGCCTCCACCTCTAAAACAATCAAACCTTCAGTGATGACAACCAGGATACACAAGAATATATTGCAATAGTGTTTCCACCTCTAAAACAATCAAACCTACAGTGATGATAGATTATGTAAAGTATAAGCATTATAAAATACATTAATCCTAATTTGTATAATTAAATTACCAAACAATTCAAAACTCAAATTATGAAATTTAGGAATTAAATAAATAGTTTTAAAAGAATACTAAAAAGAGAATTCATAGACATACCTAATTTGTGAAGACAATAGATTAAATAACTACGGTGAGGGATTTTGTAGTCTTGAGGAGTGATCAACCGGGAGAAATTCTTCTTTTTAATCTTAGTGTAAGTGGTGAAATGTTGCAGTAATTAAACTAAGGGCTAAAGGAGTTTCAATATTAGTGCGAGTTATATGGGCTTGATTATGAGCCAACAAATAAAGCCGTCAAAAATAATATTCACCCAGCAATTTTATTTTTTTTAAAAGCTTACTCTATCATCCGCCTCTGTATTGCAACCAGAAGTACATACATTATATTGGAGGCGAAATTTCAAAGTAACTCTCATGTGCGATTAATCAAGCTAAATTCAAGGATTAACTGAATAAGAAATAGAAATAATGTGCATTCAACTTACCTAACATCTGCATATGCAATAACCCAACCACGATCAAGAAGGCTCTTTAGCTCACTTCGCCATCTTTTGTCCAATATTTCACCATAAGCTCCATGGCCATGAAGTATTGCAGGGTTTTGGTTTTCTTTTCTTGATCTGTGAGAGTAGACAAGAGTCAGAGGAACCACGGCACCATCTTCTGAAGAAACATCATGCCGTTCACAAGCATAAAATTCAGTGAGGTCATTCCACGGACACCCAGCTTCCAAGTCTTTTTCATTAGAATTGTCGAAGCTTAAGACATTTTGTAGGTTATTACGGCCAACGGATGAGGCTTTTCCATATAGAACTCTTGTTCTCTCATGAAGCAAATTCTGCTGCTGAATAATCTGCCATGTCCCTTTTGACAAGTCATAGTCAACAGTAGCATCAGGCATCTGAGAAAGAAAGAAAGTCAGAACAAGCGGGAGCACAACGGATACGATTCATATCGAATAACCTAAAAAACAATAGTAACACGCATTCTTGAAGTCGGCGGGCACAACAAGCCAGCACACAAGTCAAGTGCAATGATAGATCAACCGTAAGCTATAGTTCATATATATATCGGACTAAATACTCGGTGCCCCCAGTGGTAATTGTGAAATCCATCAAATGAACAAGCCATCTCGTTGAGTATATATGCACAATTAAAGGGTTTAATTTATCAGTACCATTTAGCTCATAACATACTAGTTTTATTCAAACAAGATTATAGGCTACCCCTTATCCCAAAATAATAAAAATAGGCCATTAATCGGGAAAGCAATAATATCTCACCACAGGTGATGAAATTGTAAAGCGTACTGCTGACGAATAAAAATCATAATTTGCTCCAGAAGAAATAGCTGAAACATTTTTCGGGAGAGGAAGAAAAGATGGGTTGAGCTCCTTCAAGGGAACAGCATCCTGCAGTACATGTTATGAACGTAAGTACACAAAAGAGTCCAGAACATTGCAACATTTAGTAGAAGAATGAGCAGTAAGAGAGGAAAAAGAAAAGCTTTTCCATTTACAACACAAATGAAGAATGGAGCCACTTTTAAGTGGTTTGATGAGAAGTGAGTAGCAAAGAAAATAGAAGTTCACAAACCTTTTGATCAGATAATGGCAAGCTGATAGCACAAAGTCGAAACTTCCCATCATCCCTCACAACTAGTACCAAGTGTGTGTCATTAAAATCAACATCCTCGATGATCAAAGCAGGATCGTCAATAAATATGTTCTGCACCATCACAAATGACATGAGATTTGAAACAGAAGTAACTGGAGGTGCACAAAATATTGAAGCGCTTGTGAGGAGAATATTTGAATGAAAACAAAGTAAATGAAGCCTATGGTTAAACATTCCCAGCCAGCAGCCGAAACTTTACAAATCAGTTCAAATATATGAAAGAAAAGTTGTGTGGCAAGAGAGAAAACAAAGAAAACATCACAATACCTCCCAGCCCCTTTGATGAAGGGCGTCTTCAAGAGGTGACCTAAGCAAATAATGATTATCAACTGGATTGCCATCTTTGGAAGCATCTGTAAACAGGTATAAGTATCCTCGATGATGCTCGAGTATGCAATGAACAAACGGCTCACACTCCCATACCAATGTCATTTCAGACAAAGGATTGGCCGAATCTATCAAATACACCTAATAGATTACAACAAACTACGATTCAGAATAAATTGTAGAAAAGGAACAGCTTCCAAAACATGGCCTTGTAAGTTCTCTAAATTGTTACCTTGGAATTAGAGGTTGAGAAAACATAAACGGCCACATAGCGAAAATCTTTAGTATGCCTGATATTCAAATAAACATGTTCCTCGTGCTCTTGGCGAAGCAAAACATCATCTTCACTTGACCCGAGCATACTACAGTACAACCTAACAAAACGAACAGAGTGTAAACATCATCCACAACTCTGCAAAACACAAGCTTGTGAAATTCAACTGCAATGACAGAATGATAGGTTCACAAACTTGCAAGGCCTCTTGTAGTGATCAGTAACAACATAGAGCAATGCCTGTCCGGTCTTCGCCCACGCCACATTCGAAACCCACTCAGCTTGTGGTTTATTGCACAAAGAACCCAGATTCAGATCCCTCACAGATAACTTGAAAAAATCATTGTCCTTGTCATACATTGTATAAGCTATGTATCTATGATCAGGTGACACTTCAGATACTTCCTCATAAGAGTAACCTAAGAAATGAAATTGAGAAGACCAATTCTTATCAGAAGTCAAGTGAAATCAAAATTTGGTCAGGAATCGGGATTGAATGCCAATTCTACCTCCGAATCTCTCAGCCTCCTTGTTGTAATCCACGAGTACCTGCTCAATTTTCCTCCCGGAGGTAAAATCGAATCCGGAAAAAGGAGACTTGTTCGAAATGAATTCCTCGTTTAGACTGGCCAATCTTCGACATAGCACCTGAAACTGCTTTCCTTCTTCAATCCGCCGGTAGTACAACCTACACACACCTTGACAAATCGACGAAATACAGCCGCATCAGATACCGATTAGGCTCCAAAAAAATACTCCATTAGAGATAGAGAGAGGGAGAGAGACCAGGGGCCCCATCGGAGGGGAGGAGTGGAGAGATCGAAGGCCATGCGAGAAGCCATTTCAGACTGCAATTTGGTCTGGAGGCGATCGGTATCAACCATTACGGCTTCGGTGTACTTCTCTTCCTGCTCCATGTGAACGTCCATGTGTCGCATCGCAACCTTGTCGGTAAGCTTAGACATCCAGCTGTAGGAATCCTGCCACTCCTGGCCGTGGTGGCTGAGCTTCTCCGGCTTCTTTGGTGGCTTGGGAGGCGTTGGAGGCGGCGGAGGCTTGGGATTCTTGGAGGCCCGGTAGTAAGCGGGGCGGACGAGAAAGGCGAACTCGGGGAGGCGGCGCCGGGTGGCCGCGGAGCAAAGGAGGTGGCGCATTTTGGATGGCGGCGAAAAGGGGGTTTTGCCAGGGTTTAAACACCTATAGGCACAGCTTAGTGAAATTGGGTGCGAGCAGTGGCGGATCCAGGAATTTTTATAGAGGGGGGCTGAATTTTTTTTTTCCCGAGAAATGGCGGTTTCAATTGAAGCCTAAAAACTGTCTTTAAAATCATAAGGGATGCCAATTCAAAACCTACCTATTGAAAAATTATCTATATAAATTTGACCAAAAACTCTCAAAGTACCCTTCAACTGCATACTTCAAAAAGAAAATTGACTTTAGATTGGATATTCAAAACAAAACCTTGTTTTGCTTCATTGCGCTGGCATTTCTAGCAACCGAAAATGCGATGCCTAAGTAATCGACTTCTCCATATTATATATTCGGCCATAAAGACAAATTGGTATATTTAAATACCCTTACGAGACAAATTGATATATTTAAAAACGAGATGGACAAATTAGTATATAAAAAGTGATTCGGGAGACAAACAACTCCTTTCCCTCTTCAAGTTCGGGTTCACCTATTATAATCGGGTTTTCATTTTTTTTACAACCGGTTTTGTGGCCAAATTATTTAAACCCATAAAAAAAATAAAACTAAACCCTCCTAAACCATTCTCCCACCTCCCATCCCCTATCAGCTGCCATTAAAATTCCAGCAGAGCTAGGAGTCTCAACCATCAAAGACAATCTCTTCCCATCGGTTGACCCAATTACCCTCATAATTGAGTTGAAATCTATTGTTAATTTTTTGGGTTGATGCTTGTTTTCATTGATTTTAGTCTTTGTCAAAACCCCCTTTTTGCTTCTTTCGCTTCTTCAATTTTGTGATTTAGGGTTTTGCGTTGTTCTACTTCATGAAATTTTAAATTGGTATGTCACATACCAAACCCTAAATATATTTTTACAATGCCTAATCAAAATTTCATAAAATTGATTTCCCCCAAACCCTAATTTCACAAAATTTATTTTTCACAAATCATAAACCCTAATTGAACTTTCCCCAAATTGATTCTCAAATCCACAAATACTAATCTAAATTGATACTAATCTCAATCAATTTAACTTAAAAACAATAAAATTAAAAGGAAGAGGAAGAAAACTAACCAATATAGATCGAAGGAGGGAAGGAGAACAATGAACACTGTACGTCGAGGGGCAGTGCGGGAGACACTGTGCGGGACTGCAGAGGGGCTGCCTGCGGTGGTGCGCGGTGCGAGGGTTGGCCGGAGGTGGAGCTGGCGGCGGCGGGTGGCTCGGGGAATCCGGACTCGGGCGTAGGGTGGCGCAACGGGCCAAAACCGAACCGGCCCGAACCGATTCAAACGGGTCGGGCCAAAACCGACGGCCCGATTTTTTGGGAGGGGTGGCCCGAAAACCGAATATTCGGTTACGGTTTTCTCGGTTTTTGGCCCGAAAAAACCGAAAAGCCCGAATCGCCCTGCAGTGTATATTTGCCTGAAAAAAATCAGCCCTACAATTAAATCTAAATCTATTATCTCTCTGACTCTCTCACCACAAAACAAAAACCCTAAATTTCTCCTGAGTCTCACAACAATCAAAAAGAAAAAAATTGCTTTACAAATTTGAAATTACAACACAATAGAACAATTAATCAAGGGATATACCGGATATACGAAAGATTGGAAAAAAAAAAATTTGGGGCTTTGGGTTCACTCACACCTTTAAGAACTACCACGACCTACACAGCTATAGGAGTACAGGCGACAGCGGCCAGCAGGCTGGGACGGGAGTTGGCGGGAGCGACCAGCGGCAGCGAGTGCCAGTCTTCGACGGACGGGAGGCGGCGGCTCTGGGTCGGCTGTCCTAGGGCTGGGACGCGTGAAAGAATCAAAGAAAGGGAGGGTGAGAGGGTCGGATCTGGGAGACTGGGAGCGTGAAAAACTGAAAATGGGTTTCAACTTTCAAAGAATCAAGCAGCCGCCACCCACCAGCAACTTAGGTTTTTTTTTATTTAAAAAAGTTCGGTTATTCGGGCCCAAAACCGAAAATTTCGGTTCGGTTACGGTTTTCAGCCCGAAACCGAAATTTCATTTTTAAAGGACCGAAGCCCGAACCGTTACTATCGGGCCGGCCCGAAACCGCATTTTTCGGTTCGGCTTTCGGGCCGGGCCTGATTCTGAGCAACCCTGCTCGGGCGGCATCTCTACGCCTCTATCTGTCTGTCTGTGTAACAAAAATAATAAAGCGCTTTTGATGTTTGGTGGAAAAAAAAAAAGTGTTGTGTGATAAGACTCGAACCCGTGCTCACACACACGGGAATTAAAACTCTCCCGCCTCTTCCTACGTCCTCACCGCTGAGCCATGTTGTCCATTTTAATACTCGGCTACTTCACTTTTATATACTAGGTACAGGGCACGCGCATTCGCGCGCGAGAGGTCGGTTGTGTGGTCGATTTGGTTTTAAACTTTTCAATGTAATTTTGTTTATAGATCGGTAAAATTAGAATAAATTCTTTTGGTGGTCCCTAACTTTTAATGGCTAATCATTATAAGTCCCTAACTTTTTTAAGTGTTAATTTTAGTCCCTAACCTTTTACAATATTGCTATTATTTGGTCCTCTCATCCAACTAAATGCCAACCTTTTATTAAATGTACATTTTCTAATTGCCTTTTCTAAATGAAAAACTATTTTAGTTATTTAATTTAGCCTCTTTATTAACTATTTTTATTTTTTATTTTAATACAAACCCTTGTATTAGAGTATAATTTATGATATTTTAAGATTTTCTACATATATATTCAAAATTTTATTTGTAAATTATAACTTCACACAATAAATTTTATTTGTAACTTATCAACCATATCGTATTAAGTACCCCTACCGAATCAACTGAAGCTGATAACTTTATTTTAAAAAAATCAAATAGGTAAAGCATAATTTTATTACGGAGTACAAAAAATAGGAGTATATCTCCTCCAGCTCCTTGATTTCACTCCAGTAAACACCCCCATCACGGTCGTTTGTCAGTGGGTCCAATCTGCCAATCTTCTCGGGCTGGTGTTGGCACCTTGGAAAGGCATGGTTAGAACAGTGACCATCACCTGAAACTGAATAAATGTGGATTACAACATTAAGTGAGGCGTCTTCAACTACAATCACCACTGATCTTACAACCCCTTTCCCCCATTTATTTGTCATAGACCTCAACTGAGCTACAAGCCTTTTTCCTTGATTAGAAAATAAACAAAAATTAATTTGTGTTTTCAAATATTGGTTGGTAATTTAAATTGGCAACCTAGCATAGAGGAATTAATAGAACTTAAGCACCAAAGAAAATGTATCCTATAGCAGGCCTAATCTAGCTAATAGCAACTCTATATAAAATTTGAATAAACAAATTAGGATCTAAACACTATTGAAAAGGAAAGAAAACAACAACAAAAAAGAATCACAAGAACCTCAGGACTTAAACTAAGTTTAAGTTATCAAAATTCCCTAATTTACGATTCTAACCTACTCAATCTTCAAGGAGAGGCGCTAAAAGGTTGAGCATTACTCATATTTTCAAGTAAATGCAAAAATCGGAAAACAAGCTTATCTATGAGGTGATCTCATTCCCCTTGTAGACGAAGATGGAGGACGCCCCCTAACCGGAGATGCAAGTCTTCTTCTTAAAGATGGATTACCTCCGCGATAAGGAGATTCCCTACAACAAACAAGAGAATATGCACGACAATGAGGAGAAGAACCAAGATACTCATCTATAGATGAAATGGAGTTCCTGTTAAGATATCATATTCCAAAATTTAAGACACGGTAGGATTGAGCTAGATATACGGATGAATAACAAACTGATATTAAAACTAAGTTGGACCCATTACAACTCAAATAGCATTGACTAATTTGACATGAAAATCATATCACTGAAAAGTCTGACCAAAAGAAACATCAAATGCTCAAAGATGAAGCACCATATCTATTTGGAACTTCAATGTACATAAATCCAAGCAATTTAAGAGGAAGGAACTATTTCAGCTATAGAAACAAAGGGTCGTGGTTAATCCGCTTATTTCGTTAAAAAAAAAAGTCAATGAATACATAAATGATTGATTGGCGGACATTGTAGCGCAAATCCAACAAGAAGCAGGAAATTAGGGCAAATTAGAATGAAAATCAAACCTGTTAAAGACGTGGAAACGAAGGGATAAGTAAACAAATTGATCGATTCTCCACCAAAAACTGATCAAAACAATCAACTTGTACCTGCAGAAGATAGGGGAGGAGAAAAAAAGAGTGTAGATCTGCCACTTGGAGGGTAGCAGTGTGTAATTTAAAAAATCAAGCACCATATCTATTTGGAACTTCAATGTACATAAATCCAAGCAGTTTAAGAGAAAGAAGATCTTTTATGTATATAGAAAGCGAGTTATCTGATCCTTTATGTCAGTGAAGAAAAATATACCGATTCCAATTTCCACCTATTGAAACCAGTCAATTGGATCTTAAATGATGGTACTTTACTACCTGATTGAACTAAAAGACGTGAATATAAAGATCCTAATTTCCATTTTCAAAACCCTAATTTAAAATCTCATGGAGTAAATCCTAAATTCTGAGGCCCTAATCCTTAGCCCTCAATCAAAAATCACCAATTCTCAGTTTGAAGGCCATAATCCTCAAAGGGTTGATAAGGACCCAATCCGAAGTCACCGTGATTGTAACTGCTGGGGAAATTCATACAAAAGGTTGATACGGAACATTACTAAACACCAAAAATGAAGATTCTCTTATCGTAGGAGCTTAAATGAGGAATGAGCATCACATAATATTTAGTTGCAGTGAATCAACTCATTGAACTGTAAGTGAGTTCATCTTTTACATTGTTACGGATGAGTAGATCTAACACGAGGAACCCAAAAGATGATAAAGGGAATAGAATCACATTAGAGACAACAAAGAATGAATATTTTAATATTTTAAAACCTGCAATTATACGTCTATGTATATAAAATATTATATATTATAATCTCATCTAGCAAATGATCATCAATGAAGGAAATTTCTGATTTTCTTCTTATCTTTCCACTTTTCTTTTGGAGGCCATTATACGTCTGAGGGTGGAAATGGAAGGTGGATGGGAGGCTAGGGATTACTTTGTTTGTCATACAAATATATAAGCATTTGTAAGGGACAAAACAATTACCAAAAGATCTCCAGTGTCCGGATTGTTTGCAGGGGTGGCAGAAGGAGAAGCACCATCAATGTCAGAAGCTTCTATATTTTCTGACGCCCAGGGATGGGGTTCTTCACATGAAGATTTATTGTCTTCATCAGGTACAAATTCTTATGGATGGTATGTCAGCATAAGTCTCTTTGGAAGCTCCTGGTTGACAGGAGAAAATTTTACAGAGTAAAAAATCATGAACTCAAAAGAAGATTAGATTTGACAATGATATACTTGTTTCTTTCAACAACTGCATATACCAACTGCTGGCTTGGAACAATGACAATGCTTGGAGCCTCCCTAACATATTCTTCCATCGTTGCAAGGAAAGATTGTGGAGGCTGAAAAAAACAGAACGATTCACAATTCTATCAGCTTAGACAATAGAGTAATTCTGCCGAAGAGTCAGATTATAACAAAAACAATAACAATATCTACCAAGATTATAACAAAGTCCCTAAAATTTACCTCCCTCAGAACAGGGAACTGGAAGTTCCTGGAAAGCTCTAATCCCTTGCAAATTTCATAAAAATCAGAGAGACTCCTAGCCTGCAGTTGAGGCAAGACACACTTAGTCAAGAAATAGAACTCAGTGTGCAAATTCTGAATCAAGGGTAGATTGCCTATCAAGGATAAAATTATATTAATCCAATTCACATAGAGAATGTATTTTGATAAAATTATATTAATTTCACCTGTTGGCCAACTCGTTTGTAAATCTCCAAAGCTTTTATCGTATCATGTCGTGGCATTTCAAAGAACTGCAAAGGAGAAGCATCATACATATCATTTACAACATTCATGGAAAATGATTTCAGAAGATGAAGCAAAATGACCTTTACGTTATCAACCAAATTTATTATCCCATCGTTTACAGCACAATAGACTTTAAAACTTTCCTTCAATACCTGCAGTATAGAGTCCAGAATCAATATTTATACTTTAAAAAAATCAGCAATTTTAACAGATCATGAAATTTGTCCTCCATAGAATACATGTAAAATTTCCCAACTACAACTCTGACCATCATTAGCACAGTGTCCACACTTTGTATTTACAAGTGGAACAGTGAATAATGTTAGATAAAAGTATGCAATTTATCTTTCTCCCAGTCTTTTAAATAATCTTAAATGCTTATCCAGGGCTAGATGTGCATCATAAAACAAATGCAGAGTGCACTGTTAGATTAGTTTGTAATTCACATGAGATCATCAGGTCACATGGTATGACTTAAACATGACCCAGTCCTAAAATTCACCAGCCCGAACGTAAGAGATTACCATTTTTGGTGACAGTTGTGTCAGTCAGTTTAAGAGCCAGAGAACTTGCGAAAGCAAAAAAAATACTCATAGGAAAATCACCATAATAATCAATAGAAATCAGCACAATCAACAATGAATCATACTATGATTATTTCGAAAGAAATATTTTGAGGATAAATGACATTATAAAAACACACTAACAGGTCCCTGAATTTGAGCCAAAATGTAATTAGCTAATGCATCTATCATTCATTTCCCTTTTATAAATTCAACAAATTGGTTAAGAGCTATCCCATGGTTGGATTGTAATGAAGCCCCGGGTTAATATTTATACAGAATTTAGAGCAAGAAGAAGCTTATGATCCACTCTTTTCTTGGCATTACAATAAGTGTTTGTGGTAACGCATGGCAACTTTTGACAAAACCGAATAAAAAAAATAAGGCCAACTTATGATCATCTAAAATTATAATGAATGAACACAATTAGGGCAGGAAAGGCATAGCCTGCTGATGTTGGTTGATCTAGAGGGTTCGGTTGCCATCAATTTGTGCATATCGCAACCCAAATTAAAATGATATATAACTTTAACATTCAAATCCATATTTACCTTTCCATTTAGAGAATCAAATGAGAAGTAGTATTAGCATTTTTTCGGTTAGAGCTGCTAACAATTATCACTTGTTGACACACTTTGTAACTTTAACTACTACCCATTTTTCCCCTTAATTTTTTGAATTGGCATGTTGTTGATCAATGACTAATGAGGGGTTAGTTTAGGATCCATCACATGCAAGATGAATAAGGACAGGCCTTACCTATGGAGAGAGGATAAACTTCAGCTTTTTTCAAGAAAAGGTGAACATGTAACGGCCCAAATAATTTCTAAATCCTCTTTTCCCACACTTACTCCTCACCTGAGTCTAGTAAGGAAAAGAAGGTAGAAAAGTATTCAGGTTACGTTTAGAGGGAGGGCTTACCCCTCTTCCCGATCTTAGCAATCCAAGTACGAGTTGTATATTGATTATGTTAAGTTATAACCTTGTTAAGTCTTGAGAATTAAGCGATGCGATTCAAGAAAAATGGGATTTCAAACCCTCAAAACATTCAAATAATCCAAACGTGATCTTGTGCTTTCGCACGGGAACCTGTCCTATTTCAACTAGTCAAAACTCATAAAGGAACAATACAAGTTTAACACAAAGTAAATACAAAACATTTCTAAATGACAACCTTAACCAAAATATTTGTAAATCCCAGTTGCAATAGCCGCGAAGTCTTCTTAACACTCTCGTCCCATGAGAAAACCCCGTCATAGAGGCAATCAGCAAGCAAAAGGGAGCGGGTACCTAACACTATCCACGAAGTCCGGCCCGGTAACCGCGCTGAGGCCATATAACATGCCTATACCTAAATAAAGGATGATCTAATGCAGTACAAGATTTAAATCACACAAGCATGCTTATCGGGATATAAGTATAAGTGCGGAAAACAATAAAGGCGCCCAAAGAGTGCCAAGTGGCATATCCCCTGATCTGTGCCCACTCCGAGGCATGTATGTCCGTACCTCGCTCCACAGCAGCCCAGGTAGGATGCTCGGTCGGTGCCGCAACCTATCTGTCCGTACCTCGCTCCGAAGCAGCCCAGGTAGGACGCTCGGTCACCGCCGTGGCCAGATCATATATATAAGACTCGACTGGGACCGAAACGATATGAAACACGAATGCCCCAATGACCCTAGCAACGGCTCTAAAGACTCAGATAACGGCCGCTCTCTTTTCAAACGCATAAAGAATAGGGATGCTCATTCATAAGTGCAAATCCTAAGCATGATACTACATGGCATGCTTTTATGCATATGCAAGACCTACACACTATATGACACATCAGGCAGGAGGTCCAGGTTGCTGAGTAAGTCCCGTATGATACTTACCTGAAGTCTTCACATCCAATTAACCAGCAAACAAGCCACTAGATACTCTTCCATCGGCCAACAAGCCACTCAGAGAATCATCCAATCACACTAGCAAGTAATAACCAAGGAACAACTCATCAATACATATTTAATCACACACCATCGGCCTTCCAAACCAACGTACAAAGGACTACATGACATTTTGGTTAAGTAATCTAGCATTCTCATCATGACCATCATTCTCAATTCATCTCAACTTATCTCAGAACATATCACAACATCTCGTCATGTCTCATTTTCAGATCGTAGTATCTTATCTCATCATATTTTAATTCACATATCACCCAATGACTCATATAACATCTAATCATGCTTCTATTCACATATATTCATCTCTTATTCACATACTTCGTATAACTTCGCATGTAAATTAAAATTCACTGGTCATTCAATCAAGTCAAACCCAAGGGAAACCAAAATTCTTAAATATGTCAAGAAATAATTAGGGAGTAAGTCAACATTTCTAAAATCCATTATGAATTCAATTATCACTAAATCACTCAATGAAAGCTTGAAGTCAACACAAACAAGATTAAACATAACAAGTTATCAGGACATGCTCCATAAGACTTTTCTAATTCAATTCATTCATAGTTGTAACCCATTAATAGGATCGAATTCTCAAGTCCGAGTTAAAATTTCCTATCTCAATCAAGTAACTTATTAGCCCCTTATCTACTAGTTTAGTTTATCAATATAATAAGTCTAAGTCAACAATCCTCAAGCTTAAATCAACATCCCAATTGTAACAACTACTCAAGTTAAATTCATAACCACGTTTGAATCTACAACCCTCTCTAATACAGTAATTAATATAGAGGTGATCTAGTCAAATTATTAAGGTTAACAGAACTAATCCACAAGGCAACCAACATCGCAACAACAACAAGACCCAATTAGCCAGTGTACAAGTAAACTTCCGAAGCCAATATTTCAAATCCAATTCAATCGGTCAACTCCGCTCAACAGCCATCTAAAACAAGTTTAGTCCAGTCAAAACCAAAACTAATTAGAAGGAACATGGCTAAGAAAAGGAGCCCGGAAATTATACCCCCAATCCCGGCAAGGAAGTGCTCGAGGCTTCGAGGGACGATCTGGAGTCCGGTCCGGGCGTTGGGTTCGTCGGCGCCAAGCTACTTGGGATGGCTGTGGGTTCGATCGCAGCAGGAGGAGGGCGGAGGAAGATGCAGGTGCTGAGACGGTCTCAACGATTCGGACTCGTCAGTGGTAGTGCCAGAGGCGAGGTCAGAGAGGACAGCGCCCAGGTCGGCGGCGTGGATCCGAGCTCCTGGCTAGGGGCGCTGCTCCAGCTTGAGGATGGCGTCGACTCTATTAGGCTTCAGCGGCCTCGTCGCTTCCTAGCGATAAGGAAGGTGACCGAGAGAGAGAGAATGAGGTGTCGGGTAGAGCAGAAGGCGATGGGAATAGCGGGGTGAGAGGCTGAACGGAGGCGGCCGTGGAGGGATTGTGAGCGAGAGAGTGAGAGGTCCGAGTAGAAAGAATGGGAGAGAGAGGAGACGAGAGCCATGGGAGCTTCGACTTCTTCGGATCTGGTAGAAGGAGGCCGAGATGGAGGAGAGTAGCCATGGATCTTCAAGTTTCTCAATTTGGTTTTGTTTTGAGGGAGTAGCAGCTGAGGACGGAAGAGAGCTCGTGAGGCAGGGGGGAGATGAAGCAACAGTGAATGGGGCGGCACACATTGGGTGGGGATAAAGGGTATATATACCCGGTGAACTAGGGTTAAGTTAGCTTATGAAAATTTACAAAATAAATCCGCTATTCTTAAGTGATGGAAATATTACCACATTACTTAACAAATTTCCCCCAAATAGATTCTGGAATGCGAACCGACTGTTTTTAAATCGAGTTCAAATATAGGCTTGAATTTGCTTTGAATTGACTAAAAGAAAGAATCATTTTGACCAAGGACGGAGTCTTCCAAAATTTTCAGAATTTCAGAAATTTAATATTGAAATTTATTTTAATTCATAAAATACTATTTTAAAATTTTGGGTCTTTACAGAACAGGGCAAATCAGAACTTTTTTTTGGATATTTTATCAACATGCCAATTAATAGCTTGAAAATCCATACCACTCCGATTAAGAATTTATCAAAATTAATCAAGAAATTTTTTGGATACAGCCAAAAACCCTACCACTCTGATTAAATTTTTTTGGCAATTCACAGCTGCAAGGATCAAAAAAACATTTCTACAAGGATCAAAAAACATTTTTTTGAACAGGACAGTTATGGATAAGAATCACCTCTACAAGTTCTTTGGCCATATCTTCATACTCTGAGTTTCCAGGCTCATCAACCAAGAGCATCTTAACCTGATCAACAAGGAAAAAATAAATAAAGTATGATAAAACAAATTGAAGTGGATCTAAATCGAGCATGAAATATAACTTGAATAACAGTGAAAAGTTACAATTATTCTCTCTTAAAGGTACACATACTTGCAAGCATTCATTGGGAAATTGGAGACAAAATGACTGATTAGAACAGCAGCCCATTATAATATAGGAAACCATATTGATCAAGTCCATATAGCATAACTAAACAATTCAAAGATACAAATAAGCATTACAAATTATAAGATGATAGGTCATATACTCGTGTCATATGAACAACCGCTGTCTATGCCTCCATCCCTCCTCCACTTCTCCTTCTCCCTAACAAAGCACTTCAGAGTAACTCTACCCTAAAACAGAAGATTATATGCAAGTTTCCTATGGACCTGATCACCATCCGTGAATTGCACACTGGAACAGATTCCTTCCCTCCCCATGCTCACAATACAGAGTACAAACAAGAACAATATATGGAAAAGCATCATAATTTTCTAGTATATCATTCGCAGGACCATAACTAACATCACTTTATCTTATAGTTTCAGTGTATGGGTAGTGAATTTATCCATAATGCAATTTCATAGGATACTGACACTATCCCCAACAGCTATTTTTCATCAGAAATTTGTTGATCATACCTATCCAAGGGAAGAATAAAATCCAAACTATTCGCACATTAGTGTTTCTCGAGGATCAGTCGTATGAATCGACAAACAATCAAATTCCCTCTTCCCTTGCCGATGTCATACAACAACTCAATCCAAGGCAGTGATGAAAACATGAAATCTTCGCAGTTCATCAAGGAAACTGAAAACCTAGAAAAAACCGACAGGATCATCGAAAAACAACAAAAAGTTGATCACCGTAATTGTAGATTCCACGAAACTATCGCATACGGAAACCCTAAAAATCACAATTTCACACACGCTCAAAATCATCCACAATTCCAGATTCTCCAGCGAGAAGAAAAGAAAACGACTCTAAGACATCCAGAAGGAACCCTAGTTTGCCAGAAACAAAACCACAATTGAAGCAGCGGAAAGAAAAATCGGGGAAGAAAAAAGAGTGCCTGTTGGAGCTGCTCTTTGTAAGTGGCGAGGTTGGAAGCAAGCTCATCTATGCTAAGCTCTTCGCCGACTTGCATTGTTGATTATGGATTCCTTCCTACTGCTACTTCTTCCGATTGTTGCTCTGCGAAACTAAGGTTGATTGCTGATGGGGTATTGGAGGTGTTCGATTGGTGGATTGAGAGAGGGAGGGAAAGAGAAGGATATACCTGTGTTACAACCAAATTCGGAGCCTTCGTAGAAGAACAACAGATGAAGAAGAAAAAAGAGAAGATAGACAGAGGGAGACGTGGAACCCTTCAAATCAAGGATTGGCCGAAGGTGGTGGAAAAAAAGAGCGGCGAAGAGAGATGCAGAGAGAGCACAGACGGGGATACCTCCATGGATTCACTACCTGCTCGTCGTCATCGTTCGCCCTCGACTTCCGGACAGCTCTCCGTCTCCGTCAGCGTTTCTTTAGATTGTCAGGGAAAGACGAAAAGCAAAAGCAAAAGCAGGCTTAATGAAAAGACGGAAAAGGACACAGAAACAAAAAAAAAACAATATTTTTAAATGCAAACTATGAAGGGTAAAGGAGTAAAGTAGAGGGAAAGTGATCAAGCCCGTACGTAATTTGATAGAAAAGCAATCCGGCGGCTCAGAATCCACCAAAACCGGCTGCCTTGGGCTGTTAAAATTGGGCCATTTTGGGCCGTGGATAACTCCTAAGATGGATGGTGGATATAGCAAGTTGGCTACTTCTCCCGCCACATTTATAGTAATGGAGATTACAAAACCAACAAATATATAAAAATATATATACCTTTCTCTCGGATTGAGGGGGGGCTTCAGCCACCCCAAGCCCCCCCCGTGGATCCGCCTCTGGGTGCGAGGTTTTATATGGGCCCGTTTTATTTCATTCATGTCTGATGTCTCTCCCAGTACCACGACCACACTCCTACACGTGAATAGAAAAGAATAATAAAAATCTGCGCATAACATCAAGCAAAATTCCCAAATTTCAATGAAGTAATTCGAACAAGCATATACATATACATGGAGACAAACGAACCCACGAACCTCTGAAGAATCTGGTCGTACAAGGGACGAAGAGGATGTCACAGAATAATTAGAAATTAGAGAGAGGACAATGAGTAGACGACGGCTGAGGCTGAAATCAATAACACAAAATCGAATCCAAAGCAGGGAGAACAGCGGTAAGAACAGGCAACTGAAGCGGCAAAGGCGGATGAAAAAACGAAAAAGCAAAGGAACAAATGTTGTAATCAACCACATAAGAGATGAGACAAACCTACAGACAATTATCAGCTGCATAAATCAAAACCGGAGAACAGTCGATGAATTGGAGGCGGAGAAGAGGGAGGCGACGGACGGCCGATAACCACACCACCATGTTCTCTCTCTTTGAACCCTAGAAATTCTGAAATCTCAATCTCTCGACTCGGGGGTTTCGTTTTGTTTCCGTTCGGCCTGCACTTGCATTTTTCAAATCGACTCCAGGGTTTCAACTTCCAGACAGCTCTCTCCGGCGCCGATCTATCCCTTGGCGATTTTGGAGCTTGGCTGCTTGGCAAAAGCAAAAGCCTAAGACGGAAAAGGGCTCGTAAATAAAAAAATAAATAATTTCAAAAGGCCTAAAGCATCCGCATTCGTCGAACCCATTAGGGTTTCTTAACTCCACTTTTTATCTTTCTCTCTCCTTAAACAACCCATTATACATTTTCACTCACATCCCTTAAACCCATGAGAGTTTCTTAACTCCCCTTAAACAACTCATTATACTCCACTTTTTATCTTTCTTTTAGATGTGGTCCCCAATTCTTTTAGGTGTGGTCCCCAATTTCTATCTTTTGACAAGCATTTAAGAGTTCTTTGGCAAAGAACCCATCAAATCGTTCTCTATCACATTTTCTACAATCTCAATTAAAAAACTATTAAATTTCTTATATTTGGGTTAAGGAACCCCCATTGTGGGTGCTCTAAATATCCACTTCACCACGCCGGGCTTCCTTCCTATCGTTGTTGTGTCCGCTTGTTTGCTTAGGGTTTGGAGTTTTCCGGATTTGTTTTGGGTGCTATTTTTGTTGTATTATGTGTTTGTATTTCTTTCAGATCTTCATAGTCTCATCCTTCAGGATGCTCTCGGGTTGGCTAACCACCACCCGGATTTTTTCCTTATCAAAAAAAAAAATGGCCCTTGGAAATATTGAACAATATTTTTCTTTTATTATTATTATATATATAATTTATGCATAGATTATATTTAATGTTATTTTCTCAGGAAATTCACAGAAAACCACCATTTAAATAAGAGTAGTTTCACTTAACCACCACTTAAATTCAAAATTACAAAAAAAAAATCACTCTTTAAATGATATTTGTTTACAGCTCACCACCTCTTCTTCTATTTTCATTAATTTATCATTCAATAGATTATATTTTAATATTTTTAAACTCAATTTTGACTATTAAAACTTGATTATATAAAAAAAATACAAAGAAAGTTCTCTATTAAAAAAAGTTAATATTTTAAAAACTTAAAATATGTGTGTGGTCCATTTTATTTGTCATAGATAACTTTTTTCTTTAAATTTCCCTAAATTAAAAAAAAAAAAGGTTATCGATTAATCGTATAATTTAAATACAATTATAGACCTTTTTGAATATTTAAAAAAGTTTAATTAATAAACAAAAAAATTAAAATATAAATAAATAATAATTTTAAGGTTATTTTGAACTTAATAAATAGAAATTATGATTCTTAGTCATATTATAAATAAAACAGTAATTCATATAATGCTTTACAAATTTATAAATATTTTCAAATTTGTGTATATATACACAGAGTGATTAATAGGGTCGAATAAAGTTTTATATATATACCAATGCAGAAAACATATTTATTAATAAAATATAAACAAGACTAAAAATAGTTTTTGAAAATATCAATGAATCTTCTCTTTGTTTAAAATTATTTAATGTAAAATTGTTCTGTGATAATTTATAAACTTACTTTTGCATGGATTAAATAACTTTATTGGACCCCTATTAATCACTTCATATAAATTTTAAATATAATATTTTTATAAAATTCATTATGAAACTGAAACAATAAGATTTTAATTGATAAAATAACATTAAATATAATCTATGCATCAATTATATATATTTAAAATAATAAAAGTTGAGAACAATAGTCCTCACTATTTCCAAATTTTTTTTATCAATTTATTTTCATTTAAGTAATAAATAAAATAATATTAGGATTAATTTTGAGGATTACATTAAATAAAATTACACTTTGGGGGTTAAGTGTCTTAATTTTAAAAGTTTAAGGACTGAGTTTAATTGAGTTAATGTTTAGGCGGCTAAATGTCCTAGTCATAAAAGTTAAAGGGCCATTAGGGTATTTAGGCCATTTCAAAGTAAACTCTTGGGGGTAAAATAGTAAAGATAATAGCAAATGATCTTGGGCATACAAAATTTTGTAAACATGCAATCCAACGGTCCAGATGCCACTAGAGATTTAGTAAAAGCAAGCAAGTAAATAGAGTTATTTTAGACCGACTCTAACCAACGTTTGTGGTTAAGACTTACCCCCACGTTTATAGTAACTAGTTAGCCCGGGTATTGTGAGTTGTATGCGGTATTATGAGTTGTATGCATACTTGTCTCATCTTAATAGTTAACACACAAATTCCAAGTATGCTCGGATTACCTTTGCCTTTTCCTATGAGAAATCAATGAAGTAACCTTTCCCAACACTCACCAATTCCTCTCCACTTCACTCTGCACTTGATCCCTTCCAATCACACTCGGTTTGAGCTAGTTACAAGCCACCTCGATGACATCCTCCTTGTGGGTGAGCACCATGGCTTGGACAGACACATGATGTTGTAGTTGTAGACCCATTTGGTTTCTCCAATACCAATGATGCCTTTTATTTGGTCCACATCTATCAATCCCTCGTCTGGCTGAAGGGGTAGTGATCACGCATGTGGTCCCCTGACCTAGAGATTTCCTTGGGCGATCAGCTTGAAGTAGCTAAGCTCTCTTCTGATCCCAAACGTTAGTATAATAATCACAACCAGATCCTTGTACACAGTCATAATGATGTTTATCAATCCTCTTCTCTTATCTTTCTTTCTCTTGAACACAACAATCTCTCTGGTCCAATTTCTGATACTTGAGGAACCAAAAACAACACCTCTAGGCGGCCAGGTGTTGTCTTTGAATCACAATCGTCTCTCCGGAATGATTCTAACAGCGATGGGAGATGATTTACCGAGGCTCATCTTCCTTGATTTATCCCAAAATAACTTCACTGGCGAAATCCCAGCTTCCCTTACAAGCATTACAAACCTCACCTCTTTCAATGTCTCCCACAATAGCCTCTCCGGCCAAGTCCCCTCTGAGCATTCGAAGAACTTCGGGTCATCCGCCTTCGTAGGCAACCTCTAGCTGTGTGGCTACAACAGCTCTTCGCTATGCCCGACTTCCCCTCCACCTGAAAACATCTCCCCTTCGTCGCCGTTGGAAGCAGGGCATCACCAATGAAAGCAGAAACTGAGCACCAAGGACATAATCCTCATTCTGGTAGGAGCTATCCTAGCACTATTGTTGTTACTTTGTTGTTTTTTGCTTTGTTACTATGAAAAGGGCTAGGAGGAGCCAGTTTGGGGACCGTAGTACGAGCCTGGAGAAGGAGGTTGTCGCACCGGGGGCGGTCGGTGGTGGCAATGATAGAGGGAAGCTGGTCCTATTTGATGGCCCAATTGTGTTTGCCGCTGATGATCTGTTTTGCGCAACCGCCGAAGTCATGGGCAAGAACGCATATGGCACCGTCTACAAGGCGAGCATGGAGGTTGGAACCCAAGTCGCTGTCAAGAGGCTGATGGAGAAGCTAGCTAATAGGCCCAAGGAGTTTGAGATCGAAGTTGCTGCACTAGGACAGATTCGACACCCGAACCTCTTGCCCTTGAGGGCCTACTACCTCGGCCCCAAAGGCGAAAAACTCATTGTCTTTGACTGTGTCTCCAAAGGCAGCCTCTCTTCATCCCTCCATGGTAAGTGTATGCTCATTGATTGCTCTAATTTCGATAGCCAATTTTCGACAGTGTTCTATGTTGTGAGCTGAATTTGCCATATTTTACAGTAACTTTTATATCGTTTTCTGCATACATTGCATGCATTTGGGTTAGAATAGTACATAATCTATGTAGTTTACACTTATTTGCCAAATTATGGAGTCTACACAAGTTTTTGTTATATTTCGCAGAAATCGGAGGCAGTTTGGCGCTTAAAGAAAAGTCATGAAGAAGCTAAGGATGATGCAGCTGGAGAAAAAGGCGTTTTTCACCATTCATCGTTCTGAATCAAGCTTTGATGTCTCCATGATAGTCGTAGCCCTCGAAAAGAGCTTTCCAACGCATGGTCATATGCGTCAATCCAAGGAACGAGGACTCGGGAAAGTGCGTTTCAAGAACAGAGCAGGATGCTGAGAAGACTGGTCGATATCGACCAAGCACACTCAATATCGACCAGATTTAGGTCAAAATTCTCCAAATCGACTCAGAGTTGGCCAGAATCGACAAAGCTGAAGAACAGTGGTCGATATCGACTTAACCAAGTCAATATCGAGTGCCCCATACCGAGTCAACGTCCTGGAATCGAGTCAAGAAAGCTGGAGCTGAGACATGTTAGTCAATATCGAGTAACTCAACTCGATATCGAGTACAAATCAACTCGATTTTCATCTCTGGAGTCAATACCGACCAGCTGAAGAGAAACCGAGGAAGCACAGGTCAATATCGACTTAACCAAGTCAATATAGACTGGACCCACGGCGGCGGATTCCGAGCTTAACCGACTTCTTGTTAAGTTTCTATCCTGAATCCAATGGAAATATTTTCGAGACCAAATTCTATCTACGTCTATCAAGATCTATCAAGTCCAAGGAAGACTTATCCACTTTAGATATAATCGTAGTTGATTTAATTCTTTTATTCCATGTTTTATCTTTGTGTTATAAGATAAAGTAGATATAGATATAGATAGACTTTCTTACCTTGATTAGCAAGGGTTGGAAGCCTATAAATAAAGCCTTAGGGGCTGGATTTTATTCATTCAATTTCAGAGACAAGTAGTTACACATAGAGAGAGAAGGAGAAGAGGTTGTAAGTTTGAGTTTATTAATGCAAGTTAGTTCTTTTTCATCAAAGATGTTTGCTATTGCGATGAAGAGCGAGTAGTCCACCCACTTCTGGGGTCGGGGTGAGCCCAACGGTAGCCATGTAAGGTGATGCGGTGGAGGTACAATTTTTTTATGCAATTCGTCTTCTATCCCTATGAGCATGATTCTTTTGCGAAAGTTGAAGGTGATCCTTGTTTGTGTTATTGAAGCGAAAGTGATCTTAATGCAACTTGGGTTAATTATGTGAAAAGGGTTAGTAACAATTAGGGTTTATGCGAAAGCCTCTATCTGCCTATTTGTTAATAACGAAAGTTATTTGATGGAAAGCATGATCTTTTATGCCTTTATGTGTTATTTTGCATGGTTATCGTTGTGGTGTTGATACCCTGGCTTTGGAAGTCTTTTAGTATATTGATTTATTTCGTTGGAAATCCGAGTTCTGTGTTCGGAATTTGCAATTTACAGTTTCTGTGTTGTCAATATCGAGGAGAGTTTTACTCGATACTTGTCCTTGCTGAGTTTCTGTTGCTGTTGGTCAATTTCTGTTTCTGTTGTCGACATTGCTTTAGTCGATATCGAGTAGTTGTTGTCGATATCGAGTTAATTCTGTGTCCTTACTTTTGTTTACTTTGGTTTGTTATTTATGTCTTTCTGCTTTTCTGTCTGTGAGATTTACAGCTACCTGAGATCCGCTGACACGCTTCCTCGTGAATCGATCCTAACTTCCCACTACTGCATAGGGAGGGAGTCTTGTAATCATTTGCAAGGGACGAAATCTGGTTTGCTTTGATTAATTTATATTTTATTGCAAGTCTCAATTTCCCCCTACAACATTCTAAAAAGCGCTAGGCGGGATTTTTAGAACAGTGATTTTCGATATGTTAACTCGATTCGCAAACAGGTCATGGACCCGAAACAAGCATCGATCGGCCTACGAGGATGAAGATAGCATTGGGGATAACCCGCGACATCCATCACCTCCACGTCGAAGAAAGCATCGCCCACGAGAACCTGACGGCAAGCGAGGTCTACCTGGACGAGAAAAATGAGCCGGAGATATCAGACTACGGAGTGTCAAAGCTTATGACGGACTCAGCCAACACGAACGTGATCGCCACCGCTGGCTCGACAGGCTACCGCGCACCTGAGCTGCAGAAAACCAAGAAGGCCACCACAAAATCTGACATCTACAACCTCGTAGTGATCATGCTTGAGCTCCTCACAGGGAAGCCTCCCGAGGACCAAATCGATGGCGTGGATCTGCCTCAGTGGGTTGCTTTCACCGTCAGGGATGAATGGACTAATGAGGTTTTCGACTTGGAGCCGATGAATTGTGATCAATCATGCCACTTCATGTCTTGCCATTGTTCAAATGCAAGGTCATACATATCCAGTGAAAATTTGACATTTATCCTTCTATACATGCCATGATTTGCATTCATTTGCTTATTTTGGTGCACTTTATGCATCTAGTGTCACAAGGTCCCTTATGAAGTCACACTTACAATGTTAGTAATTTGATTTGCATTCATTTGATTAGTGTTGTACTCCGTAGTGTTTAGCGACACTTGTTTTACATTAAGCCTATTAGCTCAATTGATAGAGCAATGTGTTGTGCACATCGACGTGGGTTCAAATCCCATATAGGCTACAAGTTCTTTAACTCTCATTTCTTGACATCACAGTTGAGAATTTAGTTTTAAAAGATGAGTTTCAAACATACTGATATCAAAACTCAAAAGCCTTTCCATCTATTATAAATGAGAAATTATTAAAATTAGAAAAAAATACATTACAAGGCTGGTGAGTTGCTTTTGCTTGCTTCTATATCCATTCCTACCAAAAGTTGCAGACAATGAGTGGGAAACGAGACTAAGCTAAAGGAACCCCACATAACAGAACAAGGTGATAATAATATAGAAGCAGCTGCAGATATTTCACATCTCTATGAGAAAAAAATGGAAGATTCTTTTGAAGTGGGGGAAAATGAGAAACATAAATTGTTTACAAAAGATAGTGAAAGTGGTGATAGATTTCATGCAACAAAACAAATCAGAGAAAGCTATGAAGATTTATCTTTTGATCTATCTATTGTTGCAAAGCTCTTGCCTCTTGCTACTTGTTTCTATTTCAGGACAACTTGTCTCAAATTTGCAGTGTAATGAACTGTGAATATATTTCAGGACAACTTGTCTCAAATTTGCAGTGTAATGAACCGTGAGACAAAAATGGAAGATTCTTTTAAAGTGAGGGAAAATGAGAAACATAAATTGTTTACAGAAGATAGTGAAAGTGGTGATAGATTTCATGAAACAAAACAAATCTGAGAAAGCTATGAAGATTTTTCTTTTGATCTATCTATTATTGCAAAGCTTTTGCCTCTTGCCCCTTACTTAACCAGCTAAACTCAAAATGATTCTACAAAAGAAACTGCGCAGCTTCCATTCAATACCAGCCCCAAGTTCAACCTCAGAGGAATCAGAGTTGTATCCATTGAGATCATCATCAGTTGAACCATCAGACGTGTCTACATATGTCATATGGGTTGCGGAGTGGGCAGTCCATTTAGGGTCCACATTTGCATCAGCAGCAACAACATTGTCTTTTGGCTTGTTATTAGCACCGCAGCTTTGAATTAAGTAATGAACTATCGACATGTCTTTTGGCCTGTCATCATCAGTTGAACCATCAGACGTGTCTACATATGCCATATGGGTTGCGGAGTGGGCAGTCCATTCAGGGTCCACATTTGCATCAGCAGCAACAACATTGTCTTTTGGCTTGTTATTAGCACCACATCTTTGAATTAAGTAATGAGCTTTCGACTTGTAACCTTGCTCAACAACCTAGACGTGGCCACGGGTCCGACCCGCCGGGTCAACGGGTTGACAACCCGGGGGGTACGACCCTAACCCAGACCCGGGGTTCCGACGGGTCGACGGGTTCGGGTCACCCGCCAGGTCGGCGGGTCAGAGTGGCGGGTCGGCCACGTGGCACTAGTGGGTGGAAAATGGACAACACGCCGGGTCGACCCATCGGGTCAGGGCCGGGTCGACCCGTTGACCCGATAGGTCATATTATTTTAATTTTTTTTTAAAATTAACTATTAAAAATAAATAAATAAATGATATGTGAATATAAAATCTTCACAACAAATTTTATCACTTTGATATGAAGTGTTAAAAATGTGGGAAGATTATATATCTCCATACCACTTCTATCATCCACAATAATTTCAATGTAGGATGTAAGAGGAAAACATATGAGGATATATTTTTTCTCAAACTTCATTTCCATCTTCTTTTCCAATGTAGGAAACAAGTGAAGTGGGAGAAATATGATAGTGGGTTACATATATATAGCTTTATGGCTTCTCACTCTAACTCCATATTTTTTATGTAGGATGTAGTGTTTGTCCCACATTGGAAATGAGGGGATGAAAGGAAGACTTTCAAGTATATAAAAGAAGAAGAATGGGGTATTTTTTTTTTGAACCGATAAGAATTTGATTAGAACACCAGAGGCGTTTAATCAAGAGCGTCCAAATGGACGAGATCAATCAAGGATCGATCAGGAGGCAAACTCGAATGAGAATAGGGGGACCTGTAGTGGGATAAAGGTTCGCGACTCGATTGGCCTCTCTGTAAAAATGGGAAATCACCACAATACGGAAATGTTTGAGAAGGAGGAGGCAATCAGAGATGATTATTTCAGCTTCCCAGGGACAAGTTCCAGCTAGCTTTAGGCAATTGATAACAGAAATGTTATCGCCTTCAACGATGATGTTTTGTATGTTTAAGTCGGCTGCTTTCTTGAGACCTTGCAAGAGTGCGAAGCTCTCACACCCGAACACGGTCCCGAAAGGGGAGGGTCCAGCCTCAGTGTGGATAACAGAGCCAACATGATTGCGGATAATAAATCCATAACTTCCAGTTCTGGATGTTGAAAGTGCTCCATCAAAATTTATCTTAAGATGATTTTCTGGTGGTTTCTTCCATTTGGTTATAGATCGTTTCTTAGATTTTGGTGAGGTCTTATTTGAGGGGTTTGTCATATTGGGCTCCTCACTCCCCGAGACATCCCATAGTAGTAGTTGTTCTCTGATGTAAGCTTTGATAGATTTTGGATCTGGTTTTAAGTTGTTGAAAAGCGCTTGATTGCGAAAATACCAAATACTCCACCAAGCCACTGCAAGCAAGGTGAAGTCTTTAGTTGTTAGTTCGAATTTGATTTCGTTAAGCAGAGTATGGACTGGGGAGCAACTGTTGTGGAATTTAGTTAGAGATCGCGCTATTTTTGGATTAAGCAGTTGGATAGTTTCTTTGGTGATTGGGCAGTCGAGTAGAACATGATTTAAGTTTTCTGTGTTAAAGCCACACAAAGGGCAGGTGGTTGTATTGCCGCAACCACGAGAGGCCAATTTACAAGAGGTGGGTATTCCATCTTTAGATATGCGCCATAAAAAGCCTTTAATTTTTGGGAGTGTTTGTAGTTTCCATATCCATTTTAGTTCAGATGGTTCATGGTTTTTCCTCTGATGGATTAGTTGGATTGCAGAGCTTGTCAAAAACCAACCATTTTTACTATGGTGCCAGTATAGCCTATCTTGTATAGTTGAGGTTGGAATAGGGATTTGTGTGATAGCAGAGATTAGGTCCTAGTGCATATGGTCTTTAAGATAATTCTGTAACCTAAGACTATCCCATTGCTTGTTTGAAGTAATAAACCATGACACTTTAAGGTCTATGTTTATTGTTTCTGTGTTATCAGCTAGGTGTATTAGAGGTTTTTGGTTGACCCAAAAGTTAGTCCAGAAGTTTATGGTTTTTCCATCTCCCACACTCCACCGGAGGCCCTCCTTGAAGATGGAGATTAGTTTTGATAACTTTGTCCATTTCCAAGAGGCGCTACTCTTTTTTGTGTATTCAAGTAAGGGAGTTTCTTTAAGATATTTTTGGGTGATGATAGTGACCCAAGGATTGTTTGGCTTCGCTATGATTTTCCAAAGTAGTTTGAGTTGTAGGGCCGAGTTCATATCTTCAGAACTACGAAGACCTAAACCTCCATTAGTACGAGATTTACAGATGTCGAACCAACCAACAAGCGGTTTGTGTCGCGGTCCTTTGTTCCATAGAAAGTTTTTATTTATTTTATCAAGTTCCTTGTGTATTGATGCGGGTAGCATAAAGCATTGCATTAGATGTAGGGGTTTCGCAGCTAGGTTGCTCTGAATAAGAGTTATTCTACCTTCTTGGGAAAGAGAGTTTGTTGTCCATTTTGTTAATTGATTTTTTGTGCTGTCAATAATGATGTCAAATGTATTCTTTGTGACCTTTCCAGAGATGATTGGGCATCCTAGATAAGATTGCAGATTTGTGGTGTGGGGGATTTGCAATTTTGTTCGTATTATATTCTTATTTGCAGTAGTGATGTTTGTTGTTGTTTGGAATAAAGATTTTTGGAAGTTGATTTTTTGTCCAGAGTTATTACAATATGTTTGCGGAATCTCGTTGATTTGGTCACACACTTTTTCATTGGCGTTAGAGAAGATGATGATGTCGTCAGCAAAAGCCAGAAAGGGGATCTTAGGACTCCCTCTGCAAACAGAGATACCAATCTGAGTGTTTGGTTTTGAAGTATGTGTGTGTAGTTCTCTGGAAAGTACTTCTGTGATTAGTATAAATAAGAAGGGGGATAGGGGATCACCTTGTCGAAGCCCTTTTGTAGGGGAAAATATGTATGTGGGCTCGTTGTTGACTAATACTGAATAAGTAACCGTGGTTATACATTCCTTAATCCAAGAAATGAAAAGAGGGTCAAATCCAAATTTCATTAGGATTTTAGTAAGAAAACTCCAAGAGACCATATCGAAAGCCTTTTCCATATCCAATTTAATGGCCATCCATCCAGATTTGCCCTTTTTGTTATGAAATGAATGAAAGATTTCATGTGCTATGAGGATGTTGTCTTGAATAGCTCTGCCAGAGACAAAGGCACTTTGTAGTGGGTGGATAAGTTTCGGTATTATTTTCTTAAGTCTTTCTGTAAGAATTTTGGAGATTATCTTGTAGAGGGTGTTGCATAGACTAATGGGTCTAAAGTGGTTTGTTGTTGTTGGGTCATCCCTCTTAGGTATAAGAGCGATAAATGTGTGGTTTATTTGTTTCAGCAGATGTCCGCTGTTAAAAAAGCTTTTGATTGCCTTCAGTACAGCAGGGCCTACAATATGCCAGTAGGTTTTAAAGAATCCAGCAGGGAAACCATCTGGTCCTGGTGATTTGTCATTTGCTAGTGAGAACACAGCTTTTTTAATTTCCTCATTCGAGATGGATCTCGTAAGCCAGACATTGTCGTCCGAACTTACCTCTGAGGAGATTAGATGCAGAGGATCCGAGGCTGTGTTATGGTGGCCAGTTTCCTCAAAACGCTTCAGAAAGGCCTGCCGGATTTCTTTCCATATCTCCTTGTCATTTGTAAAAACTTGCCCATCCGAATTATGGAGAGTTTTTATTACATTTTTATTCCTTCTTCCCGATGCAACTCGGTGAAAGTACTTTGTGTTTGTGTCAATTGATTTTATATGTGTGCGTTTGGCACGCTGTCCCCAGTAGGTTTTCTGAAAGTTAATTAATTCAGAGTGTTTTTTAAGGAGTCTTTTATGCTTATGTTCTAGGTTGTTATCATAGTGCTGATATAGGCTATCTTGAATTTTTTTCCAGATTTTTCTCTAGAGTTTGTATTTGACGAAAGGTGTTATTTAGGGTGTTCTTGCATCAGAGTTTACTCCTCTTTTTTAATTCTAGAAGCTTCCTGGTTAGTTTAAAAAGAGGAGAACCCTCTGTATCCACTCTCCATGCTTGCTTGACTATTAATTCATAATCTGATCTTTTAGTCCAAGCCATTTCGAATTTAAACGGTTGTAGTTTAGGTCTTTGGTTATCTTTGAGGTCAAGGGATATGTGACAGTGGTCGGAAGTTGTAAATGGGTGGTTCTTAGTGCTTAGATTTGGAAAAGGTGTTTATGAGACTACTATGGATTAGGACTCTGTCTAGTTTCTCAAACGTGTTATCAGGCCCGAATCTTTTTCGACGCCAGGTGAATTTATTACCAAAGGTTGGTAGATCAATAAGGTTGTGTTGGGTAATGAAGTTTTGTATTCGTTGGAATCTATGGGTTTGGGCTGTGGGACCCCCTAGTTTATCAGCATCACAGGCAATTTCATTCATATCTCCAATTATCATGAAGGGTTCAGGATAAACATTAATTATGGTAGAGATTTTGTTCCAGAAAGCCAATTTCTGTTGGGAATTTGGTGGTGCATATACAAAGAGTATGTGGAATTCAAATTTAATCGTGTGGTTAACATATTTAGCCAGGATAAATCTATCTTCTGAATGGATAATGTCAAAGGTTTCATTATGTAGATGCGTAGATTTCCAAAGAAGGCAAATGCCTCCTGAGAAACCAATAGCCGGACAGTAATGCATTTGATCGAAACCAGCTTTTCGCCAGAGATTAGTTTTTGGCTCATTTCTTGTTTTAGTTTCAGCTAGAGCTAGGATCTGGATGTTGTCTGTTTTACAGATGGACTCGATTTGAGTCCAAATGTTTTTGCGGGCTAAGCCCCTAACGTTCCAATAACAGATTTTCATGGGACACTGCTATAGTATAGCCTCTTGGTATGGCCCGTTATTCGATTCATTTTGCTCAAGTATAGATAATTTGGGTTGATAATGCTAGTGGGGTAGTCATGCACTGTTCTATAATCTTTCTTAAAGTAAGAGGTGGAGTAGTATCCTTTATATTTGTAATATTTATCTGAATTGAGAATGGTAATGGTATAATTAAGATTTATTTTGATTTTCCTCAATTCGCAGGTATTGGAGTAGTATCTTATATATTTGTAGTTTGGTGTAAATTTATAAAGAATCGGAGTAATTTTGTCATGGATTAGGTGAAGAGGATTTGTGGTTTTATTAGACAGTTGATGTTTAAAGCAATAGTTATTTAAGTTGAGAGAGGTAATGATACATTCAAGATTAATTTTGTTGTTTATCCAGACATTAGCATTGGAAAGAACCCTCCTTCTTGAAAAAAAGAAGAAGACGTTGGTAACAACTAGAATGTTCAGATAGATTGGCACTAGAGTAGGATTTAGGACTTCACTTTTTGTGCAGTCTAGGGTAATTCGGTTCAAGGGTGGTAAAGGAATTAGCAATGACAATGCCCAATACCAGACAAGGAGAGAAAGGGTACTAATTTAAGGGGTGTATTCATAGTAAAATAAAAGTTAAATATGTTTAAAAGCTTGTTAGGATACCAGTTAAAGCATCTACTGATACAATTTGTGATTAAATGGCTTATAAACCACTTAAATTTGAACTGAATTGACATTTGGATAGGGAATGCAGGCTTTCCAATTTGTGTGGGCAAAAACAAAGGTAAAGTACCAAATTGTTTTTGTCCCGTGATCAGGCAATACATAGGGTAAAAATTACTTATTAATAAGTGAAGTTTAAAGCTTGAAGCGTGAGATGGCTATTTGTAGTTGGTAATAGTTGGTGTGTTGGGGTAAGTTTGTGATCAGTCATAGGGTTGGGAGAGTAGTATCATTTATTTTTGTAGTTAGTTTTAGTTTTCTTAATGGTCTGGATTGTAGTATTGTTGTTAAACAGCCCATACCTGCTGTTCCAGATTATTTGTATTCGATTATGCTTCGAGGGAATTATAGTTAGCCTCCTTGGATTAACTCTGATTGTGATTTGGTTGTTAAGATAATTCTTAATATGAGGGATCCGTTTAGATATGTTAAGTGTTGTGACTCCATATACTAAGGGGTATGAGAAGTAGAATGGAAGCATTAGGAAAGTGAAGTAGATCCAAGTAGTAGCAGAGAAGTATTTAGTGCTGCTAACAGAGCATACATATAAGCGTTTATACAAGTAAAAATTGTAAATCCAAAGTAGGTTAACAGTACCCAAGAAGATCGAAACAATCTCAGGGTCATGTTCTTTATTGTTCTGTTTCAGGAGCACCATGGGTGTACCATGAAGATCCATCCCAGCAGCTGATTGACAGAGAGAGCTCCCTAATGGCAGGTATATCTGAGAGTGAGCTTCTGCAATATTGAAACTTGGTAACTACAAAGCATTGTAACTTGTAGGTGTTATTGACAAGATTTAAGTAAATAATCCTATGTTTGAAAGGGTTTTTATTGATGATGGATGTAGGATCATACCTTAAAATAAACCATTTAGTGATCATATAGTAGAGATAATCCGTAAGAATGGGGGTTTATTTGTTCCACATTGCCATTGCATATTAGTTTATGTAATATTATGAATTATTTTAAGAATAATTTATATAATTTACATAATAATTATAGATTTATTTTCTTAAAAATAATTTTTTCAAAAAAAATAAATTTGAAATGGCGGGTTGACCCGGGTCGGACTCGCCGGGTTGACCCGTCGGGTCATGGGTTATCTTTTCCCAGAACCTAACCATGACCCTCAACCCAAACCGACCCTCGGACCCGTGGACCCTGACCCGGCGGGTTGGTGACCCGGCGGGTCACCGACAGAACCGGGGGTCACGGGTTGTTGTAGACATTGCCACGGGTCACGGGTCGGGCGGGTCCACGGGTCTGTATACACATCTCTTGTCAAATGTGTAAAATAACACATCTCTTGTCAAATGTGATATTACAAGAGCTTATAGATGATAAGATTAAGACCTTCTGGTATACACAGGCAGTAAGAGCCCATCCTTTTGCTCGTATGCAACGGCTGTAGTTGCATATATCCTGGCAAGAGGGGCATGACTAGTTGATATTTTCATTAACTTCTAACACATTCTCCCCATACTTATCAAAATATAAGAGAACTTTAAGCATACTTTGATGTTTATAGTAGGGAACATAAACAAGAAAAGAGGCAAATACTACAAATGAGAAGTTTTTTTTAGTAAAAAAGGAGAAGACATCAAACATCTTAGCCATACCCAGAAGCCTGAATGACATAAAGTGATGTTATGTTAAGATAACCATGTAAATATGGAATTGAAGAAACTGAAAAAGTAAAGAGGGTTTTAACAATTCACCTCATGTACAACAGTACAAGCAGTCACCGCAGAGCTGGCCTTGTGCTGATTTGCATTTGCGACAAATAGAGAAATTACCAACAGTTTTTAGCCTGCATGTAGTGAGCAAGAAGTGGACATTTTCTCACAACTTCCAAGACCTTTTTTGTACAAAAAATGCATATATATATTCAAGTACTGACAATATGGAACATATTCAGTGCGTTAATAAAATATGATTGATGGATTTTATGATTAAAAAAAGTGAGCCAAGAGATGCTTGTTAACCTGCATTGGTGGCACATCTTCCCATTTAGTGGATCATATAACCGTTCTCCATCTTTCTTATAGCCATCCACATACAAAGTCCAAGGCTTTTCACAGTTACCCAACAGCTTTTTATGCTCTTTAGTATAAACCTCAGGCGCCCATCCATCTGGGATAGAGATGCCTCTTCTCTTTAGCCTTCAAAAACAGCAATAATATCCATGGTTGGTTAGTTACTTGGATTATTAGAAAGACCTCTTTAGTTTCCACTTATTGGTTCAAAGACTCAATAAGTAAATAATTAATATCCGTCGAAAATGGCTCAAATTGACAGCCTAGGCAAAGATGAAATCACTCACAGTCACCAAGACATAATTTGCTCCTCTATTGAAATTTGTTCCTTCCGCTTAGATTCGTCTCTCTTTAATTGTCTGTAAATTTGATCTGCTCAAATATTCGAGCTTTCGATGCACGACAGCCATGGCGCCGTCTCCGATCCTCTAAACCTCCAAGCTTTCAAGGTGCAGTAATGTCGCCGGTCAGTCTTGCTCTCTTCTTTTTGTGTCATCGGAAGGCCCTGCATCTATTCATCCCCGGATCCAACGTGGGAGGAGCTCCCAAGTGCTCTCAGTGGTGTTTTCGGGTTCCCTTCTTAAATCCTTGGCTCCTCGCTCTCTATCTCAATGTGTGCCGCACCGCCTCTTATCTCGCAAGTCTCAACAGTGTCGATGCATTGCAACTATTGATGATGAGGAAGGTGGGCTCAGTGTTGGGCCACCTTCCTCATCAAAGAATGCATTATATAACATGATAGGTATATATTATTAGTAAATAGAGTTATGTTCCTTAATTATGTCAAATGTCTCTTCTTTGTTGCTCCAAATTGAGCCTTATTAGTTGTGTCACCACAATAAAAAATATATAACAATTGATGTCACCAAAGGAATTATTTTTCTATAAAATATGAATTTTTCAATAATTGTGATAAAATTATTTAATGCTAAGCTAAAGAACATTTGGTGTTCAATATATGTCGTGACAAAGGTCAAATTTCAATGTCACCACTGTTGTCACCAAAGGAAGACCCTAGGACAAGAAAAAATAGTATCACCAGTACTATCACCAAATTTTCGTTTTTCACCGTGTAGTTATAAAGGTACTGAAATTATTCATCGATATTTTTAGTAGTATACTCTACTGTAATTCCGCATCCATGATTGCGTTTTTTTTAACAAGTAGTTAACTTTGCTACACAAACAAACACTCTTGTTGTTTTATTTTTTATTGTTCAGGTGTAATTTTAAACCAGTTTATTTCTACTATATATTTGGCATTGCAAAATCCTAATATAATTCATGCATCATTGGATGTCTTCATCAAGACTTCAACCATGGTTATAATTTACTTTTTGAATATAAATTACTCATAAGTGGCTGACAAGGTCATTTGTAACTTTGTAAGTCATTCACATGTTGATAAGTTGTCTCTTAAAAGTGCTCACTATGTTATTGAAACACAACCTGAATTTTGAGCCTATGGGCAGTAAGTTAATTAGGCTTGCCTTGATCAAAATAAAATAGCAAGCAAAAATGTAGCCATCCCATTTAATAAAGTATAAAATTGAATTCAATAATTCAAGCAATTGCTTCTTCTCTTCTCTTTTCCTTGATTTTTGCAAAATTTATTTCATCCCAAAACAGAGAACTCGCAAGTTTATACTTTATTAAATGGGATGGCTACATTTTTTCTTACCCCTGTGTAACCCTATGTATAAAGCATTTTATCAAGGAATTAAAGAGCATTTAGATAAAAATAAGCTAAGGTATATCTAGATATATCTTGCCTCCAAAATTCAAAAAATGTAGTAGAGTAATTAATTTGGAAACATTTTGGAGTGTGTCTATAAGGCATCTTATTCTTACTCATTCTTCCAATATATTTAGGATAGAGACAAGTTCATTTTAACTTCTTCCAGCCATACAATGATGAAGTTTCATATTAAAAAATGCAATAAACGAGCTATGTAAGCAGTTAAGCAATAAACTCACTGATGGAATTTTATCCATGTGCTGGTAGTTGAACACGTAATCCACCAAGAAACGTGTATTCCTTTGAGATGCAGGAGCAACACCTTGCTCCGTGGCCACTCTATGAGGGCAAGTCAATGTTGTATGACCTTCAATAGAAAATCCAAAAGACATTTAGCAGTCTAAGCAGCTGATAAGTTCTTGTGATTGAGTCAGCTTCGTGGAAATGAAAGTTTTGGGCCTTTGGGAAGGAGCTTACACATTCAGCTCATTATCCAGGCAAAAAAATTTCCTTATCAGCACAAATAATTTCTTATAAGTTACTTTTGAACAATTTACGCAACATGCAAAATAGTACCTCACAGGTAACTGAAACCAGCATGCGAATACAATACCAATTTCATTGTTACTGATGCCCCATTTCATAATAGCCTACCCACATGGAAGGGCTCAAACAGTATATCCCTAATCCCAGATAACTTGATCAGCATTTATAGAATCTATTGTTTTCACAAATCCAGTTGATTAGCTTTTTTAGGGGAGAATCTATTGGTGCGAATGTAGCCTCAATTTGTTTTGTAAAACCGCTTTAGAAAAGCCAATGTAAATCCTATGTTTGAACGTTTTTAAGGCTGTGGCGTGGTATAAATGGAACCAGTGCCTTAGAAGCGAAATCGCCCTGACACCACGGTGCAGGTCGGCTACTGGCGTCGCCCCCCAAGGATACACAACGGCTTCTCAGGCATGGACTCGCCGTCGAAGCAATGGAACCTCCCAGGACCTAGAACGGTTACAAGAAGAAGAAGAGAGAAGGAGGAGAACGTGCTTTGTGTTGAAACTGGAAGGGAAAACATCGGTTTTAAAACAAAGGAAGACACTCCACGTTTGCAGAAATCTCGGAAAGCATAAAAACTGTTTTTCAAAACGTTTGACAGAGTTGAATTAGTCAAAACCCTAATTCAACACTATCTGAGGCCTTTTAATTGATGAAATTAAAACACGATGTAAAATGTGACCAGCACCACACCGCACACGTGTCACAAACAAGGACCTGACCGGCGGCGGCGGTGCGCGCGTCTGGGACTCCTATCCCAACTCTAAATATCCCTTTGAAAAACTCCTCCTTAAAAACAACCCCTCAACCCCTTTTGTAATCAATGTGGGACTCTAAGAAGTCCAAAAGACACATTTGAGAAAACCCTCAATTGAACATTTCTCCAACAGTCCCCCACAAATGTGAGGAACTGAGGTTTTTAAAACAAAAACATCGTTCTGAGTTGGTTTCGTGGAGAAAGTACTTAAATGCTGGTGAACGAATCTTGAACCAACACATAGTGAAGCTGAGTATCTCGCAAGTCATAGAAGTGAACGAATCTTGAACTTCCAGACTCGCGAGTTGACCTCAACAGCATATACCTTCACCACTACCCTGGTGGTTCCCCGATCTAACTATCAACTGTAATAGTCATTTCATACTTTGGGTGCTGAAGAGTGCTCTAGAAAGACAACCCTAGTCTTCCATAGAAGGCGACCAACCCTTCACAATCTCATAGGTGATTCCATCAAGTCCTTCTCAATAGGACCACCCTTGCAGGGCTATGGTATCATTAAGAGCACAAAGCTCAACCTCTACAGTTTTCGGTGAATCCATCAAGTCCTTCTCAATAGGACCACCCAACTCTGGGTTGTGGACTCATTAAGAGTTCTAGACTCATCCTTTCTCATACACCTGTACTGGGAATGGGTATGGTGTATCTCAGCTCACGTGGGTTTGAGCCCAATTCCCTTAGACGATTCAAGGACCATCCTTCTGGTCAGCCCTTTCGTCAATGGATCTGCCATATTTCTCTCGGACTTCACATACTCCAAGAAAATGACACCAGTAGCAATCAGCTGTCTCACAGCTTCATGTCTAATCCGTATGTGTCTCTTCTTACCATTGTAAGTATTGTTGTTAGCTACACAAATAGTAGATTGTGAGTCACAATGTAGAGAAATAATTGGGGTCTTATGCCCCCACAAAGGTAAGTCAGTCAGTAAGCTTCTCAACCACTCAACCTCTTGACCAGCTAAATCTAATGCTATGAACTCAGATTTCATAGTTGATCTAGCAATGCAAGTTTGTTTTGATGACTTCCATGATATAGCACCACCACATAGAGTGAACACATAACCACTAGTGGAGCTAACCTCATCATTGTCAGTGACCCAGTTTGCATCACAATATCCCTCTAAAGTATGGGGACAACCCACATAATGTAAACCCCAATCAAAGGTGCCCTTAAGAAATCTCAATAATCTATTAAGTGCAATCCAATGCTCACTACTTGGGTTATGGGTATATCTACTGAGTCTACTAACAGCATATGCAATATCAGGCAGAGTATAGTTCATCAGAAACATTAAACTCCCAATTATTTTAGCATACTCATTTCAGGACACACCAATTCCAAAAAAATTCTTCAATTGCATGCTAGCATCATAAGGAGTTCTAACTGGCACAACATCAAATTTATCAAACCTTTTCAACATTTTCTCTACATAATGAGGTTGTGATAAAATGAAGCCATTTTCTTTTCTAGTTACTTTAACTCCTAGAATGACATCAACTTCACCCATGTCTTTCATCTCAAACTTAGATGACAAAAACTGTTTGGTTGTGTTTATAGCATTTATGTGTGATCCAAATAACAAAATTTCATCCACATATAGACATATAATCACACAATTAGAACCAAAACTCTTAGAATAGACACAGGCATCAGATCCGTTTACCTCAAATCCAAAGCTTAAGATAGTTGTGTGAAACTTCTCATACCATTGCTTTGGTGCTTGCTTAAGTCCATACAATGACTTCTGTAGCTTGCACACTTTGTTTTCCTGTCCTAGAACAATGCACCCTGGAGGTTGTTCCATATAAATTTCCTCATTTAGATCACCATTAAAAAATGCAGTTTTAACATCCATCTGATGAACAAGCATTTTATGGCTAGAAGCCAAAGCAAACAATGCACGAATGGTAGCAATTTTTGTAACAGGAGAATAAGTGTCAAAGAAGTCAATGCTATATCTCTGAGTGAATCTTCTTATAACTAGTCTTGACTTATATCTATCCACTGAGCCATCCACTTTAAGCTTCTTCTTAAAGATCCACTTATAACTAATGGCTTTATTTCCTTTAGGCATATCAACTAGTTCCCATGTGTGATTAGACATAATGGATTCTATCTCACTGTTAATAGTATCTTTCCAGAAACTAGCATCTAGTGAACTTATTGTCTCATCATAGGTCTTAGGATCATCTTCTATCATATGAAGACTAATGAACGTCTCATCTAGTTCATTTAAATCATTCAGTTCAACTAGAAATGCAGTCACAAAATCAGGACCAAAACTAGTTTCCTTCCTACGCCTTTTACTTTTCCTTGGTTCATCATGATCAGCATGAGCATTAGGCACAACAGTATTAGGCATGGATGAAGATGCATCATGAGATGAAGAATCATTAACAAGCAATGCAGATTTCTTTAAAGGAAACGCATGGTCAAAGAAAACAGCATCATGATATTCACACAAGGTACGATCACTCAAGCACATAAAACGATATGCAACACTGTTATCAGTATAACCAATCATAATTGCATCAAAAGTCTTAGATCCAATAGTGATGTGACCCTCGACGGAGCTAGCTTATCTGATGATCGGGATGGTGATCTAGATGCTAGGGATGAAGCTCCGATGGATGCTATTGAAGATGCTAACGATAAGGAGATGGAAGAGGAGCCACTTTTACCTCGAGCTACCCCACCGTTGACAAGAGCTCGAGCTCACCTACTTGGTCAATCGACTCTTATCTTTGAGGAGTCACCACCACACATGGTCACTTTGTTACAAGTTAAGTCTGAATTGGCGCCGATCGAGACTTAATTAGAGGGGATGCCAAGCTAAATCTTTCAAAACCAAACTACCTATTTTCATAGGATGATATTCTCTTGCCGTTGTTTTTCCAAGCAAATGAGGCGGGACAACCCAAAAGGCTTGCTAAATCCCACGTAATTCCTTCTTTTCATTTTTTATTTTGGCTTCCTTTAATTTCTTAGCTTCCATACAAGTCCTATAAATATGTAAGCTTGACATTTGTTTTGGACAAGTTGAATTTGAAAAAAAAGTGAGCCTTTTAGCTTCCAGTGATTCGGGTCAAGAATCTCGTTCTTAAGTAAGAAGCCGGGAACAAAACCTTCGGTGAGAGGCTGAAGGAGATTCCTTAGTGAGAGACGACGAAATCAAAGGGTCGGAAACACTCGTAGTGCGAGGTCGAGAGTGTGGAAGATCGAGTGTTGGAGAGAGCTCGGAGTGCGAGGCCGAGAGCGCTCTTGCATCACATATCCTTCAACCCCCATCCCCTTCTTTACCACCAACCTAAGGCCTTCCATATCCCCATTATCACCCTCAATCATCCCCAAAACGTCACCCAAAAGCAGCCCTTCAATCCCTCTCAATACAAGCCCCGTTTGGACTCGCCTCTGCACAAGCGACATCTCGGTAAAACGCGATTTCCCGCTTCGTCTGACCTCCGATTGACAAGATCTGTCCCAAACCGCGACCACGACTTCAAGATCTACAAAAGTAGTATTTGCACGTCCCCAGAAGCCGAGCAAATCGACGGGAAATCGGAAATCATTGTAGACTGACCTGCTGCTCCAGAAACTGTCCAAGCTTCCCGACCTCTCAGAACTCTCGTCGCCGGTCCTTTTGCTCGAGCCCGGGTCCGAGCACGTCAAGTGGTATCAGAGCTTGCTCTAGGACTGATGATGGCCCATTTTATAGCTTGCTCTAGGGCTGATGATGCTTCTCATGTTGCTACCTTATTCTTTGATCATATTGTGAAGCTACATGGGGTGCCTAAATCTATTGTTTCTGATAGGGACTCTAACTTCCTTAGCTACTTCTTGAAGACCTTGTGGGCTAAGCTAGGTACCGAGTTGTTATTCTCTACTTCTAGTCATCCTCAAACACATGGTCAGACTGAGGTAGTTAATAGAACTTTAGGGGTTTTATTGCGCACTATGCTTGCTACTAACTTGCACAGGTGGGAGGATTGTTTATCCTATTGTTTTCTAAGATGGCCCATTTCATAGCTTGCTCTAGGACTGATGATGCTTCTCATGTTGCTACCTTATTCTTTGATCATGTTATGAAGCTACATGGGGTGCCTAAATCTATTGTTTCTGATAGGGACTCTAAGTTCCTTAGCTACTTCTGGAAGACCTTGTGGGCTAAGCTAGGTACCAAGCTGTTATTCTCTACTTCTAGTCATCCTCAAACAGATGGTCAGACTGAGGTAGTTAATAGAACTGTAGGGGTTTTATTGCGCACTATGCTTGCTACTAACTTGCACAGGTGGGAGGATTGTTTATCCTATGTCGTGTTTGCTTTCAATCGGGTTATGCATTCCGCCACCAAGATGTCTCCTTTTGAGGTGGTTTATGGTCGAAATCCCCACACACCATTGGATTTGGCACCGTAGCCCCTATCGCCTCCCAAGGACCTTGCTGCTAAGTCCCAGGCTGAGTTGGTGAAGTCTTTGCATGAGAGATTTCGTCTACAGCTGGAGGGTCGAACTCAATAGTATGTGAACCAGACCAACAAGCATCGCAAGGAGCTATTATTGGAGGTTGGAGACTTGGTTTGGGTTCACCTCCAGAAGGATTGATTTCCTGCTTTGCGGCAATCTAAGTTGCGGCCAAGAGCTGATGGGCCGTTCATGATGCTAGAGAAGATTAACGACAACGCTTACCGAATTGATCTCCCAAGTAAGTATGGTGTTCATGATGTTTTTAATGTTTGTGACTTAGCTCCATTTCTTGCAGGGGATGGGCTACTTGATGAGCTGACGGATTCGGGGTCGAATCCTTTTCAAGGGGGGGAGGATGATGTGACCCTCGACGGAGCTAGCTTATCTGATGATTGGGATGGTGATTTAGATGCTAGGGATGAAGCTCCAATGGATGCTATTGAAGATGCTAACGATGAGGAGATAGAAAAGGAGCCACTTTTACCTCGATCTACCCCATCGTTGACAAGAGCTCGAGCTCGCCTACTTGGTCAATCGACTCTTATCTTTGAGGACTCACCACCACACACGGTCACTTTGTTACAAGTTAAGTCTGAATTGGCGCCGACCGAGACTTAATTAGAGGGGAGGCCAAGCTAAATCTTTCAAAACCAAACTACCTATTTTGATAGGATGATATTTTCTTGCCTTTGTTTTTCCAAGGAAATGAGGCGGGACAACCCAAAAGGCTTGCTAAATCCCACGTGTAATGCCTTCTTTTCATTTTTTATTTTGGCTTCCTTTACTTTCTTTGCTTCCATACAAGTCCTATAAATATGTAAGCTTGACATTTGTTTTGGAGAAGTTGAATTTGAGAAAAAAGTGAGCCTTTTAGCTTCCAGTGATTCGGGTCAAGAATCTCGTTCTTAGGTGAGAGGTCGGGAACAAAACCTTCGGTGAGAGGCTGAAGGAGATTCCTTAGTGAGAGACGGCGGAATCAAAGGGTCGGAAACACTTGGAGTGCGAGGCCGAGAGTGTGGAAGATCGAGTGTTGGAGAGAGCTCGGAGTGCGAGGCCGAGAGCGCTCTTGCATCACATATCCTTCAACCCTTATCCCCTTCTTTACCACCATTCTAAGGCCTTCCACAACCCCATTATCACCCTCAATCATCCCCAAAACGTCACCCAAAAGCAGCCCTTCAATCCCTCTCAACACAATCCTCGTTTGGACTCGCCTCTTCACAAGCGACATCTCGGTAAAACGCGATTTCCCGCTTAGCCTGACCTCCGATTGACGAGATCTGCCCCAATCCGCGACCGAGACTTCAAGATCTACAAAATAGTACTTGCACGTCCCCAGAAGCCGAGCCAATTGACAGGAAATCGGAAATCTTTGAAGGCTAACCTGCTGCTCCAGAAACTGTCCAAGCTTCCCGACCTCTCGGAACTCTCATCGTCGGTCCTTTTGCTCGAGCCCGGGTCCGAGCACATCAAGTGGTATCAAAGCTTTCTCGAGGACTGATGATGGCCCATTTCATAGCTTACTCTAGGACTGATGATGCTTCTCATGTTGCTACCTTATTCTTTGATCATATTGTGAAGCTACATGGGGTTGCCTAAATCTATTGTTTTTTATAGGGACTCTAACTTCCTTAGCTACTTCTGGAAGACCTTGTGGGCTAAGCTAGGTACCAAGCTGTTATTCTCTACTTCTAGTCATCCTCAAACAGATGGTAAGACTGGGGTAGTTAATAGAACTTTAGGGGTTTTATTGCGCACTATGCTTGCTACTAACTTGCGCAGGTGGGAGGATTGTTTATCCTATTGTTTTCTAAGATGGCCCATTTCATAGCTTACTCTAGGACTGATGATGCCCCCCCCCCCCCCCGTTGACAAGAGCTTGAGCTCGCCTACTTGGTCAATCGACTCTTATCTTTGAGGAGTCACCACCACACACGGTCTCTTTGTTACAAGTTAAGTCTGAATTGGGGCCGATCGAGACTTAACTAGAGGGGATGCCAAGCTAAATCTTTCAAAACCAAACTACCTATTTTCATAGGATGATATTCTCTTGCCTTTGTTTTTCCAAGCAAATGAGGCGGGACAGCCCAAAAGGCTTGCTAAATCCCACGTAATGCCTTCTTTTCATTTTTTATTTTGGCTTCCTTTAATTTCTTAGCTTCCACACAAGTCCTATAAATATGTAAGCTTGACATTTGTTTTGGACAAGTTGAATTTGAGAAAAAAGTGAGCCTTTTAGCTTCCAGTGATTCGGGTCAAGAATCTCGTTGTTAGGTGAGAGGCCGGGAACAAAACCTTCGGTGAGAGGCTGAAGGAGATTCCTTAGTGAGAGACGACGGAATCAAAGGGTCGGAAACACTCGGAGTGCGAGCCCGAGAGTGTTGAAGATCGAGTGTTGGAGAGGCTGGGAGTGCGAGGCCGAGAGCGCTCTTGCATCACATATCCTCTAACTCCCATCCCCTTCTTTACCACCATTCTAAGGCCATCCACAACCCCATTATCACCCTCAATCATCCCCAAAACGTCACCCAAAAGCAGCCCTTCAATCCCTCTCAACACAAGCCCCGTTTGTACTCGCCTCTGCACAAGCGACATCTCGGTAAAACGATCATGTTGTGCTAATTAATGACAATGGGGTTCGATGCAGACGATCATATTTTCCCTCTTGCATTCGTTATTGTTGAGAGTGAGAATGGACATAGTTGATCTCAGGTCTCCATCTCTCTATTAACGTTGTAGTTAATTCATTGTCTAACTCGAACGTGGACCCAAGCTTGTATATACAGTGATATCCTGCCAGCTGTATATACTGTAGGAGTGTAGGACTCGAGGGTCGGCAGCTAGATCTCTCTCGAACTTTCGCAAGTGCATCCTATGTTGGATAACACCATTCGTCTGCAAATGTAACACTTACAAACATTATGGATCCGATCTATATGTTCCATTCAATTTAGTTTTAACACTTGGTGAAAATAGTATATACTTACATAATCCTTGCGAGTCCATACATCAGTTGACCTGTGGAGATGTTGTTTGTGGAGCACCTCGTTGTTGAGCAGACCATGATTCAGTTGCATTTCCATTTATAACTCCCTAACAGAAATAAAGTATTTTTTTACAAACTTACAGAAAAAAGGGTTCTGAATCTAAATAACTATATGTGAATCAAAATCTATTCTCCTACAATCGCTTCAGTTCTAATTGAATTCTATTCTCCTACAGTCACATACAATCTCTTCTTTGGTTACTGTATGCTAATTAAATTCCACGCTCCTATTTTTTTGCTAATACAAATATCTTCTCCTTCTATTTTGCGAATCTAAATTTATACTATCAAAAATATGCTGTGAATCTAAATTTATTAACTTAAGTATATAATGCACTCTAAAATTATATTTGTAAAAGTCTAAACTTATTAACTTATTAACATCTTTTTTATAAATATATTTTAACAATTTCATGTATAATCACCCTTCACAATTTCTCATCTACAAAATCAGTTCACACAGCCAAAATTTAAAAAAAATCTTCTCGTTTCAACAATTACAAATTTCATATCTATACTAATCACAATTTCAACTCACACTTTCATATCTATACTATCAACAATTTCAACTCACAATTTCATATCTACTCTAACCACAATTTAAATTCACAGCCGAAATAATTTCGTTTCAACTCATTATTTCATATCTATACTAATCATCCATCACAACATAAAACTCTACAACATTCAAATTTCATCACCATTAAAAAAACCGAACTTAAACTATTAAAACCCCCATCCCTCTGCAATTTTCTACTGCCTTGAATAATCCATGGGCTTTTTCCCCCGTTTACCAAAAAAAAAACTAAATATAAAATAGAAAAAAAAACTAACTTTTGTATGTTCAGATAAGAGATGAAGGGATGAAGAAGGATTCTTCAGATGAAGGTTGAAGATGATGATAGTTGATGAGGATGGAGCACCGAAACCTTCGGTTGGGTTTGGGAGCAGGAACCGGCGACGAAATTGAAGACCCGGAGGTTGAAGACGATGGAGATGATATAAATGGGGTAGGAGGCGGTTTCGGTAGGATTCATTTAATGCCCAACATAACCCGCGGTCTGGGACCGCGTTTTTGGTCAAAACCCCACATAGAATCTTTGACTTTTTTTCCCTCTGAAATCCCACAAAGAAACGCGGTAAACCGCGTTTCTATTGCCACATCGGCATCCCTCTCCAGTCGTCATGCCAGGTGGAAAGTTGACCAAGAAACGCGGTTTTATACATAAGACCGCGTTTCTTTGTCAATTTTCAAACCTCATCCCGGGCGCCAAGGGAATTTCAGATTTTACACATAAGACGCAGTGTCAACCCGCGTTTTTCTAACGACCCTGCAAAAAATGAATATTTTTGTAAAATGTTTAAAACAGTGAATATTTTCGTAATTATTTATTTTTTTGTGAATATTTTGAAAAAAAATTCGAAATATTAGCCTATAAATACACATCGTATTTTATGACAGAACTCGCCCTTTCTTCCATCTTCTACTTCTACAAAAGACTTTGTTCACTCTTCACTTCCCAAATACTCTTCTCACTCAAATGACCGTTAATTTGAAGAGATTTTATAATGAGCCATGGTTTGATACAGAGGACAAGTATCAACTCAAGCGACTATGCATAGAGGAGTTGGAAGAGATATTATACGATGGAAGTCGCGAAGCCATGAACATTCTTCGTCTTAGGATCTCAACTTTGCGTGATAGGAAACACCGACTACAGAAGGATAATTAAGAACTCGGGTATAAAATTGTTGATAAGGATGAAATACCCCAGACTGTATTTTCCTTTTATGACGTCACCTTGTAAGGAATTATGACGTCAGAGATGAAGTTTTAAGGTAAAATTTTACCAAGTTTTATCAAGTTTGGAACTTAGTGAGATCTAGGAAAGATCCGCTAGCATATCAAGGATTAAGTAAAGAGGTTATAAAATTTATTGGATATTTAAGAGATGCCTAAGAATAAGTTGGTAAAATATTCCTAAAGTGGCGGAGTGAAATATTGTTGGACTATATTTAAGAAGGGTAAAATATGTAAACTTATTCAAGACGGGATAATTTTCGTAATTATGAAGTAAAGTGGGCCAAAATGGAATTATATAAATAGGTGGCATCCTATATAAATAGGTCACACTAGATTAGCTTGAAATCAAATGCATTTTCTGATCAAGACATTTGGTCTCCCACGTTTTAACCTTCAATTGGATGGCATCCTATATAAATAGGTGAGCTTGGTCTTTGTACACTACATTTGCAGAAAAAAATGTGAAACCCTCTGCCTCATGAAGAACGCGCCTCACGCGCTGGAGAAATTCTTTCCTTTGTCATCCGATCTAAGAAATCTTTCCCATGGCTACAAAAAAACTAGCTCAATTGGGTGGTCATGCCTTATCCTCTACAATCTCCTGTCTGAATCCCCGATCTATATATCCTTTCCTGGTTGTTGATGGCCTTATCCCCCTTCGCCTTCTCAAACACGGTAGCCGATGGTTGTTCGGCGTTGGCAAGGCTTCCGATGGGACTGAGATTACCACAAAATTGGGGTTTTTGTATGTGGTTAAACCTAGGGCCTTTCTCTTAGCCCTGTGGTGTTCAATTTGTTGGTTAAGAAGCTTGTTGATTAGATCCCTTCATTTTGGGTCTAATCACCCCCCTCCTTGGCCAAATCGGGATTGTATGTTTCTCAAATCGGTTAGTGTCTGGCCGGTTCTGTGTGGATCTCGCCGATCCAAAGTATTGATCTACCGGTTGCAGATCTGCTACAAGGTGCCCGTCTGGGGGCATCACAGGGTTATCTCATGGGTTCGTTCTCTCTCTTCTCTTGGATCCTCTATGTAAGCGATGGGCTGAGGTTTGGTACTTGTATCACTCCTCTCCTCCTCTATTTTCCTTCTCAATTCATCGACCTACCATCTTATCTGACTCTTTTTGTTTTGTCTCTGGGCATCTCATGGCTCCTACGGGAGTTGATAAAGGAAAACAACCTTTGGGAGTAGAAGATCCTACTCTTGCAATGTCTAAACCCCTTCCGGAGGGCATTAAACTCACGGCACTTTCGAGTGTCAATGAGGAACAAAAGGCAAAGCAGAAATCCAAGGCTGAAAAGCGCTTCATGAGGCTGAATTGCGCCTCGGCTGTCAATATTATATGGGTAAATCGTCTTATGGAACGGTGTTTTAGCTATTCTATTTTCTCCAAAATCCTAACTCAATGGGAATATTTCCCAAATTCAAGTCTTAAGGAAATCATGTGGCGAGTACTCTCTTAGACTATCCACAATGGTTTTGTCTATAATGTATACATTTGCACAAGGTGTGTAAAAATACACCTTACTTTTTGGCATTTTGCCCCAATGGTCAAATGTATATTTTTTACACACCATTCAAATACAATTAATTTAAAATAAAAAAGAAAACAAAATTCACAAAAAATACACCAATAAAATTGTCTTGCTTTTTGAAAAAGTTTTTGCACATGAGGAGGTGATGTGCTCAAATTTGCACATTATATGCTCAAATGTGCACATTTGCACACCCCAAAAGCAACCAATGGAGCTAAAAAAATGTCTAAAAAATACACATTTAGACATTTACACACAACCATTTAAGTTAGTCTTACTACCTACCTATTGTTCATGGATACCATTTTCACGGACCTTTGAGGGTTGTAGGTTTGTCGAGTACCCTCCTTTGGTGGATGTTTGATCCCATTGTTCTTTCAAATTTCTCAATGGCTCGTTGTTGGTCGCTTAGTGTGCCTCTCTACCCAATTCCTCCGGCAAAATTCCTTGTATATAAAAACACGTTTTCCGTTTAGCGTAGTGTATTTTTTCCGTTTAGCGCAGGGTTTGTTCGCAACGACTGCAAGCTCAACCGGTCGCAACGACCACTAGGCCAACTGGTCGCACCAACCACCTTCCCTGCTGGTCGCACCGACCAAACAACTCTTGGTCGCACCGACCAAACAACTCTGATTTAGGGACTGCTAGGGTTCTTCTTGGACCTCTTTCCTCTCTCGGGTTGGACATCATCAGCTTCAATCAACAGGTTTAAAATTTGAGAATTCTGATCAATCTCCGGTTGTATTGCTTCATTAGCTCCACCGATTTCTGGCATTTTCCCAGATAATGATGATTTTTCAAAAATACAAATGGAATTCAAGTTCGTTTTGTTCTCTTAGTTGAATGGATTGGTTCAAAATCAAGATTTCGTTATTTGATGCCTTGATTATCTTTGTCAAATTAGTATTCGAATTCCTTTCACATGTAATGAATTTGGGGGAGAGGTTTGGGGGCTCAGTGTTGCGTGAGAGAGAGAGATGGGGGAAGGGGGCAGGGTAGGGGTATTTTTTTAATAATTAGAAGGGTATTTTTTTCTTGTTCTAAAAAGTAAACCCCATGAAAATTATGTTGACATTAAAATTACTAAGAGCATGAATAATAGAGGGACTTGAGACCCTTATCACCCGGACTTTTAACTTACTTTTCCTCTGCTGCATCAGCTTCAAAGGCTTCATTCCTGCTTTTAATTATTTGCATCCCCATTCGTGAGCCCGGACCGTTAACTTACTTTTTACTATTTACCTTTTCAATTACTCAATTATTATTATTATTATTATTATTATTATTTTAATTATTATTATAAATTTTATTATAAAAACAAATTTTCAAGAAATTAGTGGGTAGCCGAGATACTATCTGGTCCCCCACTCCTTTAGCGATAACAAATTTTTATTTTATTATTATTATTATTATTATTATTACTACTACTACTACTACTACTACTACTACTACTACTACTTATTATTTATTATTATTTATTATTATTATTATTATATTGTTTTTATTATAATAAAATACTAGTATAGTTCCCGCGCCATGGCGCGATTTTTTAAAAATAAAATTTTAATAATAAAATAAGTTAATATTATATAATTAAATAAAATATTATATTAATATTTTGAATTAAACTTATAAAAATAAACTCATAAGAGTAAGATATAATAAGCTCAATCAAGATGGACTCCATTGTGATAGTAAATGATGATTTGCAAATAGACATATGTATATATTAATTAAATATTTTGAATTAAACCCGTTGATTATTTTCAAGATGAAAATCAAATGGAAAAATTCTAAAAAGGGAAAAAGGAAAAAAGTGATTAATTAAAAATGAGAGAATTAAGGTGCATGTGACACGTAGGCGGGAACTCTTATGTTTTAAGAGTTTATATAGATATAGATTATTATTATAAAGATGGCTTACATAAAGTTGGTTGGAAGCCTTGTAACAAATTGGGCTCCAACGCCTTTATGAATAGTGAAACCAACTCTATGAAAAACAAAATCACCGTTAACAAACCCCGTACCATGACTTTTCGTAACCAACTGAACCCGCTTCAAAAAACCAATAGTCTTATCTCCCAATTCCCCCAAAGTAGAAAAAGCAAATGCCATGAAGCAATACCCCTTAGCAACACAAATATCTGCGTACTTCTTCTCATTCCTTTCCATGGCTTGAGAGACTGCCTTGCCTGGTGAAAAGGAGTCATTGGCTCTAGTTGTGAACGGCGAAGCCGCAACTACGTCAACACAAGTATCTCTACCCCTATCACACCCATAAACCAATAGATCACCCGACCTCAGCTCAACACCATCATCGCTTCTCATACTTGTATGCGCTTCATTTTGAACTGCAATGCCCGCTTTATAGTATATGTCTGCCAAAACATATGTGTTAAAAATAATAGTATATTTTTAATTTTTTTTTATATGGTAAAGATTTGGATGAGGTCAGGCCCTGCTGGACCACCACCCAAGGGCATCCTTGCGGATGAGTACACGTAGAGCAGGATCAACGAGGAGGTCCCGCGTGGGTGCTGTGTGGCTTAGATGCGCGATCCTGTCGGCAGTCGAGTTGACCTCCCGGAAGACATGGCCGAATTGCACCCTAGCAAAATGTTGGAGTAGGAGTAGGGTGTCAGAAATCAGCATCTCGATCTCTCACGGGCAACACCCCAGTCCTCGCAAGCAATTGATGACGGTTAGGTTGTCGCCTTCAATCATGATGCTTGGAAGCCAGAGCTCCTTTGCCTTGGCGATGCCTCCTCTGATCGCCATAACCTCTGCAGCTAATGCTGAGATGTGTCCACATTTGAAGCCGCCACACTCGATGATTGCCCCATTGTGGTCCCTAATAATGAAACCTACAGAAGCTTCACCCGAAGATAGTTTGGATCCATCAAAATTAATTTTGAAAGATCCATCATCTGGTTTGGTCCATCTCAAATTTCTTCTTCTTCGTGGTTGAGTTGTCCAAGTTTTCTGGTGTTGGTATCTGCCCCCCTCTTCAAATGTCGATTTAGAGGCAGCCCATTTCCTTATTTGTTGTTTGGTATAATTCTCCATAGTATGGATGGATGTTGTATTGAGGTTTTCAAATACTTGTCGATTTCTACTTGTCCATAGACTCCACCATGTCGTCGCAAGTCTTTCTTTTTGCTCGTGGTTGAGTTTATTAAAAATTTCGCATACAATGTTTTTTATTGATTTGTTTCTAGTGTCAATTTCTCGAATCACTTTTTCAATGTTTGGGTCAATTTTGTAAATCAGTTGTAGGGTGTTGTGGCATTCGGTAAAGAGATGGATTGGACTTTCATTCTTCCGGTCACACAAAGCGCAAGATAGTGGAACATGAATGCCTTTGTTTGCTAGTCTGGTTCTCGTCGGGATTCCATCTAGTGTAAGTTTTCAGATGAAGTTTTTTACTTTCGGGAATGTGTCTAGGTTCCATATCCATGTCGTATCACAAGTTTCTTCTGTGTTTTGCTTTGTGATGTGTGCTATTGAACATGTCGTGCTGAACCAACCATTTTTACTTGGTTTCCAGTATAGTCTGTCTTCTATTTTGTGTTCTGGTATGCAGATGTCATCGATCTTGTTGACCACATCCATTGGGAGGATGTTAGATAATTCATCAATTTTCCATTTCTTGTTGATGTCGACGTATTTTTCCGCCTTTTCATTTTCGTTGATTGTGATGTTTGGATGTTGTCGACCTTGTAATGGTTTGCCGTCTAGCCAGATGTCTTTCCAAAAGTTTATCGTCTTTCCATTTTCTATTTGTCATATTAGTCCTTTGTAGAATTCTTCTTTTAGTTCCATTAATTTGGCCCATTGCCAAGATGAATTTCCTTTTCGCTGGTATTCAAGGAGGAGGGTTTCTTTCAAATATTTTCCTTTAATCACTTGAACCCATGGGTTACATGGCTCTGCTAAGATTTTCCAAAGCAATTTCATTTGTAGTGCTTGGTTCATATCTTTTGTTTTATGTATTCCTGCGCCTTCTAATCGTTTCTGCTTGCACACCTTGTCCCAGCCAATAAGGGGGGATAAGGATTGATCTTTGTTCCAGAAGAAGCATCTGTTTATTTGGTCAAGTTCTTTATGGATTGTTGTGGGGAGCATAAAATTTTGCATAATATAATTTGGCTTAGTTTCCATATTTGACCTTATTAGTGTCACCCTTCCTTCTTGTGAAAGAGAGTTGGCTTTCCATTCGTGAGTTGTTGTCTGGTTTTGGTTACTGTTTCTTCAAACGTGGTTCGGTTGACTCGACCATTGATGATGGAACAACCGAGGTATTTATCAAGTGCTATATGGTTTGTGATATGGATCGTACTTTGGATTAGTTGTTTTGTACTGTTCGAGACTTTTGGGGTAGTTTGAAAGGCCGGTTTATGGAAATTGACCTTTTGTCCCGATATGGCACAATAGTCGTCAATAATATTCTTCACCATTCGACACGATTCTTGGTTTGCCTTGGCGAATATCATCATATCATCCGCGAAAGATAGAAAGGGGATTTTCATGCCTGATCTAGATATTTTGAATCCGATGGATTTGTCTGACTGGTTTGAAGCGGCTTGTAGTTTCCTAACAAGAATTTCTGCTCCTATGATGAATAGATAGGGTGAGAGTGGGTCTCCTTGTCTGATCCCTCTTTCTGGTATGAAGGGGTCCGTGGGGCTATCATTAACCAAGACTGAGAAGGAAGCGGTCTGAACACATTGCTCTATCCATGTTCGAAATTTTTGGCAAAAACCAAATTTTTCTAGAACTTTGAATAGGAAGTCACATTCTACTCTATCATATGCCTTTTCCATATCTAGTTTGACGGCAATCCATCCTTCTTTTCCGCGTCTACTTTTAAATGACTGGAAGATTTCATGGGCTATTAAGACATTGTCTTGGATCGCCCTGTCAGATACGAATGCCCCTTGGAGGGGGTGAATAATTTTTTTAAAAATCGGTTTCATCCTTTCTGCGATGATTTTGGCTATAGCTTTATAGATCGTTAAGCAAAGGCTAATAGGTCTGAAGTGGTTTGTCGTTGTCGGGTTGTCACATTTTGGGATCAAAGTAATAAATGTGTGGTTGATTTGTTTTAGGATTCGACCAGAGTGGAAAAATCCTTTAATTGCCTTTATGACTGATGGGCCTACAATATCCCAGTATTTCTGGTAAAATTCTGTTGTCATTCCATCAGGTCCTGAAGATTTATCCTTTCCAATCGAGAAGAACGCATTTTTGATTTCCTGGTTTGATATCTTTTCAGTTAGCTTCGAATTATCATCTTCAGTGATTTCTGTGTTGAAGAGTGAGAGGTAATCATTGAGAAGGTTATGGTTGATGGGTTGCATCCTAAACCTTTTCTCGAAATCATTTTTTATTTCTCTTGTAATATTTTCTTCTCCTGTGGCTAATGTGCCATTTATAGTTTGAATTTCCTTTGTGTTTTTTCTATTTCTCCTTCCCGACGCCATTCGGTGGAAATAACCTGAATTTGTGTCAGCCAATTTAAAGTGTTTTGTTTTGGCTCGTTGGCTCTAATACATTTTATGATATGATAAGATTTTCTCTCGTTTATTTGTAAGTCTGTTATGCTTTTAGTTGTTGTTTCCATTCTGGGATATTCCGTTTCTGTTTTGTAAATCGATGAGTGAATCATCAATTTCTTTTAATTGACGGAATATATTTCCAAATGTTTTCTTATTCCATTCTTTAGTCAATCGCTTAAGTATTTGTGTTTTTTTCACCAGATTGTACATATGTGATCCTCCAACATTTGATCTCCAAGCCTGTTGAACCACATGTCGGTAATCTTTTCGTGTAGTCCACATTTTTTCAAATTTAAATGGTTGGGCTTTGAACTGTTCTTGGTTATCTAATTCTGTTACAATGGGACAATGATCTGATGATGTAAATGCATGATTTTTCGTTGTAATGTTGGGGAACCAGGTGAGTATTTGCTCTTGTATTAAAATTCTGTCAAGTTTTTCCATGATGTTATTGTTATTGGATCTATTTTTCCTCCATGTAAAAGAGTTCCCAATCGTAGACACTTCTTGTAATAAACATCTATCCTTGAATTCTGTTAATATTCTATATCTATTCGGATGTGGTTCTATCCCTCATTCTTTTTCTGAGCTATTTTGAATTTCATTTAGATCTCCCATGATCATGAATGGGCAGTCCAATGATCGGACGTAACGTTGTAGTCCAGTCCAGAAGTTTGATTTTTCGTTCTCATGAGGTGGTCCATATACGAATACGATATTGATAGTAATGTTTCTATGTTTGTTTTCATATCTGATTGCTATGAATCTTTGATCCGTATGGACCATTTCTAGGGATTCGTCCCGAAGATTATGGCTTTTCCACAGAACACATAGTCCTCCAGCCCTTCCGGTTGCCGGGGCCCAAATCATATGATCAAACCCAGCTTTTTTCCAAACTGTCTCTTTTGGTTGGCTTTCAGTTCTCGTTTCTAGTAATGCAATTACTTGAATTTTCTCAATTTTACATAATGACTCTATTTCTGTCCATAGGTGTCTGCGGCCTATCCCGCATATGTTCCATGAGCATAATCTCATATTAACCTATTTGATTTGAGGGTTTCTGTTCCATAGTCTTTTCGTGGGTCAAAGTATTTGTTCATGATGCAAGTAAAAGGCTTCGCACCAAAAGTTTTTCCATGAGAGAGGAAATTGGAGTCAAGCCACTTGATGAAAGAGGACTTACAAATGTCGATCCGGCTAGCGGACTTACAAATGTGTAGTGGGTGTTAAAAAATAATAAAATTTATGAAAAAGTTAGTGCAATGATGATGTTTTTTTAAAAGTAAGGTGTTTTATTAAAACTTGTACAAAATGCTAAAAGGCAATGTATTTTTGGAGGGAGGGAGTATAAATCAAATTGATGATGAATTGGATCCTCTTCATCAGGTCATGTTCATGGGTGTGTTTCAATATACATCTATTCATATGTATTTCTACTCTACCACTTGTTAAAGCTGGAGAACAATCAAGACAATACATCCAACATATCACAAGGATACAACCCATCCATTTCTTATTTCCCATGAAGATGAACCCCACATAATAAGTAGGACAAGTAATAAAGCAAACTTCCAACTCATGAAAATACACACATGAGTAATTTCTATTTCCATCTTTTTTCCCTTTTTCTTTTGGGCTACTAAGCTTATACCAATTCAAGCAAATCATGGTTCTAGAATATTTAACCATGTGATCGATCATAGATTTCAGCTCACTTTTATGAGTGTGTTTGTAGGGTCTATGTAAGTAGAGTCTGTTGTCGGATCTTAAAGTTTGCCAATTCTTGTTGGAGATATTCAGAAAGAAAACCATTTTATTCCAATCAAACCTAAATTCAGGGTCAGTAGTGCATTGAATCACATAACATATATTTCCAGTAAGAAGGTTAATAATATCAGCCACATTGCGATAGATACTCAACCATTTCAATAATACTTGGTTTAGAGTCCATACCCATAGATATCATACTATCATTTCAGCTCTCGTTTTCCTTCCAAAGATCGTTTCATCACCACGTTGTTTAATTTGGTACACCTGTTCGAGCTTCTTTGTTGTCATGAGTTCTTTCTTCCTTTCCTTCTCTATTTGCTTCCATTGTACATGTTCTGTGTCATAAGCTGTGAGAAGATGTCCTGTTCCATTAAATATGAAATCAAGGCAGGTTTTATGTTGAGAGATCCGGCGGAATTCAAACCATAAATGATTTTTATTGTCAATTCTAGTTTCATGGTCAAAAGGCTCAAAAGAAGAAAAGGAGATTGATTTCAGTTCCAGAGCAGAACGTGCATGCTCTTTCAAGCTGCAAAAAAGTATTATATCCGGAGTAGGACAATAATTTAGATTTTTACTCCGGCTGCAGTTACAAGGGTTCAGCAAGAAACCATGTGATCCGAAGGGGGGAATCCCCACCCTTCCGATGTGTTTTAGATTCCTGTAGGATTTCATTTCAATGTCAATTTTGATTTCATTTCTTTTCATTTCAATATAGTTTGTTCGATTTCATTACTTTAGAGAGGTTGAGAAAGTTTGAAAGGTTACATACTTCATTGAGATAAAGTGGGAGAGTTTGGTTGATGCATATGATAGAGAGTTATGGTTTGGTTGAGTTGTGTTGGAGATTTAGGAGTCTTGATTCCCGAATTTTATTAAGCACCACATGGCCAGGTAATTCCATACCTTATTATTTCTTACTAAGCCCCATTACAATCCCGCCGAATGGAATCTTCTTTGAAGACTTCTATTGAGCGAAGTCCTCCTGATAATTCTTGTTGCATTTTCATAATTGGTTGCGAAGTGGATTTATATTTAAATTGCAATGTTTATGAGATTGTGTATGGAATTGAGTTGAGAGTTGATCTTCATAGCCTAAACACATTGAGAGTTGAGTGTAAACACATTATTCCTATGAGGTTGGATTTATATTGCCTATGCCTATGGATTGTTCATATATGTGTGATGACGTTAAATTCACTTGTCTTACATTGCTACTACTTAAGATGTTGCTTTTGACAAAGGCGAAGACTCGAACGATGTGTGTAGGTCTTGGTTATTGTTTGGTTATTGCTTGAGGACAAGCAAGTCTAAGTGGCGGAGGTAAAACCTATCGTTGAATACCGCCAAAGAAAACTCAAACCTATAGCAAGTATAGCGATAAGCAAGAGGTCGATCCACAGGGAAATTTGTAACTCAAGTATGCTTCAAGTGTCAATCAAAGTAACCAGATTGGGGGGTTTTTATCTGTGAAAGATTTGCCTTTTATCAAAGCAAAGTACATAAAGCAAAGTAAATGAATTTGGTTTTAGACAAGTGAGAGAAGCAATTCTACCTACAATTTTCCACTTTATTGGATTGAAGCGATCCTTGTAACTTCTTCTCGTCCTATTTAGTTTCCTATGAATGCCCTTGTCCCGACCTAATATAGTTACTAGTCCAATCAGTCCTAGAAACCCTTATCAATCGAACAGTCCCTAAAGAAGGATTTAACCCAATTGATAGCTTTAAGTTCAGAGATTAGCCAAGGTATTTGCAGTCCCTAAAGAAGGATTTAACAACACATTCAACTTCCTACTCATTCAATTAGTTCAATCAGCCCTAAAGGAACAAGTTTGCCACTTAGGTTAAGGTTCACAATCAGGAATCTACAAAACCTTAGCAATTGAATTGATTCTAACTAGTTGCGCGGGCTAGATAGAATAAAACAATAGACAATCAAGCACAAAGAAGTTGAAGCATTCACAAATAGGAAACAAGGAGCGAGAATTAGAAACTCACAATCAATCCGAATAAAGCTTCAAATTGCAGGCAGAATCGATGAGTTTAGTTCCTCATGGAAGACATTCCTCAAATTCTCTAAAGTGTCTAATGGAAGTAAGAATAGAATGGAAGTAATGAAAAAATAACATAAAAGTTGGCCTTTTCAAACATCCCAAGTCGGCCACCCAATAGACAAACAAGCTCTAGGGTTTTTAATTAAACAAAACGCAGCGCTTCAACGATGTCGACCAGTGCTGCGGGCGCCGCAAAGTTGCTGCGCCTGCCGCACACTGAAAGTCCGTGATCTCCGCTACAGCGGCCTATGCTGCGCCCGCCGCAAGGTTGCGGCGCCCGCGGCATAATGTTTTGCCGTGACTTCTTGTATTCCTTTGCGGGTTTCTCCTCTTGTCTTGCATCTTTCCTTCCTTGTTCCTTCCCATGTTTCTCGTGTTCCTCTTCGAGATATTGCATCTCCCAAATGTGTTCCGATTCAATCTGCGAGATAAACACAAAATTGCGTAGAATCCGAACTCTTCTAAAATAATCACAAGATGCAATTTAGCAACAAAGTATGAAAGAAATGCAACCTAACTAAACTAAATATGTCTATAATGCCTATCTAAAATATGTATTATCAAATTCCCCCACACTTAACCTTTGCTTGTCCTCAAGCAATGATAGAATGAACATGAATCAATATATCCCACAGGAAATCCCTTCAAGTTTCAACCTCATCAAAAAGCAACATCATAGCAGGTGAAACCATAAGCCCAGCAAACAAACGTCATAGCATGTATTTTAGTGATCCAAGCTTAGAAGTAGACATTATCCAACCTCACCAGAATTGTTTTTTCCACTCATGTGTTTAGGCTTTAAGATACAACTCTCAACTCAAACCAATCATGCACTAAGCTCATAGACATTGACCACCATATCACCAATTCTCTACCGAAATGTCATTACTTGAGGGACACAATAAAGAAAATAAAATGCAACACTTTTTTTTTCTCTTTTTCTTTGGTTTTCTTTTCTCTTTTTTTTTCTTTTTCTTGTCTTGGTGCTTTCCTTACGCGAAGCGCAAACATGGGTTTCATGAATGGCCCCGGTCTATTAACACCTCAAACTACTAATATGAAGTCCACTTGAACATCTTTTGACGCAAGTTGCAAACATGGGTGTCATGAATAAACCTGGTTACTCAATGATCAAGCTTCTTTCCTAGTGGATAGTTTCAACACCTTTTTGCGCGAATCATACCCATGGGTGTCATGCGTAGACCCGGTTACTCAGTGCATCAACCATTGCCACCTTATTCACTAAGTATGCATAAATTTAAACAAAAGACTCAAAATATAACATAAACTCCGCAAGCAATCAAACATGTGCATCGGTCCTTAAAAATAGATACTGCAGTCAATGCCAAGAGGTAGCAACACTAGGCGAGTAATTCACACAACTGAGCAAAAGAATTCAAATAAGGTCAAACATTCTCACAGGATCATGTTTTTAGGACTTCAATCACACTTTAGCTCAATCATACATGCTCAATTATATTTGCTAGCTCATGTTCCACAAAAGTCAAATAAAGACAATAATCAAAACATCCAGAACTCCATGGGATTTTTATAAATCATGCTTGAAATTTTAAAATAGAGGACAAACTAAGCCAGATGGGTATTTGAATAACACATATGTATGCAATGCATGCTCTATTTTTGGATTTTTGGATTTTTTTTTATACGAAAATAAACAAAAATTAATAAAAATGATTACAGAAATTAAACATGATGCATAAATTTAAATATGATCTCCTATATGCATCTATATATAGAATTCCTCTTCCCCACACTTAAAGTTTTCATTGTCCTTAATGAAACAATAAAGACAACAAAAGTAAACCAAATATAATCAGGGTGAAGGAAAAGAAAAAGGAAAAAGAAAGAAAAACTTACCTCGGGTTGCCTCCCGAGAAGCGCCTTTGTTTCACGTCTTTGGCTCGACGTACTGGCCCTTGATTGGCCTAGGTTCCTCCACCAGGGTCACCAACACCAGTCATCTCATTGACAAATGCGGGCACCCTTGAAAGGTGTAGCTTTCTGTCCAAGCCGTCATCCATGACCCTCAGCTTCTCTCCTTGAGCTATGCCTGAGGGTTGTCCTGGAATCACAAAAGGTTTCGATTTGTTAGGAGGGTCAAATTTCCATAAACTATGTTCCTTAGGTGTCTCTAACAAATCACGAAAATTATTGGTGCGGTCAATATTGTCAGAAATAGGCATATCTAAAGAATTTTCAGGAGAAAGCTTAGCATGATTAAAGAGAGAGAATTCTATCTTTCTTCCATCAAACTCCATAGTCAATAGACCCTCACAACAACCAATTTTCGTTTTCGCAGTTTTCAGGAATGGTCTTCCTAGTATAATGGGTGTTTCAGAGGCTCCCTGCTCCATATCTAAAACAAAGAAATCAACAGGGAAAAACAAATCATCCACCATAACCAAAACATCTTCAACAACGCCTCTCGGCCTGATTTGTGATCGATCAGCAAGTTGCACTGTAACCCCAGTCTCAGTCAGAGCACCCAAACCCAAAGACATGTACATGTTATAGGAAATAACATTAATTGAGGCTCCTAGATCTAGCATGGCTTGTTTGAATCTAGTATTCCCAATTGCACATGGAATTGTAAACATACCTGGATCTCCACATTTTTCAAGCAATTTCCTTTGCAACATAGCAGAGACATTTTCATTCAAGCTTACCTTTTCCTTCTTTTTCAATCTTTGCTTCTTCTTGATTGTGCACAATTCCTTCAAAAATTTAGCATATCTAGGAATGCTCTTAATTAATTTGAGTAAAGGAATATTTACCTCGCATTTGCTGAACGTCTCAAAGATCTCCCTATCGTTCTCATACCTTCGTGTATCCTTTAGGGCTTCCGGAAAAAGAGGAATGGGCTTTGGAGTCTCCATAGGTAAAGGAGAAGAAGGGGGAGAAGAAGAAGGAGGAGAAAGAGGGAGAGAAGAAGAAAGAGGGGAGGAGAACGTACCAGGATCAGAGTTGGCGGTGGGATCGCCTACGGCGGGCGCCGCATGAATACCGCCCCTAGCGGCGGGCGCCGCAGGGATGCTGCGGGTGCCGCAAGGTTGCTGCGGGCGCCGCACAGTGTGCGTTCCGTCATCTTCTTCTATTATTTCGATCTCCTCGTCCATTATCTCCTCATCATCCTTTTGAGGTGTGACAATCAGTTCCTTGCCACTTCTAAGCATTATAGCACTGACGTTCTCCTTAGGATTCTCAACCGTTTGCGATGGAAGCTTCCCTGAATCGTGTGCCTCCTTCGCACTCAAGACTTGAATGAGTTGACTCAGTTGATTCTTCAAATTTGTGATCCGGTCTGATTGTTGTTTCTCAACCTTCAAGACCAACCGTGACAATTTTTGTATTGGATCCTCAATAGCCTCATTGAAGTGTGGTTGGCCTCCCTGTCGAGGTTCAAATTGTTGGTGAGGTCTTCCCTGTTTCCCCCCTTGCTGATTGAAAGGAGCTTGGTAGTTCCCATAGCCTTGCTGATAGCCTCTGTTGTAATTGTTGTTGTTGAAATACCCAGGATTTCCATAATTGCCTTGCATAGGCCTCTGTTGAGTGAAATTCCCAATGGCATTCAAATCAAAATTAGGATCTTGTAGAAGCGGGCACATGTCCATAGGATGAGTGTATTGACTGCAGAGACCACATGCCTTTAGTTGTTGAGGAGTTCTATCAATAACCAATTGTTTCATCATCTCCTTTACCTCTGCCATATCAGTTTGAAGTGCAGCCACAGGAGCATCAACAGCGAGTACACCCCTAGCACGAGGGCTCTTATTGAACTGCCTGGAGCCCTCAGATAGCTCCTTAAACACATCCCAAGCTGCGGCAGGTGTCTTGTTCAGCATGTTTCCTCCACAAGCAGAATTCACTGTTTTGCGCTCTATATCAGTCAACCCATTAAAGATAAAGAGAACCAGATCCTTTTGAGAGTACCCATGGCATGGGCAGCTGGCGCAGAGTTTCTTGAAGTGCTCAAAGTACTCATGTATCGACTCCGTCGCGTACTGCTCAATGCTGCTGATTGACCTTTTCAAAGCATTGAGCTTTGTTGCAGGAAAGTACATCTCTAGGAAGACTCTCTTCATCTCAGCCCAAGTAGAAATAAAGTCAGGTGGTAGATAGAAGAACCATTCATTTGCCTCATCCTTCAAAGAGAAGGGAAAAGCTCTCAGCTTGATTTGCTCTTCAGTCACATTCTCTGGTTTCATCCCAACAACCACCCTATGAAATTCAGACAGATGCTTGTGGGGGTCCTCCCCACTCAACCCATGGAATTTGGGTAGAAGATGAACTACCCCAGACTTCAGCTCAAAGTTGACTCCTTCTGTTAGCGCAGGGAATTGGATTGCTAAGGGTTGTTGTGCCAGATCAGGAGCAGAAAGCTCCTTAAGAGTGCGGTTTTCGTTAGCCATCTCTGTTGTGGTGTCTCCTTGATCAAAAGGGAGTTCGCGAAAGCGATCACGAGCTTCTCGCCTTAGAGCGGCAAGCGTCCTTTCAATCTCTGAATCTAACGACAACAACGAAGAATTAGTAGCACGGGTATGGACCATATAAGACGGTCCACACCAAGATCAACACTAAAAACACACAAAAATTAAATAAAAATCCCCGGCAACGGCGCCAAATTTGGCGGAGGTAAAACCTATCGTTGAATACCGCCAAAGAAAACTCAAACCTATAGCAAGTATAGCGATAAGCAAGAGGTCGATCCACAGGGAAATTTGTAACTCAAGTATGCTTCAAGTGTCAATCAAAGTAACCAGATTGGGGGGTTTTTATCTGTGAAAGATTTGCCTTTTATCAAAGCAAAGTACATAAAGCAAAGTAAATGAATTTGGTTTTAGACAAGTGAGAGAAGCAATTCTACCTACAATTTTCCACTTTATTGGATTGAAGCGATCCTTGTAACTTCTTCTCGTCCTATTTAGTTTCCTATGAATGCCCTTGTCCCGACCTAATATAGTTACTAGTCCAATCAGTCCTAGAAACCCTTATCAATCGAACAGTCCCTAAAGAAGGATTTAACCCAATTGATAGCTTTAAGTTCAGAGATTAGCCAAGGTATTTGCAGTCCCTAAAGAAGGATTTAACAACACATTCAACTTCCTACTCATTCAATTAGTTCAATCAGCCCTAAAGGAACAAGTTTGCCACTTAGGTTAAGGTTCACAATCAGGAATCTACAAAACCTTAGCAATTGAATTGATTCTAACTAGTTGCGCGGGCTAGATAGAATAAAACAATAGACAATCAAGCACAAAGAAGTTGAAGCATTCACAAATAGGAAACAAGGAGCGAGAATTAGAAACTCACAATCAATCCGAATAAAGCTTCAAATTGCAGGCAGAATCGATGAGTTTAGTTCCTCATGGAAGACATTCCTCAAATTCTCTAAAGTGTCTAATGGAAGTAAGAATAGAATGGAAGTAATGAAAAAATAACATAAAAGTTGGCCTTTTCAAACATCCCAAGTCGGCCACCCAATAGACAAACAAGCTCTAGGGTTTTTAATTAAACAAAACGCAGCGCTTCAACGCTGTCGACCAGTGTTGCGGGCGCCGCAAAGTTGTTGCGCCCGCCGCACACTGAAAGTCCGTGATCTCCGCTACAGCGGCCTATGCTGCACCCGCCGCAAGGTTGCGACGCCCGCGGCATAATGTTTTGTCGTGACTTCTTGTATTCCTTTGCGGGTTTCTCCTCTTGTCTTGCATCTTTCCTTCCTTGTTCCTTCCCATGTTTCTTGTGTTCCTCTTCGAGATATTGCATCTCCCAAATGTGTTCCGATTCAATCTGCGAGATAAACACAAAATTGCGCAGAATCCGAACTCTTCTAAAATAATCACAAGATGCAATTTAGCAACAAAGTATGAAAGAAATGCAACCTAACTAAACTAAATATGTCTATAATGCCTATCTAAAATATGCATTATCACTAAGTATGGGGTGATTTGATGTCTCCAAAGTAGCCATGTCTTTATGCATATTTTAGTTCCATATTCTTTACATTTTGCATATTTCGGGTTAGGAATATGTCGAATTTATGTAGTATATGCATATTTGTCAGAAATGGAGATCTACATAAGCTTCTGTTTAATATTGCAGAATATGGGACCATTTCGGGAGAAAACCAAGAAGCGAGGACGGAGGTCCAAGTCTACTCGATGTCGACTAAACCTAGTCGATCTCGACAAATCATGCCTAGACACCTGCCAGGATCGAGGAGCCAGTGTCGAGAAGCTGAAGACGAGCCAACCCAACTCCAAGCCTCTACTCGAGATCGAGTGACCAACTCGAGATCGACGAAGCACCACAGCCCATGCCCGGAGTCGAGGAAAGCATGTCCGAGGATGCCAAGGAGAGACTACCCGACATGACCTGGAAGCCGGACACCACAACTCTAGATCGAGGACCGTACTCGATGTCGACAAAGGCCGAGAGCACCATGTCCGAGCATGTCGTGGGAAGCTGCTCGACAACACCAGGAGGCCAAGACGACGAACCACCCAACTCGAGATCGAGTTGTCTCCTCGAGATCGACGAGATTGGTGGGCCATGTCCGAGCCTGTTGAGCACCAGCTAGCCCAGATGCCGAGCCAGCCAAGTCGACGCCAGTTCTACTCGAGATCGAGTAGCCTTACTCGAGATCGAGGAAGCCTCCAGAAGCCGCGTAACGCGTTTTGATCTATCCTACTCGGATTGGGATTCCTTGGAGCCGAAGGTTGCATAGTTCTATCCGATCTATCAAGATACATCATGGAAGAAGAAGATTTATCCACTTAAGACTTTTAGATATATTTCCCTTATTTAGATTTAATTATGTTGTTGCTTTTATTTATCTTTAATGCTTTTAGATATAGTTTTAGATATAGATAGATATTTCTATCCTTGAATAGCAAGGTTTAGAAGCCTATAAATAAAGCTCATGGGGCTGATATCTAGTCATTCAATTTCAGTAGGGGAAGTAGTAGTAGAGAGAGAAAGTGAGGTCGAGTGGAGCAAAGGAGCGAGAGCAAGTTGGCTTTGTTCGGTTGTACTTTCTTCAGTTTGATTTAATGCAAGTTTCTTTTCATCAATCAATGTCTGAGGTTGCGATGAAGCGCGAGTAGTCCACCCACTTCTAGGGTTGGGGCGAGCCCGACGATAGCTATGCGTGTTTGAGGTAAAGATCCGACTTTTATCATGTTTTGAGCATCTACTACTTGTTATGTGTTTATTACCCATCTAATGGAGGTCCATGCTAACAACTTGGATTGTAAACATAAAATCGGTAGAGACAATTAGGGTTTCTTGAAAGAGTTGTCTAATTGTTGGAAAAGGCGAAAGCTTGTCCTTTGATGCGATTCACATGATTATCTGTTTTACTCTTGCCTTACACATGCTTGGTTATCGTTGTTGCAAAGCCCAATCTTGGAAGTCCTTTTCATACAGTTTAGTTCGAAGTCCCAAAGCAATTGCATTTACTTTATTTCGTTTTTATTCTCTGTTTTACTCGAGATCGAATAGCACAACTCGATCTCGACTACTGATCTTTGACCAAGGTCGTCGTAGCTTCTGTGTGCAGGTACTCGACAAGCCAAGCCGACGTCGATGAAGGCCTTACTCGATCTCGAGTAGCCTCTGGTCGAGATCGACTACACCCAGTGCATGTGACTGCTGCGCTGTTCGACTTGCCTGATCTCCTGTCAACTTACCCTAGTCGAGATCTAGCACCTGTTGTCGACTTCTGTGAGATTTCTCCGCTGCCTAGGATCCGCTGACACGCTTCCTCGTGGATCGATCCTGACTTCCCGCTGCTACATCAGAAGGAGGTCTTGTAATTATTTGCGTGGGCAGAATCTGGTTTGATTTATTTTGTTATATTTCATACTCGATTTCCTCCTTACAACAAGGACTCTATTACAAGTATGTAGCTGTCCTATGTTGCTTGTTTTCGAGTTGTAATTAGAGCATGAATACTTGATTCCGTATGTTCTTTTATTTTTCCTTTTCAGTTCTAGACGATTGATCATGTACCAATTTATAATGAGGCTTGAGTTCATAAGATCCACTTCATATGTTTTGCCCCTAGTTTGAACTGATAACTTGTTTTTTCCCCACTCAATACATTGAAAGTATTCTAGCCCAAGACATGTATGATTATGATCTAGCCAAGCTCGATAGATTATCAAAGTTTTCCATTACTTTCTCAACAGCCAATAGGACATCATAGCTTCTCGGTTCTTGTTTATTCCCCTCTGGTGTTGGGATTTAGTCTCAAACAGACAAATCAAGGGGGGCATAGTGGTGGTAAAAGAGGATCGATGGTACCTAGATCTTGCCAGTTGCCGTTGTTGTCGGATGTGCTGATTATCGGCTATTTCCAAATCTGTTCTTTTTTCTCCCAGCAGAAGATCCGAGGGGAACCCAAGGAACGGCCAACAGAGCGTCTGAGTCGCCCAAAAAAGGGTTTCCGAGCGGGGCATTAGCTCCATTTTTTCTCCTCTTTGTGGAAGGTCCATCAGAAACCTCGTGAAGTCGCCAAGGGAGGGAGCACCAGCAACGAATTGAAGCCTCCCGACACCTGTCGACCGACAGCGCCGCCCGTCCCGAGCCACCCGCCACCAGCAACAACTCGAATTTCTTTTTCTTTTTCTGAATCGCCACCATCTTCTCTTTTTATTGCCTCATTCCTCCACTTGCGTTTGTGAAACTTTCATCCAACGAATTTGCTCATTTCTCTTGGAATTTCTTTTGTTTAGGTATCTTTTCTGAATGGAAATTATGAGGGTTTTTGTTTTGCTTTCGGATTTGGGGGTTCTAGCTTTCGATTTTGGGTGATTTGTGGCTCGATTGTTGCTTCTGGTGTCTCGATTGTTGCTGTTGGTGACAGATCCGGCTGGTTTGGGAGCGGTTTTGGGTTGTCGGCGTTCAGGTAGGTGACTAGGGTTTAGACGGCTCGCTCTCTCTCTTCTCATTCTTTAAAAAATAATAGTATATGGGTATTGTTGGGGTAAATTTTTATTTTTTTTTTCAAAAATAATAGAAAAAATGGACAAAAATAATACCAAGTATCAACTTTTGTCCAAAAATAATACGAACTTTGAAATTGACCGTTTCATATACGAACTATCGCTCTATTAACCGAAAATAATACATATGTGTATTCCGGTGAACTTTCCGACCAAATACGCCACGTGGACGCCGGAAAACACACATGGCATAAATTTTTGCCACGTCACCATACTTGTAAGTTATGCCACGTCACCAAATTTATTTTTCATTTAAAAAAAATTAAACAAATAGGCAAATAACTACAGTACCTTTCGAAACAATGGAATCGAGGGTGTGCGTCTTCACTTTCTTCTCAATGTTATCTGCTCATTCTCTCCTTGATTGTTTCGAAAGGTACTGTAGCTATTTGCCTATTTGTTTAATTTTTCTTTTTTTAAAAAAAATGAAAAATAAATTTATGACATGACATAATTTACGAGTTTGGTGACGTGGCAAAAATTTATGCCATGTGTGTTTTCCGGCGTCCACGTAGCGTATTTGGTCGGAAAGTTCACCGGAATACACATATGTATTATTTTCGGTTAATAGGGCGATAGTTCGTATATAAAACGGTCAATTTCAAAGTTCCTATTATTTTTTGCCAAAAGTTGATACTTGGTATTATTTTTGTCCATTTTTCCAAAATAATATATGTAAAATGGGTGTCCATGTGCAGATAAAATTAATTCACACTTGAATATAATTTTTATTTTTATTTTTAATTACAGAATATGACGAAAATTGTATTTATAAATTATGATTTGAAACTTGTACATGTGGTACCACATAATTGAGCCACTTGTCACACAATGGAGGGAAAATACTTGGATGACTCCAATAAGGGTGACAATGGGGGTAGTTATGTAAATTCCACAAAAAAAATCAAATGGATAAAAGGAAACTAAAATCTGAAAAGTAGGTAATGAGTACCCTACTTCTAGCCTAGGTTAATGATGATATTTTTAGGGTTACTTTTCCTATCAAATATTTGAATTGCAAATTTACATTTTATTCAATTACAAACTCTCAAGTTATTCAAACTCTCAATCTCCAACTTCTCCTCACACATTTTGGCCGGAATGAGGAGTTAACTCTCCGGAATGATGTTTTTACTTTTACTTTTTCTATCAAAGGGTTTTACAATTTCACAATTTAAACAATTAAAAATTCAAAATTTATTTAAACACTCAATCTCTAAACAGTAATACATTACATGTCTTCTCTCATCCTAGTCGCCGGAATGAAGAGATAACTCACCGGAATTGGTGGTGGATAGCCGGATTCAAGGGTTTCCGATTGTCGGGATTTGTGGTTGAAAAAATTGGGATGCCATAGTGCATTGTTGATTTAACCTTGTTTTAATTTGGATCGTTTGGACGTTTACTCATGACAGACATTGTAAAAAAAAAAATGCCTCTACCCGAAATCAAACGATAGATTAACTATCAGCAGCCCGCGGACATACTCGCAGACTGCTACATAGGCTTTCTAAGAAAGATGTCTCTTTAAAAAAAATATGTCAAACATTGGACAAATAAATAATTGCTTCTGTTGAGAATCGAACCGTATATCAAAAAGCAGGTCAAGTAAACATCATACCGCTACGCCATCTATTCTTGTTGCTTATTTCACCAGCTTTTTTTATTGACATTATCTAGGTGAATGGAGAAGGGAGAAGCAGGTTGCGGATCTACCCGCAAGATACTACATAAGATTTCCCCAAGAGAGATGTCACTTTTTTTAAAAAAAAAAATATACAATTTCTAGTATTGGTGGACATTAATTTACAAGGATCCTGATTGTGGACCATTAGATTGATGTAATAATTTATTATATAAACTCAAATTAATAAAAAAGGCAAGCTGCTACATAATAATTTTGATATTATATATGTATTTTTATTATATAAACTCAAATTAATAAAAAAGACAAGATGGTAAAATTATTTTTGTGATAACATATGTAATTTTTATTATATAAACTTATACAAGTGAACTTATATGATCATTTATATTTCTATATGACTTATTTAATTAATTTTCAAATACTGATAAAAATTATAATCCGAAGATTATTAGAGGGTAAAAAATTCAAATCTCAACATAATTATAATTATATTTTGAATTTACATGTGTATATTCAAAATAATTAAATTCCATGTGATTATTAATCACGTTAATGAAAAATATTAAGGGAGCAGCAGGCCGCCCGGCTATCCGCCAACAAATCTTCTTTTTTCTGCAGCATTGCTTTGGAAATTGAAAAAGGGCTCTTTTCTTTAAAAAAAAAACTACATAAATTGGTATTGGTGGAGAGTAGTTCACATGGATTCCGAGTGTGGGCCGTTAGATCAATGTAAACGGACGATTAAGATCTCTTCCCACCCATACATAAATTGGTTTTGGCTGAATTTTTTTTAAAACAAATTGATTTTTCCTGATTGTTATGTAGTCACCCATACTTTATTATTTTTGCTAAAATCAGCACCTTGAGTATTTAATAATTGTCCATACTTTTCTTTTTTTATTCCAAATTAGCACCCTACACGTAATACATTTCTTAGCAAAATTCGTAAACTTAAAAGGAAAAGATAATTCACATTCAGAAAATATATATGAATGAATAAAATCTAATATCATAAATCTTACTCATGTAAAAGTTAAACTAAAAAACATTAATGGTCAGATTAATAACATGTACAATTGGTACTTATAAACTCAAATTAATAGTTTAGGGTATTTTGATCGATCGAGGTAGTTTGATTTGATCAATTTTTTTTTCAAATATTTAAGCTAAAATGCAAAGTTCATTAAATATATTTTCTCGATTCATCAATAGAGTACTTTGACTGATCGAGGTAGTTTAATTTGATCAACATAGTTTTGAGATTTTGTCGTTGAGATTTGAAATCAAGATCAACATTTGATATTGAGATTTTATATTTGAGAATTGTTAGTGAGGTTTGATATTTGAGGGATTGAGATTAAGTTTGAGATCGAGATTTGAGATAGCGATTTGAGAATTGAGAGTGAGATTTGAAATCAAGATTAAGATTAAGTTTGAGATCGAGATTTAAGATTTGTCATTGAGATTTGAAATCAAGATTAAGAACAAGATCGACTTTTAATATTGAGATTTTATATTTGGGTATTGAGAGTGAGAGTTGATATTTGAGATTAAGATTAAGTTTGAGATTAAGATCGCGATTTGTCATTGAGATTTTAAATCAAAATTAAGATCAAGATCGACTTTTGATATTGAGATTTTATATTTGAGAATTGAGAGTAAGATTTGATATTTGAAACTGAGTTAAAGGTTGAGATTGAGATTGCGATTTTGAGATTGAGATTGAGATCGAAAATCGAGAGTTGAGATTGAGAATACGATATATTTTTCTAATTTTTTATATAATCGATTTAACAAAATAAAAAATTATATTTGAATATATAAGTGGTATAGAAATTAAAAATTGAAATGCTCATAACTTTTTGCTCAAATATCGGATTTGAGCTTATAATATATCAAATCGAAGCTATCGACGAGAGGAAGATGTATCTTAAGTTTTTTTTTGGGGGGGGGGCGACTGTCACCCCTGGCCATAAAGAGGATCCGCCTCTGCATATAATATTACAATCCTCTAACGCAACATTTTAAAAATTGTACCTTTTTCGGATATTTATACCAATTTAATTAATTTATTAAATTTATCTAAATAAATTTAATTTGAAAATTATATATAGTTGCATTTATTATATTTGAAAGTTTTTTCAATTACATTATGTATAAAATATTTAAATAAATTTTGAGAAAGTAATAATATGGGAAGCATTTGCTGAAACATTTAAGATTGAGATAAAGGTTGAGATCGAGAATCGAGATTAAAAATATATATAAATAAATGATTAATCTGAATAAAAGTTAATTGTAATCTGGTGTAATAATCAATTTTTTTTGGTATCCTGTAATAATCAATCTTAATGTAAATGAGCTTCTTAATTTTTTTGGGCGGTATAGTTTCAGCATTGAAAAAATTGGGCGGTATAATTCCCACTAACCTAGAGCCACCGCCTCTCTCATGTCTCTCTCTTCCTCTTGTGTGGAACGTAGCCGCCTCTCCGATTCTTCATCGTTGCCTCCCCATCTCAGATTCCTCCCGAGCATCTCCGAGCTCCATGGCTGCCTTCTGTAGGTCACAGCAGCCTCCTTCACCTTCCTTGAACCTCGTCTCTCTCCACAGCTCCTGGACCCATCGCGACCTGGCCTCTTCCTCCCGATCTCCCCGTCCCCGATCTCGCGCCTCCCTCCCCGTCAGCTCCCTCCTGCTTCTACCTCCGCCTGGAGCTCTCTAGCCTCGTATTCCATAGCGTTTTCTGAGCATCACCACTCTCTCTCTCTCTCTCTCTCTCTCTCTCTCTCTCTCTCTCTCTCTCTCTCTCTCTCTCTCTCTCTCTCTCGATCGATCGCCATGGCCACGCTATGTCGGCGCCTCCCGACTCCGACACTGCCCAGTTAGGTACCAAAATTTATCTCCTTGCTATTTAGTTTCATAGTATGGCAATTTTACTCAGGAATTAGCAAAGTTTATCTCCTTGCTATCTTTTTTTAGTACTAAATGAAGTATGAAATTAGATTAGGCATGTACCAAAATGAAATTAGTTTACAATGATTCAAGTTATTTGAATGGGAATCTGTCACCGTGTGATAATCTGCTTGTGTTGTTTTCTGATGAAAGTATTTGAATTTGTGAAAGAGAAGGCAATTAATGTTGGAATGAGATGCACCTCATGCCCAATTGTGTTGAGGTCAAAATGACCATGAAATACCCCTTGGAGATGCATATATCACCCTGCATATGATTTTGACTAAATATGTGAAACTAGCTGGTCATTCTCTGCCAGTGCCAAGGCTTGTGTTCTCCTCTTGTTGTTTCTCTTATGTGATATGATGCGTTCATTTTGCTTAATCAGAATTGTAAACTAGGGAATAATAAGGGTAGCATTACTGACTGTGGTGCCATTTGATTGTTTATGGTATAATTTGAGAGTTGCCTCTCACTCCAAGAATACTTGATTGTGTGTGTTCTTCATTTGACTACTACATATGTTGCATCAGATTGCTTCACATTTAGGCACAATGTTCATAGATATTCTTGTTGAAATGGTATTATTGCAAGCTGCTTTGCTACCTCCATACTTGCTGAAGATATCATAAGACACAAAGCTAACCGTGAATGCTTTGATTCCATTGATCACTTGGGTAAAACATATAGAGATACTTTCAGTGGGTGTTATATATTTGTTTTAGAGATAATAGACTGAATTACTCTTCTTTTGTTAGTTTCAGAACTATTTTCGTCTTCGAAGCATAAGCATGTTTGATTTTGCTTCTTAAAATCCTATTGCATTTTCCTCCTCTTTTTATGACAGCAGCAACAGGAAAACAAATTCATGATTCATTTCAAACTAAATTTTATGAAGGAAAATGTAGTTCCCCTTTTTACAACACCATGAGACTTGAAACCACTCGAATTGGTGCTATATAAAAAAAAGTTATGGATTTTTTTTTATCGAAATTGAATGTTTTTCCCTCCCCTTCTTATGACAGCAACATAAACAAAAAAAGAGATTGGCATTTCACCATAAATTTGAATTGGGAATCATTTTCATATATAAGTAAATGGCATATACATATATATACTCTTTTATACATTGCATATGTTAAAAGATCTGTTTTGTTTATTTATTTATTTGCTGACATAGATTTTTGCTCTTTAACTGTTTATATAAAGTGAAATTCAGTGAGAAAGAATAGTGCATTTGAAGCATAACTAAAATGTTTAATAAAATGAAGAAGAAAAAAACAAGATTTCTAAAAGAAGACTATAAGAATAATCACTTAATGTGAGCAGCATTGATCCGCTTCAGTAGGCCTCGAGCCTAAATGATGAAATATACACTCCATGTAATACAAGCGTGCTTTATTAAGCGTGCCATCTCATAAGAGATTACCTTATTGATTTTTTTTTGGCGCTTGACAAAGAAATGGAAGCTTTGTTTAGCTTGTTATAATGGATGATGCTACTGATTTAACTTGTGTTATTTCTCAAAGTGATTTTCTATAATTTACATATTCCATCTTATAAATTGGAATATAAACCTTCAGTACCAATTCGCCCCATTATTTGTTATAAAATTGACCTGTTGTGAATTAGCAGATAACTATGGTGAAGTTGTGAAGGTTCAACTGGCAGTGGATTATTTTTGTTAAATGTTTTCGTATTAAAACTAAAAATATAAAATCTAAATTTGGGGAAAAAACTTGTTAGTAAGTTTAGTTATTAAAAAAAGTTGACCATTATTTTAGTAAAGCTTGGTTCTATTTCCATTAGTACTAATTTGTAGAATTTATAAAATGGGTAATTATATGAAAAAAGGATTCTAGAATTTATAAAACGAGAGTTGCAATTAATATTTTATACGGAGTATAGTTTTTAGCAAACGTGTCGAAAAGTCAAACGACACTTATTAATTAACGGAGGTAGTATTATTTTTAGCAAACGTGTTGAAAAGACTGATTTTATTATATAAACAAAATTATAAAAAAACGTGAATTATAAATGAACACTAATAAGTTACAAATTACTAAAGAATTGTAAAAAAAAATAAAGTTGAATTATAACATAACCCAAAAAGAAAATAATAGATAAATTAGAAGGGGGAGTCTAGCCCTAGAGTATAGCCTTTTAGAAAAAGCTAACCTATTTTCATTTATTTTCCTTTTTTCTTTAAACATATTTTTAAAATGACCTTGAAATACCCCTATTGTCACCCTTATTAGAGTCATCGAATCATTGTCCATGGAGAGAGACTACATTTAACAAATTGGGTTGATGAATGTTGCGGCATTTTTCCTTGGAGACAGTGCATTGGAGCCCCAAATCCTGGACTCCATTTTAAGGGCTCCATTTTCGGGCCCCTAATCTTTTTTTTTTGGCTTTTGCCGATTTGGCAAGCTCTAAGGGCCTCTTGGCCCTCTATTATTCATGCTCTAAACATTACCTTGGTTTGGCTTGTTCGGACTAATTCCTTTGTTATCTAGATGCTACTTTCTTGCATTTACTAATAATACTCTTGGGAGGCTAATAGTTGGGGATTCTCTGTTCACTATGAATACATGCAAAGGTGAATACGTTTCCTTTCGAGGATCAGATCAAAGGCTCCTAACATATATACTTATTAAACATGGAATGGTATTATCTCAAGGCTGGATCATGTTCAAACCACTCTCTAAGTCTATTGGAAGGCTGTATTATCTGGGTGATCAGGGTGTCTGTAAGACAAGTCATGTGAGTTCTCCACAAGATTAATCCCAATCCAAGAATTGCTTATGCAATGATTAAATATGAATTCTCCACAGGATTAGCAAAACTCATTTTCAAGTCATGTGAGTTGATTGAAGTTGTGTCATGTTTTAATCTACCTAAAAAACTAGTCGATCCTTGACATCGGCAGAGTGAAACGAATGTTGGACTACTAACTTGTGACTTAGTTCCTCCGACAGATAACACTTACAGACATGGAATAATCAGAATGATTGCAACAATTCAAATCGGACTTAGGTTCTGGCTTGTGTATGGATCATCACTTAACACTAGAAATATAACTCAGTGGAAATTTGGTGTCAACTAATTAGTATATATAAACCCCTTATCAACACCTGCTTCGTTACTCTGTCCAGAGACATATCTGAACCATGTAAAACTAGTAGCTACAAATTACAAAATGAGAAAACCATTGACGGTTCATGATCCTACCCACCTTCGTGGGCATGAACAAAAACAAAGTTTATCATGAAAATTTGTTTTTGGAACTCTAGAGGTATTGGTAATAAGAATCTATTGACGGAATAGAAAGTTATGAGAATTAGCGAACATGTTCAACTAGTTGCTCTAGCAGAGACTAAAACTCAGAAAATTCCGGATGATAAAACATGGAAAAACATTGGTTTTACAAACTCTGTTTGGTCTCCAGCTAGGGGCAGGGCCGGTGGACTGGGTGTTTTGTGGAACGAAAACAATCTTTCAAGTGAAAAAATTTCAGTGAGTATTCATTTGCCTCGTATAATTGGCCTCAAATATTCTAATACAAAAAAAAAATCGAGGGCATAATTCTTATTGTTTACGGACCCCCTCAGGAAAGAGATAAAGAGGTGTTTTGGTATACTCTCACAAACATCATACTTAGAGAAACAATGCCATGTATGGTTATTAGAGATCAAAACGAAATTGGTTCAAGATTAGAAAAGATTGGTGGCACAGAAAATAACGGAAATAGATTCAAACGTCTTACATCCTTCAAAAATTCATGCTCTTTGGTTGACCTACCTACGAGTGGGAATTTGTATACAGGGTGGAAAAAAAATGAAGACGAGGATAATATCAAGGAAAAGCTACACAAAATTCTAGTCCACCACCAATTTTTGGACGTTTTCCCAGAATTACAGACTTTCAATGGTGCATTTTCTCTCTCAGATCACTGTCCCATTTACCTTGAAATACCAACGGCCGCTAAATTTAGACCAACACCTTTCAAATTTGAGAATGTTTGGATGCAAAGGAAAGACTTCCGAAATATTGTGAGCAAGCTTGGCGTGCCTCCTGCTCCGGTTCTGCCATGTTTAATGTAATATACAAGACAAAACTTTTAAAGAAAAAGGCGAAAGATTGGAACAAAACCACTTTTGGGAATATCTTCCGCCAAATTGCTGAGGTGGATAAAAACCTCCTGGAGATACAAAGCTCGAGTAATGCCCATCACAGAAGAATCTTTTACCAAAAAGAAAAAAATGCTTATTAAAAAGAAGGAGAATCTACTACAATTCCAAAAGGTTTTCTGGAGCCAGCGAGCCAAGGCTAAACATCTTAAACTAGCAGATTCTAAGACAACATATTTTCATCGGGTGGCAATAGGGAGAAGAAACCGGAAGATAATCAAAAGCTTATGTTTGTTAGAGGGGACCCACATAACAGGCAATGATAATATTAGGGATGAACTTCAAAAGGATTTTGAACGACGATTTACAAGTAGTATGGCAAATATGGATGGTTTGACACATTATCTAGATGTAATTAACACGTCCATTTCTAATGAGGAGAATGAGCTCCTTACCGCCACCCCTTCTAATAGTGAAATCAAGAACGTTGTGTTCGGACTAGGCTCGAATAAGTCTCCGGGTCCTGATGGTATGACATCCGAATTTTATAAAAACTTTTGGGAAATTGTAGGAAATGACATAACATGTGCAGTCAAAGGCCTTTTCCATTCTGGTAAATTATTGCGACAGGTAAATCATACATTCATTACGCTCACCCCAAAATGTGAAAATCCATGCAAAAGCACTGACTATAGACCTATCAGCTTATGCTCCATGCTATATAAAATCATTTCTAAAATTTTAACAGAAAGATTGAAATTGATCATGGGAAAACATATTAATCCCTTGCAAGGTGCTTTTGTGGCTGACAGATCAATTCAAGACAATGGCCTCATTGCGCATGAAATATTCCATTCATTCATAAGAAGAAAAGGAAAAGAAGGATGGCTAGCGATTAAGTTGGACATGTAAAAAGCATACGACAGGGTAGATTGGAACTTCACAAAACTAGTAATGCAGAAATTCGGATTCCAACAAAAATTTGTTGACCTAGTTATGGAATGTGTAACAACTGTCTCTTTTTCAGTCTTGGTCAATAATGAACCAACATCGATTTTCAAGCCATCTAGAGGCATTAGGCAGGGCGACCCTCTTTCTCCTTTTCTATTCATCCTTGACGCGGAAGTGTTAGCTAGGAAACTTCAAGTAGAAGTGAACTCAGAAGAGAAACTGATTGGCTTCCCCTTTGGCCGACAAGGTCCTCGGGTGCCATTCTTAGCATTTGCAGATGACGTTATTATATTCTCGAAAGGTAGCTTATCAACATGCCAAAAAGCAAAGGATATTGTGGACTTATATTGTGTAATGTCAGGTCAAAAAGTAAACTATCATAAGTCGGCTTTTCAAGTCACCAATGGAATTCCTAGAGCTCGAATCTCAGTGATTGAAGGTTGTTTAAACATTTCAAAGGAAATAAACCTTGACAAATATCTCGAATGCCCTATTATTAATGTCCGAGTAAATAAATCGACGTTTGAAGACATAATCATCAAGTCCTCAAATCAACTAACAAAATGGAGAGCTGACTCTCTTTCTCAGCAAGGCAGAGCTACTCTTATTGCGTCAAAATTAATCTATCATCAAAACCTCTATATACCATGCAAAGCTTTATGCTTCCAGCCTATATTCACAACAAACTTGACCAAATTAATAGATCATTCTTTTGGAATAAGGATTTAAGCTACAAACCGCTGATTAGCTGGGACAAAGTTTGCAAACAAAAACAACAGGGAGGTATGGGTATTTGTAAGTCTAAACACATGAACGACGCTCTTCAATTAAAACGCATGTGGAAAATCCTGGCGGAACCAGACAACACTTGGGTTAAAATTATTCAGTATAAATATCTCAAATATGAGAACTTGCTAAGTTACAACAATCATAATAGTTCATCATGGCAATGGTCCAAACTACGATCCCTAATCCCGGAATTCAAAAAAGGTCTGGCTTGGCTGGTAGGTAATGGAAGGACTATCAATTTCTGGACAGATAACTGGGCAAATAACCTATATATACTCCAACACTGTACTTGCCCTGACATAGTAGATTTGAATGAAAAAGTTAAGGAATATATCACCGATAAAAAATGGAATTCTGAGAAATTAAGACAGGTCTTAGACCAAGCGACTGTAGAGCAGATATTGAACATCCCACTTCCAATTCATCCGCTTGAAGATCGGGTGTACTGGTGACTGGCGGAAAAAGGCTGGTTTACTACGTCTAGTGCGTATAAGCTGTGTGCTTAATCCACATCGGATAATATTGACGAAAATGCTTGGAATTGGAAGACTAACGTTCCTCCCAAAATAAAAAACTTCCTATGGAAACTAAGCCACAACGCCCTACCAATAGCATCTAGGCTTGCAAAACGTGGAGTAGCATTTCCTTCTTACTGCTCGATATGCAACTACCATAACGAGGATGCGTACCACTTATTTTTTGAGTGCAGATTCAACCAATTTCCTTCTGGCAGGTAATGGGCTACCTTGGCCAAGCACTTTCTAATAGAGAGAAGACCGAACTGGCTTTTAGCTGGTGGACTGTGTGGAATACCATAAACAAATTTATTTTCAGGCATGAAAAACTGCCAAATCCAAAAGGTTTCAATAAACAAGTCAATACTCATAAATCAAACTGGGAAACAGCCATCCAAATCAATACAGGGATTGAATGGGGGAAATCAAATACATGTAGGAATGGGTCTAATACTAAAAGACCGACAAATAGAATAGTTAAATGGAAAAAGCCTCCAAGCGGTTCCTTTAAATTAAATTTTGATGGGGCGGCTGGGGCAAACAGAGAATCCTCAACCAACTATATCATTCGCGATTCAAGGGGTAATATTATGGATATGGGGGGAAAGCTAATTGGAATACAAACGCCTCTTATGGACGAGGGACTTGCTCTACGAGAAGTAATACTGAAAGCAATAGATTTACATATAGACAATCTCATTATTGAAGGTGACTCGCTTATTACAATTAATTATTTTAAGAAAGGGGTAGCATGTCCATGGGAAATTGAGCTCTTGCTCTCGGACATCAAATGTTTACTCTGATCTGTTAGGACAATCTCCCTTTCTCATATTTATCGTAGTGGTAATAGAGTGGCTGATAAGGTAGCACACATTTGCCACTCCCGCTCTAGTATAGGAGCCAGTGTTATTCATCCCGGTCTCATGGACCTCATCCGGAAGGATGCTTTTGGCTATTCCTCTTTTTGAGGACATCCGAATTCTTACCTAATAAAAAAAATTACTACATTTTCCATCCACTTCATTTATACTCCGTACTTACATATACAATACATTGATCTACCGAAGGCGGCTCAAGATCCTTGCCATCGATCACCAATTCCGATTCATAATCAACCTATCCAACAAGTTGGTGACTTCAATCGAGATCCTACGTCTTCAAAACGAATTAAATCTCTTGGTTAATCATAATCTTTAATTAATATCCGCAAACTTTGGGTCTATAACTAAGGCAAGTGACTTTGTCCTATTTGCTCTTCTTAAAAGACTCAATGTCTTTCTTTTAATATGTGTGTCAGTTGTTAATTATCAAGTATATTTATCCGTTGAAATTAAATTACAAAGTCTATTTATTCTTGCAATTTTTGTTCATTCCTTCTCTGTTCAAGCTAGTGAGTTTTAATTTATCATATTCTTGCAATCTCTATTCGTTCCTTCTATATTCAAGACAATTATATACTATCCAGGTGTGGAGTTTGGTTGATTTTTAGACCAAATCCTTATTTATTATGTAAGCTGAACATATGTATAAGTTAGTGTTTAGCTTGACGGCTAACGAGATAAATTTATATAGTCGGAAATTACACGGGTTCATCTAATGAATTCTTATAACGTGACACATGTGTGTTACTAATCTAGTAACAAAAGGAGTGTTAAACGTGTGTGTGTGTGTGTGTGTGTGTGAATATGCGTGATCATAACAGGTCAAGACTCGTTATGCCTTCATCTATAAGCTTTTCATGAAAAGTTCATTTTGAATATTATCAAAATGATAAATTTTATCCAGAGGAGTGATAAATAGGCATGTGCTGGTATGACGTTGCTATTGTTATGTCAAGTACAATGTGGTTTAATAAAAAAAAAAGATATGAGTGAGTGATAAATAAATAAAATAAGCATTGTTGCCTTGTAATGGGGATTAATTAATCATTAATTTTTTTTATATTACTTGAAGTATGGTACGTGTTAACTAAATCTTTCTATTCTTACCCAATCCTGTAAAGGTTCGGATTTTTAAATAATAAAGTTTAATAAATAATAAAATAAAAGGGATTTAGGTCCAAAAAAAAATCGGATATTTGAAAATCCTCATCTTCGCCTTAAAAATCGTACTTTAAAATCCTTTCGACATCGTTTTAGAATTTTGATTTTAACGGAAATTGATTCCGCTTTTGAGTTGTGAGTCTTGATAGATTAATTTAATTCCGATAATGATTTACAAATTCAATTTGAAATTTCGGGTCGGGATAAGATCGAGAGAGCGGATTTTGGGATTTATTTTCCGGGTATTTGAAATTTTATTTTGGGGACCCATGGTTATTTGTCTCTACCTTCTCGGATCCCCACTCGGATAGTAGCCAGCACAACCTTCCTCTGGCTCCCCTGTGAGCAACAAAGCTGTCTCTTTTGTCCTCTTCCCCTTCTCCTTATCCGATAGATCAGCAGCAGGCTCTCCTCCTCATTTCTTTTGCTTTCCCCAACCTCAATTGCAGGCTCTGCAACCTCCCTTCTCTCATGTAACCTCCAAACACAGCCTCCCTTGGATCTCTGAAAATGCAGACAACCTTACCCATTTTCATTTGAATTCTAAATCCACACAAACGCACACAATCCTCTTGACTTTCTCCTCCTCCCTGTACCGAGCCTTGTCGCCACCAGGCATCACCAACATACGGCTCCTCCTGTTGTCTCGGCCCAGTAAGCCCCGAGCGCCACCATCGTTCCCAGCAAACCAGCAAGGCCGACAACCTTCCGCCTCGCCTCTGATATCGAAACCAAGGATCCGAACACCACGACCTCCGTTTTCCTTCCTTTCCCGACGGGAAGCAGAAGCAACATCTCCATCGTCTTCCTCGATGAGCCAAATCGACCTCCGACGGAGTTCCCGGCGACATTCCAAGTTCTTCGGTAAGCCCCATTTCCTCTTCTTTCAACCCAAATCGATGTAAAGTCGCTCCTTTAAGCCATTTTATTCCGTCCTAGACCCAGGTTCGTGGGATTCCGCCTCCGACGAGGCACACCGAACATCGATCGAGCGTTTTCCGGTGAAGAACTCGGCCCCTCGGTGAGCCCTGATTTCTCCTCCCTTTCTTTCTGCGCTTGTATCCTTTTGTGTGGGTTAGGGTCGGAATGTAGTGTCGTTTCAGATGGGTGAGTTGGGTTCGACGCAAAGGCCGCCAGAGGCCTGCGTTTCCATCGTCTTCATTCTTCCGTGTACCGGCGTCGTTGCAGAGTTCTGTTCCTTTGGTTTTGGGGAAGAAGACAGGCTCAGTGGGCCTAATTTCCGGGTTGGGGCTTGGATCTGGATCCCCTTTTCGGGTCTCCCTTTCTTTCAGATTTAATGGGATGGTTTTGGGCCTATTATTTTGTGGGATTCTATTCGGGTGTGGGCTTGGGCTGGCAGGATCCGGATCCTACTCTTTCTTCTTTCTTTCTCCTGGGCGGGTTTGGGTTGTCCATTGGGATCTCTCTTTCGGGCTGTGTTGTTGGGCTTGGATGGGTTGTTTTGTTGTTATTGTTATGTCATTTTATGTGTGCTATACGAATGTTACTATATAATGGTTGTTAACTTATTATTATTATTATTATATCACATACTTTGAGTTTTGTGATAATTATAATTTCTGGAATATATATTTATATATTATAAATTGTTCTAAAAATAGTGCTATTTGAAATGTGTTATTATAAGATGTTTAATACGAGAATTTAGAAATGGTAAAGTGATCATTGATGTTGAATTATAAATGTGGTTGTTAAAATGGATTGATTTGTTGGTGTTTCATTTTATTTAAATATATATTGTTGTTAAACTATTTAGAAAAGGTTTAAGTCTTCCAAAAATGATTCTTAAAGGATTTGATGTGTTGAAAACCAAAATGTCGGAATCAATTCTATAATATGATTTTGAGGTATTGATTTTAAGGTTTAAATGTCGGGATTCTTTGTCTTGGTTTGATGATGTTGGTTTTGAGAAGGAATTGGAAGAATGATTTTGGTTGATGTTGATCATATCGGGAAGGTTTTGAAAAATGGTTTTACCATCGATTGGTTTTAAGGATGTTGAGAACTTGAGTTCATGTGGGTGAGAATATTGGATCGGTAGCTTATGGAAGTGGCTTGATGATAGGTGTGCATTGCTTTTGGATTGCTTTGGACTTGCACTTGGGCCATTGCTTGTGTTATCTTGCTGTTCTGCATCTTCAGGTAAGTTCCCTAGGGGGCTTACTCAGGTTGGACATTCATGCCTGTTGTTGCATTTTATGTTAGGTGTTGCATATGCATAAAAGCATGCCATGTAGTATCCTGTTTAGGTTGCACTAATTGAATGAGCATCTGCTTACTTTATGCGTTTGAAACAGAACGGTCGTTATCTGTGATAGTCCTAGAGAGTCTTTGCTAGGGTCATAGGGTAGCCCAGCCTCATCAGGTAACCTGAGTCAATCGAGTCATGAACTTCCTTATATTATGAGATGCCTGCGGGCTTTATTGTGGAGCAGGTTAGGCATGCGTGCCGCCCGATCATGATAGAATGCATTCACGAGCTGGCCAGTCTCCGCCCTATCGGAAGGGGGTGAAGGTAGGAGAGGGATATGCCACTTGACATTGTCTTGGGCCCTTTACAGTATTTTTGCACATTATTATAACTAGGAGCATGCTAGTGTGTTTGACTTTCGTACCGCATTAGAGCATCTTTATTAGGTATAGCACATACTATGTGGCCTCAGCGAGGACTGCCGGTCCCGCATGAGTGGCTCGATCTGACTCTTTTCCTCGTTCTTTTTTTTTAAGGTATTTTCTGCAGATCTTGTTTGCTCCTTGCTTCTGTGACGGGAAACCCTTTGGCGAATCGAAGAACCTAGCTAATATTCTAACTTGGTAAAATGGTAATCACTTGCTTATGATTTGGGTTGACCCGGCTTTGTCGTGGCATTTGTATCCTAGTTTTGCTTCTGCTTTACTTTCGGTTGAATTGGATTTTGCGACATAGTCTTAGGACAGGTAAAGGGTACCCAATGGCCCTTCGAGGTTTTTAGGGTTTGAAATCCATCCTTCTACTAATCTTAAATGAGTTTGAAACCTCGACCCGTACCTGGATTGCAAGATCCGAACAAGGGGTTTTATCCCTTGAAACGTAATCCGGAAATCATAATTCTAGGCCGTTACAAATCCTTAGGAATTATCCGAGTCATGTGTGTCAAACAAAATATTGTGGAATCAATGTGTAAACTAAAGTCGTGCATTGTAAATATCTATATAACTACTTAATTTCGTATACTTTCAGCTTACGTGACGCGCTCTCCTTATTCCACTCCTTTTTAACCAATCACGTGTCTTCTTTTAATTTTCATTTTTTACCCATTTACTATAACTATTTATATAACTACTTAATTTCGTATACTTTCTGCTGACGTGACGCGCTCTCCTTATTATACTCCTTTTTAACCAATCACGTTTTTTCTTTTAATTTTCATTTTTTGCCTATTTACTAACTATTGGGTTTAATTCAAAATATCTATCGATATAATATCTTAATATATGGTTTTGTGTCTTTGGTGAAATTCTACTATTATAAGACTATCTTAGGTTTTTACTTCTCCTGGTACTTTGGTTTGTGATTTGTGCCTTTTCTACTTTGGCCATATGCATCTGTCTTCTATTTGTTTAGCTTTTTGCTGTATTATGGCAGATTGCGGGATTGATTACTACTTAGGTATCATTTCCTGATTCAACATGGGTTGTCCAAGCAATGTAAGTACAGCTACAGCTGCAACTTGCAAGTTCAGTCTTTTATGGCAATGATTTTTTTTTCTCACATTTGAAAATCATGTTGTTAAGGTTTCTTCTATGGCAATGATTTGTTTTTATCACATTACTCATTTGTTATTTTTTAAATTTCTTCCTATTTTCTGAAAAAATCACTTATGATTTGGTTTTATCCATTTTCCCTCTGTTATAAATAGTACTAATCCCTTATTAACCCACTCCCCATCATCCCATCAATTCATATCGCATGAACAACCTTTTATAGTGTCTTCTATGGGGATCAATTAAACCTAAATCCAGTACGACGCTGGAGTGAATGATCCGTGCATGTTGAATCAAGTATGTGCCCCTTTAGCTTTCACAATTCAATCCTAAATCAGGCTTCTTTGATTTCTCAATGGCTTCATCTATGGTTCTTCCAGATTCCATCAACTCTGATTTTTGTCTAGATAATTCAGTTTCAATTGAGTTCCCCCTAAATTAGGTTATTTGTTGCTTTTGTACACATTTTGTATCCTAAATCGATCAAGGTATTACTTTCTTTGAATTTTTTTTGTATCTTCTTAGACAATATTGATATGATGGAAATTTTATCTTGAAATTTAGAAATTTCAGGTGCACAAAGGGATATATTGTATGGTTTGCACAATCGCCCGGAACAAATCAAGGAGCCTATCCTTATTTGATTTTAATATATGTAACTTGAAGAAAAGAAGTTTGGAAGAGGTAATGTGGTACTGTTGAACCAACTTATTTTTGCTTACACTTTTAATGTTTTTTTTTCAATGTTTGTGTTATAATGCATCCCCTAGAAAATGTGTTCAAACGTGAAAATTTAATAGACATGCCCTGGTTTTTCTTTTATTGGAGATGTCTAATGTCTAATTATATACTGGTATTATTTATCTCTTTAATCCACTTTGTTTGTTCTTATGAATATAAAACAAATCTGTTTTTTTTTTTTTGAGTTTTGCAGCCTCACTTTGGAAGAACATAAGCAGCAGCTCCATTAATTTTGTTTCTACCTAGGTTGTATGAGTATCGGAACAAAATGCCAGGATTTATATTTTTATGGATTGTTGTTGTATTTTACATATATGTTACCTTTTGTCAATAAAAAAACGTAATATAACTATTACTTATCACTTCTGATCTGTTTTGGATTAATTTTGTTATACAATTCAACTTAACTAATTCAGTTTCATTGATTCTTTTCCATCGCAACCGCGCCATGGCGCGGGTATTACACTAGTTCTATATAATTTACTACTTTGTAAATTATATATCTCCTCAAACCCATACCATATTGCGGACACTGGGTTTTAAGTTGTTATCATTTATTCCGTTCCGTCATTTGCTAGTTCTTCACCGAACTAACCAAACAAGTTGTGAAATGGTTGGCTGGTGTGTCTCGTCTGCATACGATGTACATCAGTCAAAATTTTGTAGGTTAGGTAAGGAGGCCTTAAAGAGTTGACATTGTACAAGTAAAGATTTTAAACGTTTTGTACATCAGTCAAAATTTTGCAGGCTGTGAAATGGTTGACTGGTGTGCCTCGTCTATACATTATGTATGAAATTTCACGTTATCTTGCAAGATTCCAGAAAATATATGTAAAAGCTTTGCACCATGTTTAATGATAAAAACCATACTTCAAGTCTTCTGCTATAATATATTATTTTTCGCCTTGTTTATGGGAGCATGATTGCATGTATTTATAAGCCTAAGGTAATTATGAAGACATTCAAGTCTGAATAATTACTGGCGCTGCAACATCCCTTTTGGATTATCAAAGGGGGTGTTACAAAGGACGACCATATTCAGGAGCTTACGGAAAAAATCTCGGAGCTAGCAATGAAAAACCACAAGTTGAGAGTGAAGATTGCAAAGATAGGGAAGATCATTGATGAGAGCATGTACTAATATTTTTGTTATCACTCGATTGTTATGTTTTAAGTATCTTTCATTTCGCATCGTATTTTATGTGTTGTTGTTTCATTTTGTCATATGTTTGTTAAGTTGGAGTTTCAGTTGATGTGTTATCTTAGGTGTAATGTTGTTTTAATTAATCAATGAAGTTCGATTTTTTTAATAAAAAAATTAGTATTGGGTTACATATAGTTGGCCTTATTTTTTTGTTTCCACATTTTTTTTCAGTTTATCAATTTAATAGAGTAAAATATTTCTAAATTTAATTGTGTGCCTTTTTATTTTAATTATACGTATTAATATTAATATTAATAATATCTTTAACAAAAAAATTGAAGTAAAATAAATCAACATTTATCTTAATAAATAAAAAAAGTGTAAAGTGAAATAAGAGTCACGCGACTCTTTATTGTGAATGAAAAATGTAAAAAACTGAAAAGTTAGTGGAAAGCTGACGTTACAGGAATAGTTGTTGATGTGGCTGAAATGAGTGAAGAGTCGTATGACTTTCTGTTGCACATGGTAAGCAGTGCCCCACATAGATGTTTTAACCTTAGTGGATTGGACCTGCTTCCCGACACACACACACTTCACATGAGAGTCTCCATGACAACGCAATGTTGAGCTAGTGTTCCTAGCCCATGCTTTGCTATGCTCATTCCTCTGGCCTCGAGGCTACCCCATCGGATTGTTTGCTCCATCTTTCATCAATTATTTCAATAATTACATATCCGATTTGACCATCGGAAGTAAAGAAATGTGCTCATGAAAGAGGGATTAAGTGGTGGAACTTATTTGCTAGAAACTAACTCTATTTGGCCTAATTTCACTTATTTACAAAACAAAAGTTTCACTAAACTCAAACATATATAAAAAAACATTTTAAAATAATACTCAAAAGGATCAAAGTTGTAAATATAAATCTTAATATTACACATTATGAATTTGACTTATTAGGAATGAATGTTCAAACTCAGAGCGTGCAACGCCAACTAGTGATAGCAAAATTGTAAGAGCGCCGCAACTACAAGGTGACTCACCGGAAAGGACTTGTTACCCATAGGTCTCTGATTCCGAATCTCGGAATGAACGCTTTTTATTTACCAAATTCAGGGGTGTAGCCTTGTAGGGAGGGGGCAGCACGTGCGGTGCTGGGAGTTTGACGGTGGAGAGACAAGAGCAAGTGCGCGGGCAAGGGGCCCGGAACCAGAATTCAGCCTTGCTCTGTTTGAAAGCAACCCCCAAACCCCTAACTTCCCCATTACAAATCTCAATTTCCCCCCACAGACCAAATCACACACAGTGATGAAGATCCACAGCCAGGCATCAGCGCTGTCGGTGCTACTCTCACTGTTGGTGACACAGCAATGCTCACAGCTCCTTCTCCTCCCCTTGATAATAACAGTCACAGTAGGCGCAGCCGGTGACGGCGGTTTCATCACAGCCAGGGGCACCCATTTTGTCCTCAACGGCTCCCCTTTCTACGCCCACGGATTCAACGCCTACTGGCTCATGTACGCCGCCTCTGACCCTTCCCAGCGCTACTTGGTCTCGAACGCCTTCAAAGACGCCTCCTCCCACGGCCTTTCCGTCGCCAGAACCTGGGCTTTCGCCGATGGCGGTTACAGGCCTCTCCAGTCCTCCCCCGGCTCCTACAATGAACAAACTTTCCAGGTTCATTCATATCATTTCCTATGCAATTGAGATCACCTGTTGCATTATATGCTCTATCTAACCATTCAAATGATAATTGGGGTTTACTTCTATGATTGAATTGGTAAATGTAGGTTAATTTCTTTGTGGCTTGTGTGTAAATTTGCCCCATTTTTGTTGAATTGGGTGTTTTCCAGGCAAAATTTCAAGGCACTTGCAATTTGGACCTCTGTTCAAAATCTCCGCCATTTTCGTCATTTCTTTTGTGATTACAAGCACAATTTATGTTGTAACTTTGATTTATACCCATAAATTCTACTCTTTTCTGGAATAATCAGGGCAATCTTATCATCAGATATTTTATTTTATTTTTTAAAAAAGAAAGTTTTTTTTTGGGGGGGAAATGGAATGAGATATGAGTGATTTCTTCAAATTTGGTTTTTAATCATCTGATGTGGGTTCCAATTTGTGCTGTTTAGGGTTTGGATTTTGTAGTGTCAGAGGCTGGAAAGTTTGGGATTAAGCTCATCTTGACCTTTGTGAACAACTATGAAAGCTTTGGAGGGAAGAAGCAATATGTGGAGTGGGCTAGAAGCCAGGGCCAATCCCTTTCTTCCGATGATGATTTCTTCATCAATCCTCTTGCAAAAAGCTTCTACAAGAATCACATCACTGTGAGTAAACTGACCCTTCTCATTACCATGATTCCTTGCCTTTTTTTGTTCTTGTTCTCAAGCCTCGGCTAGTGACACTTATCAGTAAAATTGACTCACACATCGAGGATGTGTGAGGCATAACAAAAAGAGTGCGCAAACAACCTATCACGGCTACATATACTGGACGCCTTTACAATAGGATACTTGCTTCTGCGTTTCTTAGGATATTTGTGTTAAAATTGGAGTTCCTTCTTAGTAGCTGTTGTAATTTCAGATGTATTTTCTCCGGTTTTGGTTTTGTTTTCAGACTGTTCTCAACCGAAGAAACACCATATCTGGAGTAGCTTACAAGGATGACCCAACAATCATGGCTTGGGAGCTTATGAATGAGCCAAGGTGTCAATCAGACCCATCTGGAAGTACCATCCAGGTATTGTATAGGACTTTTTGTTTTCAATCTAAAACTAAGCGTATGTATGTATAAGTTTGATCATTTTCGGATTGAGTCAAGTGTGGGCTAATTTGTGTTTGATGATCAACTTCTGCAATAGGCCTGGATATCAGAGATGGCTGGTCATGTGAAGTCAATAGACTCCAGCCATTTGCTGGAGGCTGGCCTTGAAGGGTTCTATGGAAGCAGCTCACCACGCAGGACTACCATCAATCCAGGTTTCAATGTTGGAACGGACTTCATCGCCAACAATCAGATCCCGGGGATTGATTTTGCGACAATTCATTCGTATCCAGATCAGTGGTAAGCAATCAAATTGGATTTGAAGAAGTTTTTGTATATATGCCATTGAAGGTTTAGCCGAAATTGAACTCTAAACTTTGGATTATAGAAGACCTAGGGAACATTCTTACTGATAATTTCATACTCCTGTATGCCTATTGCCTACAATTCGAAGGGATCTTTCAATAAAACAGTTGGAAGCTTTTCAAACATATGTCATAAGATGCTGCAAGTTTCAAATTGATGTTATAATAATGTTTTCTGTCCAACATGCCACTATGACAGGCTAACAAACTCGGATGATGACTCTCAGCTTTCGTTCGTGAACGACTGGCTTGACACCCACATTGAGGATGCGGAAACCATCCTCAAGAAGCCACTGCTCCTCACAGAGTTTGGGAAATCACAGAAGGACCCAGGCTTCTCCACCACCCGGAGGGACCAGCTCTTCAGCACAGTGTACTACAAGATCTACGAATCTGCCAAGAGAGGCGGCCCAGCAGTCGGGGCCTTGTTCTGGCAGCTGTTGACCGAGGGCATGGACTCATTCAGAGACGGGTACGAGGTCATCATGGGGGAGAGTTCATCGACAGCTCAGCTGATTGCAGAGCAGTCTCACAAGCTGTATCAGATCCGAAAGTACTTTGTTAGGAGGAGGGATGTCGCGTTGTGGAAGGAGGCAAGGGCTATCAGGTGGAAGGAGAACAACAATAGAAACTGATCCTGGAGTCGCTTTTGGGTAGTCGGCATTCTTGCTTTAGAGACGAATCTGGTTCGTCCAAAGAGGGTTTGCTGCATAAGGTGTCCTTGTTGAAGTGGCTATGAAGTGGAACAACAATAGTGTTTTTTTTTTTTAACAAAAATGAGTTGTTTAGTTTCATGAAGTTGTGTGGTTTGATGGCAGAAATTATTTTTGTCTTAGGGTGTGTTTGGATTCAATTGCATTTTAATCGTAATGGAATTATTTTACATCGTTTTATGTGAGTTGTTTGTCCTGGTGTGTTTGTCAACTAGTGTGTTTATTATAGTAAATGGGTGTCACTATATACACCGCAAATCCGGATTAAGGATTTGCACGTCCTTAAGGACGTGCAAGTCTGGGACGGTGTACGTCCACTAACAAACCCTTTGTACGTTCTTAACAACGTGCATGCACGTCCTTAAGGACGTGCAATATATATGTTGGAATATTTTCCAACGGTGAGAAGTGTTGGAAATCTATCCAACGGTGAGAAGTGTTGGAAATCTATTTCCAAGGGTTAAGACCGCTGGGAGCTCGGGAGGATTTTAATGAACATTTCCAAGGATTTCCAAGTGTTGGAAATCTATCCAACGGTGAGAAGTGTTAAATATACATTAAAAACAAATAATTAATTAGTTCCGGAAGCTGCAGGTGAAAAAAATCCTGAGTTTGTTTTGATTGTGGTAGAACATGTACATATTCTAATTAATTATTTTTATTAAGCATCTAATAGGTTATAGGTAGACCTGTCAAAACACAACCCGACTCGGTGACCCGACCCGACCGACCCGAAAAATTTCCGACCCGAACCCGAAAATTTTGACCCGAAATTTTTTTTCGACCCGAACCCGAAAAACCCGAAATTTTTCGGGTAATCTGGGTTTTGACCCGTTGACCCGATTGACCCGGTAATTTTGACCCGATTTACCCGATTTACCCGATTAACCCGATGACCCGATTGACCCGGTTGATTTATAATTATATATAATTATTTTTTATATATATAATTAAAATTTATCACAAAATTATCAAATAATGATTTTTTTAATTTAAAAAAGAAAATTTTGACAAACCCGAAATCGACCCGAACCCGACCCGAAACCCGATCAAACCCGAGTTCGAGTCAACCCGAAAAACCCGAAACCCGTTTTACCCGAGACCCGTTTTACCCGAAACCCGAAGTGACCGGACCCGAACCCGAACCCGACCCGAATGACCCGTTTGACAGGTCTAGTTATAGGTGTATATATATAGGGTAAGGTTCAGATGAAATGAAAAATAAGGTGAAGTGGTGAAATGAATGAATATGGTGTCATATATAAATATCATGTTATTTTTAAATGAATATATGAATATTAGGTTCTTTGAATATGAATATAATGTAAAAATAAGTATACGGATATGATATTATTTATACTTACATAATATGAAATGAATATTAGGTTCTTTGAATATGAAGAGGTTGACGGTAAAAGATCGATTTTTAGAATTTCCAACGGTTGGTTCTTTCCAACACTTCAAATCATTGGAGATTACCACGTTAAAAACCCTACGATTTTAGCAACGGTGGAATAAACGTTGGAATTTCCAAGGGCTTTAGCTAAAAACATTGGAAATTCCAACCTTCATCACCCTTGGAATAGCAACAGTGTGCACTATTGCACGTCCTTAAGGACGAGCAAGCACGTTTTTAAAAAAAAATAAAAACGTGCATGCACGTCCGGGCTCGGGTGGCTCTCACCCCACTTGCACGTCCTTAAGGACGTGGGGATTTGCGGTGTATATAGCCGAAACATGGGTGTTGCTATATACACCGCAAATGATGATTAAGGATTTGCACGTCCTTATTAACGTGCATGCACGTCCTTATTAACGTGCAAGTGTGGAAATGTGCACGTCGTTAGCAAACTAGGGTTTGCACGTCCTTAACAACGTGCAAATATTACACGTCATTAAGGACGTGCATGCACATCCTTAACAAAGTGCATGCACTTTGTTAACGAAGTGCACGTTTTGCACATCGTTAACAAAGTGCATGCACATCCTTAAGGACGTGCATGCACTTCGTTAACGATGTGCAAAAGTGCACTTTGTTAAGGATGTGCATGCACGTCCTTAAAGACGTGCATATAGTTTTTTTTTTAAAAAAAAATACGGGCGTGCACGTAGGCACGCTTTAGGGTCTATCCACCTTGCACGTTAATTACGACGTGCATGCACGTCGTTAAGGATGTGCGGATTTGCGGTGTATATAGCCGAAACGTAAATCAATGAAGTGATTCTAAGCAATTGCAAAGTACAACATGTTCAATAATTAGGGATGTGTCATTGTTGAACGTTGAGATTACCGAGCACAATTTTTTTTTTTTTTGGAAGCAGGTAAAAATTAGGAAAAGCGTCGGCGACCCGACTTCTTTCCTAGCGCGTCCGAACGGACGAGAACACAGAGTTCTGGATCATCGGTGAAGCTATCATCGGCAGGGACAGTGTAGGCCAGACGTGCAATCCTGTCAGCCACATCATTTGAATCCATGAAAATATGACGAATAGCAACATTAGATATAGTATATAAATCGACAATCGCATCAGCCATCAACAGCTCGATAATCCAGGGGCAAGACCAGTCCCCCAGCAGAGCCTTTATGACGACCAAGCAGTCTCCTTCGATCAGAAGGTTATTTAAGCCCATGGATTTCGCCTTGGCAACCCCCATCCGAAGGCCCATGGCCTCCGCGAAAACAGCGGAGCCATTATTACAGGGACCCCCCCCTAGGGACCTTATATTCCCCATATGATCTCGAATCACGAAGCTGAAGGTTCCTTTCCCCGACTGGCAGTACGAGCCATCGAAATTCAATTTGTAGTATCCCATAGGTGGTTTTTCCCAATTGTTTGCCTTGGAAGCGTTATGGTTGGTTGATCTAGAGCCTGCCGAAGTGCCACAAGTCTTTTTTCTAGACCTGGACACACCATCTGACTCCGAGTCCTCCACTCTGGCATTCCAAGTTTGGTAAGTAGTATTGCAGAAAATAGCTATAGCCTGCACAGGTGCGTTGCTTATTTGCTGGAAAACGACCTGGTTTCGAAAATACCAAATACTCCACCAAGCAAAGGCCAGTTTAGTGAAAGCCTGGATGCCAATGTTGGTGAAAATATTATTTAGGAGAAGATTTGGTTTGATGTCTATATCGATACCAACACATAATGGGTGGCTGATATGGAGAGATTTGGTAAGAGCGATCGTAGTTGGGCATTGTATGAGAATATGACCTATAGATTCGATAGTGCATCCACAGAAGCTGCACCCGGAGGGCACCGAGGCATGAGACCGTTGTAGTCTCTCAGTGGTCGGGAGGCCATCGCGTGCAATCTTCCAAAAGAAATGCCTTACCTTAAAGGGGATGTCAAGATTCCAGATCCAGTTGCAGCCAAAGTTCTGGTCACCCCCGTAGTTTGGAATTAGCTTTGTTGCTGATGATGTGGAGAGCCAGCCATCGTGACTGGATCCCCAAAAGAGTCTGTCAGGGAAAAAATTGTGAGGAAGATGGGTAGATTGAATTCCAGAGATGATATCCATGGGTAGTAATTCACGAAGGTCCGTTTCAAGTTTTGTAATGTTCCAAGAGTTATTGTCGTTAATAAATCTATTAATTGTCCAATTTAGCACTCCATCTGGGAGCGACTGAAGAGATAATTTAATCAATGGTTTTTGAGTTGCCCAGATGTCAGTCCATAAATGAGTCGTCTTCCCGTCATCGATTGACCAGCGAAGGCCTGATTTGAAAAGATTAGTAATAGAGTTGAGTTTAGCCCACTGCCACGAGGTATTGCCCTTGTGTTGGTAACGCAGAATAGGGGTTCCTTTTAAATATTTGCCTGTTATCACTTTAACCCAGATGTTGTCCGCTTCAGCAATTAATTTCCATAGTAACTTCATTTGTAAAGCTATGTTCACCGTTTCGGCCTTGTAAATGCCCAACCCCCCGTTAAGGGTATCTGTGCATATCTTGTCCCAGCTAATCAGAGGAGTAATTTTTGGATCTTTGTTCCAGAAAAATTGCCTATAAATCTTATCCAGCTCATGCAGGATTGATGAGGGCAAAAGGAAAGCTTGCATGAGGAACAGTGGCTGTGCTGAAAGGTTTGCTTTGATTAGAACTTTTCTGCCTTCAGTAGACAGAGAGGAGGCTTTCCACTTTGACAGTTTCTGCTTAGTTTTTAGTATGATTTCCGCAAAGGTGTCTTTGTTGACACGACCATTGATAATTGGGCACCGTAGATATTTTTCTAGGTTATTCGACTGGGGGATACCCAGAGCGTTTGTAACTGTTTGAATGGTTGTGGCCGTAGTTTTAGGAGAAACCTGAAAGGATGACTTATGTAGGTTAACTTTTTGTCCTGAGATGAGACAAAACCGTTGAATTATCTAAGAGAGCTCAGAACATGTTGACTGGTTGGCGTTCCGGAAAAGCATGATATCATCAGCGAAGGCAAGGAAAGGAATCTTGACCCCTCCTCCCCCTAAAGTGAAACCTAAGTTCTTGGAGATGTTGGACCGTCTCTGTAAGGTACTTGCTAGAACCTCAGCAGTGAGGATAAAAAGGAAAGGAGATAGGGGGTCTCCCTGTCGGAGTCCTCTCGATGGAACGAAAACTCTCGATGGTTCATCATTTATAAGTACTGAGTACGACACCGTCTGAACACATTCCTTTATCCAGTGGACAAACTTGGAGTCAAAACTGAACTTTGATAGCGTAGAGAACAGAAAATGCCATTCAATACGGTCGTAGGCCTTTTCCAAATCTAACTTGATTGCCATGTAGTCGGCCTTTGCTTTAGTTAACCGAAACGAGTGGAAAATCTCGTGAGCAATGAGAATATTGTCTTGGATCGACCGACCTTTAGTAAACGCACTCTTTAATGGGTGAATGAGTTTGTCGAAAACTATCGACCGTGTAGCTGTCAGAATCTTGGAGATAATTTTGTACACAGTAGAGCAGAGACTGATAGGTCTAAAGTGACTGACCGTTTGAGGATCATCGATCTTCTGGATTAGTGTTATGAATGTGTGATTAATTTGACGCAACATCTTCCCACTTGAAAAGAATGCTTTAACTGCTTTTATAATTGAAGGACCGACAATGTCCCAGTAAGTCTGGTAGAAACCTGCAGGCATACCGTCAGGCCCCGGAGCCTTATCAGCACCAATTGAAAAAAGTGCGATCTTAATGTCATCGTTTGTAATGGGCGCGGTGAGCATCTGGTTTTGCTGGTCAGAAATCTCACGGTCAATGACCAGGAGATCCTCATCACATGGGATGTCATGGTTATAGGACGATTTGAACCTTCTAGAGAAGCTATTTACAAATTCATTTCTGATTAAGGTATGGTCTGACAGAATCAGACCCGATTCCGTCGTGAGGACTTTGACGATCTTCCTGCCCCGCTTAGCCGAAGCTATACCATGGAAGTAACTGGAGTTTGTGTCATTTAATCTGATATGTTTAACCTTGGCTCGTTGGCTCCAATATCGACGCTGAAAATCAAGCATTCGTTCCCTTTTGTTGAGTAATCTCTTGTGTCTGTCACTGAGGTCCTGCTTAGGACTAGCAATTAACTTTTGTTGTAACTGCAGAAGTTGTTCGTCTGTGTCGAAGATTTGTTTATGAATATTGTTAAAAGTGCGTTTATGCCAGCGCTTCGCTAGGCCTTTAAGCAGAGTTGTTTTCTTAACAAGTTTAAACATGAGCGAACCCGCCGGGTTAAGCCTCCAAGCCTGCCTTACCAGCTTTCTGAATTATGGTTTGGTCTTCCAAGCCATTTCAAATCGGAAAGGTTTCCCGTTTCTCTGAGTTGGGGATCGCAGATCGATCGAAATTGGTGCATGGTCAGAAGTAATGAAAGGGTGGATTCTTACTCGTATGCCGTCGAAGGCTGAAATGACTTCATTTTGGGCTAGTAGCCGATCCAGCTTGGCGAAGCTGTTGTTAGGTAAATCCAATTTCTTTCTTTTCCAAGTATAACTACCACCATGAGTTGGTACTTCAGACAAAAGAAGTAAATGTTTTATATCTTGTAGTCTTTTAAATCTACCCTGGGACGGGAGGATACCCCAGCTTGTCGGTTGGTATTGAAATTTCGTTGAGATCCCCTAAGATACAGAAAGGGTTGGTAAGTGTTGCGGCATAAGTGGTGAGTTTTTCCCAAAACGCGTCCTTCGAACGACGATCTGGTGGTGCGTAAACCACAAGAATAGCAATCGTCAAATTGGCGTTTTTGTCCAGATAGTTTATGTGGATAATTCTTTGGTTAACCGAAATGAGTGTAATCTCTCCCTCGGACACAGGAAGGTCTTTCCATAGCAGACAAATCCCCCCGGAGAACCCCCGAGCAGGATCAAAAGCAATATTTGAAAACCCGCACTTCTTCCATACGGATTCAGGGGGGAATTTATCAGTTTTGGTTTCAAGCAGTGCTAGGACTTTTATATAATTGTTTTTACAGAACAATTCAGTATGAGTCCAGAAGTTTCTCCTCCTCATCCCTCTACAGTTCCAAGAGCATATATTCATGGGAAACCTTTTTGAGCGCGTAGCCGTTTGTACATAATCTTGTAGATGTTATTGGTATGAGAAAATTTGATCGGTTGTTGGCCTATTCAGCCCAAATTCGATATTATTTCTGTCTGGTTGGTTCGCATAATGACCGTGGTACAGTTTGTAGGACGGGTTACACAACCATGATAATGGCATGAACTTGGAAGGCAATCGTCAAAGCCAAATCGGTCCCAAGCGAGCTTGAATTGTCGCAAGACACACAACCTAGTTGTCCTCATTGTAGTGATAGAACCACCAATGATAAAATCTAGTAAATATAGGTTGGTAAAACCATATGAGTAATGTGAAAACGCTCCTGTGTGTGAGTCTTTACTCTTGGTTTGTTTGGTAACAAATAGATGATTGTTTTCAAAGGGTTTGGAACCATTAAGATGAGATGTAGTCCATTTGCCAAAAGCATAAAAGAGATAGCGGTTTGAGCAAATGAACACCTGTATGAGCATGAGCAAAGGAAGGTACAACTTTGATAGCACACCCATTATATTGGTAAATAAAATTAATATATGTACAAGGGATTGGTACAAAAGATTGGCCTTGTAAGGCTTATGTTTTAATTGTGAAGTAAAACAGTGGGCTTGGTAGCCAAAATAGGTAACACAAGGTAAAACTGGTGTATGCATCAGCACATCCACGCATCGCCGAGGAACAGGGTCGGGCACCGCAGCAAACAAAGGCCAACGAATACCCCAGAGATAGACAAGCCCCACAGCATCTGAGCTGCACAAACAAAGAGACCAGCAGCAGTGCGCCAACCAAACGATCATACGATGGGACTTGTGAGCCTTGAACCGTGGATTAGTTTGTAACAGGAGGAGCAAGCACCCGCCAAGGCCATCACACCGTAGGGAGCAGCAGCCATCGGCAGCACAATTTGATTTTGTTGTGGCTGCCTTTCCAAAATGAAAGACCAAAAACTGAGTTTATAACACCACAGAATCCAAAATAACAAGCCATTGTTCAATAACATAGTCACAAAAAATGCATAGAAGCCAATATTTGGACACGAAAGTTGTCAAATTGTCTTCTTGATCGACCCAAATCCTTATTACTATAAATCCCCCAGCACAAATTACTGTTGTTGCTAAAAAAATTTAAATCGTGGCCATTGATGGTGTGTGACTGAATTTAATTAATGGTTCAAAATTTATTATATGTGTAATCCCTTATAGACCCCTCAGAATGTTTGAATTTAAAAGTATCGTAGTATTTTTTTCTATCACTGCCTTGTTTAGTCATTTCACATATAAGGCTGCCTTGTTTAGTCATTTCACATATAAGGTTACTTTGAGTTCTTTCCCTGTTCAGTGCTCACTTTCCCTGGGAGGTTACAAACTTGTCGATGGTCCGACAGAGAGAGATGGAGATAGAGAAGCCCAAAAACCGATCAACAGCGACGATGATGACCAAGTAGTTAAACCATGGGAGGTGCTCGCGCTCTCCGATCAATAGCGATGACGAAGACAAAGTAGTGAAACCACCGGAGGTGCTCGCGCTCTCTCCGCGTCTCTTCTCTCTTCCGTCGGTTGAAATCCAGGTTTAGAATTTTCAATTCTTTTATGCTTTCTGCATTCTGAATATACAAAGCTATCCTCTACAATTTCAATGGATCTGGTACTTTCTCTTCCTTTTTCTGATATCAATTTCACGTTTATATCATGGAATAGAATAATTGAAGGTTTGATTTTTTTTCTTCTTGATATTCATCCGCCACCATAAATTTGTAGATTAGGGTTTCATTTTATTTTGCTGAAATTTATATTTTACATTGTTTTGTGATTTCTCTTTTGTGATTCTCAAAGTTGTTATCATGGTAGGGATTCAGTGAGCATCTTGTAACTGCTAACCATCCTGTAATATGTAGTATCATGGCAGGGATTCAGTGAGCATCTTGTAACTGCTAACCATCCTGTAATATGTAATATTTTTCTTTAACCTTGGTCCTTAATTAATTTTATTCCCACCTAATCTGCTCAGATTCATATCTTTTTATTCCTATGTTTCATGGGGAGTGGCATACTAGTGAAGTATGCACTCTTCATATGTTAGCTTTAAAGGGTATTAACATTGCATAATCGAGCTTAAAATATCATATTCCTATGTCGGGAAAAAAATCTCTGGATCTTTTCAAGTAGTAAAAACAAAATAGTTTGATCAATTTTTTTTATATCAAATGTGGAACTTCTGATGCTTTTTACTTTTGTAGAAACCACCTTCTTCTTTTTATTGTGTGTCTATCTACATTGTTGGGTTAATTATGGTTGAATTTTCTTGATTCATGGTGTTCACTTGCTTTCCCTTTCTTTGCTACTGTAAACCTATTGATTGAATAAGTAAAATATATTGGTATAAAGATGTAAGCTTTATTTAATGCACCAACAAGACTTATTTTAAGGAAAATGCAGTTAGATGTAATTGTAGTTAATGTTACTAGGTATTCATTTGGTGAAACCTACTCTTTTTAACAGGTAATTCTAAGTTCTGACTAAAACCTAATTTCTCAATTGTCAATCTTTGTCTATTTTTCTTGAATAGGCTGCAATTTACCTGCAGAAGTAGCAACTCGGATGCTGGAAGATGCAACCCCAACACAACTACGAAGATGCTCAATCTACATTGGTCACTGGTGCTTCATTCTATCTTAAAATCCTCCTCCTTTACCGATTCCCTTGTCTCCTTAAACTCAGGCTGATAGGAGCAATTGCTACACTTCTATGTCATTGCTGACCCATCTCACTCCCTGTTGTGCATTTTCCCTTGTGCTACAAATTATTGATAGGAATATAGGATCCTTTGAGCAATTTCTATGTTTTATTTAAAAAATTAAGATAGGTTCTGCATAAAGTATTTTTTTTCCTCATCTTGAATTCCTTTATATATCAACAGGTTGCTCATGATGTAACCGTGCTGGATGCAACAGGAAAGTATGTCATGCCAGGTGATCTTCCTGGTTTCTAGATGAGAACTTCCTCATTCTTTTCCTTGTTATTTTTTGGAATTGAAATAATAGGCTATAAACTTAAATCCAAGAACTTCCTCATTTCTTTGTTTCCTTGTTTGATGATCATTCTTGGTTATATGCACAAGCTTTTCATGTCACATTGCCTTTTCAGCTAGAAGCAGAAGCGACAAGTAGAGCTGTCCGTCTCGCAGCTTTTCTCAACACTCCGCTTTATTTGGTTCATGTAATGGGCATTCAGGCAATGGAAGAAGTAGCTAAAGCCAGGAACTCAGGTTTAAGTTTTGGCTGATAAATTCCAAGTTTATCAACTTGGACCTTTTTGTTATTGCATATTTCAAATGATTGTGTTCCCATCCCATCTTTTAGGACAAAGGGTTGTAGGAGAGCCGGTGGTTTCGGGTTTGGTCCTGAATGATACACCTCTATGGGATCCTGACTTCTCCACTACAGCAAAGCAAGCACCGATACTTCCATTATTTTTTTTTGGTCAAAAACTGCATATACATGTTTTGATGGCTGTAATTTTTTCAATCGGGTATGTCATGAGTCCACCTATTAGGGCACCAGGGCATGATCTAGCCCTCCATGCTGCTATCTCTTCAGGGGTTCTTCAGGTGCAGTGGCGGAGCCAGGATTCCGGGCAGGGGGTGCTAAAAAAATTCGTTAAATATTTTTTTCCAATATTGAAAGAAAGGGTTTAATATATAATTTAAACATAAATATGACATTTTTTTAATGAATTGGTTGATAGAAACAAAAAATATAAAGAGAAATTAAGAAGAATTAATAGTAGAGTAAAACAAATAAAAAGTTGAGGTGTTGGGTTGAACCCAACACCTCTTGATTCTCCCTACTTTCTCCCTTCCTTTCCTTACCACTTGAGCTAGATAGCATTTATGTTTCAAATATAACTTAAAATTATTATATTACCTTAAAAATACTAAATATATGCAAAAAAATTATTTTTTTTTGTATTTTTTCCCGAGCCAGGGGATGCTCGAGCACCCCCCCCCCCAGCTCCGCCACTATTCAGGTGTTCTTATATCTTTATAGACATTAGAAGCTCATGCTTATTAACCGTCACTAAAACATTTCATATGAGATCCAAAAGGACTTTTAGATGCTTGAGAAAACTTGAACTTCATGAGTGTATATATATCTAGGCTTCTAGCATGACAAGCAGATTTCAAATGTTAATCATGACATGTGAAACAAAAAATGAAGAACTTCTTGTGTGTGTTTATTTTAAAATTTTACTTAATGCTATTTTTTTTTCCTTTCATTTAAATCCTACATAAATTAAAAACTGAAGACTACTTTGTTTGTCCATAGCTTGTGGGAACTGATCATTGCACTTTCAACTCAACCCAAAAGGCGTTTGGAATTGACGACTTCAGGAAAATCCCTAATGGCGTGAATGTTACTTGGAAGAATTTTATATATGTAGCTCACTGAAGTTGGTCACATGACCCGTTTATTGTGATTCTGTTTTCTGAAAATTTTCCTTGTGGTTCTGTCTTTGATATCCAGGCATTGAGGAGAGAATGCATTTGGTCTGGGATAAGTTGGTGGTAAGCTTCACAAAACTTCTTATCTGCGTATTTATATGCACTCGAACCAAAATATGTGAATAACTATTTGTTTCATTCAATCATTATGTAATTTTTTTTAGGAATCAGGCCAGATGTCAGTTACTGATTACGTTCAAGTGACAAGTACAGAATGGTAGATCACTAAACTTGTATAGCTAACCATGAGTCATCAGATTTTGATTTCGAGCTTTTCTTCAGTTGTATAAATTTGAAACTAATTTGAATCTTATTGTCATAGTGCAAAGATCTTCAATATATATCCTAAGAAAGGAGCAATCCTACCAGGATCCAATGCGGATATCATAATATTCAACCCCAATTGTACCTTCAAAATCACAGCAAGAACACACCACTCCAGGTCGGACACCAATGTCTATGAAGGGATGACTGGAAAGGTAAATTTTTCTCCGTTTGTGTGCTTCAAAAATGTAACTCAACTGCTACCTGGATTTTGGATTTCTGTTTATCTATAAACACGCAAAACCGAATGAATATGGGGATGAGATTTACAGTGGGTCAGCTTCACATATTTTTGCCTTCTTTGTGCTCCTCTCATGCCTATGAAAATCACTTTTTATCTTTTATAGGGAAAAGTTGGAAGTAACAATTGCTAGAGGAAGAACTGCTTGGGAGAATGATGAACTGAAGGCCGTCCACAACCGTATCTCCATGAATCTCATCACCAGCACGCAATGAAGAGAGTCAGAGGCTTGGGAAGCTGTTTTGCCAAGAAAAGTGAGGCTGATGCTTCAAACCACACATCTGAAGGCGAAGGGTATAAGTTCAGCTTCCAGGCTCTCATTTGAAGCCTCTTCTCAAGTGCCGCTTTATCATATCCTAAGCATTTGCCCCTTTTTTTCCGACCTCCTTGAAACTTTTTCCTCTTTCCAAACATCCACTGAATGCAGGATCTGTTGCCCAAGAGTCACACGAGGAAAAGCCGAATGCCAACGGGGGGCATTAAATTATAGCTTAACTTACTTAGAGCATGAGCAACCATGGGTTTTACCTACCTTAAGGTTGCTAAAAGGTAAGCCCATGGTTCTGGGGTTTACCTTAAGGTAAGGGGTGGGAAGGGGTTACCTTGGTAGAGAGAGGTAACATCTTCCCTTTTCTAATTTTATTTTCCTTTTTATTTAATGATAAAGTATGATCTTCTCTTTTTCATTTAGATTTATTAATTGTAATAGTGTTTAAAATGAAATAAAAATATATTTATACTTCATTATTTTTTAAAATAAAATATCCCATTGGTTTAATTTTATTTTTTTCTATAATTTGAACCCAATTTTACCCTATATATACCCCCATCTTGATCTATTAAAATTGCACCTATTTTCTTAACTATGAATCACAATAATCCAAATACTCCACCCATTCCAAATATGCCTTTAGTATTTACGTATGTTATAATGTTTCTAACTTGTGGAACCAATTCCAAGGTTATGATCCGAATTTATAGGTAATTCGATTAGTATTTATGTATGCTATAATGTTTCTAAGTATTTTTTTTATTTTAATCTAGATGTAATAAAATATATTTATATTAACTACTTGCTATTTTTATTTATTTATAAAATTATAAATAAAAATAATTCACAATAATATATGATGATACATATATAATAAAGGGAAGGATATATAAAGTAAAAGAAAAAGTGAAAATAAATTTGAAAAGAGGTAAAAGAGGTTTCCCATGGTTGTAGAGGAAACTTTTTAGAAAGAGGTAGAAAATGTGAAAATTATTTTAAACAAAAAAATAAATGAGTTGTAAAGTTGTGATAGGAAGATGAGAAAAAAGGGGGAAAGAGGTTACTCCATGGTTGCGGATGGTCTTATTTGTGATTTATCAAGCTATATAGGTCAAATTAATATACCTGGAAATCAGTTGAATCTTTTTCCTTGCTTTGGCTAGATTTTGTTTTCTTTGTCTTCAACATGAAATTGCATTAATACTCCCAACTCTTATTTATTTGATGAGTTTCTTTTCCTTGTGCTTCCTTAGAGGTATGTCAGTGTATCTCCCACTTTCCCTATGTTTCAAGTTTGGTGGTTGTACTGCAACCTCGTACAACAATACACAATTTAGTCTCTCCTTCATGATAAATTTCTTCCATCACATTTAACTAGCTATAAACTTTTAAGAGACAACCTTTCTTGATTATATATGAAAGAGCATGCTGCTGGGTACTGATAGTAAGCTTGTGCAAGTTTTCTCTTCCATTGTCCTTCATTTGGACTTCCTTATAGATTCTTCTAACTTATGCTAGATACATCTTGTGAACTGGGTTTGTTTTATTATAGGAACCCACACAAGTTTTTTCATAGGCTGTTTCAAATTGGATAACTGCCATCCATATAAAACCTTTTTTTTGTTTTGTTATTAATATCATTCTACTACCTCTATTACTGGTTGTTCTAAATTAGTTTCTAAATATTTATTTGCATTTTATAAAAATAAATTCAGTTATATATTTGATGGACAACCTCCTGATTTGAAGTAGCAAGAGATTGCTAAATTAATGATATAACCAATTTGGTTTTCTGTTACTTAAACGATAAAAAGATGTTAGAAATGAAAGGTAAAACATGAGATAGTGGCAAAAGAAATTTCATCCTATTTTTTCTCCTCCATTATAAAAAAATGTTTGTTTGTCACAGGTTTGGGTTGGTCCTCTCTTTGGTAATCGCTTGGTTGTTGCTTTGTGGATTAATCGATGTTCCTCTGCCACTACTGTCGTCTGTCACTGGATTTACTGCTGAGTGGTATACACTAGGACTGCAGTCCGCCATCAGCGTGTCTATATGGGACTTACGGCAGGTAAAAACTCTCTTGAATTCATATATAGTAATTCAAAAATTTTGTTTATCTTTTTTCTTGGTTCTAGAGGTTTTTTTAAGCATTGATCATGGTTTCCACAACATCTGAAGTAAATATGTCAGATTTTATATCTTGAATTGAAAAACATGCATTTGCTTGCAGATTTTCACCTCTGAAGCTGTTTTATATATCCTGATTGTTGGAACTATGTCCCCCGGTGTTTTATATGTCACATTGGAGAGGGAAGAAACCTTCAGTGAGCCATCTCAGGGTTTTTGGATGTGTTTCTTATGCTCTAGTGAATTTGAGATCAAAGCTAGAGGATAAGGCAAAGACGTGCATGTTTATAGGCTATGCAACACAATCAAAGGCCTATAAACTCTATAATCCAGTGAGCAAGAGAACAATAGTGAGCAGGAATGTGGTAATATTTGATTTTTTTTTATATTTCAACATGTTTTTAAAAAAGTTAAAAAAACTTTATAGAATATTAAAAGTTTGATTAAAATTTAAAAATAATTTTTATACTCATTACTAATGGATATGAAATAATTTAAAAAAATTAATTAAAACTTATATATTCTATAGAGTTTTAAATTTTTATAAAAAATAATGAGTAATAGTAAAAATTAAATATTTCATATCGAAGATAGTATATAGTTACAAGTGCTCGAGGTTGGGATGACATTTTCTAATAAGTATAAAGACCAAAAAGAACAAGCAACCGCGTTTTAAACTTTGTTATTTTGAAATTATCGCAAAGTCATCAAAATATGATTTTTGTACTTAAAAAATGAAAAAATTGAAATACTCGAAATTGACCTAATTTGACCTGAAACATGGTCAAACCGGATTCGAGTTAACCCGAATCTACTCGAGACCCGTTTTATCCGAAACTCAAAAGGACTTACTCGAACCTGATCCGAAAAAAATCCGATTTACAGGTCTAGCTATAATGGATGTACTCACGATAATCTCAAGTTAATTGGTAAACCATCTCAATCTCAAGTATATATATCTGTTTTGCTCTCTAGGAAAAACACAAAACACTCACTGTTTTCTCTCTCTGGTAGGTAGTATAGCAAGCTGCCTGCAATGGCTACTGCTTCAGTTGAGCATCAAGAAGCACCAGCAGGACCTCTAAGAAGCATAAAAGAGTTTGTGGAATCTGCCACGCAGCTCTCTTCAATCCCTTCCTCTTATGCTCACAACTTGGGTGCCTCCTCTGATCATATTGATCCGGCGCTCTCAGATTCAATCCATGTCATCGATTTCTCGCTTCTTGTCTCCCCCGATCCCAACCAGCGCGCTGCATCTGTTCAACACCTCGGTACTGCCTATAGGGAATCCGACACGACACGACACAGATGAGAAGCTGGAGTTCGAAGGGAGCCACGTACTGGATCCCATCCGTTGTGGAACGAGCTTCAATGTGTCGGTTGAGAAGGCGTTCTTCTGGAAGGATTTCCTCAAGGTTCATGTCCATTAAGGCTGGGCATAACCGGGTATCCGACACGACATGACACGACACGACTGTTGGGATAAATAGCCATCCTATATTGATTGTGGGTGGTATAACAAACCAAAATATAAGGGAGGAGGAAGCCCCTACATAATGGCTTAAGCTTTTGTGTAAAGTGGTGGATTCCGACCTTATAACACGACTCCCGACATGATACGACTCGGCTCGGGATTCTCGGATTCTCACATGGTATCAGAGCGGGTCCGAGTCGGGTCGATTTTCCTGGCTTCGGGATAGGCTAAAAGAGAATGAGATGCCGAATCCCGTTGTAAAAAACCGGGCAAGCTATAAAGAGATTGAGAGTCTCGACCCGGGAGAAGATTTAAAAAGAAAAAATAAAATTGTTCAAGTGTCAACCCGATTCAGGCGGGTTGCACTTGAGGGGGCGTTTTCGGATAAATAGTCATCCCACATTGATTGTGTGGGTGGTATAACAAACCAAAATATAAGGTTGGGAGAAACCCCTACACAATGGCTTAAGCTTTTGTGTAAAATGGTGGATCTCGACTTTATAACCAAAAAATAAAATAAATCCGACAGGACTCCCGATTTGATACGACCCGGCTCGGGATTCTCGGATTCTCACAACGACAAAAACACGAAACTGATAAGGGGAAAAGTGCCGATCCGAACACGACACGATAACTACCGGGTATCCGACACGATAACACGACACGGTTTCGTGTCGGATACCCGTATAACACGACACGACACGATTTGTACAAAAAGTAAAAAACCACTTTTTTTTTTTTTTTTTTCAATGTAGCCAGTAGCTAGTGCCGTACATATTTGAGATTAGTGTAATTTAAGCTTTAAATTATTACTGTTTTTTTTAAAAAAATGTCGTACAATAGTTCAAAGTTCACAGTTCAAACAGCGCATACTGTGAGAATGAAGAAAGGAGAGGCGATGGTGAGCCGTGGGCTGGCTAGGGCTAGCCGGCGGCGGCGAGGCGTCTGTGAGAGAGAGGGTGAGAGGAGAGGCGGCGATTGTGACTGTGAGGGTGAAGAAAGAAGTCTTGGGGCCTTGGCGAGTTGGCGAAAGTCGTAACCTAGACAGCAGTGGAAGCGCGCTTGTATTGTAGAAAAAAAAAATTGAAAACGAATGTAAAAAAAAGCGCATACTGGGATTCAAACTCAGGTTCTCCGGTTTCACAAGGAAACATGTAGGAGCGCTCTACCAACAGGCTAACCTGTGTTTTATGTTACTTGAGGACAATTGTAATATATCTATTATAACAATATATTAATATTTTACAAAAATAAAATTCTTATCATGTCGGGTCGGATACCCGATAAGAGGAAAATGCCGATCCGAACACGACACGATTATTGTCGTGTTTTACCGTTTCGTGTCATAATCGTGTCGTATTAATATCGTTTCGTGTTTTTTCGTATCGTTTTGTTGCGGTTTCGTGTCGTGTCAACTGTATCGTATATTTCTGCACAGCCCTAATGTCCATCCCCACTTTTATTTCCCACACAAGCCTCCCGGATTCAGGTAGCTACACTCTCTCTTTATCCGCGCACATTCTTCATAACACCCGTCAACTTTACAGATCAATACTTTTCTTGGTTGAAGGGAGATAGTGCATCAGGCTGTTCGCAAGGGCCAACTTGATCCTCCTTCCCCAGGGATCCCAGATTAAGGAACACTAGGAGAGCCGCTGACTCCAACTACGGTCCATGTACGATCCATACTAGATCTGACCAACTGCTTATCCTACCTCCTCTACATTCTTGACAGCCCATCTTTGCCTTAGTAGAGTCTTTCAGTGGCATGTTTCGGTCTTCTTCCCCATTACTTAGAAAAAGTGAGCCACCGGTTCAGGTACAAGATACTATCATTACCGCCTGGACAATTAGACATCCAACCCGTAATCACAACGACCCAATTGCAAGAGCGGAGCTCTACCAACTGAGCTATATCCCCCCGAGCTGGGTGGAGCATGCATGAAGGAGTCAGATGCTTCTTCTATTCTTTTCCCCGGCGCAGCTGGGCCATCCTGGACTTGAACCAGAGACCTCTATTTGAAGATAAAATGGATTAATAAGTGTGACCACACAGTATGCTTTTCTTCAACTCAGAGAAAAGGGCATCAGAATTCAAAAACAGTATTGATAAGTTCCCACTTCCAAGCATAGTATATGAATAATTAATATGCCTCCAATTCCTACTTCCTATTTACAAATTTTCCGAAAATAAAAGCAAAGTTTACGTTTTTATGGTGTTATTTTACAATAAGGTTTGTTAGAATGTAATTTGAATGTTCCAAATTAAGGCTAGGCTAAGGTAGTTAGCTAGCTTGTGTTTAAAGTTATGCACATTCCAAGTGTTTATGGTTAGTTTCCGATTTCGGTTATTTAGCAGTTTAGAGTCATGTTAGTGGACAAGTTAGTGAGTAGTTTTTCAATTCAAGTGTCATGGTTTAAGGGTGTAAGTTTGGACGGTTTTCATTATCAATTGAAGAGTGGCTTTTGCAATGTTCTGAGTTCTGGTTCCTTTCTGTATCACAGAGGAACATTTTTGTGTGAATGTTTGGTGTTTTGGTTGATGAAAGGTAGCTTAGAAGTGTTGATTCTTGTCCAATTTGACAACATTTGGTATCAGAGCAAACACACGGTTGTGTTGCTGGGTTTGATTTGGGTTTTGAGTGATTGTGAGAACAAAACACAAGGGAAACACATAGAGAGCAAAGTTCTGAAAAATGCAGAACAATGGAAATGGAAACTCAGGCAACCCTCAATTGCCCATTTTCAAGGGAATCAAGTATCATTTCTGGAGCTTGAAGATGTCTACACTCTTCAAGTCTCAAGAAGTCTGGAACCTAGTGGAGCAGGGATTCGAAGACAATGGAAATGAAGCACTTGATCAACCACTAAGAGAGAAAAGAAAGAAGGATTCCAAGACATTGTTTATGATCCAAATAGCCTTGGATGATGATATCTTTCCAAGGATCTCAACAACTACAACATCTCATGAAGCCTGGGAAGTATTGAGACAGGAGTACATGAGACATGAGAGATAAGAAAGTGATCACAGTTAAGTTGCAGTCATTGAGAAGAGAGTTTGAAACTCTGATGATGCAAGAGAAGGAATCAGTTCAAGTATTCCTATCAAGGGTCTCGAGCATAGTGAACCATGTGAGATCATCTGGGGAGAGTATGAGTGCTGAGACTGTGGTGAGTAAGGTGTTAAGGAGTCTCACCAAGAAGTATGATCACGTTGTTGCTGCTATTGAAGAATCAAAGGACTTGTCAACATACAAGTTTGAGGAATTGACAAGCTCATTGCAAGCCCATGCGAAGAGGCTTAGCAGATCCACTGAGGTGAAGGAAGAGAAGGTGTTCCAGGTAAAAATGAGTCCTCCAAGTAGGGGTGGCTACAAAGGAGGTCACAGGGGTAGAGGTGGCTCAAGAGGTAGCTACAGAGGCCGAGGAAGAGGCAATGGAAGAGGCCAGTCTAGTGAATCAGGAAGAGGAAGTGGTGATGATCAGTTGAAGGATTCAAGCAGGAATCAAAGTAATGATTCTAGGCAATAAAGAAGTGGAATCAAGTGCTACTATTGTAAGAAAATTGGACACAAAGAAGCCTATTGCTAGGAGAAGCAAGAAAATGAGCAAAAGGGAGCAAATTATTCAGAGAAAAATAAAAAAGATGATAGACTGTTTATGGCCTTGTCATCTGTAGCAGAGGGAGCAAGTGAGTTGTTGTACCTTGACAGTGGTTGTTCCAATCACATGTCTAGTTCAAGAAGCATATTTAAGGAACTAGATGAGTCTAAGAAATGGAGTGTAAGGCTCAGAGACAACAAGGTGCTGCAAGTAGAGGGTAGAGGTACTGTGGCAATAAGATGCGTGCAAGGTGATGTGGGATTGCTTGGTGATGTTCAGTGGGTGCCTGCTTTGGCTCATAATCTGCTCAGTGTTGGTCAACTTCAAGGAACAGGTTACTCTTTGTTGTTTTAAAATCATTTATGTGTGATAAAAGAGAAGAAAACAGGTTGGGTTGTTGTGAGAGCTCCTATGACTAAGAACAGGATGTTCCCACCGAATTTAGATGAGAATGCGGGAAAGGCTATGGCAGTAAAGGGTGATGAAGAAACCATGCTATGGCATATGAGATATGGTCATCTCAATGCTCAAAGCTTGAAGCTTCTGAGCACAAAGGAGATGGGTACTAGTGTGCCTAAGATAGAAGAGTTGGAGCTATGTGAAGGCTGTGTTTTTGGAAAACAAGTGAGAGGCTCTTTTTCAAATGGTGAACCATGGAGAGCCAATGAGTGTCTAGAGCTCCTACATGCTGATCATTGTGGCCCTATGCAGACTGAGTCACTAGGTGGTAGCAAGTACTTCTTCCTAATCACAGATGACTGCAGTAGGATGAGCTGGGTCTACTTTCTCAGATTCAAATCAGAGGCATTTGAAAGCTTTAAGAAATTTAAAGCTCTTACTGAGAAGCAATCAGGGAAGATGATCAAGGCATTGAGAACTGACAGAGGAGGAGAGTTCATGTCATATGACTTTATGAACTTTTGTGAAGATAATGGGATTAGGAGAGAATTGACAACTCCTTACACACCTGAGCAAAATGGTGTGGCCGAAGGAAAAATAGAACTGTCATAGAGATGGCTAGGAGTATGCTCAAAGCAAGGAAGGTACCAAATGAGTTCTGGTGTGAGGCTGTGGCTCTAGCAGTATATGTGCTCAACATATCTCCAACCAGAGCAGTGATGGATAGAACTTCATTTGAAGTTTGGAGAGGGAAGAAACCTTCAGTGAGCCATCTCATGGTTTTTGGATGTGTTTCTTATGCTCTAGTGAATTTGAGATCAAAGCTAGAGGATAAGGCAGAGAAGTGCGTGTTTATAGGCTATGCAGCACAATCAGAGGCCTATAAACTCAATAATCCAGTGAGCAAGAGAACAATAGTGAACAGGAATGTGGTGTTCAATGAAGGATTTGAGTGGGATTGGGAGAATAATAATACTCAGTCCGTGGAAGAAGATGCGATTCGAGTTATCCCCATCAGTAGTTCAATAGAAGAGGATGATGTTGATGATGATGATCATGGGGACACTCCTCCTGCAACACCAGGTCAACAACAAAGATCGAGCTCCTCAAGTAGTCACAGTGCATCATCCTCAAGATCATCAAATGAGTCACAACCGAGGAAATTCATATCATTGTCTGATATTCATGCAAGTTGTGAGTTGTTATTGATTGCATCAGATCCTGAATGTTTTGAGGATGCTGAGTGCAGTGAACACTGGAAGAAGGCTATGAAAGAAGAGCGCAACTCCATCCAGAAGAATGAGACTTGGGAATTGGTGGAGCTACCACAAGATAAGAATGTGATTGGCTTGAAGTGGGTCTTCAGGACCAAATTTAACACTGATGGAAGTGTTCAGAAGTACAAAGTCAGATTGGTGGCAAAGGGATATGCACAACAAGAAGGAATAGACTTTGAAGAAACCTTTTCTCCCATGGCAAGGATGGAGACAATAAGGGTTTTGGTGGCACTAACAGCATAGTGGAGGTTGCAAGTGTTTAAGTTGGATGTAAAATCAGCTTTTCTTAATGGAGAGCTCCAAGAAGAAGTCTATGTGCAGCCCCGAGGCTTTGTGAAGGGAGATCAAGAGCATAAGGTATACATGCTACACAAGGCATTGTATGGCTTAAAGCAAGCCCCAATGGCCTGGTACAGCAAAATTGATTCATTCTTCCTAAAGAATGGTTTCAAGATGAGTGAAAATAAACCCACTCTCTATGTGAAGAAGGAAAAAAGTGGCGAGTTCATTGTGGTGTGTTTGTATGTAGATGATATAATCTACTTTAGCTCCTCACCAAAAATGCTCAAGGAATTCAAGCAAGCCATGATGAGCAAGTTTGAGATGACAGATTTGCATCTGTTGCAATACTTTCTCGAATTGGAGGTAAAGCAAGGCAAGGAAGGAGTGTTTGTATGCCAAGAGAAGTATGCTAGAGACATGGTAAAGAAGTTTGGGATGGAAAGTTGTGATGCAGCTCAAACTCCCATGAATATGAATGAGAAGTTGAGAAGGGGTGATGGCACTCTAGAGGCTGATGAGAAGTTGTACAGAAGCCTAGTTGGTGGTCTAAACTACCTCACACACACTAGGCCTGATATTGCCTATAGTGTGAGTGTGGTTTCAAGATACTTACACATTCCTACAAAGAAACAGTTTGGAGCATCTAAAAGGATTTTGAGGTACATTGTTGGGACTGCAGAGTATGGACTGTGGTATGAGCATGTTGATGAGTTCAAGCTAAGGGGATACACAGACAGTGATTGGGCAGGGTGTCTCGATGATAGAAGAAGCACCTTAGGGTCTATGTTTGGGCTTGGATCAGGGGCCATTACATGGAGTGCAAGGAAGCAAGACACAATGGCTTTGTCTTTCTCAGAAGCAGAATATGTAGCAGCAGGATCAACTGCCAAGAAGGCTCTATGGTTGAAGAAGTTGTTGCTTGATTTGGGATGTGATTAAAGGGATGCAATTGAGCTTTGGTGTGACAACAAATTTGCAATTGCAATGACAAAAAATCCAGCTTTTCATGCCAGGACAAAGCACATAGATGTTCAACATCACTTTATCCGAAAGCTGGTAGGAGAAGAGAAGATCATTTTGAAATTCTGTGGAACCAACAGTCAAGATGCAGACATTTGTACAAAGGCTCTCAGCAGTGCTAAGCACTTCTATTTCATGGAGAAGATAGGCATGAGGGAATTCAAATTAAGGGGTGGTGTTAGAATGTAATTTGAATGTTCCAAAGTTAAGGCTAGGCTAAGGTAGTTAGCTAGCTTGTGTTTAAAGTTATGCACATTCCAAGTGTTTAAGGTTAGTTTCTGATTTCGGTTATTTAGCAGTTTAGATTCATGTTAGTGGACAAGTTAGTGGGTAGTTTTTCAATTCAAGTGTCATGGTTTAAGGGTGTAAGTTTGGACGGTTTTCATTATTAATTGGAGAGTGGCTTTTGCAATGTTCTGAGTTCTGGTTCCCTTCTGTATCACATAGGAACATTTTTGTGTGAATGTTTGGTGTTTTGGTTGATCAAAGGTAGCTTAGAAGTGTTGATTCTTGTCCAATTTGACAACAAGGTTAAGGGAGGAGGATCGAACTGATCATAGCCTCATATGGCCATACGATGTCATCTTTCCATCTAAATTGATAAAAACTAAACTAAGGTATAATTGTCGGGTCATTGGGACATCAAAAATAAAATCAATAGGGTTTATAGCTTAACATTGGCTCCAAATTTTGTGTCCATGCTTGGTCTTCAACTCGAACATGCCATTGCTTAAGGACGGTCATGTAGGTTAGTGTTGCATCCTTGAGAATTGTGAATTTCATACCCAGTCTTGTTTCGGTGTCCATCTAACATATGAACTGTGACAAATGGATGCAGTGAGGTAGCGCGGAAGTACTGTGGGAGAGTAAGGGAGGTAGCAAGGGGGCTATTGGGAGGGATATCAGAGAGCTTGGGCTTGGAAGAGGACTACTTGGAAAAGTGGGTGAATTGGAAGTCTGGCTTCCAGCTCTTCGCCTCGAACCTGTATCCGCCATGCCCGAAGTCAGAGGCAGCAATGGGAATGCCTCCTCACTCAGACCATGGCATGTTGACCCTCCTCATCCAGAATCAGGTTGATGGCCTTCAGGTTCTACACAATGGCAAGTGGGTCCCTGTTAATGCCATTCCTAACTCCTTCCTGGTCAACACTGGTGATCATCTTGAGGTATCCTTTCTTGCTACTTCCTTCTTGTACGTGCTTGGGATTTTATGTTTTCTTGTTTGGTGAGCTTTTGGGTGGCACCGTTATATATACGAGCAAGCTCGTGCTTGACTCATGTGCTTGGGATCATCTTGAGGTATCGTTTCTATTGTTGGGCTAGAAACCACTTTCCAAGCACACCCGAAAACTAATTCGGATAATAAGAAACCCACCCTTTGTAATAAGAGGATAAAAAATCCACCTTCCGGCCGCCAGAGCAACCAATCCATGAATTGGTAAATATAGAGCAGCCATCCAGAGTTTGAACCGGGGACCTTTGGATAATACCCGCAAGTCCCTTTCGGTTGAGCCATTCTGGAATGGTTAAATAGTGTAGTTAAGGAGAGTTGAACTCTTGACCCTATGCATATAAACTATTCCTTGACCATTAGGCTAGAACAACCTTTTTTCCAGAGCAACCAATCTACTAATTAACAAATCAATACAAGTGTTTAACGTTCCAGTCTTACACTGAGATAAAGAAATATTGAGATCTCAAACACCACTCTAAATACAGCCCATATCTAGAAAGGATTCATCTCCAAAACTAGGTAAACACTTGTAATCATATTAGATTTTCTGAGAGAGAAAATATCTATCAACATACATCCGTTGTTGACTTTCCAAAGGTGGGAGATTGTTGTGAATATCCCCGAGTGAATATCGTTAAAGAGAAGGAGAATGAATAGTAGGACAAAGGATTTCCGTGTTCTAGCAAGAACCGCGCAGAACACCCTGCAGAGAAAAACCTCTATGCAGCTAGGGTTTCTTATTATTGTGATGCTTTGATGGATACAGAATTCCAACCCTACATGCCTCTATTTATAATAGAGGATCTCATATAGATAACCCTATAGATATATCTAGATATAGATAAACCTATTATATCTAAATAAACCTAGATATAGATAAACCTATTCTATCTAGAAACAATAATCATTCTATGGATAAATATCATCTATAGATCGACTTCCTAAAGATAGATCTAGATAATTAATTGTCTCTTACACCAATCTCCACCTAGACAAATAATTTATATCTATTGCAACGAACGGAAACATCTCTAGGATCCTGTCTTCCCCATGTCTCCCTGATGTGCCCCGTTCCCTAGAGCTTAATTCTCATTCGACTAACATCGAGTAATATGAACGAAATTCAAGCAGTGCTTGAACTTGTCTGCGATGACTGGCTTGGTTAACATATCAGCAGCGTTCTGAGAGGTGTGAACATTTTCTAAGATGATCTCTTCGGAATTTACAAGCTCTCTGATCTTGTGAAATCTCACATCAACGTGCTTCGTCCGAGCATGATATACTTGGTTCTTAGCCAGATATATAGCACTCTGACTATTACAGTATATCTCAACTCCACCTTGCTCAACACTCAGTTCCTTCACAATTCCTTTGAGTCATAGTGCCTCCTTGGCTGCCTCGGCTAAAGCCATGTATTCTGCCTTGGTAGTAGAAAGGACTACCACAGACTGTAAAACAGATCTCCAACAAATAGGTCCCCCAGCAAGAGTAAAGACATACCCAGTAGTGGACCTCTGATTGTCAAGATCACTCGCATAGTCTGAATCAACGTACCCTTTGACTGAAAGACCGCTCTTTTCGCCACCAAACATGATCTCATGGTCAGCAGTACCCCTCAAATACCTAAGAATCCACTTGCATGTATTTCAGTACATGTTCCCTCCCAGGATTAGACATGTACTTGATGACTTGGCTAACAACTTGAGCCAGATCAGGTCTTGTGCACACCATAGCATACATCAAACAACCAACTGCACTAGCATACCGAACTTTCGACATATCTTTGATTTCTTCTTCAGACTTCGGACACTGAGTGGAAGAGAGTTTGAAGTGATTCGCCAAAGGGGTGCTAACATGTTTGCATTTTTCCATGTTAAATCTGCCAAGCACTTTCTCAATATAATTCTGTTGAGATAGCCACAATCTCCTAGAACTTCTATCTCTGCGGATTTCCATACCAAGAACCTTCTTTGTTGCACCAAGATCCTTCATATCAAACTCCTTTCCCAGCAAAGCTTTCAGCTCAACAATATCATCAATATTCTTTCCAGTAATGAGCATATCATCAACATACAGCAGCAAAAGAAAAGGGGAGCCATCATCAAGATATTTCACATAAACGTAGCAATCATACTCACATCTCTGGTAGCCAATTCGAAGCATAAAAGAGTCAAACTTCTTGTACCATTGCCTAGGAGCCTGCTTTAATCCATACAGTGACTTTCTGAAACTGCATATAAGCTGCTCCTTTCCAGGTTCAACAAAACCCTCTGGTTGCTCCATGTAAATTTCTTCCTCCAAATCACCATGAATGAAAGCCGTCTTCACATCCATTTGCTGAAGATGTAAATCCCAACTAGCTATCAGTGCCAACACCAATCTGATAGAAGTGTGTCGGGCCACAGGGGAAAATATCTCACCATAATCGGTCCTCTTCTTCTGTGAGTAGCCCTTTGCTACTAAGCGTGCCTTGAACCTCACCCCTTCTTTGTGTGAGTCACCTTGTTTCTTCTTGAACACCCATTTGCACCCTATAGTCTTCTTCCCTGCCGGAAGACTAACTAACTTCCATGTCTGATTTTTATTGAGAGACTCAATCTCTTCAGCCATAGCACCTACCCATCCTTCTTTCTCTTGACTTTGAATAGCCTCTTGAAAGTTAGATGGATCATCTTCGCCAATAACAAGAGCATAGTTAACCATCTCATCAAAACCAAATCTGACTGGAGGTCGTGTCACGCGTTTAGGTCTTCCAGAAGCAAAACTCTCCACCTGTTGTTGTTGCTCATTTCCTGCTGATATAGGAGCATTAGTGTCAATCTCTTCACCAAGCTCCACCTCCACCATCTTAGGACCAGTCTTTGTAACCACAGACCTCTCAACTTATTTGGCCTGTTGAAGCATATATTGCTCATCAAATACAACATCTCGACTGATCACTCATTTTATAGCAATAGGGTCCCAAAACTTGAAACCCTTTACACCTTTCTCATAGCCTAAGAAGATGCACTTTTTAGACTTTGCATTCAATTTCGTTATCTCATCACTTGGAATCATCACATATGCAGGAGTACCAAATATCTTTAGATTTGACAAATGTAAATCTGAACCAGTCCATACCTTCTCAGAGACCTTCCCGTCTAGAGAAATCCGTGGTGATCTATTGATCAGATAGACCGCCATGCTCACTGCTTCTGCCCAAAAGCTCTTTGCAAGCCCTGCTTGCAACCTTATGTAGCGAGCTTTCTCTGTAATTGAACAGTTCATCCTCTCTGAAACACCGTTATGTTGTGGTGTCTTTCGGACTGTAAAGTGCCTCTGAATGTCATGCTCTTCACAAAACTGCTGAAACTTTATGTCAGTATATTTTGTACCATTATCCGATCTCAGATACTTCACCTTCCTCCCTGTCTGGTTCTCTACCTTTGCCTTCCACATCTTGAACTTACTGAAGACCTCAGATTTGTGTTTCATGAAAAACACCCAGGCCTTTCTCGAATAGTTATCAATAAAGGTGACAAAGTACCTGGATCCTCCTAATGACTCTACTTGAGTTGGCCCCCACACATCAGAATGTACGTAGTCAAGCAGGCTACTTGTATTGTGTTTGCCTATCTTGAACGATACTTTGGACTATTTTCCCATCACGCAGAACTTGCAAAAATCCATTTTACAACTCTTTACACCAGCCAGAAGACCTCGCTTGTGAAGCTCAGTTACGCGGGACAGGACCCGGGATTACCCCAAACCCGTTCCGTCCCATCCCCACCCGTAGTTCATTGTGTTGGGTATATGTAATTTTTTTTTGAATAGGTAATAATTCGGTTGGAAAATCCTAACCGATAGCATCCCGATGGATGAGATCATTAAGATCAGTATTAGATATCAAGACTGCCCCATTAACAAGGCGGCCAAGGTGTGCAACCTTGTCAGCCGACCTATTACCCTCGCGGGGCACATGCGAGAAAACTACATTTTGGACTTCAGTAATCTGTCTTTTGATGTCTCCCATGATTAATTCTATTTCCCAAGGGCATGGGCTATTGTATTTGAGGTTGTCAATAATTGTTTTAGAGTCCCCTTCAATAACTAGGTTTGAACATTCAAGTTGCTTAATTGCATTAAGTCCTATTCGCAAGGCCATAGTTTCTGCCGGTAATGGGGATAGTCGCCCTAATCTACTTGCTCCTAGTTTTATCACCTTTCCTTCATGGTTCCTAATTATGTAGCCAGCTGAGTACAACCCCGAATCATCAGTGGCTCCATCGAAATTCATCTTGAGGAACCCCCAATTCGGTTTTCGCCATTTAACATTTTTTCTGCTAATTGTCCTTTTCTGTGTATTTCTCTGGTTAGAATTAGGGCAGGAAAGAATCCCTTCATCCATACTTGCTCGTTTCCATTGATCTTTAGGTTTTTGTATAAACTGCTGCATTTCCCCCTGGGATGGCTTACTTTTCCCCTGGAACGCAACTTGGTTTCTGTAAAACCATAATGTCCACCATTTAACCACTAATTCCTTTTTTTCTTCCTTATTCATGTGAGTTCCAATTAGATTCATGAGGCTTCTCCCATTCCATCTAGTATTGGTGCCTTAGGTGACTAAATTGCCTAATTTCGGTTCCGTTAGGAAATTCTTTTTGACAATCGGACATTCTAGCATGAGGTGTTGTTCATCCTCCACAAACCTTTCGCATAGAACACATTGGTTCGGGATTGGGGTTCCTCTCCTGCTCAATCTGTCTTTCATTGGTAATCCATTCTGTGCTATTTTCCACAAAAAGTTCTTGATTTTAGGCATAGTATCCACCTTCCATATCCGTCCATTAGGATCGTCCGCAAAGGCGTCCACATTTGAAATTAGTTTGATAGCGCTTGACGTTGTGAACCACCCTTGTTTGTCTAGCCACCAGTAGAGCCTGTTCAGCATGGGTTTCGAAGGTAATGGAATATCCATAATTGTTTGGGCCATATTCGTATCAAGAACACTTAATAGTTTGTTTTTATCCCACTGTCCATTAGAAATAAATTCACTTACTGTTGTGGTTTTATCATAGAATGGCATTCCACTAGAGCTATGGCTTAGTTTTGTCTTATTAATCCATCTATCCGACCAAAACCGGACCTTTGCCCCATCACTTATCGACCATACTAGTCCCGATTTAAACTTCTCTATTAAAGATGCAGCGTTTCTCCACTGCCATGAAGAGTTTTTAACATGTTCTTAATTAAGGATGTCTGAATGCTTTAGATACTTATGTTTTATAATTTGTACCCACATATTATCCGGTTCCGCAAGTGTTTTCCACAGTAGTTTCATCTGAAGTGCTTCATTCATAGTTTTCGACTTTCTAATTCCTAAGCCGCCTTTGCATTTAGGTTTACATATTCTGTCCCAGCTTATAAGCGGTTTATGTTGAAGATCCTTATTCCAAAAGAAAGATCGATTAATCTGGTCAAGGCTTTTGTGAATCGAGGTTGGTAGCATGAAACTTTGCATAGCAAACAGCGGCTTTGCTGATAGATTCGCATTAATTAGTATGGATCGCCCTTGTTGTGAGATGGAATTTGCTTTCCATTTAGTCAACTGATTTTTTGTTTTAAGAACTATGTCCTCGAAAGTTTCTTTGTTTACTTTACCACTAATAATTGGGCACCCAAGGTACTTCTCCATGGCCCTAGAGTGGGGAGCCAGCAGGGAATTTCATAGAAGTTGTATTCTATATATTACCCAGAACACCCTTCGTAGTTTGGAAAGAAGACTTGTGATAGTTAACTTTTTGACCCGACAGCTGACAATATTCCTCAACAATCTCTTTCACTTTCTGGCTAGCTTCTAAGTTCTAAGGAAGCTTTTGAAAAAATGATAATGTCATCCGCAAATGCCAGAAAAGGCACCGACGCACCCCCTGCCAAATTTAAAACCCACCTTGCTCACATGTCGCATCGATTCTTGTTGTAACCGTCGTCCTAATAGTTCCGCCCCAAGAATAAACAGGTAGGGGGGAATAGGATCTCCATGTCTAATTCCCCTTGTCGTTTGAAATACCTGGGTCGGCGAGTTATTTATCAGTACTGAGAATGATGCAGTAGAAATACACTCTTTGATCCATTTTATAAAAGTCGGGTGGAAGCCGAATCTCCTCATTATTTCCCATGAGAAATCCCAGTTTACCCTATCATATGCTTTTTCCATGTCCAATTTTATGGACATCGACCCCTCCAACCCTTGACGCATTTTGAATGAGTAGAAAATTTCATGTGCAATAAGGATATTATCCTGGATTGCCCTATCAGCAATAAAGGCACCCTGAAGAGGGTTGATTAATTTGCCCATTACTTTCTTCAATCGTTTTGTCAGAATTTTAGAAATAACTTTGTACATAGTTGAACATAGGCTTATGGAAATAGGTTGAGTTCGTATCCACAAGCTTAATGGAAATAGGTTGAGTTCGTCTTCTAGAGGCAATTTTATGGAAATAGGTTGAGTTCGTATCCGCAAGCTTAATGTATTTCGTTATAGCTCGTTGATTCCAATAGGTTTTATGGAAGTTTATTAGGGCCTCTTTCTTTTTTAATAGTCTAAATTTTGTATTGACCGTGGTGTTATCCTCTTGTTTGCTCAGCGATTTTGGACTATAATCAGCTGCACTTCCGAATGTTTTTTTATTCCTGTAGAGTAAAAGGGTATTGTGGTCATTTCCTCTCTCAAATGGTTGTTATGTCTCAACAACCGAATTTCCCTCCTTCTGTATAAATACTGCTGCACTTCTGTACACAGAACTTGAGTTGTTTAGTTGTAAATTTCTGTTTTCAGAATTTGTTACAAATCTCTCTCTCTCTCTCTCTCTCTCATTTCATTCTTGAAATGGTATCAGAGCCTTTTTGATCTCCTTGAGGTCAATTGTTGTTTCGTTCTTCGATCTACAGCGTTTCTGCATCTCTGTTCGACGATCGTCGAGTTTTCGATTTGATTTCTCGATATGGCTGGAAGAGGAAGCAATCAAGCTTCTGGATCTGGTAATGGCGGCATCGGAGGAGAAAATGGTGCCGGGAGAGGTATCTTTGTCACGCCTCCACCAAATGGATTTGGAAGAGGACACAATGGAGGTGGAGCTGCTGGATTTCCAGGAATTGGCCAGAATCCGATTCAATTCGGCGAATTCGTGCAAGGTATGAATCCTGTGCATATCAATCCATACTTTCTATCAAATTCCGACCATCCAGGCATGCAACTGGTGTCGAATTTGTTCAATGGCTCAAACTTCACAAGTTGGAGTAGAGCTGTGCGAATGGCGCTTGGCGCTAAAGCAAAATTAGGATTCATAACTGGAGCTTGTGTTAGGCCTGAGGAAGATAGTGATGATTTTGAGAGATGGAGTAGAGCCGACTATATGGTCATGTGCTGGCTTGTGAACTCCATGAATAACGAGATAGGTGAACACTTCATGTATGCCCAATCCTCAAAGGAACTTTGGGATGAGATTAGGGAGAGATTCTATGAGTCTAATGATCCGCTCATATATCATCTTAGGAGAGAAATTGGTTTCTTAAGACAGGAGAATCTATTAGTGCCTGCATATTATGGAAAACTTAAAAAGATTTGGGATGAATAACAGTTTCTTGATCCCTTACCTATCTGTACATGTGATGGAATTAGCCATTGTAGTTGCACTATTTTGAAAAAGATTGTGGACAGGGAGACTAAGGCCAAAATCATGCAGTTCTTGATGGGACTGAATGAAGCTTATGAGCATCTTAGGAACAACATACTGTCAATGGATCCCATGCTAGGTTTGAACAAGGTCTTTCAAATGGCAGTCCAGATTGAAAGGCAGAAAGGGATCACTGGTTTACATGTTGATATGAATGCTTTAGCTGTGAGCAGGAATAGTCAAACTGATAGCAATGCTTTTGCTGTGGGAAGCAAGTTAGTTCAGAGTAAAGGCACTGATCAGTTCAGAAAGGACTTTAAGAAGGCTAAATTTGATAGACAATGTGATTACTGCAAAGAGAAAGGGCATACCAGAGACTGTTGTTTTAAATTGGTTGGATACCCTGAGTGGTTTAAGGGACCCCGTGAAGGTTATAGTCAGAAAGCTAGCTCTAGCAGGTTTGTTGCAAACACTGAAGGGCAGCAGATGATTGAAAGTCAGTATGAGAGTCCTTTGGACATGGAGGGAGCTAGGCCAGATCCAGGAATGGTGAATGTAGTGTTCAATGAAGTCATGAGAATGATGAAAGGCAAAGCTCCAATGGATGGGGCAGACAGCTCAGTCAATCATGCTTTTGTGAATTTTGCAGGTATTATGAGTTTCTCATTTCTTGTTGGAAATAATAAAGGAGATATGTGGTCATGGATTATAGATTCAGGAGCTACTGACCACATAGCCTTTGACAAAGGTGTCTTTTCTGAATTGCATTCTTTGGATAAAATTGTGTCTTTGGGTTTGCCTGATGGTACATCCTTTTTGGTTAGAGAGTCTGGTACAGTTGCTATATCAGATTCTTTGAGTTTGAGCAATGTGCTATTTGTGCCACAATTTCAACATAATCTTTTATCAGTTTCCAAGTTGTTGAAAGTCAGGGCTTGGGACTTTAGTTTTGATTCAGTATCTTGCACATTGCAAGACCCTACAACTAAGTGCATTGTTGCTAGAGGCTTTGAAGATGGTGGGATGTACTACTTGAAAGGGAACTCTTTGGATAGTTGCGGATCAAGCAAGCAGTGTCTTCAAGTTGGAAGTTGTGTCACTTCCCTTAATAAACACATTAGGTGTTTCTGTAATAAGGTTGAATGTTTAGACATATTTCATGCCAGATTTGGGCATTTGTCTGTTTCTAAGATGAAGCAACTGGATGTTTGTAAGGGCTGTAACTTCAGTACCTTTCATTGTAATTCCTGTGAAATGACAAAACATCACAAACTGCAGTTTTCTAAGAGTGATTCTATTGCAGATTCAGTATTCAATTTGGTTCACATAGATGTGTGGGGTCCTTATAAAGAGAAAGCTTTATGTGGTGCTAGATACTTTCTTACGGTTCTTGATGATCACTCTCGGGCAACTTGGGTTTACTTGTTTCAGGATAAGACACAAGTATACAGGATGATTGTGGCATTCATTAGTATGGTTAGAACTCAGTTCAACACATCTGTTAAGATGATTAGAACTGATAATGGGACTGAATTTACACAAAGATTGCGTGTTAGTTTGTTTGAGCAAAATGGTATTGTGCATCAGAGGTCAGCTCCAGGTGTTCCTGAGCAAAATGATAGAGTGGAGAGGAAGCATCGTCACCTAATAGAAACTGCTAGAGCTATCAGACATTTTACTAATTTTCCCATCAAATTTTGGGGAGAATGTGTGCTTAGTGCGACACACTTGATAAATAAAATGCCTTCAGCTATATTGAATTGGAAATCTCCATTTGAGGTGTTGTATAACAAGGTACCTTCTATTGAACACCTTAAAGTCATTGGTTGTCTTTGTTATGCCTATCAACCCAATGATATAAAGGACAAGTTAGGAACTAAAGCCAGAAGATGTGTTTTCCTTGGTTACCCTCCAGATCAAAAGGCATTTAAGGTGTTTGATTTGGATAGAAAAGTTGTCTTGATAAGTAGACATGTGAAATTTCATGAAAACATTTTGCCCTTTAAAGCTACACAGTCAGTTGGTGTGACTGATTCTGGTCAGTCCAAATTACCTTTAGTTTCTCCTGTGGTTATAGAGGATCCTCAATTTCCACAATTGGTTACTAATAGTCAGCATCACTAACCTGTACCTCACATAGATATGGCTGGTTCACAGTCGTCTGTATGTCCTCCTGAGTATTCAAATGAGATGGTGGTCAGTGATTCAGTTCCTAGTCAAGAGGTAGAGCAAACTGAGCACAGAGTGGGAGTCAGGGATACACAAGCAGTTGAGGGTAATCAGATTTTGCCAGCCAAGAGAGTTATACACAGACCACAGAAGTTGTTTGACTACATTTGTAAGGATCTATAAACCAGAAGTGAGACACAGTCACAGTCATTCTCAGTATTTTCCACACAGCATCTTGCTCATCTCTCATCTTCTTATGTCAGCTCTCTAGTTAATGTGTGGTGTCTTTGAGCCTCGTACATATAACCAAGCTAAGGATGATGTTAACTGGCAACTTGCTATGAAAGCTGAGATAGATGCTCTGGAAAGCAACAACACTTAATCTCTCACTGATCTTCCTCCTGCTGCCAAAGCTATTGGGTCTAGATGGATCTTTAAGATCAAATATAAGCCTACTGGGGAAGTTGATAGATTTAAAGCAAGATTAGTGGCAAAATGTTATAATCGGGTCAAGGATAAAGATTATAAACAAACCTTTTCCCCAGTGGCCAAACTGTCAACTGTAAGAATTGTCTTAGCTTTGGCTGCAGCAAAAGGCTGGACACTTCACCAACTTGATGTTAACAATGCATTTCTACATGGCTTTCTTGATGAGGTGATTTATATGCTTCCTCCTTTGGGTTACAGCAAGGCAAAGTCTGGACAGGTTTGCAAGTTGCACAGGTCTTTATATGGTCTCAAACAGGCCAGCAGGCAATGGAATTTAGAGATTACAAAATTCTTAGGGAAGCTTGGTTATATTCAATCTCTACATGATTATTCTCTGTTCACCAAGTCTGTTGGGGACTCATTCACAGTTGCACTCCTATATGTAGATGATATGCTTTTGATGGGAAATGACAGTGCTGAAATCATTCAAACTAAGGCTGCTCTGGATAAACAATTCACTATCAAGGACCTGGGAATTGCAAGGTATTTTCTAGGGATGGAAATATCAAGGTCCTCAACTGGAATCTTACTCAATCAGAGAAAGTATATTCTAGATATACTTAAGGATGTAAATATGTTAGAATGCAAAGTAGCATCTTTTCCAATGCAGAGAGGTACTAAATTGTCTTCTGTTGATGGGGAGCCACTTGACAATCCTGAACTGTATAGAAGACTAATTGGTAGGCTCCTTTACCTCACATTCACAAGACCAGATATTTCATTTACTGTCCAGCAACTCAGCCAGTACTTACAGTGCCCTCGTCAACCCCATTGGAATGCAGCATTGTATCTCCTTAGATACCTGAAAGGAAGCTTCAATCTAGCTCTCTCTTATCCTGCAATCTCAGATCTCAATCTGTCAGCTTTCAGTGATGCGGATTGGGGTAATTGCCCTGATTCTGATAGGTCTTTGTCTGGTTACTGTGTGTTCTTAGGAGATGCCCTCATTTCATGGAAATCTAAGAAACAAAAGGTGGTCTCCAAGTCATCAGCCGAGAGTGAGTATAAGAGTATGTCTTACACTGCCAGTGAGCTAATATGGGTGCAGGGTTTACTCTCTGATTTGCATATTCAGCTGTCTCTACCCATCTCATTGTTTTGTGACAACAAAGCAGCACAAAGCCTTGCCTCCAATCCTGTTTATCATGAAAGGACAAAGCATGTCCGCATTGATTGCCATTTCATTAGGGAGCTCATCCAATAAGGTTTTCTGGCCACTTCACATGTTATAACACAATTGCAGATTGCTGATGTTATGACCAAGGCTCTAGGAGCTTACCAGCATCATAATTTGTGTGCCAAGCTTGGACTTGTCCTTCCATCGACAAGTCCATCTTGAGGGGGGTATGTAGAGTAAAAGGGTATTGTGGTCATTTCCTCTCTCAAATGGTTGTTATGTCTCAACAACCGAATTTCCCTCCTTCTGTATAAATACTGCTGCACTTCTGTATACAGAACTTGAGTTGTTTAGTTGTAAATTTCTGTTTTCAGAATTTGTTACAAATCTCTCTCTCATTCCATTCTTGAAAATTCCACTCCTTGATTTTTGCTTTTAAAACGTTGGGTTTGTGTCATTGTTTCATGTGTATTAATCCTTTTTTTTGCAAGAAGATAATAAGCAACGGGAAGTACAGAAGTAACATCCACAGAGCAATGGTAAACAGCAAAGCGACCAAGATCTCTCTGGCCATTGCAAACGGGCCCTCACTGGATACGGTGGTCGGCCCTGCACCTGATCTCGTTAACGACATGGACAATCCGCCAGCATACAAGCCCATGAAGTATAAAGACTACTTGGAGCTTAAGCAGGGCAATCAGATTAATGGAAAGTCATGTTTAGACTCTGTTCTAATTGCATAGACGTCTTCTGCTACTTGCCGAACTCAACTACTTCCGAGTCGTTTGTTTAGTTTGAAGTTGTTAATGTATAAGATGAGCAAAAATAAAGTTACATCCCTATGAGATGGATTGGTCTTATAAATGTCATAACGTGTGTTGCTAAAGATAATCTGATGTCTTATGGAGTTGCAGTCTTATTTGTGTAAGCTATGACTCTTCAAACTCGTTCTCATCCTCTTTCAAAGCTAACGAGGCTTCAGTTCAGAGATTGATGCATCGTTTATTGACGATGGCACCGACACACTTGCTGATTCATCTGATCCAGTGATTGCTTTTTCAGTTGGCTCTTGCTTGATTCGACAAACAAAGAAATCAGGCTGTTCGGGTTCAGGCAAAGCCTCGAAAGATGACAGGTTCAGCATGTGGACTATTGTCGCCATAATAGGCCTCTGTTCGGCGTCCTTCTGGATGCATAATAGTCCGACTTGGATGCACCATTTCACTTCATAAGTCATTGAACGCGACGAAGCAACATTTAGTGACGAATCCACAATCAGCAAGGGCTCTCCATTTCCCCAGCATTCCCAAGCCTGTAGATCCAACAAACCAATTTACTACAAGCACACCGTATCAAGACAGAAAAAGAGTCGTGTATTGATTCGTTACGCACATAGCTTAGAAGGTCGTCTGCTATTCCAGTTTGGTGGAAAGTGCTGTTTTTCTTGCCAATTATGATCTCCAAGACTAGCACCCCGAAGCTATACACATCGGATTTGAGGGAGTATTGGCCTTTTCTTAGATATTCTGGAGCCATATAACCGCTGTTGTGCAAAATGTCGATCAAGATTACATTCCATAAACATAAATAAAGTTATTTGGTTATCTACATTGATTAAGATTGGAAAGGAAAGGAAAGGAAGACTACTTACCGGGTACCAGCAACGTGTTTTGTCTCTTCATGAGTTTGATCTTCACCAAAGATCCTTGACATTCCAAAATCGGCAATCTTTGGGTTCATAGTCTCGTCCAAAAGGACATTGTTGGGCCTTAGCCGAGAATCCTCATGGAGATAGAGCATTCCCCGAGCAATCCCACCTATGATCTTGAACCGCGTCTGCCAATCTAGTTGCCCTTTCTTTACTGAGTCTGTACAATTTGGATGGTAATAAGCAAACAAATGAAATCAAAAGAGATTAATGTTACGGTTTCTAGCTTATTGATATCGCGCCTAAGAATTCAGAATGGTAACTATACCAAAGAGGAAGTGATTCAAGCTGAGGTTCGGCACATATTCGTACACAAGTATCCTCTCTTCTCCTGTCAAGCAAAATCCTAATAGCTTGACTAGGTTCTTGTGCTGAAGGTTGGCTACCAAGGCGGCCTCGTTCATGAATTCATCGTCCCCTTGATCTGAAACCTTACTCAGCCTCTTCAATTATAAATTACTTAATTTTAATAATATAGTAATTACTCAACTTACCCTAATATGACTCTGAGATTTTCTTGACTTTTATTTAGTCAAATTTTTGTTTTAACAAACCGGGACAGTTGGGTCACCAGATCGAAACCCATTTATCACAGAAAAATACCGATTTTTTTGGTTTGATCCAAAAAAAAAATCTGAGTAAAATTTTATTTATGGGGTCTTGATGCAAAAAATTTCAACCATTCCGATCGAATCGTCGGACAGGGTTGGATTTTAACCGCTCTAATTATAGCTATAAAAGGACAAAGGGTTGGACACTTGGTTTATCCTTATATATCAAGCAAAATGAGGCACTCAACTGAATGAGTAATCCACTTCATGTTTACTTGAAGACACCATGATATCATGGCTCACATCATCACAAAAATCCAAAGCGCAAAGGAACAATGAATCCATATATACTGTAGTACGATCGGTTTCAAACTCACCGCATGACACACACTATAATCAAGGTGTGGTAGGATAGAGCCTCCAACGGTCCGTTGATGGGATAGTTGCCTTGGACTCTAACCCACCGTAGCCCGATGTGGTAGGTCTATGGCTTTGATAAAGGCGAGAGGCCTTCCTCCGCCGCACTCTAATTCAATTTACGAGCCCCTCCTCCTCCACCCCATACTCCTCTTGCAAACTTGTCTCGTTTTTTTCCGTTCAACTCCATAAACAAAATGGTTCATACTCGTGGTGCTTGTGGCCATGGTACTAGTGATGGTGACACCGTAACGTTACCTGCGGTCGAGGTAAAATTTGAAACGGTTTCACTATATACACCCCAAATCTTGCATGTCAATTCCGATGTGCAGGGTTAAAAGGGGTTAATTAATTTTTTTAAAGCGTTAATTAGTCAGAAGGTTTGCACGTCGAAACAGACGTGCATTATTGATGTTCGATTTGCGGTGTATATAAAAACACCCATTTTGAAATAAGGATAATGTATTGCTATTATGTTTACTTGATTTTACCTACTTCAATTCATAATCAATACTCCCTCCGTTAAGAAAAACAAGTCGTTTTTGGAGTAAAATCTTGTTAAAAGAATATTGCAGAATCCATCATCTATTATCGAACAGCATGTCAAGCGTGGTGCCAATTGACAAATCGATTTGGATCGGCCAATCGAACGAGATTGTATCAAGTCCAGAAGGATCTTGCTGCAGTGGAGCAAGGTACCTTGGTGATTGCTGAGTATTTCATCAAGTTTAAGCGCCTATGGGATGAATATGTGCTCTTGGTTGAAGGTGAACTGTGCGATTGTGGATCCAATGTCGCTGTAACCAGATTGATCCAGAATCAACAAGTAATTCAGTTCCTTATGGGACTAACAGATGCCTATAGCACTGTCCGTGGTAACATTTTGATGATAAATCCCCCACCAGACATTGATGAAACATATAGGTTCTTGATTCAGGAAGAGAAACAACGAGGAATGAGCAAAGGATTGTCAAATGAAAGTGACGGTGCTGCGTTTACTTCACAATCCAGGGGAGGTAATTCTGGAATCAAGAAGCCTCTCTTCTGTGAGCATTGCAAAGTAACTGGACATGTTGTGGACAAGTGCTGGAAAGTCCACGGATACCCCAACAATGGGAATACAGGAAGCTTTTGTGATCACTGCAAGATTGGTGGACACACCATGGAGAAGTGCCGGAAGCTTCATGGCTTCCCAGGATCTTCTTCTACTTCAGCTCCTAACAACAAAAACAATGGCTCAAGGCCTTTCTGCACTCATTGCAAGTCCCTTGGCCATGTCATGGAGAAATGTTGGAAGCTTCACGGCTATCCAACTGATGCATCCACTTCTGGAAAAGGGAAGAAGATGGCAGCCTCAGCTAATTCTTCAGCAACCATCACTCAAGAGCAGTATCAGCACCTGATCAACATCCTGCAGAAGCATGAAGTAAAGGATTCCACGACTTTGCTGGCAGGTAAATCATCTTGTTTCTTTTCTACATTGCTAAACACTAATTGGATTCTTGACCGTGGAGCCACATATCACATGACCCCAAACATAAGTCTTTTTCATTCATACAAAGCAATTGACAAGCCTGCTTCCATAGCCATGCCCAACAACAAAAAGGGCAACATATCCTACATTGGTACCATTCATATTACCCCTAAAATCTCCTTACAAGGAGTGCTCCATGTGCCTGATTTTCATTACAATTTATTATCAATCAAGAAACTTATCTGTGACACTCAATCTAATATCCTTTTTACCCCATCATCATGCATTATTCAGGGCCCTTCGATGAGGAAACCTCTGGTCATTGGAACTGAGGATAAAGGCCTCTACATTACACACAAGTCTCATGAGCTGGACTCTTTTCCTGCCTTAACTGATGTTTTACAACACAAATTTTCTTGATGTAATTCTGTTTTTGGAGAACCAATTACTACTGTGTCTGCTACTGATGTTTTTACAGCCTCTTGCAAGGCTGAATTGTTGCATTGTCGAATGGGACATATACCATTTCATCAAATAAAATTCATTGATGCATCTGTGAATGCTCATACTGAATCTGTGTGTCAAATTTGTCCACAAGCTAAGTTGCATCGATGTCCCTTTCCCCTTAGACAACACAGATCTGATTCTCCCTTTCAGTTGGTGTATTTTGACACCTGGGGTCCCTATAAACAGCATACTCACAATGGTTTTAGATTCTTTCTTACCTTGGTTGATGACTATACCAAGTGTACTTGGACCTATCTCATGGCCTCCAAATCAAACACATTGTCTGTCATACAAAACCTTGTCTCTCTTGTCCAAACTCAGTTCCAATCTTCTATTAAGGCAATGAGATCTGATAATGCTTCTGAATTCTGTGATCATTCCATGAAGGATTTCTTTGCCAAGCATGGTATCATACATCAAACATCCTGTGTTGAATCCCCTCAATAAAATGGGGTTGTTGAAAGAAAACATAAACACTTGTTGGAGGTGGCTCGAGCATTGAAATTCCAATCCAATGTTCTACTCAAATATTGGGGAGAGTGTATATTAACTGCTACTTATCTCATCAATAGAAGCCCTTTGCTTGTCCTCACAAATAAAACCCCTTATGAGATGCTGTTTCACAAGCCACCCTTCTACACACATCTAAGAGTCTTTGGATGCTTGTGTTTTGTAAGCACATTAAAGAAGGGCATAGACAAATTCCAACCCTGTGCTTCCCCTTGTGTGTTTTGGGTTATTCATATGGCAAGAGTGCCTATACTATCCTCAACATTCAGACCAATGTTGTCTTTCAGTCAAGGGATGTGATCTTCTTTGAAACACACTTTCCATTTCATTTTTCACCTAACCTTTCCTCATCATCTATTGCTTTACCCATCTCATCTTCCTCTTTTCCTGATCACTTCTTCATCCCCTCAACAACAGCTTTCTCTTCTGACTTGACAGACATAGCAGACACAGTTATCGCATACACTGATACTTCAAACACAGCTCCTCCAAATACTGCTTCTCCAAACACAGCAATTCCAAACATAGCAACTCCAAACACAGCAACTCCAAACACAGCATCTTCAAACACAACAACTCCAAACACAGATATTCCAAACACATATTCTCCAAACACTATCCCTTCTCCCACTGTTACTCTAAGACGTTCTAAAAGAACCAGGCAGATTCCAGCTCATCTACATGACTTTGTGTGCACCTTTTCTCAAGCTCACTTTGCTACGTCTTTACCCTCTCATTCCCATGCCTTTTTATCCCAAATCACTTCTTGTGTTGAACCCACTACCTACAAAGAAGCTGTTAAGGATCCAAATTGGATTTTAGCAATGGAGAAAGAAATAAATGCTTTAACTGCCAACAAAACATGGGTCCTTGTTCCTCTTCCTGTAGGAAAGCGAGCTATAGGTTGCAAATGGGTGTTTAAAGTCAAATTCAAGGCTGATGGGAGCTTAGAAAGACATAAGGCTCGCTTAGTTGCAAAGGGGTTTACACAAGCTGAAGGTATAGATTACCATGAAACTTTCTCTCCTGTGGTGAAAATGTCCACAATTAGGACTGTTATTGCAGTTGCAGCCTTTCAGCAGTGGTCTATGCATCAGATGGATGTAAATAATGTGTTCTTTCATGGGGACCTTTATGAGGATGTTTATATGCAGCTCCCTGAAGGCTTTCCAAGCAGTTCCAACTTGGTATGCAAGCTACAGAAGTCCCTATACGGCCTCAAACAGGCCAGTAGGCAATGGTTTCATAAGCTTACCACAGCTTTGCTCTCTCACAAGTTTGTTCAATCCAAACTTGACTATTCCCTCTTCACCAAGCGTTCAAATGGGCACCTTACCATTGTAGCAATATATGTTGATGAACTCTTTGTCACAGGTTCTGATCAAACAGAAATAGTCAGACTCAAATCATACCTTGATCATCATTTCAGTATCAAGGACTTGGGCCTCCTACATTACTTCCTAGGCTTGGAGGTTTCTTATAGATGTAAAGGTGTCCACTTGTCTCAACACAAGTTCACTAAAGACATTTTACAAGATTCAGGCATTGCAGATTCACAACCAGTGTGCACTCCTCTCCCACTCAATTGTGGGCCTCCTACATTACTTCCTAGGCTTGGAGGTTCCTAGGATTGGATGATTCTTCTGGGGATTTTATTCAGGATCCATCTTATTACAAACGTATGGTGGGAAAGCTCAACTTCCTCACCAACACTCGGCCAGATTTATGCTTTGCAGTACAGTCTCTTTGCCAGTTTATGAAATCTCCAAGAGAGCCTCATCTCTAGGCTCTTCATCACACTATTCGATACCTTGCAGGAACTGCCACTCATGGCATTGTTCTTAAAGGTTTTGACACTCCAAAGGTTGTTGCTTACACTGACTCTGACTGGGCCTCGTGTCCTATAAGTCATCGTTCAGTCACTGGGTTTGTTGTTCTTCTAGGAAGTTCTCCAATTAGTTGGAAGTCAAAGAAACAAGGAGTGGTCTCCCGAAGCCCCTCTGAGGCTGAGAACAGGGCAATGGCACAAACATCAGCTGAAGTAACTTTGTTGATCCGTCTATTGGAAGAGCTTGCAGTCTCTCCAATCAAACCAGTAACTCTATATTGTGATAGTCAGTCAGCCATACAGATTTCCCGAAATCCAATCTTCCACGAGCACACTAAACATATAGAGATTGATTGCCATTTCACACGTGAGAAAGTCTTAGAAGGCTTAATTGATCTTTGCCATGTGCCTACTGCATCCCAGTTAGCTGATGTCCTTACGAAAATTCTTCCATCCCACCAACATAGCACTTTATTATCTGAACTTGGGCTGTCACCACCCCAAGTTTGAGGGGGGTGTTGAGTCATGATCAACTGTAATCGAGCTAGACTTAAGTGAGGCTACATTGTACATGTGTGCACCTCACTTGTAGGAAAGCAATCCCTTGTAACCGACCTCCCTCTCTACATATAGGAGGGCGGGAAAATGTGTAAGACAATCAAGAAATGCAAGTTTTTACATTGATATTCAATCTCTGCATTTCTCTCTTTACTTCCACCATTACAGTACACCAAAAACTCCATTTTTACACTCCATCACGCATTCTATCATGCTATACAAACTCCTACTTGGGGCTTAGCATATAGGTTGCTTTTGCTGAGTGCGTGTAGTGATAATGCATATTTTATATAGGCATTATAGGTATTTCTTATTACATTTAGATAGTGGTTTTGCTTATGTTTGTGTCTAGTTTCGTATATTGCTTGTGAAGTATTCGAGTTCAGAATCTACACCTTTTTAGTGTTTATTTTGCAGAATTACATTTCGACCTTAGGAACTTTGAAAGAGGTTAAGAGACATGTTTTAGAGTCACTACTAGAATTATATGCCCATAGACATCGGATTATTAACATCGGTCAGAAAAACGCATGATGTTAAATATATATTTAACATCGGTTTGTAAATTTGTGACGTTGAAAACAAAAAAGACACCACCTTATTTTGTTAAGCGGTGTGAAAAGTTTTTTTTTTGGAAAAAAGGTAAAGCGCGGAATTGAAATCTGAACTAAATAAATTCCCGCTATACTCAAATATGGGCGGGCGGATCCTAATTTTCCTAACACTTAGAAATTTTCATAGAAATTTATGGTTGTTTCTTAAATTAATAAAAACACAATCCCAATATTTTCAACACTTAAGAAAAAAATTGAATTGTTTGGAAAGAAAAAAAGCAGCTAGCATATACTTGGAAAAAAAGAAGATCGAAGACATTTTAGGTCACCACTCGTCTCTTTCCTCCTCACGTCCCGACTTGGCGACTCCTTCCTGTTCACCGCAAATCCTTTCTCCTCTACTCTCATCTTTCATGTAGGCTCTGTAGCTGGCGAACTCGAGGGTGACACCGGTCGCCAAATCCCTTCTTCATGGTCGACCCTTCTCTCCTGGCATTCCTCACTGTTAAAGCCGGCGAAATCCCTCTTTCGTTTTCGTTCTCGCTTCTCCATCGGTCGAACCAGAGCTCGGATGTCGACGTCCCTCAAGCTGCGAAAAATCCCTACTCCCTCAATGCCTCTCTGTAAGTCGTACGAAATTTTGCCTTCAATTTTCAATATTTTCGATTTAGGGTTTATTTTTTATTTAGGGTTTATGTTACCAAATTGATTTTTAGCTTGAACCGCCTCCTTCCTCAGCCCCCGCCGCAACGTACAATCACCGTTCACTGCTCTGCCTCTCAACAGTCACCAACTCGACTTCCTTCCTCCACTCAAGGTGCGTTACTTGTAAACTCACAACAGATTTTACAGAATCCGAGAACTCGTTTCTTGCATTTTAATTGCGAATTTAAGGTTCGTTTTATAGTTAGTTATCTATTTGTTGATTGAAGAACTCGAAAATCCCGTCATCATAGCACAAGGGTGTTCTGGTATTTTACCGATAAATTCGAGTATTCAATACGACATTGAGCTACCGTTTCGCCTATTGATTACGATAACGGTTTCGTGCATTAAGAGCGTTGACCGAATTAAATACGATAATGATTTCTTTTATTAAATATCAAAACCGTTACAATTCTCTGACTTAAATGCTTTTCCCGTTTCTTTTATGCTCAACTAATATAAATACGGGAAGGATATTCTTTATCGAGGACGATAACTGACTTGAGCGTCGGAGGGTCCTACGGGGGAGACAAGCCCCGCCCTGACCTCGTTCGTTCGTTCTTGTTTGCAGGCTAGGGTTCGGATAGAGTCGATGGTCAAGATCGATCGATCTCCTTCAACTACTATGATGCAGATTTTATGCATCACAATTGGCGCCGTCCGTGGGGAATTCGATCAAAAAGCTACAAGATTGGATCTCCTATGATACACGATGAAGCAGTGGTTGCGGAACCTTCACCCACAAACCCTAGAAGAGGACGCCGCGGCCGTCGGCCTCGGACCCTAAGGCAGAGGGCCCCGACACGATGCAGTCTTGGCAGATCCCTCACGGATCCGTTGCGGATTTGGGCGTCTCGATGTGGATGCACTTCGTTTTCGTTTCGTGGCCTGGTGCCTAGGGGCACAATCGGCGGTCTGAGGACCCTTTCTGAACTGTCCTCGCCCAAGTACGCCTTTGGGAGTCCCGCGTTGTGGTTGGGGGCGAAGCCGATCGAGGCAAGTTGATTGCTGGCTGCCGAGTGCGGGAGATAAAACGGTGAGCCACTCCCGCTGCCACCCTCCTTTGCTACCAGTCACCACCATCAACAAGCCCAAACGCCACCTTCACCGCCTCCTGTTCGAAGCGCCCCTGGATACGTCCCGGATTCGAGCGCCGCCTCTGTTCAAGACCTAACGGAGAAGACGATAGGATGATGATTTGTTTTAATTATAAAATCGGCCTTGGAGTTCTCACAAATTGCTAATTGGCTTGCATTTTTAGGATAATCTCGAAAAAAGGCCCAAGTTCTCGAAAGCTTAAGAATTCGCCCCAAATCTCCATATTTGGCATACTCACAAATTTTGGTCGGGCTTCCTATTAGCAGAAAAGGGACCACACATCAAGAAGCGTATGATATGTGCAATCTCAACGACTAGAGATGCGTAAAGAGGATAAACACATTTACACAAGCTAAGTTTCCTATTCTCTAATTCGGTTGCCTCTTCTATAAAAAAAAATGAATGTTGTAGCTAGACTGATTAATGAGTATATTCTACTGACTTCAATGGATGTCTACGAGATTTTTTGTTATGCCTTGACATGACCAGCGCGCATGACAAATACCACCACAAGGGATCCGATGAAGTCATTGTTCAATCGGATTCACTAGGTGGAGCGCACAGAATGTGCTTTTGAACCACGTGAATCGATGGTTTCGAGCTCAGGGATAGCCGGAGGCGAAGGTAACCCAATTGACTGCAATTTCACTTGTTCGAGACGCACCGAATGACAAGCTAAGTTCTTTGTCCTCTTTATTTTTCGGTAGTCGGTCAGGAAGGAAACTTTCACATGAAAAATTGGGGCCAAACATACCGATCTTGCAACTAGCTTTGTTTAATAATCATTGGCAATGAGAGTTATTATATGCACTCTTGAATGATCCGATAACATTGAAAAATCATAGACAGGAGTTTTGGACCCAAGTAGTCAAATAGATTTTTATTAGGAAGAAAACGCTTCGCTTAATTCATTATCTCACACTAATTCATGTGACATGTATGCTTTTATATAGTCTTCATCGATAAATGTTGCATCAGCTTGCATATTGATCGACCTCACCGTGTGGCTTTGGAATATCGGCAAGCGGCACGACAACGGTTGAAGTCTTTGACCAACTTGACAAAGGCATGACCGATATTATTAAAATCAGAGTGGTGAGGACACTGGCAATGTTCAAATGCCACAAGGGGCATGGTTATATGATTGTGTATCTCAACTGATATCTCTCCAAGTACATAATTCAGAAGCATTAGCTCCGACTTTTGAAGGAAGTGGTAGTTGGTGAAATGAAAGGCCTCAGTCCGCAGGGATGAAAACTTGAAAGCTAAGTTTCCTCCTCTCGTTTTTGAACTTATACGTTGAAAATCTAATCTATATATGATCAGTCATAATGCATGACGTTCACAAGTGACTTATGGTATGATTTAATCTAGAGTTCTTGCAATTGCTTGATTGCTAAAGTTGTCTTATGCGTTTGATGGTGGAGCTACCTTGATTTGGAGGGCATGAGGTTCTCTTAGTGAGTACACAAAAACAGTTGATCAAATGAAGGGGCACGATGAGAAGCTCATATACTAGATGCCCCAGGTGAATCCAGGGAAAAGAACGAGAAAAAAATGAGACCATGATCTTAATTTTCAACGCGTTAGGGATCATGAAGTTGGAGTTGCAATATATGAATTATGCGACTTCATTTGCTTGGGCTATCTATGCGAAAAAACAAGCTTTTGATCAGCTAAGTTTACCAATCTCATATTCAATTATATACCTGCGTGCTATATATATTATTGTTAAAAATGTTTAACAAGGGAAGAGTGTTGTTAATGGCACCATGACAAGCACGGATGTGAAGAGTGACACCATCCTCCTTGATTAGGATCCCTCTTGTACCTTCCACAACTATCGCCACTTAAGGCCAATGAAATCGCCACTTACGGCCAATCTGATTCGCCACTTACGGCCAATCCGATTCGCCACTTAAGGCCAATGACATCGCCACTTACGGCCAATCCGATTCGCCACTTAAGGCCAACGACATCGCCACTTACGGCCAATCCGAATCGCCACTTAAGGCCAATGAAATCGCCACTTACGGCCAATCCGAATCGCCACTTAAGGCCAACGACCAATCCGAATCGCCACTTAAGGCCAATGAAATTTCCACTTACGGCCAATCCGATTCACCACTTAAGGCCAACGACATCGCCACTTACAGCAAATCCGATTCGCCACTTAAGGCCAATGAAATCGCCACTTACGGACAATCCGATTCGCCACTTAAGGCCAACGACATCGCCACTTACGGTCAATCCGAATCGCCACTTAAGGCCAATGAAATCGCCACTTACGGCCAATCCGAATCGCCACTTAAGGCCAACGAAATCGCCACTTACAGCCAATCCGAATCGCCACTTAAGGCCAATGAAATCGCCACTTACGGCCAATCCGAATCGCCACTTAAGGCCAACGAAATCGCCACTTACAGCCAATCCGAATCGCCACTTAAGGCCAATAAAATCGCCACTTACGGCCAATCCGAATCGCCACTTAAGGCCAATGAAATCGCCACTTACGGCCAATCCAAATCGCCACTTACAGGCAATAGCCAATTACGGCCAACGATAGCCACTTATGGTCAATAGCCAACTACGGATCAAGCGACTAATGTTTACAGAAAAATCATCGTTCACTCGACAAACTTCGCCATTTACCGATAAATTCGAGTATTCAATACGACATTGAGCTACCGTTTCGCCTATTGATTACGATAGCGGTTTCGTGCATTAAGAGCGTTGACCGAATTAAATACGATAATGATTTCTTTTATTAAATATCAAAACCGTTACAATTCTCTAAATTAAATGCTTTGCCCGTTTCTTTTATGCTCAACTAATATAAATACGGGAAGGATATTCTTTATCGAGGACGATAACTGACTTGAGCGTCGGAGGGTCCTACGGGGGAGACAAGCCCCGCCCTGACCTCGTTCGTTCGTTCTTGTTTGCAGGCTAGGGTTCGGATGGAGTCGATAGTCAAGATCGATCGATCTCCTTCAACCACTATGATGCAGATTTTATGCATCACATTTACTTATTTAGATTACGAAGTAGTGTGCTGTAATTTGTTGGAGGAGATAATTCTATAGTGGTTGAAAATTGAAATCTTTGCTTCTTTTATGCTGGAATTCGAAATATAATATAAAATTATTTTAATCCATGGATGGGTGGAAGAAGAATTTGCCATTAAAATCACTGTTGATTCTGATTGTTTAGTATTCTTGGTAAGTTAAACATTATATGTGGATCAATGCTCTTTTCTTTTGTTTATCCTTATTTTATTTACTTCTGAAGATAAAGGTGAGCTGCCTTGATTGCGAAGTGCTTTCCTTACTGGTCTTGTCGTCACACTTGTTTTCCTTCATTGGACTCTTATGCTTTTTTCCCTCTTTTCTGCAAGGTCAACCATCTGATTGTTCTAGTCCGTTGACCAGAATTAATAATCACAAAGATGCTAAAAGGTACATAGCTCTTTCTTTTTCATCTGTGCCATACATTTTCTTAAGGAAATTTTTGTCTTGTCGTCTTCTTTTCCTTGATGGAGGAAAGATGCTTTATAATTGTGCAAGTATGGTGCGCGTTGACTTTGATATGCACTGTGTTTACTTAGGGTTTAAGCTGCTCTGAGTTTCACTATCCTCAGAGAATATAGTTTCACTATAGAATTTGTGCTTACTATAATGAGCTAATAAAACAACTTGTCTTGTTGCCTTCATGTTTGTTATAGCGATGTTGCATTTGTTATACCATAACCATGTATACATACATGCATTTGACTTTGAGAGGTAAGTTGGAAGCTTAATTTTGATGCCCCCTTCTGTTTGCCCTTTCAAAAAGGTTCAGTGGAATACTTGAGGAAAGTAAAGTTGCGGATCTAAAAAATGGAAAAGTTGGAACAAGTTGCCCCTCTTGCATTTTTCCTTTTCTCTTGCCACCATTTCCAATTGTTGCTAGATGCTTAATTTTTTTCTTCGCCCTTCATTAGTTTATGAAGTTTTGTTTCTTTTTGCTTTATTTGAAAAGCAAGTTTGTTTTTCATGACAAAAAGCACAAGTTTAAGATCTGAACATTGACATTATGGTAATTTATCTTAAGCATATTAGAACAAGAATGACAAAATCTAACCTCGTTACTTTGTTTTGCAGTGGTTGCAAATAACTGAGCAAAAAATGAGCTTACATCATTGTTGGTGAGAATTTGATCTTTTTTATAATGTGCAATTTGGTTTAGTTACTCGCTACACTATACTTGTCATTGTGGGCAGATTCTAGGAGCAGCTTGGTATTTATTGTTGATAGAAAGACAATCCGCCTACTGGAAATTAAATTGCAAGCAAGAAGCTGGATGCATACCCGAATACTTGGACCGTCAAACTTGAAATAATGCTGATCGTATTAGCTGGGCAGGTAATACTCAGATTTTCAGTCACTGTGATCCCAACAATGTCAATAATAGTACTTTTGATTTTGGAATGTTTACGAATGCAGTGTCAAAGAATGTTGTCTCTAGTGGCTTTGTAAACAAATACTTCTACTGCTTTAATTGATAGATGAAGTGCACAACGTGCTAATGTTGACTAATCTATCTAGTTTGATATGCAATCAATGGTTTGAATTATTAATTGATGGTACTAATTTCTTGTGGTTGCCCTTTAGCTTGCTGATTTAAGCACCAAGTTTGAGTAGTTAGATGAAAGGATTATTTTGCTATGTAATTTTAATATATCGTCTCATAAATATGCAGTTCTTATGGTCAAAACTTGATGACAACCATACTCGTCTTGAAAGCAACATTTTGCATCTTCATTTCTATCTTGAGCCTTGTTTTATTTGCTCAATTGATTGGGAACATGCAGGTAAACAAGTCAGTATGTACTGTGTTTATAAACCATTGGCATGTAGAACATTGCGAACTTTGATATGAATGTCAAATTGTTCAGTCGAATTAGGAACAATCTTATCATGTATGCAGCCCCATATCTTTGTCACGTTATGGAATGTAGGAATTCATGATATGTATAAGCCGCCCTAAATTTGTGATTATTATGCTATTGATTGTGAAAAAAATGCAAAATGTCATTTGCTTATTATGTTTAAGGATACTTTGAGTGGCTAAAAAATTAAAATAACTAGGAAATAAAAAGAGAATTATATTTCTATACTAGTTGTTTTATTCCTTAGTAGCTTCAACTGAAACTTATTACTGAGGTTAAGTGATATATTTGCTTCCATTCAGGAGGGATCTGATCTGATGATATAGAAAGCTTAAAGGGCTCGCCTGTTTCGTTTGTCATTCAACCATCGCAATCACTCAAGTATGCATTTTCCATTCTTTATATGTTACGGCCATGTTAGAATACTGAAATGTTTCAGTTTTCTTTCTCTTGTTGCTTAGCCATTGAGTAAACGAATGCCTTACACCCCTGGAGGTGCTCTTCATCGAAGTTATGAAGATCTTGGAGGAGACATGTGAACGTGTAATTACAAAGCTCTCATAAGGGACTTATGACACCAATGTATATTAGGCATTTAGACGGGTTATTGCAATCAAGAACATTGTTTATTTTTTATTATTTAATGCATGTGTTGGTCTTTCAGAATGTTTAAGTTTCTATTAGCCAAAATAGGGTCACATTATAGATCAACAAGGGGTATTGGATGATTAGTGTATTTGATGAAAAACATCGAACTCCAGAGAGAAAAAACGATGTTTATCTTTATTGATACGTCGATCATAGGTATACAAATCGATTTCTAAAACCCCGTATATGTCAAAATTGTAATATAAAACGATGTGATAAAATACCAAAACATCGTTTTTCATATAAAAAATGATTTGAAAATATATAAATAACATCGACTTTTAAAACATTAAATGTGGTTCATTATATATATATATATATATATATATATATATATATATATATATATATATATATATATAAGATTATAAAAAAATTAAACATGAAAAAAGAATATACACAAATTGAATATTTCCTAACCGATGTGTTTATTAATGTAAAACATCATGTTTATAAAAAATAGCGATGTTAATGTGATGTTTTGGGTTTTCCTACGAACCTTCAAATGGCTAGAAATGCAAAATAATAATGGTTTAACATTAGGTTCATCAACCAAAACGTCATTATACCAACATACTTAAATCGTTATCAACAATAAAAACAATGTTATAAATCATTATAGACATCGGTTATAAACCGATGTAGTAAATTTTGGATTTTTAACACCACCCACTAACACGTTGAATTTTTTTTTATTAACATCGGTTTATACCCGATGTCTATAACAGAATTCTAGTAGTGAGTATATGGAGGAAAAGAAAGAAGCTAAAGAGGAGCAAGGAAGCACGGCATTGGAGATAATTGAAGACAATCAAGGAAATCCTGTCACTGCAAATGCGGTGTTAAGATCGGATGAATGTGCGCGGAGAGAGAGAGAGAGAGAGAGAGAGAGAGAGAGAAGCTACCTGAATCCGGGAGGCTTGTGAGGGAAATAGAAGTGGGGGTGGACATGAACCTTGAGGAAATCCCTCCAGAAGAACGCCTTCTCAACCGAAGCATTGAAGCTCGTTTCACAACGGATGGGATCCAGCCCGTTAAGGCCCAATACCTTTGTAACCTATATATATGCTTATCAATGAATGAAAACCCTCAAGGAGGACATTATAATCAATCTCATGATCTCACATGGTATCAGAGCCTAAGATCCAAAGACCCTAAATTTTTTCTCTAAACCCTAGCCGTCACTCCTCTCTCTCTCCTCGCCGCCCGTCTCTCTCTCCTCGCCGTCATCTCACCCACCCGCCTCGGCCACCCCTCCTACCGTCGGCCTCCCCGTCCCCTTGCCGCCGACCACACTCTCTCCTATCTCTCTCTCTATCATCCTCGTCACAATGACTACCGAACCCACCGCCACCAAATCACCATTCCATTTCGCCCTAACCATCTCTAATATCAAAAATTGCATCCCTATCATTCTTGATCATGAATCCAGTACCTACACCATGTGGTCGCACCTCTTCACGACCCATGTTAAGGCTCATAAAGTCCTCCACCACATTGACTCCTCCGCCAAACGCCCTGAAAGCGAAGACGACGATCTCTTCGCTCAACTTGACACCATTGTCCTTCAATGGATCTTCAACACCATCTCAAAAGATCTATTGACCACCAAACTCGACCCCAAAGACTCCGCCTTGAATGCTTGGAAGAAACTTCAGGATATCTTTCAAGACAACAAGTCCACCCGTGTTGTCTATCTCGAGCACGAATTCTCAAGTTGCAAGCTTTCTTCTTTCCCGTCGATATCTGCCTACTGTCAGCACATCAAGACTTTGGCTGATCAGCTCGACGCCGTCGACTCCAAACCCAGCGCCACCCGTCTCGTCCTCCAGGTACTTTTGGGCCTCCCTTCCGAATACAATACTGCTGCTACTCATATACAGCAGACGGAACCTCTCCCTACGTTCGAGAAGACCCGGTCTCAACTGATCCTGGAGGAGACTCGCCTTCAACGTCAGACAACCGACGCCGCCAAAGACAAGACGGCGTTGGTCTCATCCAGTGACATCATCGAGCAACTTGCCCTCCAGCCCGGCTGCAGCAACGACCAGCAGGGACCAAGAGGCGGCGGCCGCGGCTGCCGCAGCAATGGTCACATCAATGGCCGCCCGCAGCACTATGATCCCCGCCACCCCTCTTGGTACCCCAACCCTGGCTACCCTCCTTGGATGCCCTATGGCTACCCCGGTGCATCGTTTCGTGGACCAGCCCCATATCCCAATCGTCAGGAGGGCTTGTTGGGTCCTGCTCCCCGCCCGTCGTCTGATCAGGCATACCCGACTGATGTGCACAACGCCTTCTCTTCCATGCAGCTGACCCCCCCTGACGCCGCTTGGTACATGGACACTGGCGCTACCTCTCATATGACGAACTCCTCAGGTACTCTCTCATCTCTTTCTTTTAAGGGTCCTGCTCATTCTATTATCGTCGGCATCGGTGGTCGCCTTGCTACTTCGGGCATTGGCCACACCACACTACCAACCTTTACCAACCCTTTGCACCTCAACAACGTCCTTGTTGCCCCCAAACTTGTCAAAAACTTTATCTCTGTCCGTCGGTTCACCACTGACAATAATGTTTCTCTTGTGTTTGATCCGTTTGGTTTCTCTGTGAAGAATCTTACTACGGGGGTTACTCGCCTGAGATGTAATAGCACCGGGGAGCTCTATCCTGTGTCGTCGCCCTCACCATCCAGCCTGTCAAGTCCAGTAGCCTTCTCGGCATCATCATCCAGTCTTTGGCATGCGCGCCTTGGTCATCCCAGTCCTGAAGTTTTAGATTTACTTCGTTCTAAGAGTCTTCTCCGATGTAATAAAGAGCATCGCTCTAGTTTATGTTCGTCTTGTCAGTTAGGCAAGCATGCCAGACTTCCTTTTCAGCGATCTTTAAACACTACATTTGCACCTTTTGATATTATTCATAGTGATATTTGGACATCTCCTATGCCTAGCAAGGAGGGTCATAAGTATTACCTCTTGTTTCTGGATGATTATACACATTTCTTATGGGTTTTCTCTCTTCACTTTAAATCTCAAGTGTTCCCTATCTTTGCCAAATTCCACGCTTACATCAAAACACAGTTTCACACCTCTGTCAAGTGTTTCCAATGCGACAATGGCCGCGAATTTGACAACAAAGATTTTCACACTTTCTTTAATACCAATGGGATCTCCTATCGCTTGTCCTGCCCCTACACCTCTCAACAAAATGGCAAAGCCGAATGAATCATCCGAACCATTACCAATATGATGCGCACACTTCTTTTCCACGCATCCATTTCCCTCCTTTATTGGCCTTACGCCTTGACCACCACATGCTACCTCCTCAACATTCTCCCTTCCACCACCCTCAACCATCGCTCACCGTTTCAGGCACTGTATTGCACTTTGCCCATATATGATCACCTTCGTACCTTTGGTTGCTTGTGCTTCCCTAATCAGTCATCCATCGCCCCCCACAAGCTTCACCCACGCTCCACCCCTTGTGTCTTTCTTGGCTACCTGTCTGATCATCGCGGTTACATTTTCCTCGATATCAAGACTCACAGGATCATTCTCTCTCGTCATGTCACCTTTGATGAGTCGCGATTTCCCTTCCCCCTGTGTCGTCAACAGAGTCTGAGTCACCATTCCCTCACTTCATTCTTCCCCAGAGCTCTCCTGGTGCTCCTGCGTCTCTCCTTCCCCCACCTCCCCCACAACCCTCTACCACCATACCATACACCCATAGCGTCTCTGGTGTCTTCAGACCCCGTCAGATCATCTCCATGACCACCGACCATCACCCCGCTATCCACCTCCCATCACCTCGACAAACACCCGCGCCTCACCAACGTGCGGCGGCCGCAGCATGGCATGATGCGCCCGCTGCAACCCCAATTGTGGCGCCCGCAGCCACAAACCCGTCCCTGACGGCGGCCGCCGTATGTCATGCGGCGCCCGCCGCAACCCTCACCGCACTTGATTCGCCCCCCGCCCCTTCCCCTCGCTTAGCCCCTCTTGCCCCCGTCCTTCCCGACTCCCATTCACCCTCTGCCTCTACTCAGACCTCCCTCTCCCCCGTTCCCACCTTCCACAAAACAACCCTCCTCGACCCGAATTGGCAGGCGGTTATGCTCGACGAATACATGGCCCTTACGAAGAATGGTACTTGGGTTCTTGTTCCTCGCCCTCCTGAGGCGAACGTCATTCGCTGTATGTGGCTCTTTCATCACAAGTTCCGCTCTGATGGGACGTTGGAGCGCTACAAGGCCCGTCTTGTGGTGAACGGTAGATCTCAGCAGGCAGGTATTGATTGTGATGAGACGTTCAACCCAGTGATCAAGCCTGCCACTATCCGAGTGGTCCTGAGTCTAGCTTTGTCGTGCAACTGGGCCATCCATCAGTTAGATGTCAAGAACGCATTTCTGCATGGACATCTGAACGAGATAGTTTACATGCTTCAGCCGCCGGGGTTTGTTGATGCTGAGCGTCCAAAGCATGTCTGTCTCCTCAAGCGCTCTCTGTATGGTCTTAAATAGGCTCCGCGGGCATGGTTCCAGCGTTTTGCCTCTCATCTGCTCCGTTTGGGTTTCACTGGCAGCCGTTCGGATACATCTCTGTTTATCTATCGCAGAGGCTCAGACTTGGCATTCCTACTTCTATATGTCGATGACATCATTCTCACCGCCTCTTCTGATGCTCTTAGGACGTCTATTATTTCGCAGTTGAGTGCGGAATTTTCCATGTCTGATCTGGGTCTGTTGTCTTACTTCTTGGGAGTTGCTGTTCAGCGTCATGCGTCTGGTCTGTTTCTCTCACAGAGTAAGTATGGTGCTGAGATTGTTGCACGGGCTAAGATGGTCAACTGTAATCCCGTCGCCACCCCTATCGATACATCCAACAAGCTCAGTGCTCATTCTGGTCCTTTGGTGGATGATCCGACATTGTACAGGAGCCTCGCTGGTGCTCTTCAGTATCTCACTTTCACCAGGCCTGATATCAGTTACGCCGTTCAGTAGATTTGCTTGTTCATGCATGCACCTAGGGAACCTCACTTTCAGGCTTTAAAGCGGATCATTCGGTACATCAGCGGCACTCTCGAGCTCGGCACCACGATCACTCCTTCCTCTAAGCTTGATCTTGTTGCTTACACTGATGCGGATTGGGGTGGTTGTCCTGACACACGTCGCTCCACATCTGGTTACTGTGTCTTCCTCAACGACACTCTTGTGTCTTGGTCAGCCAAGCGTCAGTCCGTCGTGTCTCGCTCCAGCGCTGAGGCCGAATATAGGGGTGTTGCCAACGTTGTCTCCGAGTGCTCTTGGCTCCGTAATCTTCTGCTTGAGCTACGTTGCCCTTTGCAAAAGGCCACTCTGGTCTACACTGACAACGTCTCCGCCGTCTATTTGGCTAGCAACCCAGTCCAGCATCAACGCACGAAGCACATTGAGCTTGATCTCCACTTCGTTAGGGACAAGGTTACCATTGGACATGTCCGCGTTCTACATGTCCCGTCCTCTTATCAGTACGCTGATATATTCACCAAGGGTTTACCTAGACAGTTATTCATTGATTTTCGTTCCAGTCTCACTGTACGGACCCCTCCCGTTTCGACTGCGGGGGTTTGATAGATTACATAGGTCTCCTATTGTATAGGGGCTAAAAGCCTGTTAAGGCCCAATACCTTTGTAACCTATATATATGCTTATCAATGAATGGAAACCCTCAAGGAGGACATTACAATCAATCTCATGATCTCACAGGATCCAATACATGGCTCCCTCCCAACTCCTGCTTCTCCTCCGTACTCAGATCGTAAAAGCTTTCTACTTTATCCATCACCTGGTTCCTTTCTTCTTCTGGGACTCCATGGTTTACCACCTACACTCCCATGCCAAAATCAAGCATAGTTATTTAATTTGTTTCATATCTGTGAATGATTCATTAATTATTTGATGTTATTACAATGGTATTTGCATAATGAATATACCGTGAAGAAGCCCCATTCCCTGCAGGCAGTACCGAGGTGTTGAACAGAGGCAGCGCGTTGGTTGGGATCGGGGGACATGAGAAGCGAGAAATCAATGACAGGGATTGAATCTAAGAGCACCGAATCAATATGATCAGAAGAGGCACCGAAGTTGTGAACATAAGAGGAAGGGATAGAAGAGAGCTGGGTGTTGCGGATTCCACAAACTCTTTTATGCTTCTCATGGTTTTTAGGATCGGGATCCTAGTATAGGATCGAGACAAGGGTGTTGGATCGGATCGTAGGATCGGATCGTAGAATCGTAAGATCCTAGACAAAAATTAAAAATAAAATAAAAACAAACCATCCTAAACAAATACCTTAATTTTAAAATAAAACTAAGCTTTTCTCCATTAAAAAAATTAAGTAACTAAAAGAGTCAAATAATAAGCACTTAACATTCATAATTTGTCAAGAATAATGTCTCAAAAGGTGACAAACAGACAAGAATAATGTCTTAAAATATGACAAACATACAATAGATAAATCACACATCCAAATATCTAATGTCATCTCTAGTTTCAAATGTCATCATCGCAATTAACCACATCATGAACAATTTCAGGGGCTCAGACGTGGATTTTTCGAGTTGAGTGATGAAACAAAGATATTAGGGTTTCAATTCAACGTATTCACTCTTTTGCCTTCAATTTTTAAGGAGATGGGTTGCCAAAAAAAATAAAAAGGTCCGTCGTATACAGAAGGCCCAATATCCAAACAAAACAAACACAATTACACAAATATAATTTTTGCTAGGATCGGATATTTTTTCTAGGATCGGTAGATCCTACGGATCCCACACGATCCCATAGGATCCTATGTGGATCCTAGCACGAAGGAGTCTATATGCCCGATCCGGATCAAAATCTTGCCTAGAATCATAGGATCGTAGGATCGTAAGATCTGGATCGGGATCCTAATAACCATGATGCTTCTTAGAGGTCCCTCAGGTGCTTCTTGATGCTCAACTAAAGCAGTAGCCATTGCAACCAGCTTGCTATACTACCAGAGAGAGAGAGTTTTGTGTTTTTCCTAGAGAGCAAGAGAGTACGTACGTATATATATATACTTGAGATTGAGATATATGGTTTACCAAATACCAATTAATTTGAGATTATCGTAAGTACATCCATTATAGCTAGACCGGTCAATCAGCTTTTTTTTCGAGTTAGGTTCGCGTCAAGTCATTTTGGGTTTCGTGTGTAAAACGGGCCTCGGAGAAATCCCGGTTAATTTGAACCCAAGTTTGACCAGGTTTGGGGTTAATTTCGAGTTTGTTAATTTTTACATTTTTTCAATAAAAAAACATATTTTGATAACTTTGTGATAACTTCAAAATGCTAAAGTTGATATGTGGTTGCTAAGTTTTTTTTTTTTTTTGACCCTATACTTATTAGAAAATGTTATCGCTCGAGAGCTTGTAATTATATACTACTTTCGATATGAAACATTTGATTTTTATAATTACTCATATTTTTTATAAAATTTAAAACCCTATAGAATATCAAAGTTTTAATTAACTTTATGAAATTATTTCATACCGATTAGTACTGAGTATAAAAATTATTTTTGAAATTTAATTAAAATTTTAATATTCTATAGAGTTTTTTTAGCTTTTAAAAAAAACATGTTGAAAAATAAAAAAAAGCAAACATTACCAATCGGAGGGAGTAATATATAATACAAATAAATATAAAAGTTGATTTAAAAAAGAAAGATCGAGTGTTTGCAGTTATAAAATTTAATAAATTAGAATCTTCATAAATAATTTTAATAATATATAATTATTAATGAATTAATTTTAATATTATATTAATTACTGAACTTATCCTAGTATGAATTGGGGATTTTCTTGACTTTTAATTAGTCAAAGTTTTATTTTAATAAACCGAGTCAGCTAGGTCACCGGTCGAAACCCATTTGACCTAGAAAAATACTAGTTTTTCAGGTTCGGGTTCAAAAAAATTTATGTATCAAAAATTTTCGGTCTTGATCCAAAATTTACCGATCGCTCGGGTCGGATCGGGTTGGATTCTAACCGCTCTAATATAGATAAAAGGACAAAGGGCTGGTCACTTGGTATAGCCTAAAGTAGTAATATATGAAGCAAAATGAGCCACTCAACTGAAATGAGTAATCACTTCATGTTAGTTGGATACACCATGATATCATAGCTCACGGGGTCGGGGTTGACCCGACCCGGAAAACACGGGGTCGGGGTTGACCCGAGACCCCTAAGGGTTGGGTCTCGGGTCGAATTTTAGAAATCCCGAGTCAACGGGTGGGTCGGGATCAGACCCGCCCGTTGACTCGGAATTTGACCCGTTGACCCGGATTTTTTTTTTATATAAATATATATACATATGGTATATGTATAATGTATACACCATATATGCTTTGTATATATGTTAATATGTATATATGCACACCGTACGTGTGTACAATGGTGTATACTGTGTTATATATGTTAATATGTATACAATACACACACACGCACACACGCCCGTTGACTCGGGATTTGACCCGTTGACCCGGATTTTTTTTTATATAAATATATATACATATGATATATGTATAATGTATACACCATATATACTTTGTATATATGTTAATATGTATATATGCACACCGTACGTGTGTACAATGTATATATCATGGTATATACATTGTATATACCATATGTATTTTATATATGTTAATGTGTATACTGTGTTATATATGTTAATATGTACACAATACACACACACACATATGCACTTACATACTGGATATTATATATATACTGTAAAGTATATATAAGGAAAATAATAAAATATAAAAAATATTATAAATCTATATGTGTTACGCCTTTAAAAATCGTAAAATATATCGGAATTTTAACACTTGGATTTTCGGGTGAACCCGTCACCCGACCCGGAAAACCCGGAATTACAAATCTCGGCTTCAGATCGGGTGGCGGGTCGCATTTTTTAAAATCTCGGGCCTTCGAGTTGACCCCCACCCGGAATGTTCGGGTCGGATCGGGTTGGCCCGGATGAGCCACCCTACACATCATCACAAAAATCCAAAGCGCAAAGGATCAATCAATACATAGAAATCAGTAATTTATTCTGGTTAGAAGGTCATTTAATTAATCTATAAAGTTTAGCAAGTTAATTATTTATGTTAGCAAGTTAATAACCCCTGATTATATTTGCCGCAGTATGGTATGGTGGATGCCAACCGTCCCACGTACCTTGGATTAGGGGTGGGCACGGGACGGGACGGGACATGATTGAGCCGGGACGGGACTCGTCCCGTGAAATTTTTACGGGACGGGATTGACACTTTTTTCTCGGGACGGGCTCGGGACGGGATGGTGTCTGGACGGAACGGGATCGAGACGGGACAAGCCTTGTCCCGCATATAAAAATAGTAAAATATTATATAAATTTACAAAGTGAAAAATGCTTTCATAATTCATTAATTTGTATAATATGTTGAATACGGTATTATTCTCAACTATATTATTCAATAATAATAATAATAATAATAATAATAATAATAATATTATAATACTATTATTAATTTATACCATGATTGTATAATTAGTTATAATGTTGAACATATTTGACTACATTATCTTACTAGATCGGGACGGAAAAGGATTGAGACGAGATTCACCAGATATTGTCTCATTATCGATTGATAATTGGGAAGAATACCGTATTTAGTTATTTGCTTCTTGTAGCTCTAAATGGGTATAATAATAATAATAATAATAATAATAATAATAATAATAATAATAATAATAATAATAATAATAATAATAATAACAATAACAATAATAATAATGCCACGTTATAATTAAAAAAAATAATAATAATAATATTACTTATTTCTATTTTTATTATTATAAAATAATTATACTTTACAGGAAAAAAATATAATATGATAATATAATAATAATAATAATAATAATAATTTTATTATAAAGTAATATTATTATTTAATTATATTATAATATTATATAATAATATCATTATTATTATAATCAATTATTATTATAAATTAAAAATTATTATTATAATTATAAATAATATTTGCTCAAATAATAATAATATTATTATTATAAATGGAAGATTATGATTATAATTATAATTATAATATTTTCTCAAAATAATAATACTAATAATATATTATTATTATTCTATAATATTATAATATTATTATTATAAAATTATTATTATTATTATTATTATTATTATTATTATTATTATTATTATTATTATTATTATTATATGCGGGACGGGACGGGATTTGCGGGATCCCACCGGGATCGTCCCGCGTTTCGTCCCGCATAATTTTTGCGGGACGGGATTTGCTATTTTGTCCTAAATCCCACCGGGATCGGGACGGAATCGGGACGGGACCGAGACGGGATCGGGATTTGCGGGATTTGTGCCCACCCCTACTTTGGATGGTTTCAAACTCATCACATATATTATTATATATGGTGAGTATAACCGTCAAAATTTGAAAGGTCTCACACTCACCGTATCAATGTGCGGTGAGATAGAATACAAAGGTCCGTTGATGAGACACCGCTGCCTTGAGCTCCAACCCACTGCAGACCGGTGCGGTAGGTCTGCGGCTCATATAAGGGCGAGGAGCCTTTCTCCACCACACTCCATTTCGATATCCGAGCCCCTTCTCCTCCACCCAGGGGTAGAGGAAGGAGGTCATGCGGTGGCTTGAACCTTGGAAAGTTAAACTTCGATATATATACTAAACAGGGGCGGAGGGAGAAAATTTTGCGGGGCTCGCCTTAAGAGAAAAAAAATTGGAAAAAGAAGGCCTTTCCCTGTGTTCGAACCCTTATCTCTTTCCAATTTGCTTGAGCCTCCTGCCAACTGGCTCATTTATTCATTATACAAATTTATTTATTTATTTTGTTTTTCCAAACTTTTCGGGGGCTTGAGCTATCGCATGCCCCCCTCCCTCCGCCCCTGATACTAAATAAAGGGAAATGATACAAAAGTAACTTGTGGCATAGATGGTTGAAGCCCCTTGTAAGGTGTGGGAAGGTCTGCTGTTCGATTACCCTTGTAACCTTTCCCGGATTTTCCGTTCAAAGCTTTCGTTATCTTTCCGCTCCCAAAAAAAATTATGCGTTCACCCGTGGTGCTCGTGGTCGTGGTAATAGTGATGATGGGCTACCTGTAAATTTTGTAATAAGGATTACATATTTGCTATTATGTATATTAAATATACCTACTTTAAAGTTTAATCCATATTCAATATATAGTTGCTATTATGTAGTTTATTAGATGAAATGTAATGAATGAAATATTTAGGGAAGAGTAGTTTAAAAATTTTAGCATATAAATTTCCTAGTCTCAGTTGAAAAGAATTAGATTTTTTTTTGTAATGCTATACAGATTCCTATGTGAGGCTTAGCGTATAGACTGGTTTTGTTGAGTGAGCGAAATTCCCCAGTCATCCTGGTACTCAATTGCCATCTTCGCAATCATATAATTGTGTTTTCCAACCAAATCAAAAGTTTTGCAACTGCATCACAATTAAGTAAATCAAATTTTTTGCGAATACATCAATTAACGAAATAAAAAGTGGAGGCAATACCTTAACCGTAATCTGAAGACATCTTCTATAGATTCACTTGCTAATCGACCGACAATCTCCAATAGGAGATCGAATGGTAGTGTTAGTAGCGTCAATGCCTCTGATTTCCTTGCCCTAACGTTTCTACCTTGATCCATTGCAACTATCTTAATTTCGATTCTAGTTGGTAAGGGAGGATGATGCAATTCAAGGGAGAATGGGATGATGCAATTCAAGGGAGAATGATTTGGCTATAACAATGCAATGGAGAACGTAACTGCCACCGGAAGAGGAAGAGACGAGACGTGTGCAATGTACTTCAAAGGAAGAGACGTGTGCAACTACAATGTACTTCAAACGCAATGGATGTGGATGTGGAAGTGGAAGAGGAAGAGGAAGAGATTTTCAATCGTAATTAACTGTTGTGGTTTTAATCTCAATCTATTAATTAATCTATTTCTTAAATTATCTATTTCTTCAATTTATTTTCGGTAAGAATCTTGCTATGTGATATTCTTAACAAAAATATTATATGTATAACAGATTAACCCTATACAACACTTACTAACCCTTGTTTTAAAAAAATAACGGATGAAAGTATAAAATTTAACCCTTTATTCAAAAAAATAACGGATTAAGTATTCAGGGTTTTGTATCAATTTATTATTTGCTAAAATTTTATAACGCTTTAAAATAAACTTTACAACCATAAAATCAATTTATGTGAGTGCAATATAGAGAGTAAAAAATTACCGCATATAGAGTAAAAAAAAGTGTTAAATTTATGCACGTATAAATTGATGACGGATTTGTAAAAGGTTAAAATCCATATATGTAAAATGACGTATAAATTAATGACGGATAATAATACAAATACACATATAGAGAGTAAAACATTACCGCATGAAATTAAGTACATAAGTTAAATCCATATATGTAATTTGCATGCATATTGCATGGGAAAGTAGTTAGGGTTTGTAAAAGGTTAAAATATGGTGTATTAAATTTTATAACGTTTTAAAATAAATTTTACAACTATAAAATCAATTTATTTGAGTGCAATGTAGAGAGTAAGAAATTACCGCATATAGAGTAAAAAAGAGTGTTAAATTTATGCACGTATAAATTAATGACGGATTTGTAAAAGGTTAAAATCCATATATGTAAAATGACGTATAAATTAATGACGGATAATAATACAAATACACATATAGAGAGTAAAACATTACCGCATGAAATTAAGTACATAAGTTAAATCCATATATGTAATTTGCATGCATATTGCATGGGAAATTAGTTAGGGTTTTTGTAAAATGTTAAAATATGGTATATTATTTACATCAAAAGAAGAGAATAAGATATTAATGCTAGTTGTTAGAAAAAAAAAAGTACAATAATTGACTTAGTTTTGTGTGATTGCTTTTTCCCATTAAATAAATAAAAAAGGTGGGTGGGTAGGTTTACCCTTGTGTAAGTGAAGCATTTTCCGCTTCTGAGTACCAACCGCACTCGTATGGAACCTACTTCGGGACTGGGTTCGTGTGCGGTTCTCTGAATTCGTATACTGACACCTCACTGTTACTCGATTGTGATACGGGTAGAAGTGGTAAACTAACAACGCAATTATAACATTTAGGGCCCGTTTGTTTAAACGGATGGAAAGGAAAGGAAATGATTACTTGTCAGAGAAAGGCAAGTAAAGGGAAATAGTTAAACCCAATTTTTGTTTGGTTAATTAAAGAAAGAAATCATTTTTAGAAGGTGAAAGGAATACTAGATTTTATCATTTGTCTACAATTGTTAGGCGACGGGCTAACAGGGTTCGAAGCCTGCAACGTCCGGATGGGATGTGGGTGGAGGATGAACCGGAGATCAGGGAGATGGTTGTCGACTTCTTCAGAAATCTATACTCTGAGGATCCAGCCCAACGTCAGCAGCTCCTGATGTGGCCGCTGCATACCTTTCCGACCTTACCTGTGGAGGAATTGGACAACCTTAGTGTCCCGTTCAGTCCCGGCGAAGTGTGGAAAGCGATACAGGCAGTTGGCCCGTACAAAGCCCCGGGTCCGAACGGATACCCGGCCATCTTCTATCAGAATTGCTGGGAAACTGTGGGCCCTCAGATAACAGATACAGTGCTTCAGATTCTAAACAACGCCAAGCTTCCCCCACGGATAAGTGACTCCCTACTGGTTCTCATTCCAAAAATTGCCAGCCCCTCGACCCCATCCAATTTCAGACCGATCTCTCTCCTGAATGTCATCTTTAAGGTAGCTACAAAGATGATTGTGGCTCGGCTCAAGAGGGTGCTCCCGAACCTAATTGCGCCAGCTCAGGCGAGCTTTATCCCCGGTCGTCAGATCATTGACAACGTAGTAGTCGTCCAAGAGGTCCTACACTCAATGGCAGAGCGCAGGCGTCGAAAATGGATGATTTTTAAAATTGACCTCAAAAAAGCATACGATCGAATCAGTTGGGGCTTTCTGCGTGCAATGTTGGAGAGAGCTAATCTACCGGGGAAGCTCGTCGATGTAATTATGCGAAGCCAAACCCTGGGGAGCACTGACGTCCTATGGAACGGCGAGAAAGTTGGGGGCTTTAAACCGTCCCGGGGCATCCGGCAAGGAGATCCCCTTTCACCCTACTTGTTTGTGTTTTGTATGGAGCACCTGTCTCACATAATCCAGGATGCCGTGGCCGATGGTAATTGGAAGCCAGTTTCAGTTGGAGAAGTTAAGTTGTCACACTTGTTCTTCGCCGACGACTTAGTCCTACTCTGTGAAGCATCCACGGAGTAGGCACGTGTGGTCAAGGATTGCTTGAATAAGTTCTGTGCAGATTCTGGAGAACGAGTCAATTTCCAGAAAAGTTCTGTTGTTTTTTCGAGGAATGTTGAGGCCCACGTGAAGGCCGAAGTTAGCGAGGAGATAGGTATTCCGATGGCCACTGAATTCGGAAACTATCTCGGAGTGCCTACAGCTTGTGGGAGAATGACAGCTGACCAATATGAATTCTTACTAAGCAAGGTGACGGCTCGGCTGAACGGATGGAAAGCCAGGACCTTGTCACTGGCAGGACGAGTCACCCTGGCAAAATCAGTGCTCACGAGCCTCCCGGTTTACGCTATGCAATCAGCGTTTGTCCCAATGAAGGTCTGCGATGGAATCGATTCGGCAATCCGGAGCTTCATCTGGGGTTCCACGCCTGGACGTCGGCGAATCCATTTGTTGAGGAAGGATCTGTTGTATGCAACAATGGAAGAAGGAGGGCTGGGGGTACGGCCCATGCGAGAGACGAACCAAGCTTTACTTGCGAAACTTGGTTGGCGAGTAATCCAGCATCCTTCCTCTCTGTGGAGCCGCCTCATCAGAGGCAAATACTGCGACGGGAGGTGTGACGTGGACATGTTCAATAGAAGAAATGGAGATTCTAGACAGTGGAGGGGCGTGGTTAATGGAGCCAAAGCTCTCGCTCCACTGCTGAAGTCGGACATTGGTAACGGTCGTTCGACCCTCTTCTGGTCGCATCCTTGGCTGATGGATTGCCCCTTGGAGAATATTGCCACACATCAGGTGCCTGAAGAACTGCTCGGGGCCACGGTGTCTGAAATCTGGAAGGAAAATGGGTGGGACTGGAGTTTGATTTCACCCTTCCTTCCGGCCGAGGCTCTTGTTCACCTCCAATCGGTTCAGGTTAACCCATCGCCGGAGGCTGTCGATAAGATTATCTGGGCCGGAAATTCTTCAGGGAAGTTCACCACGGCGTCTGCCTTGAGGTATATCCGCCAGGAGAATCATCTGAACTCCTCTCCAGATTGGAGGAGGATTTGGAGACTGGATGTTCAGCAAAGGATTCGTACATTCACATACCTCGCCGCTCATGATGCGGTCCTCTGCAATGTCAACCGAGTGAAAAGACACCTTTCCAATGTTGCGGCTTGTCCAATGTGCGACGAAGATGAGTCGGAGCTCCACTTGCTAAGAGACTGCTCGCCTATTAGCCGCCTCTGGCAACAGGTTAGTGGGGGCAATCTCGCTCCAAATTTCTTTGAATTCACTGACATCAGATCGTGGATTTTCACCAACATCACGCCGGCCAATCGGTGGAGTTCGACCTTTGCAACCTCAATTTGGCTAATATGGAAAGTGAGAAATGATCTGATCTTTGATGGGGAGGATAGCTTGGACGGCATAGCACATCGAATATGGCAACAGGTGTCGACATACCTCCATGTGAAGTCCAGGGTGTCAATGAAGTTGCCTAAACTCTCAGCGCATGAGATATCCATCACTTGGGAACCCCCAGAACCAGGTTGGGTCAAGCTTAATTTTGACGGGGTGTCCAAAGGAAATCCCGGACCAGCGGGGGGTGGTGGTGTGCTCAGGTCTTCAACTGGGGAGGTAGTGAAAATCTACACTTTCAAGTGTGGAATTTGCAAGGCCAACACGGCTGAGACGTGGGCAGCTTTCCATGGGGTCTCCACTGCTAGGGACCTGGGCATTCGCAAGCTCATTGTAAAAACGGACTGTGGGAATCTGGCTAACGGCCTACTATGCAGCGGCGAGGAAGCACAGGCTGATTTCAATCTGCTGAGGCGAACTAGAGAGGTTATTCGATACACCAACTGGGAAATCCGAGTAAGGCACATCAAAAGGCAAGCCAATACGGTTGCCGACGCGATTGCAAACTGGGCTTTGTCCCTTGACGGGGCTCTGTCTTTGCATTCTTCGATTCCGCCATCTATCTGTAGCTCTTTGAGCACTCATTTTACTTTGTAATTTGCTGTTTACTTCATTAATAAATGGGCTTGCCCACATTTAGCATCAAAAAAAAAAGAAATCATTCATTTTTTGTATAGATAAACTAACGATATTAATGAAATTGCCTTTTTGTGTTTTTTGAACTTTTTTCCCCTTCTTCTGCTTCCGTGATTGACATAGCTTTGTTCTTCTTCTACTCATTTTCCCTAGATGCTCTCCAAACCCTCACTCCCTCCCTCGATCGATCTTCCAGTCAATTAATCGATTTACTGACTTCCCTTCAATCTCCATAAATTATGGCTTTGCTTTCATTCGATCTGAACAGAGATTTCATTGCTGTCAACTGTCATGAAGAATTAAATATAAATTTTGGGCCTTTTTCTTCATCAACTTTATCTCCGACAGTGCTCCTCGCCGACGAAATTGTCGGCGGTGATGATCGACCGGCCTCCACAATCCGCATATAACCTCAACCTCCATCACCTCCAACCTTCTACCTTCCCTTGCCAAACACCCCTGCCTGGGTTGTTGTTAAAAAAATCCCCAACAATCCCCTGTAATCTCTTACCGAACACGGTCTTACTCTCCTTCAGGTGGATCTCAACCTTCACCTCGTTGAAAGCTCGATGGCAACGCCGATTCATCTTCTTCAGAAGCGTAACTACGTGCTCGGCAATCTTGCATACGCATCGTTGAGGCACACCGAAAAAGTACATCCAGATGTGCTCTACCATCTCCTCCTCGACGACTATATAATAAGATGACAGGAGAAGGGTGAAGGACGTACAATGCTTGTAGCCGAAGTCCACTGGGCTGGAAACATCACCGTCTTTGGCATAGACGAGATGAAGAATGTTGCACCGAGCGACGTGATTTTACGATCGATGGCAACAATGGCAATTAGAATATATTGGGGGCTCCTTATGACGCACTCAATCTTGTAATCGACCGTCCTCATCCATTGATAGCGTTTATTCTAGCATTGTTCTTTGGACACTCTTGTGTAGAGTTTAGGGCGTTTTACTAGAGTATTCTACATATTTATTAGCCCTTAGTGTCCCATTTCAAGGAATCGGTGTCTACCGCTAGTTTGTTGTGATTTCAAGTACTTTTGAGCGGTTTTGGAGCCGATTCAAGAGCTAAAGGATAAGAAGGTGATTAGAGGCGCTTCCATGTGGAAATAAGTCATGAAAGACGGGCTAATGGGGTCGAGAGATGAGCAAAAATATGAGACAAGAAGCAAGCATATCAAGTGAATCACTCATAGGAGCTCAAGACGATGTAGCACGGCCGCGGAACAAGGGAGTTTGTGCAATTTTCAGCTACAGCAAGCTGTCACGACTCATGGGAGACCTTCACGAGTCGTGACGAGTGAACCCATGTGTTTTGTGTGCTACTGAGACGTGTCACGACTCGTGACAGACTCTTCACGAGTCGTGATAATGCCAGATTTGGCTAGACCTTTCATATTTCCGGATGTTTGTTTAATTTTTTTTTTGGATTATTTTAAGGGGTTATAAATACTGAGAATTTAGTCTGATTTTGGAGGTTACGTTTTGTGCCCAAGGGGCTACAAACTCAGATTATAGGTTTTGGAAAAGGGGGCTTCTTAGTGGAATGATAAGGGATTGCAATCGAAAGCTTTGAGACCATTTCCGCTATAGAACATCAAGTATTTCTCGTACTCTTCTTTGCCATGTCTTCTTATCTTGCTTTTGATTTGTTCTCTTTTATCATGTTTGGCTAATTCGATCGTTCTAGGGTTGGGGTGATTCTGCTATGTTGAGATAGACCATACTTACTATTGCTTGAATGTAGTTTGATTTTTTTTTATTTAATCCTATTGAGCGTATAGCCTAATTAATAATCGATTAGATCCAATTAGGGGTTGAGACCGAGAGGAGATAGCCCTGATAGAAAAATAGATGATTGCATGAGACCGAGAGGTGATTGTTGTCATTTGAGCTATAGGATTGAACCTGAGATATTGATGTTTGCTTATGAGTGACACAATAGCATGATTCAAGACCTCATGAGGATCAATAGGTCTGTCATAGATATTCTAGGTTTGTTTGTTCTAATGGAGACTGAGAGGAGACATTTGAATGAACTGACTTAGATTCTATGGCGTAATGGACGTAACTTTAGTTTAACCTTGCAAGAGTGATTGTTAGCCGGTTAGGTACAATTTACTATGAGACCGAGAGGAGATTAGTAATGAACTTAGACAACCTACCTTCATACAGAATCAAATTCATTCAAGCGAGAAAAATCTCTTAAGTCTATCGACGACACATGGTGATTAATACTCAATTCTAGAATGTTCTCTCCATATTTGCCCAAAACTTCCATTTGCTTGTTTTAATTTGTTTTTATTAGTTATATCATAAAACCTCAATTTCGATCTCTACTATTTTGGCTTAGTCAACTGGTTGCAAAGATTCGATTAATACTCCTATAGTTCCTAAGTTCGACACCTTGATCTTCAACCGATCGAATACACTTGTGGGATTAGGTTTCAAGCCTATCAAGTTTTTGGCGTCGTTGCCGGGGACTTAAGCTACTATTAGTTGATTCCTTTCAATTAGTTTTTCGAAGTCGGTTTGTTATTTTTTATTTGGTTTCTTTTTTGCTTTGGTTTTAGCTATGTTGCAAGTTGAATGGGAAAAGGCCGAAAAGGCAAAGTTGGACACACATTAAATAACTCAAAAAAGGAAAGATTTCTCTTTAAAAATAATTTTTCCTAATTTAAATACATTAGCTACTAAAATCTTAGTAATATATTAAATTAATATTATAAAATAATAGTAAAAAATTTAGATAATTAAATGTTTTGAATTTAACCCATTGGTTGAAAAAGAAATTAAATTAGTATATATATATATATAGATACAGATTACCAATATTAATTTTATGTTTCCTTATTATTAATTTTATGTTCTGAATTAATCCCATTGTTTTTAAAAAAAACTACTAAAATTATAATTTATGCTAAGATCATGGACTAATTGAATTTTTTAAAAATTGATTGAATAACCTACTTTTAATGAGAGAGTGACACCTCATCAAAAAGGCTTCTCTTTTAATAGTTAGATATAGATGTTTTAAAAAAAACTACTAAAATTATAATTTATGCTAAGATCATGGATTAATTGAATTTTTTAAAAATTGATTGAATAACCTACTTTTAATGAGAGATTGACACCTCATCAAAAAGGCTTCTCTTTTAATAGTTAGATATAGATATAGATGTTTATAAAAAAAACTACTAAAAATATAATTTATGCTAAGATCATGGATTAATTGAATTTTTTTTTAAATTGATTGAATAACCTACTTTTAGTGAGAGGGTGACACCTCATCAAAAAGGCTTCTCTTTTAAAAGTTAGATATAGATATATATGTTTTTGTAAAAAAAAAACTACTAAAATTATAATTTATGCTAAGATCATGAATTAATTGAATTTTTTAAAAATATTGATTAAATAACCTACTTTGAATGAGAGAGTGACATCTCATCAAAAAGGCTTCTCTTTTAATAGTTATATATATATATATATATAGGGAATGATTCAAATGTAAAATTACCTTATTGTGTAAAATGTGTTTATTGTGTAAAATTTCCATTTAAGGTAGCCCGCGCTCAAAATAGAATTATACTCCGTATTGAATTGAATGGGCCAGCCCAGCCTAGCTCCTCATAGCCCAAAAATAAAGAGGAAAAAAAAAAGAATAGGCTTGTTGCGTCTGGCGTCTGGCGTCTCTCTATCTCTCCGCTCTCTCGCCTTTCAGATCTCTCCCCCACTTGACAACGGCGACGGCGGGTTCCCCGCCTTCGACGGTGTAGTTCTAATGGTTGGACAATCGTCGACGAAGGAGATGGTGGAAAACAGTGGATTCATACTACAACAATCGGCGCCATCGACTGTAATGGAGAACGGCAATGGCGAAGGAGGTGGCAAGTCGCCGTCTTTGAAGCCGTGTCAGAGAAATCAAGTGCTTCTCTCCCTCAAAGGCGCCTAGGTATGTGCTCCATTTCTTTTCCTCTCCTCTCCTCTCCCTTCAGATTTCCTTCATATATGTTCCTCGGCTCGTCCTTCTTCCTACCGCGCGCTCCACCTAGGTTTTGCCCTATTGCCTTATTGCCCCAATTTTACAAGATTTTATTAATTTGATGTATGTTGCATCACATTTGTATCAAGATGATGTTGTATGAATTGAATAAGCAATTTCTAATTTGAGGCACTGCTAAACACATGGGGGTAGCCCCACAGTAATTGACAATATGGACTATGTATTGTTGTATTGTAGGTACTAATCAAATTCAAGTGTTTACTTTGAATCTTTGATCATCAAACGAGACATGATTGCAGGCGTAACATAATGGGTGGCTGGTAGGTGCTGAATTCTGACATATTCAACTCTTTCCATTTTTTATTTGTTAGTTGTTACGAAGTATTCTCAAAATCTTCCTTTGGTTCAAGTTTTCAGGGATGGTAATAGTTCTTGCTGTTTTACTGCTAGATTGAAATATTATTTTTGTTTTTTGTGATGTTTAGGATTTGAGGCAGTTTAAAGGCATAACATTTAAATTTAGGATGACTAATAACCCTCTTCCTGACAGGCAATCCCTTTACAATTAAGGACATATGAACTATTGATCAATCAAACAATGATACTAAACTTGTCCTATGTTGTTTGCTGCTGATCTTGGTGTTTTGATTGGAAATATTGACCAACCATGTCTTATTTCTCCTTAAAAAGGTTTTGAGATCATTAATAAAAATTGTCCTCCCAACGTCTTTGTGATGACGAGGTGGGATTCAATTTTACATTTCCAATTCTGTTGCTTCTTTTCTTTTTGGTGTGGAGTTTATTGTACTTTTGTATTCTTGATCTACCATTCTACCAAACATTAGTTTGTGTGATTACAACATGAGGAGTTTTCCTAATGGAAAACATGATAGGTTAAGAAAATAGGATAGGTTAAGAAAATAGATGAAAATTACCTTACAGTGTAAATCCGGTTGCTGGGTTGTAAGATCTTTGTGAGGATGCTGAAAGCTGGTGGTTGTTTAACATTTACTGAACTGTGCTAGCCCAATTGGGTGGTTTGGTTCATTGTATTTTTTTTTAATTTCGTGTATTCATCATTCTATCAGAATGTTCTTACAAGTATTTCTAGAAAGATTGAATCTTCTGTTGTGATCTGTTGAGGGGGACAGGTTGACTGCTTGAATAAGGCAAGGTTGCTTTTAGGTATGTATGTACTATGTAGTTTCAGATGTTGGGTTTATTTAACAGCTAATAAGCTATGCAGCTTCAGATACTTACAGTTATGATTTTAGTTGTCAATTGTGAGCATTATTCAGACTTTTGAAACTGTAGCATGAATTTATTTTCTCGATGGTCCCTAAGGTTGGTAGACAAGTGGTTCCTAAAAAAAAAAAATTCCACATAGATTAGGGTTTATGCTGCATGAACTTGACTGCAATAAGGTTTTGGATGGTTTCTATATCAGTATCTTCCTGAAGGTTATCTGCCTATCTGAGTGTTTCATTCTCTTAACAAAGATACATAGTTCATTGTACTTTGGCCTGTCAAGTAGCTTGCTGCTTAATCTTGATGTGTTTGTTATCTTTTCTTTAGCTTTTCCTCCCTTTATATGCGATTGGCCTCTTCAAAAGAGCAGCATGATGTGTTCTAGTTTTTTGTCTGGCCAAAATTTGCTTACTGCTCAACATGATGTTTTCTACACTTTAATTAATGCTTAATTGTTTTATATTGGAGCCGGAGATTTTTTCCCTAGCAGTTCTAATACTTCAAACTGGAATGATATCGTATATAACAAGAAGGTCTTGAATGCCTTCCCATACCCATGGCTTACCTCAACTCTCTCCCTACCCTCTGGCTCTTTGATGATGTTAATCTCTCGGGCTACTCGAATCGCTAATGCCTCCAAGACTAATTTTGATTTCCGGAAGACATTGTTGCTTGTAAGGTCCTTCGTTTGATATCTACTTTGATCTGATCAACTAAAATTGATCTACTAATATATGTTATTTTTGCATTTAGCGTACTTTTAAAAGTCTATTAGCTCAATGGGAGAGCGATGTGTATACACACATAGACGTGGGTTCGACTCCCGCATAGGCTAAAACACATAATTTTGTATTAAAAGTGCAATAATAATTATATATATTAGTTGAGATGGTATTCAAAATGCATTTTTGAATTTTCATATATATACAAGTGTGCACGAAAAAGTGTGAAAGAGTCTTCCATATCTTATCTCAATCAATAGTGCAAAAGTAAGATGCAATTGTGCAGATTTAGAATACAAGTGTGCAAAGGTAAGATACAATTGTGCAGATTTACACTACAATTGTGCAAAAGTAAGATACAATTATGCATATTTAGAATACAAATGTGCAAAAATAAGATACAATCGTGCAGATTTATAATACAAGTGTGCATATAACAACTACTAAAAAAGAGGGGAGAAATCTGACAGATCTTATCTCAATCAATTGTGCAAAAGTAAGGTACAATTGTGCAGATTTAGAATACAACTGTACACATTTAATTAGAATACAAGTGTGCACAAGTGTGCAAAAGTAAGATACAATTGTGCAAAAGTAAGATACATTTGTGCAGATTTAGAATACAATGTGCACATTTAGAATACAAGTGTGCAAAAGTAAGATACAATTGTGCAGATTTAGAATACAATTGTGCAAAAGTAAATACAATTGTGCAAAAGTAAATACAATTGTGCACATTTAGAATAATAGTGTGCAAAAGTAAGATTCAATTGTGCAGATTTAAACTACAATTATGCAAAAGTAAGATACAATTTTACACATTTATAATACTTTGAGTAGGCGGAACCATTCTTTTTTTTCTCCGCATTCTTACCGGTAGGAATTTGCCTATGATTTTTTCAATTGATATTTTTATATAGAAAAATCTTCTTATTTCTTCACCGCGGGTTCTCGCGATTCAATTGTGCAGATTTAAACTACAATTGTGCAAAAGTAAGATACAATTGTGCAAATTTATAATACATGTGTGCAAAAGTAAGATACAATATTTGCAAATTTAGAATACAATTGTGCACTTTTAAGCATTGTAATATGAATTTTAAGCACTTCAACTTTCCTTGTTGCACAACATAATAAGGATTTGAACGAGAAAAACCAGCACTCTCAAGAAGGTTCATGGCTTCATTTTTCCTCTTCATTGTGGCATGCTACTTTAATTAAACAAGCATGAAAAGTTGAGAAGTAATCAAGCAACGAATATGGAGAGTTCAAATTAAAGATCTCTAACTCATGTAATATGCTTGCCATCCAAAAAGTACCCGTCTTTCTTCAGTCCAATAGATCTTCGCAAGCGAACTTCCTCCTTATCCATCTACAAGGATGAAAAATATGAGCAGGGTAATTTCAGATTGGCTTCTTGTGTACGAAGTTGTAAATGCACATTAAAAGTTCAAATTGCAGGTACCAAAATAACATGTACATCCACACCAATTAGCATAGTCAACTGACTAAACTACTAAAGAAGAAAAGAGCAAAAAACTAATCAGAAAAATCTTTATCTTGCAAATAAACAACGCATGAACAAATGTTATCGGAATGTGATTATCTGAGTTGTCAAAGACAATCTCTGCAAAGGCTGATAATACTTGATTGCTTGCACCTTCCTAAAGAATACAAACTATACATATATGATTCTATACAACATTAAAATGTTCCGTAAAATCACAAAACTTATAAACACGCATGCAAAGACATACATGGAGTAACGCATGTCTGTCCTCACTCCATAGATTTTGGAATATATAACTAAGCACAAATAGAATTGTCTTAAAAAATGTTAAATCAACAAAGGCAGGGGAGATGGTGCCATTCTGATACGTTTGGGATACTCGATCCTTCGCCTGTGGGCTCAAGATCAAAAATCACGCCGTATATTTGCCCGATCTTGCAATGCTCTTTGATATCTCCTAAAGTTGGAACAATTTAAACAAGTGATTAAAATTCTTAACTTAATAAATTGCAACTAATCAAACTAACTAAACTTAAACGTAAACAACATTAAACGAAACTAAGTAATACTAACTAAAAGCAACAACTTTTATAACTTAAGAAAATTAACAACTAAATACGATGGAAACAAATTGACTAGATTTAAACTTAGGCTAAGCAACAGAACAACTTAATTAAATCTAAACTAGCTAAAAGCAACGGGAAGATCTTAATCCACTTTAAAACAAACAAAGCGACAGAAGAGAGAAGCGGGAACAGTATTGCGCGCGAGGCAGGACTGGGTGCGCAGAAGTCGGCGTCTCAGGGACCTTGCTCGCTGGGAGCGGAGGCCAGACGCGAGGACTCGGGAGTACTCGCTGGGAGCAAAGCCGATGGTCCGCGAGCGACGACTGGCGAACGAGGGCGAGCGCTGCGAGCGAGACCGACGGTTACGCGTGCTTGCGGCGAAGGCGCCGAGGGATCCTGCGAGCGTTACTGCTGGGACGAGGGCGAGAGCGAGAACCGAAGCGGCCCTGGCGCTAGGCGCCGAAGCCTATGGAGCCGGTGCAGAGACCCAAGGCACCGGTGTTCCTCTCCTTCCTTGAAGCGTCGACTGGTTAGGGGTTTAGGTGGTGTTTGGTTTCGGTGGTGAAGAGTGACGAAGGTGATGGTGATGATTGTGTTTGGATGAATGCCGTATGTAACAATAACATAAGAACCGGATAGCTTTTGGGATTGATAATCGAGAACCCTTTAATTCATAAAGGGGTTTTTCAATTCTATTCAATCTGATTTAATTCAATAGAACTACAATGTTTTAAATAGAAAACCTAAGAACTAATTCTACCGTGCAAGATAGAATTTAAGTCGATAAAGATAGAATTTTAATCCTAAAGATAAATAATCCTAGAAGATAAAACTTAATCTAAAATCCTAACCATCTTATTTAATCTAACTAAGAAATACTAAAATAAGCAATTCTATAATTAGACTCCAACTAACATAGGAGTTACTAAAAATAGAATATATATAAAAAATAAGAAATATAAATAATTAAATCCGTTTCTTTAACGACTCCCAAGGTGGAGCCTTCTTCTTCCGCTTGAGGATGACATCATTCTCCTCCATTTGAAATCGACTCGTCCTCGAGTCGTCGTCTGGATCAAGATCGTTATTTGACCCACAGAAGGCCATCTTGACCCGCGTCATTCTCCCGCTCTTATCTTCGATTTGTCCCCGAATCGAGTCGACGATGATCAGCGTGGAAGGAGCAGCAACCTTCAAAGAAGATGATGGAGAAATGGGTGGAATAGGTGTCAGGAGAATTCGAGGTATAGGAACCCCAAAAACAACACCTTCATGCGCGATCGTTGAACGGACTTGATCTTCAATAAAAATAGGATCAACGAACACACAAATCTCAGCAACTGGAACTTCATGAACATGCCCAAGAGGTACAATCGCTAACTCTTGAGACACGTCATCAAGTACCTCATCCCCGTCAACGGAATCAACATGCTCCACCTCCTGCACAACACTGCAGTCGACTGTAAGTACAGATTCGGAGGTCTCCCCGGAGGAGTCTGACAGCGCGTGACCCACCGTTGGAAAGCTCGTCGAGTCAGCTTCGCAACAAGACTGAGTTGACTCAATTTCGAGTTCGGAGTCAATGGGAATCTGCGAAACAAAATCATCACGCAGTGCAGTCTCTTGGCCAACGAAAGTATCCGAAACAACCTCCTTTACCTTCCCGTCGGCCGTATAGTAAAGAAAAATCACGTCCACATTGGGGGCGGATATCTCCAAGATCTCAGAGGTAGGTGACGCATGAGGCTGACTATTAAAAAGTTTCTGAATATAAGCCTTCCTCCAAGCGTCATCAAGCCAATTAGCTTGCCGTTGGGCCGCTTCCTCCAACTTTCGTTTTCGTTCCTCCTCAACTTCTCGTTGTTGGAGAAGCCAAATCTGACGGAGGCGACGTTGTTGTTGTCGTTTCTCCTCCTCAATTGCGGCTTGACGTTGACGCTCAAGGAGTTGTTGTTGTTGTCGATGGGTCTCTTCTTGCCTTTGAAGCCAAAGGTGACGCCTTTGAGCCTCTTGTTGTCGCTCTAAAGCTTGTTGTTGCAAAGCTCATCTCTGCAACTCTCTTCGGCGTCATTGCTGTGCAGCCCATGGATCGGGATCATCATCCCACTCTCCTCCCCAGATTTCCCAAACCATATCAAATCAAAACATCAGTAACATCAAAGAAACAAAGAGCGTAGCATAACCTGTCTCTGAATACCAACTGAATACCAATTGATGTATAGCAATTGTCGAATTTATAACGAGTAGACACCGTATGAATACCGATCACGTGGAATAACCGAACTCGGACTACGATTGGGATACTCTCGAACTCGCTCCCACTTTGATTTAGAAATAGCTTAGAGTAATTAATTGACAAAGTTTTCAATTAATTCCTCCAATTGTTGAATACCAGGAGCCTATATATCACTCATGGGTGACGGTGCCACCCAAGTGAGTTGAACGTCAATGACGATGGCAACAGTGGGTCAGCAATTGCGGCTTCTTTTACACAATTGCAATGGATCACCAGTAGAGGACAAAGTTAATTTGCAATGAAAATAATTTTGGATCGGAACAATAGAAAGTTTACGAACCGAATGTGGGTTTGGATTGATAATCGAGAACCCTTGGTTTCTCAATTCTATTCAATCTGATTTAATTCAATAGAACTACAATGTTTTAAATAGAAAACCTAAGAACTAATTCTATCTTGCATAAAGATAGAATTTTAATCCTAAAGATAAATAATCCTAAAAGATAAAATTTAATCTAAAATCCTAACCATCTTATTTAATCTAACTAAGAAATACTAAAATAAACAATTCTATAATTAGACTCCAACTAACATAGGAGTTACTAAAAATAGAATATATATAAAAAATAAGAAATATAAATAATTAAATAATTAAATCCGTTTCTTTAACGACTCCCAAGGTGGAGCCTTCTTCTTCCGCTTGAGGATGACATCACATTCAAATGTTGCTTAGCATGATTAACAGAAGTCGCTCTTCCAGATGAATCGCAGAGCAATATAGCCACTGCCTGCAAGCATCTTTACCTTGCCAACAACAAGAGTTCAGAAAAATTGCTCACACCTCATCTCATAATATTTATAAACCATAATGCCATGTTATGTTTCAGTTTCATTCCTCTCATTGACAGCTTCTTTTGCTTTATGTCTTTGAGTCTTTTGGTTTAGTCGGTGGGGTAGATGGGAATGCAATTTCCATATATAAATGTAGAGAATGAAGATTCTTACAACTTTAGGATTTCTGGATTAAACACACGAGGGCTGATTGTTTGACAAATCCCATAGCTTCACCATTTTATCAGTGGATCCAGTTTCCAGTAACTAAGAGAAAATGTTTGGGCAGAATGTCAGTCAAAATTATAAGTCAAGAATTCAAAATGATGCAGGCTGAGAGAAGCAATCACAATAGGTGCATCAGGATTGTAGGAAACAGTGCAAACAACTTTGTCATGAGCAGTAAAACTTAGCTTTTACTTCGACTCGGGATCTGAACTGGAGGTGGAGGAGTGGCGAGACGGAGAGATCGAAGGAGAGATCTGGTGTGGCGCGGTGGAGGGAAGAAAGAGGGTTGGAGGATGTGGTGGTCTTTGAAGTCCACCGCCAGCGGCGCGAATCCATTCACCCATGTCGCGCAGTCGTCCTTATTCAAGAACCTAATCTGGCTCCCAAATTGGCGATTCCGCAATCGAATTTCAAGAATTCGCATCGAATTGAAGAAATTGAGGAGTGGAATTGAGTGATTGATGCGATACCTACCTAGGAGAGTCGTCGATGAGGATGAGGTTGGAGAAGAGGTCGGGGCGGCTAATGGGGGCGAGGAGGCCGATCATGGAGGAGACGGAGGCAGAGAGATCTGAGACCATGGCGGCCGGCCATGGATGCGCTGACCTCCGTCGCCCGCTTCGGGTGTGGAGGTTGAAGGCTTGAAGCAGTGAGATCTGAGACCGAATGGAGAAGCGCGTGCAGGCGAGACGATGAAGAAGCAATTTCTTTTGGCCGGTCCAACACCGGTTCGGTTTTTTTATTTAAAAAACCAGGTCCGCGTGTCCAGTTTCACCTAAACCTAAAATTTTACACGTTAAGCAAATTTTACACGTTAAGAATGTTTTACATTTTAAAGCATATATATATATATATATATATATATATATATATATATATATATATATATATATATATATATATATATATATATATATATATATATATATATATATATATATATATATATATATATATATATATATATATATATATATATATATATATATATATATATATATATATATATATATATACAGATTACCAATATTAATTTTATGTTTCCTTATTATTAATTTTATGTTCTGAATTAATCCCATTGTTTTTAAAAAAAACTACTAAAATTATAAGTTATGCTAAGATCATGGATTAATTGAATTTTGTTTAAAATTGATTGAATAACCTACTTTTATTGAGAGAGTGACACCTCATCAAAAAGGCTTCTCTTTTAATAGTTAGATATAGATGTTTTTAAAAAAATACTAAAATTATAATTTATGCTAAGATCATGGATTAATTGAATTTTTTTTTAAAATTGATTGAATAACCTACTTTTAATGAGAGAGTGACACCTCATCAAAAAGGCTTCTCTTTTAATAGTTAGATATAGATAGTATATATATAGATACAGATTACCAATATTAATTTTATGTTTCCTTATTATTAATTTTATGTTCTGAATTAATCCCATTGTTTTTAAAAAAACTACTAAAATTATAAGTTATGCTAAGATCATGGATTAATTGAATTTTGTTTAAAATTGATTGAATAACCTACTTTTAATTAGAGAGTGACACCTCATTAAAAAAGCTTCTCTTTTAATAGTTAGATATAGATGTTTTTTAAAAAAATTACTAAAATTATAATTTATGCTAAGATATTGGATTAATTGATTTTTTTTTAAAATTGATTGAATAACCTACTTTTAATGAGAGAGTGACACCTCATCAAAAAGGTTTCTCTTTTAATAGTTAGATATAGATAAATAGATAGATGTTTTAAAAAAAACTACTAAAATTATAATTTATGCTAAGATCAGGGATTAATTGATTTTTTGTTAAAATTGATTGAATAACCTACTTTTAATGAGAGAGTGACATCTCATCAAAAAGGCTTCTCTTTTACTAGTTAGATATAGGGTGTGTATGGCACCCAAAATAAATAGCTAAAATTAAAATGTTTTTTGCTGTTAAAAAAATAAACAGCTAAAATGTGTGTATGGCAACCCAAAATGAGCAATAAACAACTAAAATTTGTGTTTAAAAAAAAGGCTACTTGTGATAGCTTATTTTTGTGTTTATTTGGTTTGAAAGTACCATAATACCTCTAATAATAGCCAAATAAACACCACTTTTTTACAAATAAACACTTTTTCGTCTCATACGGAGTTTATATTTTTTCATAAACTTTTAACTACTTTTACCAACCGTTTATAAATTTTACCATGTTTATAATTTTAGCCTGTTTATTAACTCCGTCCCATACGAACTTTAGATGTTTTTAAAAAAACTACTAAAATTATAATTTATGCTAAGATCATGGATTAATTGATTTTTTTTTTTAAATTGATTGAATAACCTACTTTTAATGAGAGAGTGACACCTCATCAAAAAGGCTTCTCTTTTAATAGTTAGATATAGATGTTTTTAAAAAAAACTACTAAAATCCACCCCTTATACTTATAATTTCAGAAGCAATGTCTTCAGAAAAAATTGAGCCACGTGTCAATCTTTGAGCAACGTAAGAAACCACTTTCTCACCTCACGTTTTCATCAACTGCCCAACCGGTTCTCCAATTCTGTATTAGCGGTGATATGATGCAATAAGAGAAGCAACTGAGAGAAGACTCTCACTGAAGATTGACGTTATGGAGAACGGGATAGACAACCGGTGATGACAAGTGAACGGATTAGGGATGATAACGTTACGGTTGTCGCCGCCAAAGGTTGTGGTGATACAGGCACTAACAAAACCCAACGATTCTTTTTTGATTTTCTACGGTACTGGCGTCGATTTGAGCATGGGTGAGATGATAATCTCAACAATGGTCAATTAGGTATGTTTCTTGAATTTGCATAAGGGTGGTTCTATTTGGGAATTAGGGTTTTGATTCGAACTTGATGAATTTTGCCAAGTGGATTTGAAATTGATCGAGGGATTCAAATTCTTATTTTCTCAATTTGAACCTCATAATTTGATAGAGGATTTCTGGTTTCTCATAAAATTCTTACTTTCGCGTTTGTTGCTTTCACGAAATTTCTATTTTCCGTGCTTTTACTCGGATTTCATAGGTTTTTTTAGTGGTTGAGCCGAACATCGAATGATCCTGACCGCTGCTGATCAGGCAAGTCTTTGGATTCCGAGTCGTTCCTCTCTCGGCTATCTCATCTTAGGCTTTCGATGGCGAATCTACCTCTGTAAATTGCCACGTTCTTCGATTGATGACCTTCGCCATGTCACCTCCGATTCTCGACGGAGGTGAATTTCTTGTGTTATTACCTCAATTGTCAATTACGATTGGTTCTGATCTAATTTCAGGGGTTTTGCTTATAGTTTGTGTTTTTTTCCCTCTTTTTTTGTTCCTTTTTTTTTTGTTGATCTTGTAGCTAGCTGTTTCTCGTGTTCTGGTGCAATGATTATCTGTGATGCTTATAGTTTGTGCTTTTGTAATGGTAACCTCAATTGTTGCAGCCGTTAAATCATTGTTGGCTTCAGCGAAGAAATCCTGTGGAAAAGTTAATGTCGGTGTAGAGATGGTCTATCTGATGCTATATCAAGAGCTTCGAGGGTTCCTCCTTCCTCAACACATGTAATTTCGTTTGAAGTGAATTCAGCCCTTCTTCTGAGTGTTCCAGTTTCTTGCTGTTTGATAATGAATCATTGTTCTTTCTATAAAATACACATGTCTCTTCACTCTATTGATGCTCTTCAATAAAGTTCATTAATAAGATGTCATCTTTTATTTTTCAGAAATTTGTAGTGGTTGCTTCATTTTCTCATGTGATTCTAGCCTCCATTCTCAAAAATTTTCTCAATATTTGCTTTTCTGCTATCAGCATATGTGGCATCTTCTAAAGATTGGGGGAGGGGTTGCATTTGAAAGACCTGTTGCAGTTGCAGCAAGCTTGAGTGCTAGAGTGGCTTTGAATCAGCTGTCCCCATATATATCCCCTCGCACTGTCCTTTGATTTTGATTAATCCAAATTGGCTCTTTCATTTTACTCTTATGAATCCGGTTCATGTAAATATTAAATCAACCCGGTGGTTACCCTTCCTCAAGTCTCAATCTATGACTATCAATTCATCTTCTTCCCTCGACATACATAGGGCGCCAAAGTCGGTGACATTGTTGGGGCTTCCCAAGCAAAGCATCTCTCTTGCGGCTGCTTCTTCATAATGGCTTGCTTCTGCACTCCATGTCGCCTGAAGGGCTTCTAAGCAATTGGCAACAACCTGGTAACATAATAGGGAACAACGGGTAAAGGTGTGACTTGTAGTGTCTATCTCTTTGGGCACATCCGACAAAATAACAGGACTATCAATAAAAGTGCCTGGACAAGGCATAAAATTATTTAATAACTATAATCCAACTCCATGGCTTCTGCATTTGCAAGTTGTAACCAAATTTCCATATCAGAAGGACATGAAAACTATTTTAGCTGCCCACATTGATAACTAATTCTCAAATACAATATCATTTACATGAAAACTGTTTCAGCTGATTTTGAAGATGGTGGTGTCCAAGCTTTCCAGTAAAGCATGGTATTAAGTAATTTACATGTATTAGATTAGTATTCTTAAAGTGATTTTTGCTAAAGTAAGTTATGCACAACATTTGGAAGAAAGTTTTTGTTAATGTTCTATTTCAACCGGTGCTTCAGATTATTTATTCAAGCTTTAATGACAAGTTTTTGAAGCCTATGTGAGATTCGAACGCACACCGATGTGTAAAAACACATAGCTCTACCATTTGAGCTAATAGGCTAAAAATTACATCGCATGTCACAACAGATCAAGGATACAATAGCTCTTTTATCTAATTCATTGACAAAATTGTCCATCACAAGTCGCAACAGATCTAGCTCTACAATAGATCTACATCACAAGTCGCAATACACTGATTGTCCATCACATAATCATATTCTTTTCTGGATTCCTTGATACTATTCTCCAAAAACATATGCATATTACTTAGTTTAGCTTTTCCTAATTCATTGACAAAATTGTTTCTCTGTCACACCTCTTATATTCATTCACAAAATTGCATAGTTTAGTTTAGTTTTCCCTAATTCATTGACAAAATTTTCCCTAATTCACTGTCTGTCCTACTATTCTCCATTGACAAAAAAAAAATTGCGTAGTTTAGAGGTTTCAAACTACTATGCTCCATTGACAAAATTGCTTAGTTTAGAGGTTCCATTCAGTGTCTGTCAATCTGTCATACTATTCTCCATTCCCTAATTCACTATCTGTTTGTCATACTATTATCTAATTTACAAAGCCAACCCATTCAGGTTCGAATCGGTACAGAAACCATCAATGCAGCCAAAATTGCCAAGCTAGCCCATCGAAGCCAATAGCCCCCACAAACAACCAATTTAGAGGTTTCAAACAACTCAATTTCATCAGAGAAAGAAGATCAATTGGAGAAATTAGGGACTGCTAAATTAAAGTTAACATACCTAACAAAGGCTTCGTTGGAGAGGATTCATCGTGTCCACCACATCCCTTTCATTCTGTATCTTCCGCTTCTCTCTCCCAATCTCGGTCTCCCTCACCGAGCTTTCTCCCATGGCTTCCTCTTCCTTCGTCCTCCGTTCGCTCATGGATCTGCCGCCTCCAGATCTGGCGCCGACTCTGAGCCCTTCATCGACGACGACCACCAAACCCTTAACTCCGAGCACGGAGGGGTTCGATTCGGTGCACAAGGCGAAGAGGTCCACCGCCCCGACCGGGGCTCTGCGCTCTTTCTTTCTGTGTGGGTCGATGCTGGGAGAGAAGGCAATCTTCGAGGCAGTGAATAACAACAACACAACTCCATGGAGGCGCAGTGCATTCGACCGATGGATAGAACTCCCGGACCACCGTCGGCAACTCTCTGGCGGCTCTCTCTTTTGTCCTATCTGATGAGAAGAATAGGTTTGAAGAGTCGGGAGTTAATTAAATTTTGGGAAAATTACACTAAGGGCATCTCCCCCCATAGGTTATAATTGTCGGGGAAATAGCCTACCAAAAGAGAATATTCCTATAAATATTCTCTTTTGGCCTATTATACAATTTTGTCGTTCCCTCCGTAGGCCAATTTTGACAGGCTAAACTTCCTATAAATACTAATGTAATCATGAATTTTCACATCTCATTTCCATAACTCGATCTTATCTTTATGTTTTTATTATAATTTTGATGAATCTATAATAAAAAAGATTAATGTCATTTTCTAAAAATATTATTTATGCAATGATAATTCAAATATGTCAAATATTATAGTCATATCGAAGAACACTTGAATATCTTTATAATACTACAACATTTATTTTTAATTAAAAATAATAATTATATAATATATAGATTTATAATTGTAGTATTATTTATAGGTTTATATAAATAATAAACAGTTAAAAATAAATAAATTATAGCATTTGGCCTTTCAAAAAAGGAAGCCAAATTTGGCCTTGGTTTTGGAAGTAGGCCAAAAATAAAAAGGCCAAATTGGGTTTTGGCCTAGGATTGGAGTAAAATTAAGCCAAAACCCAATTTTTAGCCTACCATGGGAGATGGCCTAAACCACCCATTAAATAGCCTACTTTTCATATAACCACCCACTATATTTAAAATTACACAAAACCACTCACTAAAGGCACTAGGTTAACAATTCACCACCCATGTAAGAATATTCCATCAAATATTATTTTAAAATAACAGTAAATTACCAATATAGCCTTATACAGTAAATTTTATGCATTTTAACTACATTATTTATAAAAAAAATAAAAATAATTAGTTTTACCGACCTAGCAAAAAAATGGAAAAAAAATCAAAAATACCTTCATGTTTTCGTCTACCCATTTTCTCTACCCATCCTTTTTTTTATTTCCAAAATTGAAGCAGAACACCAAACCCGCCTTTGTGCAAATCTTCATTTGATTTCCAAAATCAATGTAGGAAACCCAACCCTCTTTGCACCATCTGATCTCCAAAATCAGGGAAACCAAACCCCCCTTTAATACATTTCTATTGAAAGAGGGAGAGAGAGACATCCATACATCTCCGCTAATTTTTTAGTCAATCACCCTAAAAAAATCATAATATTGTAAATCAATGATTGTGATTTTAGTTTCCCCTTTTGATTTTGATATTAAGAGGAAGAAGCCCTAGACCAACTCACATGAGAGGGTTCATCACTTTATTTTTGGGTGCTTACGAATTTGATTTTTTTATTGTCATGCTCTTCAAGCAACAATCGCGATAAAAAAGCAAGAGGACAATAGATCAAAGATACAAGACATTTCAAAGAGGATCAATTAACAGTCCAGGTTTATTTGAAGACATATGATTCAATGACAATAATAAGAAAATTTGACTCAAAAGTAAGGGTAAATGGGTAATTTTGATGAGTTTTTTTTGTAGATATTTTTTCTTGGGTGGTGAACGGTTAACAAGTTGCATTTAGTGGGTGGTTTTGTGTAATTTTAAATATAACGGGTGGTTATATGAAAAACGGGCTATTTAATGGGTGGTTTTGTGTAATTTTCCCTTAAAATTTTAAAAACGGGTTCATTTAAAATTTAATACTAAATCGGTTTAGAAGAGGAAGTTGAAAGAGCTCGTTGGACCAATCAAAATCAAAGGACACTGGGAGGGGATAAATCCAGGACAGCTGATTCAAAGTCTTAAGTGTCTGATGTTTTCCTATGTATTTATATAAAATATATGTTAATGTTAATGCTATCTCTGACTTTAATCAATGGGGCCTAAATTTAAAAATCAGTTCATTTTTAATCATTTGAATATATGAATAAGTTTGTTTTGCTTTGTAGTGACTAAAGCAATCTCAGTTGAATTTGGACGTAAGAATGACAGAGTCGCCGGCCTCTTAATGCACCCAGAACACATATCTTTCAAGGCCATGATGAAGAAATGAGAAGGTATCTTTATCAAATCGGTTTATATTTTTTACCAATTTAAAAGGTGTGACATGATGTGTGTACGTAATAGAGAGTCTTAGAGCATCCAAACTCATTTTTCTTAAACCAAAAACTATAATGTTTCTTTTCTTTGCCTTCAATTAGGACGGATGTTAGGAGAAGCGTGAAAGCAGTTGATTTAGTGATTTACCATTCTTTGTCAAATTTGAAATATCGATCATCTCAAGAAAATAAAATTTCGAAGAACATCATGATAAGAAGCATGTAGAAAATTGACGTGTCAAATATTTTGTTTAATACGTCAAACTCTATCGAAAATATTATGAAAAAACCCGAACAAGGTTCGGGAAAAGAACTAGTTATAATTTATGCTAAGATCATGGATTAATTGAATTTTTTTGAAAATTGATTGAATAATCTACTTTTAATGAGAGAGTGACACCTCGTCAAAAAGGTTTCTCTTTTAATAGTTAGATATAGATGTTTTTTAAAAAAACACTACTAAAATTATAATTTATGCTAAGATCATGGATTAATTGAATTTTTTAAAAAAAATTGATTGAATAACCTATGTTTAATGAGAGAGTGACACCTTATCAAAAAGGCTTCTCTTTTAATAGTTAGATATAGATGCATTAAAACAAGAGTATCTATTATTTTGTAGGTGTAATATGTATCATGAGCACACATTTAAAAAGCTGGAAAAAAAATGATCAGATGAAAATTTTACTTCAGAACAAAGTTATCATATTTTGTTATCATAGTAGTATTTTAGTGTTTTGTCACGAAAAAAAAAACGGGAACCTCAAATTTTCCAACATATAAATAAAAATAAAATCAACAAGCACAAGTACAATTATTTGACCTCATAAGGTATTTTGCAGTCAATACTAGCGTGTGGGCTCCAATTGACTAGATAGCAAGTTGTTAAAGTTGCTTTTGCCCAAAATCGTCTATCAAGACATGTATTAGAAACCATTCATCTCGCTTTCTCCAAAAATGTCTGAATCTCGTTCTGCTACACCATTTTATTATGTTGTATATATGAATGTGTGATGCGAGCAATACCCTCATCTATGTAGAACCAATCAAACTCATATGAACAAAATTTCATACCATTATCAGTTCACATCCTCTTGATCTTCTTTCAAGTCTGATTCTGTACTAGAGTACTCTTCCACTCCTTGAACTTACTAAACACCTCACTTTTATATCTCATCATGAATACCCTTGTCATCCTAGAGTAATCATCAATAAGAGACAGAAAATATATGTGACCGCTCAAAGACTAAATACGAGAAGGACCCCAACAATCTGAATGGATGTAATCTAATGTGACCTTTGTTTGATGAACTATCTTAGGAAACTTGTTACGATGTACATTCCAAAACACACAATGCTTACAAAACTCAAGGTTCTTGGTCTTATAGCCTCCTAAAAGATCTGCTTTCGAGAGATCTAGCTGCATCCCCGGTTCACTCATATGAGCAAAGCCTCATATGTCATAGCTTGGTCATATCAGCCTCCTTAACTTCAACTGAAACAACTCCTGCAACACATGTGATTGTTGAACCTTGTAAGGAATACAAAGTTGCCTGCTTGAATTGACTCCTATCAAGATCACATCAGAGCCTTTAAAGACACGCAGAATTCTACCTTTATCTTTGAAACTGAAACCCTTGATGTCTAACACAGTTGGGGATATCATATTCTTCATCATAAGTGGCACATGTTTGACCCATCCAATGTGCAAAACTTCCCATCATGTGTTCGAAGCCTGACTGAGCTAATCCCAACAACCTTGCAAATAGCATCGTTTCCCATAGTGACATTACCCCATCTGCACAGCTATATGTTGTAAACAACTCTTTTCTTGAATATATGTGATAGGATGCCCCTGAGTCAAGAAACTACATATCAGGCTGGCAGGTGTGATCATCTTAGAAGTATTTTCGTATTCAGCTACTACTGCAGACCCTGATTATTGCTCTTGATGCTTCTTTTTCTTAGGACATTCATTCTTCCAATGACCTCTCTCCTTACAGTAGTTACAAACGTCGTCTAGTTTAGGTTCTGATTTACGCTCTTGCTTCTTCTTCTTGGCCTTTTTACCATCAGATTTGCCTTTGTTGTCCATCAACCGAGAAGCCTGATTGTCTATATGTTTGTAACTATCACGGTTGCCTTACGTCACAACTTTCTAGTGTGAAGTGAAGACTTAACCTCCTCAAGAGACATAGTATTTCTCCAAACAATAAAAGACTGCACAAAATTCTCATATAAAGGCAGAGAGACCAAGAGAATTAAGGTTGCATCCTCATCATCTACCTCTTCATCAATATTACGCAATTCTAGCAAAATTGTATTCAAGTGATCTAGATGGTCTCTAAGAGACGTACCTTCTTGCATACACAATGTAAGAAGATGTTTCTCTAGCATCAACTTATTCGTGAGCGACTTGATCATGAAGAGGCTCTCCAGCTTCAACCACAAGCCAACGACGGGTTCCTGATTAGCAACTTCTATTATGACATCATTTGCGAGACACAACAAGATCATTGGATGAGCCTTCTCCTCAAGAAGATTATACTCAACGGTGGATATATCTGCTCCCTTCTTATCAGAGGCTAACGGTATCCATAAGCCTTGTTGCTTCAGCAAAGCCCGCATCTTTATCTGCCACAAACTGAAAGATTTTCTTCCAGTAAATTTGTTGATCTTCAACACGGATCCAGACATCATTCTCAACGGAAATCACAACTTGGCTTTGATACTGGTTTGTTACAACGAGGACGATAACAAAAAAAAACACAGAGATTTACGTGGTGTGACAATGGTGTGTTACCTACGTCAACGGGCAGAGCATTAGGGTTCTTTATTATGGAGGCAAAGAAGAAAACTAAGATTATAAATTGTGGTGTTTCATGAGTACATATAGGGACTAATAAAACTCTAGTTGGATTAGGGGCCTAAATCCAAAACAGATAATAAGCCCAAATTCAATTCAAGAACATATTAACAAAGTGTTTGGCCAAGGAACTTCCTTACGATCCAACACCTCAAGCTGGCACAGCCTCCAACCTTGAATTTCATCTAGGTTGCCAAGATGGTTTGTGTAATTGCTCTATCTCCATGAGGATTCTCAGCTTAGGATCATCCACCATGATCTTAAGCCCAATAATGTCCTTTTGGACGAGACTATGAACCCAAAGATTACGGATTTTGGAATGTCAAGGATCTTTGGCGAAGATCAAACACATGATGAGACAAAACACTTTGCTGGTACTCGGTAAGTAGTCTTCCTTTTGTTGCCTTACTAATCTTAATAAATGTAGATAGCCAAATAACTTTGTTAGTTACTCGATTTGGATTATGTTTATGGATTGTAATCTTGGTAAAGGACAATAATCCCTCAAATTCAATGTGTATAGCTTCGGGGTATTAGACTTGTAGATCATACACCAAACTCGAATAGGAGACGACCTTCGTAAGCTACATGCGTAACGAATCAATTCCTTTGCTCTTGATACTATGTGCTTGTAGTAAAATGGTCTGTTGGATCTACAGGCTTGGGAATGCTGGGGAAATGTTGCTTCTTCACGTTCAACAACTTATGAAGTGAAACAGTGCATCCAAGTCGGACTATTATGCATCCAAAAGGACGCTGAACAGAGGCCTACTATGGCAACAATAGTCCACATGCTGAACCTATCATCTTTCGAGGCTTTGCTTGAACCCAAATCAAGCAAGAGCCAGTTGAAAGAGCAATCACCAGATCAGATGAATCAGCAAATGTGTCGGAGCCATCGTCAATAAACAACGCATCAATCTCTGAACTGAATCCTCGATAGCTTTGGAAGATGATGAGAACGAGGTAAAAGAGCCATAAGACATTTTGATTTTATACCACACATTGGACTTCTTCAATCCATCTCATCTCATGGGGATGTAACTTTATTGCCCTTCCAACGCTCATCTTATACATTAACAACTTCAAACTAAACAAACAACTTAAAGTACTCGAGTTCGGTAAGTAGCAGACGACGTCTACATACTTCGAACATAGTCCAAACATGACTTTCCACTAAGCTGATTGCCATGTTGAAGCTGCAAGTAGTCTTTATACTTCATGGCCTTGTATGCTGGTGGATTGTTTGTGTCGTTAACGAGATCAGGTGCAGGGCTGACCACCGTATCCAGTGAGGGCCCGTTTGCAATGGCAAGAGAGATCCTGGTCGCTTCGCTGTTTACCGTTGCTCTGTGGATGTTACTTCTGTACTTCCCGTTGCTTATTATCTGCTTGCAAAAACAAGGATTAACACACATGACACAATTACACAAACCCAATCCAAAGAGCACAAGCAACAACTCCTTCAATATGTGGAATTGTATGAAATCAACTCCATGTTGTTGCTTACCCACATCAAGGATACCTCAAGATGATCCCAAGCACAGGAGTCGAGCACGAGCTTGCTCATATAACGGGAACATAAAATTACAAGAACGTAGAGGGAGGAAGTAGCAAGAAATGATACCTCAAGATGATCACCAGTGTTGACCAGGAAGGAGTTGGGAATGGCATTAACAGGGACCCACTTGCCATTGTGTAGAACCTGAAGGCCACCAACCTGATTCTGGGAGAGGAGGGTCAACAGGCCATGGTCTGAATGAGGAGGCATTCCCATTGCTGCCTCTGGCTGCGGGCATGGCGGATACAGGTTCGAGATGAAGATCTGGAAGCCAGACTCCCAATTCACCCACTTCTCCAAGTAGTCCTCTTCCAAGCCCAAGCTCTCTGATATCCCTCCCAATAGCCCCCTTGCTATCTCCCTTGCTCTCCCGCAGTACTTCCGCGCTACCTCACTGCATCCATCCGTCACACTTCCTATGTTAGATGGACAAGATATAAACCATATTCATTTTATTTTTGATGTCCCTAAGACCCGACAATTATATCTTAGTTCAGTTTTATCAACTTAGATGGTAAAGATGACATCCTATTGCCATATGAGGCTATGATCAGTTCGATCCCCCTCCCTTATTGTAATGACTTGAGTGCCTAATAACCCCAAAAAAAATGTATACTATTCTTCGATTAGCGGAAAATTTGCAAATAGGGAGAGTAGGAATTGGAATCATATACTATGCTTGCAACTTATCAATGCTGTATTTGAATTCTAATGCTCTTTTTCTGACTTGAAGAAGCATACTGTAACGTTTACCATTGTGCATAGGTGCAAATGCGCCAATTTGCACGGATAAAGAGAGGGTGTAGCTACCTGAATCCCGGAGGCTTGTGATGGAAATAGAAGTGGGGGTGGACATGAACCTTGAGGAAATCCCTCCAGAAGAACGCCTTCTCAACCGACGCATTGAAGCTCGTTCCGCAGCGGATGGGATCCAATACATGGCTCCCACCAAACTCCTGCTTCTCCTCCGTACTCAGATCGTAAAAGCTCTCTACTTTATCCATCACCTGGTTCATTTCTTCCTCTGGGACTCCATGGTTTACCACCTACACTCCCATGCCAAAATAAAAATCAAGCAGAGTTATTTATTTCATATCTGTGAATGGTTGAGTATTTGATGTTATTACAATGGAATTTGCATAATGAATATTGAATATACCATGAAGAAGCCCCATTCCCCGCAGGCAGTACCGAGGTGTTGAACAGATGCAGCGCGTTGATTGGGATCGGGGGACATAAGAAGCGAGAAATCAATGACAGGGATTGAATCTGAGAGCGCCGGATCATGATCAATATGATCAGAAGAGGCACTGAAGTTGTGAGCATAAGAGGAAGGGATTGAGGACAGCTGCGTGGTGGATTCTGCAAACTCTTTTATGCTTCTTAGAGGTCCTGCTGGTACTTCTTGATGCTGAACTGAAGCAGTAGCCATTGCAGCCAGCATGCTATACTAACAGAGAGAGAGAAAGAAAGAGAGAATATATATACTTGAGATTGAGATGATTCACCAATTTTAGATTATCTTATTAGTGCATGCATTATAGCTAAAAAAGGACAAAGGGTTGGACACTTGGTTTATCCTTATATATGAAGCAAAATGAGCCACGCAACTGAATGAGTAATCCACTTCATGTTACTTGAAGACACCATGATATCATGGCTCACATCATCACAAAAATCCAAAGTGCAAAGGAACAGTCAATATATAGAAATCAAGAATTTATTGAATGGTTAGAAGGTCATTTAATCTATAAAGTTTTAACAGATTACCTATGTTAGCAAGTTATATCAATACTAGTTTCAAACATTATCAAGGAAATGACAAGGAGGAATAATGCTAACCCGTGAAATAACCAAACTCGAGAATGATTTAAACCCAGAACTATGCAATTCAAACCATCCTGAACTATATACAACCAGGGTAGGGTACCTTCATGGCATCTTACTGCATAACTTACAAATACGCATGGTATAGAGGAGAGAGTCCTTGCTGCACGTATTTTTCTACAGGAAGAAGCAGCACCGAAAGGAGTTTTCTTATCTCCACCAAGGATCTCCAGCCCTGTAAGTGTGTTTCCCGTCATCCCATGAAATTTGACAAGCTTGAAGACCAATAGCAATTTTTGGCTCCTTGCCATGTTGTGCTATCCAATTCTCGACGGCAACCCTTTCGTCATCTTCATTTTCATATTGTTTTCGGTGAGTTCCAAATGGGTTAACTCCGGGATTGTTTCTTTCTGCAAGTGATGCAGGCATGTACATTGAATCACCAACTATAGGTGCACCACAAGCAGCCAACTGTGCCCGAATATGCACTCATAACAAAGTGAAACTTGTCGTTACAGATTTCATTCTAGGCAAAGCAAGGATAAACTTGTAAGAGTGCACTGGACTAATGAAACTGAAAATACCTGATGAGTCCGGCCAGTCAAGAGACTAATCCTACATTCGTACGCAATATTCTTAACAGGCCATCCACAGTCTTCAATGCAATATTTCCTTTCAGTGAGAGTGTTTGGCCAAGGAACTTCCTTACAATACAACACCTCAAGCTGGCAGTCTGGCACAACCTCCACCCTTGAATTTCATCTAGCTTGCCAAGATGTTTTTTTAGTACCAAAAGTACAATATGCATAATCTTGAAAGGAATGCAATTGATATTAAGGAATAAGGCAAGCTTTTAGAGACAAATCGTCCAGAACCTTTTAAGCCTAACTGTAAGGCAAAGGGGTGATTAGAATCAAATATTGTTAATAACCATGTTGGCTATGAGGGAAGTATGCTGAAGTACCCATAGGTGACCAGTGACCTTAGAGTTGAGAATTACTATAAATAATGGCATTTAGTATCCAGCTACGTATTCTGTGATTTCTAAGGACATTGTAAGGCATCTGGTGGATTAGTGGAATTGAACTTGGATTGCCATTGGTGCCATTGGCTCCCGGAGTTCATGTGCTTCTCATGTGTTTACTGTTTACTATTGTTGATCTGAGTTTGTGCTCATAAGCTCTGTCCCTTAGTCTCTCGTTTTCTTAGGGTTCAAATTTTATTTTTTTTTCATTTATCAGATACAGCAGAAATTAAAAATGCCATTATTGAATAATCTACTAGAAAATTGTGTGGAACCTGGATGGCGCAAAAAGTAAACCATACAGATTAGAACGACAAAGCTATATGCATTGTCCTTTCAATAAGAATTTTTTTTTAAACATCTAATCTTTGTTGGTTTTCCCAATTCGATGCATTACATTTTAGTGGATACATATGAGGGTTTTCAATAACACAGAGGAAAGCAGCTCAGCAAGTAACAGTGAAACTCACATCATTAAGTAGCAACTATCTGAAAAACAGCTAGACATGACTACCTTCTGATAAAAGTCGTGGGGCAAGATTGCAGGGACGCATGTAATGGGTGACTATTCCATGTGGCGTAGGAGCAGCAGCAAGAGCAAGATAAAGCTTCTTGAACTTTTTCTCCTGATTTTAAATAGAAGAAATGAATGAGTAGTTTATAGTTCAACATAAACTGTGAATATAGTTGCAGAAAAATATGCACTCGGTGTAAACATCCGTTAAAGCCTTAAAGTTGGCAGGTGCACACATGTATTTTCAATCTGTCTTCCCTCATGCATCAAGGGTGCGTGAGGCAAAACTGATCGATCTTTTTTCTTTTACTTTCTTTCCTTGTTTTGCTTCATGTACCATGCGCACCCATGGTATGTGAAGCTTAAGAGATTTATTAATGATAAGCCTCACACATCTTTGGTGTGCAAGGCTTAATTTAATAAGTCTTGTGCACCTGTGATGGGTGTATATATCGTCACATCATCTTTTCTAATTTCTACAGCTTAGTCTAAGAAGTAATAACCTCCAATGCCCCCACGAATTTTCCCTCACCCATGTCCTATAGCAATATCTATTTGTTTCCAGGAAAGATTTTAAGAACTCACTCTAATCATTCCATGAAAGACTGAGCAGAACTCCATATCTCTGGCAAGAACAACACTGCAAATAGTTCAGCACTGTCATCCACTAACTTGATCAGCAATCTGTGGCACAAGAATGCAAAGTGATGAGAGATGTAAGTTACCATCCCTCGGTGCAATTGTCAATTTGATGGGTCGTCTTCAGTGGAGCAGTAAATCCCAAGGCACGAGTAGCAAAAGTTACACAACATTCCTCGAAATTGTTTCAAGTTCCACCCACCTATGAGTCATGAACAATTTTATATGAGATTACAATTTATCATTAGATAAGCCTCATCATTTCTTGGACATGATATTTTCAGATTTTTTATTTTTTATTGTTGATTCTTGAGCTTTCCACATAAAACACACTTCTGTCTCTTGCCTTCAGATGAGATATATCTCTTATCTTAGAAGTTTTTCTGATATGATTCAAAGTTGATTTTTCATTTAAATAGTGATCAGTGCATAAGTGTATTAGTAGTATTATAAACAATACCGTAGTATAAATAATGAAACACAAAAAGAAAACAGGTGGCAAAGAGGTTATGTAACAGGCTCAAGTGAATTCCTTGAGTCCTTCATTAGGTAGTTGGGAAATGATAAAGTTAGAATGCAAATTGTTTTGATAGCCGACTGTAAAATCAACAGCGATAGCAGAACCCAAGTTCCAGATCTAGAAAAATACTCACACTTTTGAGTGCAAGGCACTTAGACAAGCTGAGTGTTTCATGTTTGCTAAGAGTTCATACGAAGGTACCGGAAGGTTTGTCCAGCAGAACATAGGATTCAGTTACAGGCTTACAGCCAGAATTCTTGACATCCAATCAACCTCATAACACCTAAAACAAAATCAGAATGTTAAAATGAAATTTCCTTTAACTTAGTAGGAGAAAAATAGGCAAATCTATCCTAATCACCTTGGAAAGCGCCTTGGATGCACATACACACGTAAGTATGTTCCAGGTTCAACATAATCATCTACATGAGTAATCCTAAATTTCTTCTGTGCTTCTTGAACAGTTTTCCCTTTAAGAGAACTTCTTCCTTTTAGAAGTTCTGGTGATGTAAATTCTTTATAAAGTCTCACTTGTTCAGAAGATGCAGTTGGTGGGGGCTTTGGACACACTAGTGCATAATACACAGCTCTAAAATGAATCAATTCAAGCAACATACCTATATTAAAGGTTTCTTCATTCATTTAGATGGCCCACTTCTTATGAGAGAACAAATAGCACAGAGGAAAGCCAAATTTACAACGGTGGGAGATCGACAGCCTTGCTGATATATTCAGCAACAGGCCCTCCTTCTAGAACAACCAAGCGCTCAACTCGTGGAGGGAGTCTTGTCTGGGGACATGGAAGAAGACGATGGTACACTGGGTAGCTAAAGGAAAGTCAGAAGATAAATATCAAAGGATGACATGAGCAACATTGAAAGGACTAACAACATATCTAGGACATAATCGGTAAATAAATCAGCCATTTCTTTTTAAATGTAAGTATAACAAGTACATTTTGCGCAGATTGAAGTATGACCATGTATGAAGCTGGCAGAACATCATTAATACGGGATTGAACATTACATCCTCAAGCCTCAACTAGTCTTCATAGATTTATTTTATTTTATTTTCCTTTCCCGGAAAACATAGAGAAATGATCTAAACCCTCGGATTTTGAGGCCTCCGATATTAAAGTTTCAATATTTGATGATTGTCTGGCCCAATCCAAAGTAAATTAGCACATAATTACTAAACTAGCAAATAAACAAAATGTGCAGCATTGAAATCAAGAAAAAACCTCATTACAAAAGGCGGTCAATTTGCCTCCTTTTGTATTGTAGGCAGATCAGCATACATTTAAAGAGAAAAGGCAGCAATCTTTCTGCAACATTATTAACCACACAAGTACACAACCATCCCAGTTCATACTTCATAGCACTTTGTGGCTTGTATGCACAGGCATTAATGCTGATTCAGTTCAAAAAGCAGCAAAAGTAGGCAAGTAGGCATGGCCTCTCATATATGTATGTACATTTTCATTATTCTAAAACAAGTAGATTGTTCCACCATGAAGGCATGAACATTGGCTGAGTGAACTGAACTTGGGCCATCTGGCAGCTTCTGTGAACAAGTCTTTATTTATCCTACTGTGAACATCGAATCAAAATAAGCATAAATGATACTCAGCAACTTCAAATTTATGATACTAGTATAAATAAGGGACTAGCACATGTGAATGGTTATCCATTATTTGAGAATATTAGGCATTGCATGTTTGGCCTTGAGAGCTTTTGCTCATCAATGGTGACCCATCATTGGTTATCCATTATAATGCATTGTTTCTTCAACTTGTTTGTGCCTTCAAATGCAAGCTTCTGATGTTAAGTGAACAAGTGATCAACAAACAGGTCATCCCCACATTACCGGATCCCTCCCCCTTTCACGCATGGTATCATCCTTTATATATTCACTCCCCCTTTCTTCTCACTGCAACTTATATTACACTTTGCAGTGTTGTCATGGAAAGAAGCACAACTGGAATCAGTCAATGGCCAAAACCCCACAAGCCTTATCTTATGCTTTCTTTTTTCTTTCTTTTCGGGGTACTGGCTTCCATTTCATTTTAAACAATGAATTTTAGATCCTAATAATGTATTATGTATAATTTGGTTATTGCATCTAAAGAGAAGATGGCAACTTACTTTCATCAACAAATATGCTCCACAATTTAATCCGTTTTAGGGAGCAAACGCTGATGAAGATAATGCAAACATGTTTGATTACACTTGCAACCTTTATAGAGTCTTTCTTCCGCTTACTTTAACAATAATCAAATTGAAGGAGAAATCTGCAATTTCCTTTACAGTGACAAAGTTGGTAACCCACTAACCCATCAATTTCAAGAAATCCGCAATAAGGAAACCGAAGGCCACATTGAAGAAATTGCCAATTGTTCTTGCTTAGATTCAACCCATCAATTTCACAATTTCATAAATTACATGGGTTGATGGTAGTTGAGATTCAGCCAATCGAAAATCAAAAAAGTGAAAATCGTCTTTTGAAGAATCTAATTGCTTATCCAATTGAAAATGAGATAGAAGAGAAATCGAAGCTCCACTCAAAAACCACAGCGTATATATATTATTTAAAAAAAAAAGCAACAACAAAGGGATCGTGAACGAAATAATCATCTTGACAAAGTATCCCAAATACAAAGCAACAAAGCAACCGCAAATACCAAACAAATTGAGTAACAACTGAAATCCTCATTTCCTGAAACGTACTGAAACCCTAATTTCAGAGTAAACTCGCGGAAGGAGTAGACGAACCTAATTGTAGTAGAGCTCGAGGCCCATGCCATCATGAATCTCGTAATCGCTGAGGGTGATGTGGTCCTTGTAGATGTTGTACCATTTCTGAATCCGAATCTTGTCGGCCCGGTGCCCGTCTGGGCGGCAACAAGGTGTCATCCTCGTTGCATTTCACTCTGACCTTCTTCCCTAGGCGATCGTTCAATACCACCTCGATCATCTTCTTCAACTTCGAACCGAACTCTCAGGGGGAAACAAGAATAAAAAAACGGGAAAGGAGGAAGTTGAGGTTGGGACTAAATTCTCTGTCACGGGGGAGACCGATTCCTTTATAAAGTACAGTGAATCAAAAAAAACCAACTTACGTCGGTTTTGTACCACGCGTTTTCACGGTCCTCACTAGCGTAGAGCGGTAGATTCCACGCCCTTTTCTATCACTTTATATGTATATAGTATTATACTATATCTATATTAGGTCATGTTTATCAACGGATATTAGGGATAATAGAAATACTAATATTTTATTTTTCTCTCTCCGTTGCATCATTCTAACATCTCATTCACATTTTTTCCATTTTATCACTAGCATTCCCTAGTATTGCAAAACTCATCTCTTTATACTCACTCAATTTACGAATATATCCCTCCCCAACAATTATTTCCATTCGCAATTATATTATTATATTCATTTATTATTATTAAAATATTAATATTAAATTAATACTACGTGTTATATATAAACGAAATAGTGCGAATTATATATTAAAAAAGGGTAAATTACATAAAACCACCCATTAAATGTTGTATTTTTCACTTAACCATCCCCTATAATCTAAATTACAGAAAATCACCCATTAAAGGCAATTGTTTACAAAGAACCACCTAAAAGAGAATATTCCTTTTAGATTCTTTTACACGCTCCCAAAAAGATTAAGTTACCTTTGTTGAATGGATTCTCTGTACTAGATAGGAAAGATGGATACGGTCTGATTTTCTTCATTCATGTCATTCTTCTCCATTGAAAATTTCATTTCAGATATAGCATAGAATCAAGGGTGGTCATGGGTGGATACGATTTGTACATAGATATGGTGTCGAAATGAAAAATGGCTTCTTGAACTTGACCTGACTATTAACAAATGCACTTATAAGAGAAAATAGCATCCAATATACTAAAATTTTGGGCTTTTTGCAGAAATGACAATCCTCTTCAAAATTTGCAAAAGTAGCAATTAAGCCCAAAATTTGGCAACAATAACCGGTTCTCTTGACTTCTTTTCACAGGTCACCTGTTGAACCAAACCCTCACCACCCCAGCTCCTTCTTCTCTCCGTCCGTTCCCCGCCCTCCACGAGCCACCTCCGGCCAACCCCTCATGCATTGTAGAGAAGCGAAGACTGAATAAGTGAATTGATGTTCCCCCAAAATCTCCATCTTCGTTTCTTCGTCCTCAGAATCTCCAATCTTCATATTGAAGATGGGGAAGAGCCACAAGCCATGGATCTTCTCTCTCCTCTGTGCTCTCCTCTTCTTCATCGCTATGTTGCTCGCCTTTTTCAATTTGTTCCATCTTCATCTGTTGTTGGCTTGAGGATTTCGAAACAATGTCGATCTTTCGCGAAATTCTCTTTCCGGTTCTCATGTACAGGAACCCTAATTCCTCTGCTGAAACCACAACAAATGGATCCCGATGAGAAGGTCCTTAATCCCGCTGGTGATGGCGCCAATCCGAACCCTGATATCATCGAGGAGTCCGGGGAGGTGTTGGCCATCGATGTGAACGAGAACGCGTCAGATAAGTCCTGCAAGATTTCGGTGGCCCAATCGTTGCCTTCTGTTAACCCTAATATCCCGGAGGTGCTTGTTTCTACTGATGCGAGTATGAAGGTATTTCTTCGCATTCGTCCGTTTACGGTTTCTTCTCACAAAAGCAAGAGTGTAAGACCGTCGAACGATAAAATTGCTTGGCCCGAGCCGAAGTCCGGAAGAGGGGAAAAGGTGAAGCCGGAGAAGAGGAAGACGAATTGCATTCAAGTGAGCGATTGTCACTCTGTGACTATCTTTCCGCCTGCTACTCTAAATCGGATGAAATCTGAAGTCTACAGAGGGTTTACTCAAGTGTTCTCTGCTGAATCATCTCAGGTTTGTTTAATCACAATGCACTGTTATGTTTTTTAGGCAATGGTCTCAGCTAGTTGGTTAATTTCTTTTGGCAGGAAGAGGTATATGCAAAAACAGTGAGATTCAGCCATCAGTGTTATCATTTAGTTGATTGAAGTTATAAACGTGCATTTTTATTATACATTTTGTGTTGTCTACTGTGATAGGCTATGGATTATTGGTCTTTGGTGAGCAAATAGTTCTATAGCACATAAAAATATAAGTTTGTATATAGTTTTGGTTTAAGATGAAAATACTGAGACAGCTTATGCATACAAGTAAGCAATTGAGGTGCTAGGTTTCCCTTCTAGTATGTCATCGGAAGAGACATCCCTAGAGAGAATGAGAAAAAAAACATTGAATTCGAAGCACCTTGTACTGGAGTTGCAATTCTTTGCTGAAGATTTCGTGAACTCAAACCTCCTTCAATTGGCAGTTTCTTGTTTTACGGAGGTGTTCGCTAATTTACTAAGCTATCCTTAGCGTTGTGAAGGGTTCCTGTTTTGTTGGACTTGGGACAATTAACGAACCACTCCATGAACCAAGGAAATGCCAACACACCGTTTCCACAATTTTTGGCCAAACACACAAATTGTTTGGCATGCACATTATTTGGACTGGCTAGACATATGTATATATTGACAAGGATTATTGCTAAAATGGGTATTATCTGAACACGTTATGATAGATTAAAGAGAATGAGAAAAAATGAAAGGAAAAATTGATGCGGCTGGTTGGAAAATGTTGAAGGACATCAAGCTAAGGGACATTGCAATGATCGAAACCAATGTGCAGTATTGCTGCGTCCTTATCCATTACTTCTTGGAGAGGCAATTGAAGACATTGAAGAGGTGTGAGACATGGTACGAGCTCCAGGGGCAACTCTTCCGGTTCTCCATCAAGAAATTGCTTGTTATGTGAATGTGCACTCGTTCATCTTCTTCTAATTGCATCTTTGTTTGAATATTAACTCATTTCCAGTTTATGTAAATGTTGTGGGTAGTTTCTGATATTAATAATATCTTATAGGACTTAGTATTCCATTGGCTGAGACATCGGTTTTATTGGCTAGACAATACTCCCTCCGTTTACAATTAAATGACGTTTTAAGGGTATTTGTATTTGCCTAATTAATTGACGTTTTCCAGATTTTGAAATCAACATGTCCCATCTCTTTTATTATTCTACTGGATTTCTACGGGGAGGAGAGAGAGTAATTAGAGTCTCCTCCACTTAAATACTCCCACATGTCCCTCTCTTTGTAAATAAAGAGTATTATATTCCAAACAAAAAAAAAATTACAGAGAGGGAGTTCATAAGTCTTGTGTAATTAATGCTACTCAGCTTTTTCCTTAATTTGTGTGATAAATTCCAAAACGTCATTTAATTGTAAACGGAGGGAGTAGTAATTACTGGCTAGTAAGCGTAAATCGCATATATTCGGGGTTCGCATCTCAGGCAACCAAAACAAACAACCACATACTGTAACTGACGTACATATATGCAGAATAACAAAAACCAACATTCAGCAACTCAAAGAATGTCGTTTATCCTAGCTATCATTGAGGTGGGAAGTTCATGAGGTAGACGAGATCCGACAGGGGTTAGTCTTATATTGGCTAAGAGATCGTACTCAGTGGCTAGGCGACAGTAGTTATTGGCTAGTAAGTAAATCGTAACTTTTTCTCTCTTTTTTTTAGGCCAAGTGAAATCATGTATAGGGTTGTATGGAATTTTTTTGTGTTTCAGTACCTAATTAGTATTTCTTTTTACTTTGTAACAAGCTTTGAGGACTTCTTCACCTTGCCACGCCACGCTTGCTTATGTCCTCCGACGCTTCCGGCGAAGGAACTCTCCCCGAGATGGGTACTTGCTTGTCTCCATTATCTTACTCATGACGGACCCAAACGACATGCTCTATGAGCATTGTCCCCTCCTCCATGTCCACGTCGACAACTTGACCTTTCATCTCCGGAGCAACGATTGTCGGTTCTGCTCAGGTTTTATGGTTTATCTTGCTAGTTGTGTAAATTTCTATGCCAGCTGAATTGTTGTCTTTGTCATCCAAATGGTTATCCATGTCATACTCCAAATTGAGATCAAGATACGATTTAGACCTAACTTTACTTCGAAATATTTTTTTTCCATAAACATATATAAAGTGGGTGTCTATACATAGATAAAATTAAATCAAGTTAAAAAATAAATTTATTTTTTAATTTTAACAAATAAAAATGGCCAAAAATTAGTTTAAAACAATTAAAGTGGGTGTCCCTCTCTCCTCCCCTCTCTCCCCATAGGTTACCTTCAACATGTTGGGAATGTGCCCAAAAATTTTGCTAAAATGACCTTTTGTCATACCCTTGCAAATTTTCAGTCCCTTTGTCATTTTTGCAAAGTTGACCATGAATTGGTATATTCATGCAAATCATCCTTAAAAATACTCTGTATGATTTACTTTTATTTTTTATACCGAACCATTTTTATTTTTGTTCTCATGCGCGCCCCAACCTTCTCTTTTCTTTGAGTGCAGATCTCTCCAAACAGGTTGTGCCCCAACCTTCTAATCTCCATGGATCTATATGTCCTTCTTCAAAAAAAAAAATCCATGGATCTACAGGTCCCCTCCTAATTGCTAGTTATTTTCTATTTATTTATTTTTGGTAAGGATGCTAATTATTTTTTATGCAAAGGCTAATTTTGAATAAAAAATTATGGTTGAGTCATCTGTTAATTTATAAGGAGAAAACAAGTTTTGCTTTTGTCTATAACTAGGTCCTTAATCGCGCGCATGTTCCTCGCATTGTTTTGCTGTCGTCTGATATGTCTTCGACGCACTGATGTTGTTGGATACCTTTAAGTTAATCTAGGACAATTTTACAAGTTGAGCACTTGTATCACTGGACTGACGCACTGAACGCTGGTATCACGGGAGGAGATGAAAACTTGTATCACCGGAGGTGTTGGGTAGCTATCATTGGATGCAAATGAGCTTGACGGAATTCAAAAGGGTAGTGAATGTCTATAGCAACCCCTTAAATATGTCCAACCTTGATTTCCAAGATTAGATCTAGATCCTAACAAAGCCAACACTTTTTACTTTGGTTTGCAATAATCAAACCTTCCATAATAATTCCAGAGGTTCCCATGTATGACAACTTCGGCGGTGGTAAGGCTTGCATTGCAGCAATCTGATATATCCACAATATATCTTCATTCTTTTTCTTACATAAATCAATGAAGTTTATGCAGACATCCCTAAATAGAGTAGAAAGAGACCCCAAAGTTCAATCAAGCTGCAGATTATAGTGTTCAATGCAACATGCAGCCACTACATACTTGAGACTTAATCAACGACTCCAAGAATTTGAAGACGAGTACCTTAAGAATTATTTTCAATCATAACACATTATATGTTTCTTAAGTTCATACTTTTGTTTTATTTCAGAATAACAGATGAAACAAATGGAAATAAAACGGAAAAAGAAATGGGGGAGACATTCTGTTTCTAGGAAGTTGCTTTGGATTTTTAGGCACATTATAACCTTCATTTCCATTTTAAAAAATCCGCGCAAGTGCATAAAGACTAACTTTTCATAGGACTTTTATATACTTGATTTGATAAGATATCTATTATGTGCTTAAACATGCCTTAAATGTGAAGCTCCAAAAGCATCAGAAAATGATATAAGGCCATCCAAACTATCCATTTTATATTCTGTTGCCAAAGCACGAGCATATGCCATTACTTGCTCTTTTTGAAGTACTGCTTTTCGAGTATATAGAACACATTGAAGACATGCCCTGCTCTCTTAATTTACTGAAGAGGAAGAAAGCCTTATTGAAATTTTCTTGTGGTGAGCCATCAACATTCCCATTAGACTGTCATATAATACTTGTATCAGCTGATTTTATAGGGAAGGAATAGATGCGTCAGCTTAATCACAATCCATCCCTATTTCGCTAACATTCCAAATAAAAACTCCGAGCATCATCGTTATATAGCATATACATGTCAACATAGTTTACCAATCCTATTAGAGCCCATAGCAAGAGTCCAATTTCATCTAATAATCTTCCTGCCGAATAGATCTCAAGACTCAAGTTACTGCATTTTTTTGATGAATTACACTGTCCTCAACAAATGCATTCTCTTTCAATACAAAAATAATCATTTTGTACAAGAGGAAATGGTACATAGGCGGCATTTCAATCCTAGATGTCCCCAGTACAATCGTATCTAATTATCTAAATGTTGACCACCCAAAGCAAGAGTCCATTTCTATCTGATCGTCTACCTCAACCAAAAAGATTACTTCATTTTGGATGAAGTACAAACTGTCCCAGACGATTTCCTTTCCTTCCAATAAAAAAAATCATCATTTTGTACAAAAGGAAGCCCTAAATTGACAACATTTCGCCTCAACCCTAGAAGAGAGAAAATATCAAACCCTAAAGTCTCCTCTCAACTGAACAATAATGGATAATATACCAATATCCATTGGATCTATCTTCCTCCATCCACCAAAAGATGGAGGAAATTATCAGTAACACCGAGATCTAACAAAATCAAAAGAACGCAGACTCTTTTCCAGCAACTAAACAACACAAAAACTCGACAAGAGAGAAAAAGAGACTTACTTTCTCAAAGCAGGAGCCATCTTACTCGTGAGAGTTCCAGCGACGATCATGTAATCAGACTGCCTAGGGATAGGCCTGAAAATGACGCCGAATTGATCGAGATCGTAGCGAGAAGCGACTGATGAGAGAGAAGTGAAGAGACCGACGAGATTTGCGAGAGATGACGAGGGCAAGAAAGAAATGGAAAACGCGTCACTGGAGAAGGGAATATGTTGACAACCAATAGACAAGGAAAATACCAAGTAATCCCTAAAGTAAGTGAGCAAATGAGAAAGAAAGGAAGGGCAGATTGGTCATCATACTTGATGAACAGTATTTTCCAACTTGGGCTTTTATATAGTAATGATGCAATAAAGGTTGTGGTTGGGTATATGCTATATAGCCTATATATATATAGTATAAGATGTGTATTGAAGCATAAGAACACTGCAGCAACCACCATAAATAGTCTTATTTGATTGCAAAATGCAACCACCAAAATGACAGTAGTAAGAGGATGGAAAATAAAGTGCAACAACCTTCTAAATCTTGTTACTACTATGTTTCAACCAAAAAAAAAAATTTATTCCTGTTATGCAAATTACACCCTGTTGGGCACTCTTTGTGAAGACCATCATAAAAAAGAGTTGCTAAGTACAATGACTCTTACTTCGGACAACTTCGGAAATCTTCGGGAGCTAAGTTCAAGTTGTTGCTATGGCTTTGTAGATATCCATAATTGCCTCCAAAAACGGGGCCATAATCTCCCTCCTGGCTAGCGTATCCCGTGGTTGATGGAGGAGGACCGTATGTCGGCACCGCTGCAGGATATAATGAATTGTAAGCTTGATTACCAGAACCCTGCCAGTACAAGGAAAATTGTAAGCTTGATTACCAGAACCATGCATTGTATTACTACCTGTATTAGCTGCTGAGCTGCTTGGACTTGTGAGCTGGTACCATTGATCTCAATAGTCATTTCACCAAAAACACCCCTTGGTTTCTATATGGTGACAGTAGCCCCACTAGCACGACGAATGTAGCTAATATTTGACCCATTTGTTCCAATCACAACATCAACAAGCAATAATGGAATTTGAATGTGTTGTGTAACCTACATTGAAAATTTTGATTATAGAAAATTGCAAAAAAAAAAAACAAATAATGAGAAATAATGGGCATGGTGATCGATTATACCTGTGGCTCTGCAGATATGTTTTTCTTAGATCTTCTATTTTTGTTTGTTGCTTTTTCTAGTGCACTTTGGGGTCTTTTGCTTGATTGATTTCTAGATTTCGGCTTTACCCCTCTAATTGTTTTTATTATACTATTGGGATTCACATGAACATGACTTGGGTCACCTCCCTCCACATGACCATCTTTCATGGTGGGTTGCATGGGCCTGCATTTGGAGCTTAAATCAAGCTCACTTAGCAACTTAGTAAGACCCTCTTTTACAAGGGTGTATCCATCTTCAAATCAGAATTCAAGCTCTCACCATGAACTCTATCACTTCCGTTTTTAGCATCATCTAGTATATGATTAACAACTTGCGGCAGTAGCTCACCTAGAAGAGTTGAAGAAAGAGACTTTTGATGCTGTGGAATAAAATGATGCTTCTGTGAATGAGTTCATCATGTTTGGTTGAGAATATCTAATGCCAGATGAAAAGGATATAAAACCATGTTTGGTTGAGAATTCTCTCCACTTTCATGTGACTGAGACCGTAGGTTTTGTAAGGACTTCAGATGAGGTTGGGGAATCTTTCGTTGTAGCAGTGGAGGACAGGGCTTTCTAGGCCTATGTAATATTGAGTATTTGCTTCTCAAGGATTGACAGTCCCTCTTTGTGGAAAGGTTGAATGTTATTTCAGGGAATTTGCATAAAAATTGCTAAGAATTTGCATTAAAATTGCTAAGAATCATATTTATATGGCATTATATACACATATCCAGCACATATATAGAAAGGCACAAAACCATGGACAAAGTTTGCGTTGGATATCTTACAGAAAATGCTACTGCAGCATCTGCAATAAGGTGATTTCCCATGCTTTTACGGAAAGAGACGAGGAACCTTAAAAAAAAAATTCTCAAACACACATTATGAATGAGGTAATGGGATTTAGAAGGATATAAACAACATATCGCTTCTTTTGTGTGTCCATATCCTCAAAAGTCTCTTTCTTCAACTCTTCCAGATGAGCTTTGGCAATCTTTTCCAAGTACTCATATTTAGCCAACTCTCCTTTGCGGATTCCAAGCCTATATTTCAGGGGGTAAATACAATAGTAGATGAGATGTACCGATCAATATACGATTGAAAGATGAATTGAATCTTAACAGACAGTAGACTATAACGCTTTAGTACAGTCTACCTATAATAGAAGATACAAAATCGAAATACAATGTCACGTACATTATTGATATATATAACATAAAGTAACAGATATTATTCATGTATATATATATACTGAATGTTCAAAAATATAATATGGTGATAATAATTGTGCTTATATGATGTCAAAGGAATTATATAAACTAAAATAAGGATGGACACATTCATGAGTGGGCATTGAGAAATTCAATGCTTAAATAAATGATTTGCCAATAAACATTGCAAGGTATCCAAATTAAGTTAATAATTGAATTATTTTCGGACTTTCTATATAACCTTTTTGAAATTAAAGTAACTAAAATGAATATTTAAATTTAAAAATCAGTTTGATTTTTTTTTCTATTTAATTAAACATCTAATCTGCCAATTATCAACAAATGATTTGCCAGTAAACATTGCAAGGTATCCAAATTAATAATCGAATTATTTTCAGGCTTTCTATAACACATTTCTGAAATTAAAGTAATTAAAATGAATATTTAAACTCTAAAAATTAGTTTGTTTTTTTTTGTTTAATTAAACATCAAATCTGCCAATTTTTCTGTTTAATGAAATGGCAAATTAGGACAACCATTTTTTAGTGAAAAAAATAAAGAATATGGAAATGCTATGAACTAACTTAGGTACGTAGAATAACGTCAAGAAGTTGAGGTTGCTACCCACAATCAAGAAAAACCACAGCCCACCATTTCTTCATATAAACTCATGCTTTTGTTTCGTGGTTCCGAAACAACCACAAAACAAAAGCATGAGTTGCATAAGTGACAGCTCCGAAGCAACCCACAAACCATGAGATATCAGAAAATGCTTCAGTGTTTAATAATCTTATTCACCCCTTGCTCCATAGGATTTGAAAGTGGCCATGGAGGTCGATGATTTAATTTCTTTCTATTTGGGATGTAATTCCTTTCAACTTTAAATTTTTAAAGTTGAAAGAAGAAATAAAGATTGAAACCATTGCTGTTTTTTCCAATCTGTAACCCTAAATCCGAAATCGTTATCAACAAAAATAAGACATTAAATCCTAAATCTAAAATTTTAATCTCTAACCCTGAATTCAAAATTTTAATCCAATCAAATCCCCAAATCAACTCACGAAACCCAAAAATTCCGCAGAGAAGGACATATGAAGATACCATCTACAAAAGTTCTATGGAACTTTCATCAATTTGGCTTATTGATATCAGTCGGATCTGATAAGAAACCCAAAAATTCCGCAGAGAAAAACATTGAAAGAGAGTGAGAGTTAGAGGGAGAGTGAAAGAAACCTTGACAATTCGCTGAAGGTAGTGAGGGAAGACGGGATTGGGAGGGCGAGATGAGCAAACGGAGGAGCAGCCGCACCCTTTGGAAACAGTAGGCAGCGTGTTCTCTCAGCTTGAAGTCGAATTTCGAGATCTGAGCGTCGGCGAACCAGTGGATCTCCATAGCCAAACCTGGACAAAAAAAGGGGAAACTAATTTTAATGAAATTGAATATTAGCGAGAAAGATGGAGATGAGGATGAGGAAGAAGAATGACTGAGGCTGTATAACTTTGGCCGCAGGAATAGGGAGAGGCGGAGGAGGAAGAGGCAAGTGGGAACCGACACTGGATGATCAGCCGCACGAATACGGAGAGGCGAGAAGGAAGGGGGCGATGGAGGCATGGAGCAACCCTAACTTTCAGCCTCAAGCGTTAACCATTAAAAAAAATTAAAGAAAAAATGTGATTGGCTAGAAATGAGTAAAGTGCGGATATGATGTCACGTCAGCGGAAACTCTTTGCAATTAAGTAATTATATAGATATAGATACTACACCACATTGCATTAAAAAAAATAAAGCCCATATTCTTTTACATTAATAGTTATCATCACTCGCAAGGTTGGGATAATAGCAATTGGGGTCGCTTGACGAGGGCGTCGATACATCTACATTGTCTTCTTCCAACAAACGATTTTGTTGGTGTTGTAACCAATTTTTCTTCCTTGGAGAAAACCTTGAGATGTCCATCGTGATTAAGTCGACATTTCTTTGCATGATTTCCGACTCAACCTTCTTCTTCTCCACCTCAACCTTATCCTTTTCCACTTAGATCCTCATTCTCTCAAGTTCATTTTTCTCACGTGTCTCTACATTGTATTCATCAGAAGTGCTCACCATTTGAGCCATAAAACTTTCGAAAGCCTCCGGATCAATCCTAGTAGAGTTGACCCTTTTCTTACTTAGCTTTTGTTTATTACGACCCTCAGACCTATTGATACGATTGCTTCCGGCTTGTGAGTTAGGACTACCGGTTCCGATGGAGGAGCCACTTTCGGTTAAGTCTTCAATGCGACATGTAGGTGTAGAAATAGGCGGTGTGAATTGATTGTTCCACTTTGCGCAACCTTCTAGTATAGACCAAGCATGATCAAACTTGAACGGCTTCCCCTTGTTATCGTTGGTGAATATCGCACGTGCCAAATTAGACTACACATTTGTTTACAAAAATAAGTTTGCAATCACTATATATATATATATATATATATATATATATATATAAGTATGACTCCATAATTTATACTTTGGGGGGAATATGAATATGCATACATAATATAATAGTAGGAGCGAAATAAATACTAACCACATCGAGTTGGTTAACACCGCTTGGCGGATTGGCGTTTGCTTTCTTTAAGCTTGCCCTCCAAATAGAGCATTGATGATTAATAACCTTGAAACGAGATTCAATTGAATCTCTACTACGAGACACCCCAATTGTAGAGTGTTGAGTAAATAAGGTTAAAACTCTATTCCAAAAAGAGTCGGAGGCTTGATAATTCCCGACGGCACCATCTTCGGAAATAGAAACCCATGTTTCACATAAAGTTGTATCATCGGAGATACTCCAATTCATACATCTCTTTGATGAACTCATGATAATATTTGATTTAATGAAAAAGATGAAGAAAATAGAGAAATTTGAGAGCTGGTTGGTAGTATTAAAATGAAGCACATAGCTACTGCTTCCATGCTCCATATAAATATTGTTTTTGTTGGTGCCCATCCAAAATGTTACCGTTGAACATTTGTTTGAAAATTTTATTACCGTTGCAAATTAACTTGCTTGGAATCTTGGATGGTCCATCCTTTTTGGTCAAAATAATTAAAAAGCAACCTTTTTTGGGTAAAAGTAAAAATAGAAAAGAAAAAAAATTGATGGAGACAAATGTGGCAGAGGTGGGGTCCATCCATTTTGCACTCTCCCAGCAATTCGTGGGTATTTGAACAGATTTAATTTTTTTTAGCTTTTTTGACAGTTAAAATACATGGAATGTGAGCAAATATTTTGATGGGAGTTCATATTTTAGCATTTTAGCTTGGGGATGTGGTTGGTCTTAGAGCTACAAATTTAATTGAATAACATGAAAATATATTATAGAATTCACACTATAAGATCGGGTGTGAAAAAATATATGGAGATCGATTCTGATCGTGCACACAACATATACATATATGTAATTACAATCATCATGCTCATCAACTCTACTTTGAAAGTAGAGGCATTTTATTTTTGGTATAGATTTAGCCCGTTTAGGTAATCAATGATAAATATTTGAGTTCCACTTTATATTATATGTAACTTGGCTCTATTTATCTTTTTAGTCACTTCTACATGCAATTCAACTATATAAGCAAAATAAATAAATGATAATTGCTTTATAAATGTTGTGTTTAGGCTTAAGACAAATAAAAAACAACATACTATAAACTTTAAAAAATGTTGTAGTTATAGAGATTTGATCCCTTGACATGATGGATTGAAACTATACTTATAACTAATAAGCTACAACAACCTTTTGATTTCTTAAGCTAATATTATATATATATATAAAATTTAATTGCACCTATTAAATTTTAATAGGTGCAATTAATGGGTTTTCACCCAAATTTATATTACATATATATATATATAATATAGATATAGATAGATGGATATTGATATATTGCTCTAAGCACAATTGTTATGAGGTGCAGCAATTCAGCAAAATACTATACTTATAACTAATAAGCTACAACAACCTTTTGATTTCTTAAGCTAATATTATATATATATATATATATATATATATATATATATATATATATATATATATATATATATATATATATATATATATATATATATATATATATATATATAAATTTAATTGCACCTATTAAATTTTAATAGGTGCAATTAATGGGTTTTCACCCAAATTTATATTACATATATATATATATAATATAGATATAGATAGATGGATATTGATATATTGCTCTAAGCACAATTGTTATGAGGTGCAGCAATTCAGCAAAATACTATACTTATAACTAATAAGCTACAACAACCTTTTGATTTCTTAAGCTAATATTATATATATATATATATATATATATATATATATATATATATATATATATAAAATTTAATTGCACCTATTAAATTTTAATAGGTGCAATTAATGGGTTTTCACCCAAATTTATATTACATATATATATATATAATATAGATATAGATAGATGGATATTGATATATTGCTCTAAGCACAATTGTTATGAGGTGCAGCAATTCAGCAAAATACTACGTATATATACAAGAGCATCAAAATCGCTCATTTGAAAACCTAATCTAATTGCAAAATTCCCCCTTGTCTCCATCGTCAACAAAAAGTCAATCCATGTCACCGATTCAAAAATCATTGTCCAAGCTTAGAGAATCGACAAAGTAAAACATTCGAGATCAATTATCTATTAGTGCAATGACTACAAGTTGGAAAGGCGGTCGATTATGAAGAATCAGCGGACAAGGTGAAGTTACTGTCCATTTTAGAGCAAAAAACATAAAACACCGATTTTCGTGTCCGACGCTGCTTCCTGCAGTCTTCGGTGCATGAAATCGAGCGGTAGAGCAACTCCGTCGCCGCAGGACCATGGCGGAAGCGACGTGAAGGAAATGACAACGGCTGCAGAGCGCCGGCTAGGACGGGGCTGAGGTGGGAAGCCTTTAGATTGTCGACCATGGTTGTAAAGGAAAGAAAGAGGAGATTGTATGTAGATTCCAACAAGCCATGCATGAAGGAAAGAAATAGGAGAGAAGAAGGAGAAAAGTGACGAGAAGGAGAGAAGTTCCGAGCGTACCTGTGCTGGAGAGAGTGAGGAGCGACCAGGAGATTGATGTGATCCTAGTGGTCAATGAGCTTGAATCATTTATCTTACAAAGTTTTGTCGCAAGAGCCGAATATCAACTCTCATTTGAGAAAACAGCATGGCGACACCGTGGTATTTTGGCTCTTTCGGGCTATATAAAATTCCGATTGAAGCGAGTGAGCACTTGTTGGAAAGCTATTTTAAGCGGCTACAACTTCCATGAAGAACAGTTCTCCTAAATCAGCCTCGAAGATGCTCAAATTTGACAGTCTTTCCAGCAGTTCAAATCTGGACGTTTTTCATGCTTTTATTTCTATTAAAATAAATCCCACATCGATTAGCGATGTTTGAGGGCTATATTTTCAGCCTATATATTATTTGTAAGAACTTCATTTTAAATCAAGCCAAGTTGAGTTGAGTTAAAGTTTGAGCCACTAATAGCTTCCTATGATTCCGGGTTAAGGATCGAGTTTTTGGTGAGAGGCTAAGAGCGAACCTTTTGGTGAGAGACCGAGGGTGACACCCTAGTGAGAGGCGAAGGTGTCAAAGGGTCGAGATCCTCGGAGTGCGATTCCGAGAGGATTGAGATCGAGTGTAGGGGATTCAGGGGTGAGAGGCCTGCGAATCTTGCTCCACATATCCCTTCTTTTTTGTTTTCATAAACCACAAAAATTAGTTCCACAAAAAAAGTGTTCGAAAGCTCGAGCCTTGGTCGATCCGGCCCTCGGGTCTCATCAAGTGGTATCAGAGAGAATCGACTCGAGTCCATCGAGCTTTCGATATTCGAGTTGTTTCTTCTTAGTCAAAATGTTCAAGAAGACGAGTTCCAAGCCTTTGTCCGAGGAGTACATCCGATGGGCCATTCGAGCCAATGATGATGGGTATCTTCATTGGAGCGACATGGACGGTGCTACATATGATGTAGTTGATCAAGAGCTCCGGAGGAGATATCGAAAGAGAAGAGCTCGAGAGGATGAGGCTCGGCGTAAGAAAAAGGTTGAACCACCTTGGCAAGAGATCCGCAAGCTCGCAGAAGACTCAATGCAACAAGTACGGGAAATTCAAAAACTTGTCAGCTCATTGGGGTCGACGCCATCGAAGCCCACAACTCCACCACTTGTCTCTTCAAAGACAACATCCTCTACGACCATGGGTGGGGCACTTGAGATTAAAGAAGGCAAGTCTAAGGATGTTCTGATTGAGATGGAAAAGGTCAATCCCGAGCTTAAGAAAGATGAGGAAATCATCCAAGTTCCCAAGGTTGCGCTTTCGACGAAGTTGAAGCGGACGCCAAACGAGGTACCTATATTTCTGAATTCCATGTCAACTAAGTGGTTGGATGCGATTCCATTCATTCCATCTTGCTTGCCTTTCACAATTCAAGAAGAAGAGGGGATTCAAGATCCGTTCAAGGAAGAAGAAGCAAGTTCGAAGAAGTCACTCGTTTCCATCACGGATTCGAGGACGAATCCTTTTCAAGGGGAGGAGGATGATGTGATCCTAGTGGTCAATGAGCTCGAATCATTTATCTTACAAAGTTTTGTCGCAAGAGCCGAATATCAACTCTCATTTGAGAAAACAGCATGGCGACACCGTGGTATTTTGGCTCTTTCGGGCTATATAAAATTCCGATTGAAGCGAGTGAGCACTTGTTGGAAAGCTATTTTAAGCGGCTACAACTTCCATGAAGAACAGTTCTCCTAAATCAGCCTCGAAGATGCTCAAATTCGACAGTCTTTCCAGCAGCTCAAATCTGGACGTTTTTCATGCTTTTATTTCTATTAAAATAAATCCCACATCGATTAGCGATGTTTGAGGGCTATATTTTCAGCCTATATATTATTTGTAAGAACTTCATTTTAAATCAAGCCAAATTGAGTTGAGTTAAAGTTTGAGCCACTAATAGCTTCCTATGATTCCGGGTTAAGGATCGAGTTTTTGGTGAGAGGCTAAGAGCGAACCCTTTGGTGAGAGACCGAGGGTGACACCCTAGTGAGAGGCGAAGGTGTCAAAGGGTCGAGATCCTCGGAGTGCGATTCCGGGAGGATTGAGATCGAGTGTAGGAGATTCAGGGGTGAGAGGCCTGCGAATCTTACTCCACATATCCCTTCTTTTCTGTTTTCATAAACCACAAAAAGAGTGTTCGAAAGCTCGAGCCTTAGTCGATCCGGCCCTCGGGTCTCATCAGAGAGAGCATCAGAGCAATCAGGGGTACGAAGAGCTCATTTGGTTGGCCACTAAAAAACAGGGAGTAGAACTTTCCGGAAGTAGGAGAAATTTATTTGTTTGATTAGTATTTTTGAAATTGAAAAACGCGGGAATTTAACTGGGAAGTTGAATTTCCCCAAAATGGAGGAAGTTCACTTACCTAGTCCTCCCTAGGTAAGTTCAACTTTCTTCGTTTTGTATTTGGAAATTTCCAATTCCCCTTTTAATCCTCTAAAATAAAAATAAATCAACCAAACACATTTTCACAATTCTCATCGATTGGACTTCCCAGGAATTCAATTCCCATGAAGTAACTTCCCGGGAATTCAATTCCCATGAAGTAACTTCCCGGGAATTTCAATTCCCACATTGAACTAAACGAACCCTAAAATAGAGAAGAAAATGTTAAAAAAAAAAATTCACTCAAACTCCAATAACTTCTCTGTTTTACAGATTTTTACATTTATTGTACAACATAATAAATAAATGCATTTATTAAGGATATTTAATTCTACATTTATAAAAACATTATTTTAAACTTAATTATAATATTTACCGCCGTCACATTTCTAACAAAATTTAAAATGTAATTTCTAACATTTTTTTTTTACTTATTTATAACATTATATATTACTAATTAACATTTAAACTCCATTACATGATGCTAAATTGTTACAATTTCTAACATTTTGTACTAATTATATCATTACTTCACATAATTCTAACAATTCTAACAATTCTAACATTAATGTGAATGGTTATATACAATTCTAACAATTCTAACATTTACTTCTAATATTACTTCACTAAATTGTTACAATTCTAACATTTACTTCCCTTGACCCTTGTTATAAATACTCCCTTTAACATTTCTAACATTAACGTGAATGGTTATATACATTTCTAACATCTTATTACTTCCTAAGTTTCTCCCTTTCTTTTCGTATGCATCGTGGTTCATTGGGTAGCCGTTATTTAGTTGATACATATATGAATGACGTTGATGATATATATAACGATTATGAAGAAAACCTATTACTTCTTCAATTTGAAGAAGAATATCTTCCCAACAACCAATCAGGGCGTCAACGCGGTTCTATTATGCAGGGCCGGCAAGGGGCAGTCGCTTAGGGTCCCCTATTGAGTAGGACACCGGAAAAAAAAATTACGTTATATATGTAATTAGGGTATTATGTATTATTATATTTATATGTAATAAAAATTTACTAAAATTTATATGTAAAAAAAACTCATTTGTGATAGAGAAAATTTGGTGAAATATCACATTTTCCTAATCTAATTAGGTTATTAGCACCTTAAATTTATTTATTGGTCGTTCTAGCACTCATTCAATTTTTTTTAATTGACTAGCATCATTCATATCTCCTCTTTCAGAACCGCTCCTCGTTCACCCTCCTCTCGCTCTTGTTCTCCAAGTCAAGTAGTGGTGGCACTGCCTCCTTCCAGATTGAGGCCATAGGCCGGAATCCCACAGGCGGATTTAAAGATTGGCGACGAGGTTTTGTTCGGTTGGGAGTACACAGAGGCGAATTGGACACGAGCTTGATTCAGCGACAAGCCTCCAGGGCTCGGGGTTAGGTCAAGATGGTACTCGACGATGGCATCGACGGCTATCCTCCTCTCAATTAAGGATGTCGGCCCTTACCTCGACCTTGAATGTTCTGTAATCGTGGAACAAGTAGGGAAGAACTGATAGCGTCTATTCTAGCATTGTCTTTGAGCACTCTTGGGTAGAGTTTAGGGCATTTTACTAGAGTATTCTACCTATTTCTTAGCCCTTTGTGTTCCATTTCGAGGAATCGGTGTCTACCGCTAGTTTGTTGTGATTTCAGGTACTTTTGAGCAGTTTTGGAGCCGATTCAAGAGATAAAGGATAAGGAGGTGATTAGAGGCGCTTTCATGTGGAAATAAATCATCAAAGACGGGCTAAAGGGGTCGAGAGATGAGCAAAAATATGAGACAAGATGCAAGCATATCAAGTGAATCACTCATAGGAGCTCAGACGATGTAGCACGACTCGCATGATGGCCTTCACAAGGGAATTTGTGCAATTTTCAGCTTCAGCATGCTGTCACGACTCGTGGGAGGCCTTCACGAGTCGTGACAAATAAACTCATCTCTTTGAGGCGTCTGCAGGCTGTCACGACCCGTGACAGACTCTTCACGAGTCGTGACAGTGCCAGATCAGCCCAACCTTTCACATTTCCCTTGTTAAAACAAATGTAATGGCCGGATTTCAAGGGAGTTACGTTTTGGGGTTTTTAGAAGAAAGCTCAGGCCGAAATTGGACATGGTAGGGGAGCTTTTTGTGTGAACTTTGGAGACTAGGATTTTGGAGAAGACAACTCGTTCAATCTATCAAATTTCGGTAAAGTTTATTTTCATCTCTATTGTTCTATGTTTGTCTTGCCGAATTTGATTGAATCAAGCATGTACTTTTCCATGAGTGGCTAGACTTCTTATTCTAGGGTTGGGATTGTCCCGACAATGCGGAAATAGGCTTGTTCTTAGTATCTCTCGAATGATTCCTGAATTAGGTTGTGGTTTAATCCTGTTGTGCTTATTCTAATTGATGTGAGTCGATTAGATCCGATTTAGGGTTTGAAATTGAAAGACTAAAACACCTAAATTGGAATTTAGATGGTGAATTGAGACCGAAAGGCGATTAGGATCCATCAGAACTACATGATTAAACCCGAAGTTTATTGATCGAAAATGAAACTAAACTTCTTGAGGATTCCTAGGTTATCATTGATGTTTTGGGCAATTTTGATATTATTCGGAGCCGAAAGGCGAAGTTAGTATGACTATTGCCTAAAACTCTACGAACTTAAAGGGCCTAAATCGGTTGCTTGAGCCCGAAAGGAGAATTGCTAACCGATTTAGACACATTCGCGCTAAACCCGAAAGGTGATGCGTGATTACCTTAGATAACCTACCTCCACAATTTGATTTTGAAATCACTCGAGCAAGAAAATATTTTATGCCTATTGATGATGCATTGTTGGTATATCCTTAATCCTAGAACGTTTTCCCCATATATATTTCATAATACTTAATTGCTTTTCTTGGTTACTTTACACACAAACACTCTCAAATCTGCTTGTTTATTCCGAACATGGTCGAACTAGCTCGAAATTACAATCGATACTCCATTAGTCCTTGTGATACGATACTCGATATACTACAACTGAACCCCATATACTTGTGGGTGTAGGTTTTAGCCTATCAAGAACCTCTCAATCAGGTACGATTTTGATTCCACCTTATGGTTTTGAGATTGGAAGACAGGTTATAAAGGTTTTTTTATATCTGGAATTGTATGAAATTTGGTAAAATTTGCTGAAATTGTGTATGCTGATATCTGCGCATTCGTTGATGAATTGAATGTTTGTTGTTCTTCTCATGGTTTAGAAATTGGGTTTTATGCTGAAATTTCATGCTCTTGCTACGCCTGTCTTTGCTTTTGTGGGGTTGTCGATATGGGTGAGTGTCTTTGCACGCCAAGTGTTCGATAAAATGTGATGCGTAGCAATTGGCTAGGCGAGCCAATTGCTAAAATAAATGTCGCCCGATCTTGTGTATGCTCTTCGCGAACTCGAACCCGGAACCCACTATTAGATCTAATGACTCCAAATCTCAGACTCGCCTTTGTCGGAATCGTTCCTAATCAAATTACAATTAGCCTTAAACTAATTAAATCTCTAAGAATGCCACTATACCTCCTCGGTTGACTTCCCATAACACTACCCACGCACAAACTGCAATGGCGGTGTGAATGAATTGGAATGAAGGTAATTTTTTATCGGCAAAAACTAATTTGGTCAACAATTGCTAATCGAAATTAGTCTTGATCGGAGGAAAAGGAAACGACGTGGATCGGTAGGGTTGAATACGAAATTAGGGTTTGGGGTTGAAGGGAAGGAAGCACTTAGCCAAGTGTTCCTTCTTAATTTCAACGTGATTTCTCAAAATCCAAATTACAACTTAAATAGGTGAGATTGGTTCCTATGCAAAGGAAACCCTAGCTATCTCACATTTATCTAAAATAATTAAAAATAAAACCTAAGATAATATCAACTAAGAATATTCTAAAAATTATTTTCTTAAGGAGGTTGACAATTCCTCCTTTTTATTTACCTAATAATAAAATAGCTAAAAATAAGTAAATTAATTCTCTTCAAGTCAAACCATCCAGACCCACAGAACCCTCGGCGCCGAACCCAGGACCCTTGACGTCGACCCTTCAACAAACTTGAATCCATGGTGGCGCCTTCTTCTTTCTTGGGATGATCGGGTCCTCGAACCGCCGCCTTGGCCCACAGAGGGTCAATCTTGATGGCATCAAAATGTCTCTTACAAACAAAAAATATGGCATCTTGTCCTCGCATCTCTGTGATGTTTGTTAGGTGGATGGCTGCGTCTTGTCCTATGGAGTCATTGTACGATGGACTTGCAGTTCGATTTATAAGCAATAGATTAGTGTAGTCACTGTTCTCCTTTAGTTTAGCTCTTGTGACTCCATTCACATGGGCAACACAACACCTCTGGGACCAAGCTTCATACTAGTTGACAAAACTCGATGCCACATTTTGGAGTTGTCTAAGATTATCGGACCCCTTTCAGAGATTTTCTTATAGTTTCATCATTTTTTTTGTTGGATTTTATTATTACACAAGAAACAACTTTTCTAGTTTTCTACTTTTCTTTTGACTCCATTTTGCACAGGTCTTTTTTTTTGGCATGCTAGATAACCTGTCTAAATATAGATTCTTTGGCAATTAATCCAGGTTTTATTGGATTATACGCAAGGTGCCTAATGCAAGCAAATTGAATAGATCAAATTGCTGACACAACTTGAGGAAATTTCAGTTTTAGTTCTAAATGTGTGTTTTTTTGCAGACAGATAAAGCTTCAATGTTCGATGAGGGGATAGAGTACTTAAAACAGCTGCAGACACAAGTTCAAATGATGAGTGCAAGAAGCATGTGGCAACACATGATGATGCCTTTCAGGATGCATGAGCAGTTGCAGATGTCGCTGCTGGCACAAGCTGGCATGGGTATCGGCCTTGGCATGGGCATGGAGATGCTCAACATGGACAATGTTGCGGCTCATGACTCTGCGGTGCCACAACATCTAGCCTCGCTGATCCACCGGACTCCCCCGATTACCACTAGTGCTCCAACCTTTGTCGCGCCTCCCCTCTTGGTTCCTCCCTCCGCTCCTCAATAGGCCAAGCCTGATCCCGAAAACAGCAGCTTGGTTCCTTTCGAGGATCCATACAGTGCATTCTTAGGCCAAGTAAGCCAAAACATGATGCTTGCTTTATTGGATTACAAGAGCCCTAGAAGGAATGACCTGATCCAACTGCCAAGAATGATACATGGAGATGTGTTGTGTGCAATGACATTGTTAAATTTTATACAATTGATTTTACTGTCATACATGGAGATGTGCTGTGTGCAAGCATTAGAATGGGCTTATAACTTGTTGTCATTACTTTCTTCTTTGTCTGATGCAATTTGCTAGCAATTTAGGAAATAGGTGGGCTGAGGGCCATTCATTTTGATTGGCCAGCTTGCTTTGATTTAATACTCCGTAATCCGTATGTGTTTATTCGGGGCCTAAACTTGCTTTGATTTAATACTCCATTTATTTGTTGTCATTACTTTCTTTTTTTATGTATACATAAACTTGCTTTTGATTTAACTTTGTACCTTCTTGTCTTATACATCAATTGTATAAAATTTAACAATGTCATCAATAGACAATGCCATCATAAATGATTAAGATCAATAAAATAAAATATAATCACAAATGTCATCAATGAATAAAAGTCGTCAATAAAATATCATTAATGAAATTTAATCACATTTTATGCTTCCGTGTCATCAATGAATAAAAATGTAATAAACATGTCACCACAAATGGTTGCATCGATGAAGTGTAATCACAAACGTGTCATCAATGAATAAAAGTAGAATAGATGAAAATATATCGATATATAATTGATTAAATTAAAAAAAAGTTGCATCAAACGATTTGATTAAAAAAAGTGGCATCAAATAATTATATTAGGAAAATGGCATCAAAACACTCCTTAAAAAAAATTGCATTACATTAAAGAAAAAAATGTCATCAAAACACTACTTTGAAAAAATATGGCATCACGGTAAAAAAAAAAATTAACAAAATGATACTACCTCCGATCCAAAATGTAAGTCGTTTGACTTTTTAACACGTATTTTAAGGAGCTAAAAACTATATAATATATTAACTTTTTTATTATTATTTTTTTACAATTCAATACTTATTACCAACAAATATTAAGTTGTAAAAAAATAATTTTAAAAAAGTTGATATTTTATATAGTTTTGGGCTTCTTGAAATACGTGTTGAAAAGTCAAACGACTTATATTTTGGATCGGAGGGAGTATAAAAAACTGTCATCAGTAGTCATCAGTAAAAAAAAAGAGCATCAATTGTCCACGTGACATCACAGTAAACAAAAAATGTCATCAATGTTTGAAAAAAGTGACATTAAAAAAGTGTCATCAAACCATTTCATTAGAAAAGTGACTTCAAATTGAAAATAAAATGTAATAAAAAATGACATCAAAGCGGCAAAAAATGGCATCATGGTAAAAAATGACATCGAAAAAATGACATCATGATAAAAAAAAATGGCATAAAAAAAGTGGCATCATTGGTATTAAAAAAGTGACAGGTTGATCGTTGACCTTAATAGTCAATTTAAAAAGGGTGCTAGGTTAGCTAATTAATTTTGTTTGAGTGCTAGTTAGCTAATTAGATATTCATAATGTGCTAGTTGCCAAAATAACCCTTTGTGATATGACTTATTAATTTATTCAACATTTCGAATCAACGACAAAGAGTGTAAAAAAGTATTCGTTTTTCAAATTTTGTTATAAATGAAAAAACTGGTGGTTTTTAAGTAACAATACTTTAATAAATTTATTTAAGTGATTATAGTATTTTTTTTTGGATAAATTTGCAAAATAAAGATATTTTTTAAGTGTTTAATAATCATATTGTTTTACATTCATGTTAAAAAATAGAATATTAAAAAAATATTTTTTCACCTTTATTTCTCACCAGAAAATTCACGTATTTTTAATTGGACTTGCAAGGAAATATAATAAAATTTAGTAAATAAGAATATTCGCAAATCTAAAAATCTTAGTGTTTTGTTGTGTTATACGTACCGAGAGATTGTCGCATTAGTCATACTCATATAATATTTTAAAGTGCATAAATTTTTCCTTTTAACGATAAAAATAAAATCTGAATTTAATAATGGTTAAATAAATTTAAATTTTATATTGTTTAATAATTTTTTAAAAACATTATAATTATATTTATTAATCAAAACACTAAAAATCTCAGGCCGACCCTAAAAATCTCACCCTGCTATTATGGATTATACCTTATTTTATTGTTCGAAAATGATGGTCCTCTGAACGTCATAAAGGCAAAATGAAGGGTAAAATAGGAATATTAAGTTTCCCGCCAAAAACAGCAGAGCCCACCCATTTTATTGGGAGTGTCGTGGGTTTGTGGCTTCTCAGTTCCCACATTCCCACATTCCCACATTCTCTCCTGGTTGCTCTCTTCTGGTCGCTCCTCGCTCTCTACAGTACAGGTACGCTCGAACTTCTCTCCTTCTCGTCTCTTCTCTCCTTCTTCTCTCCTCTTTCTTTCCTTCATCTATGGCTGGTTGGAATCTACATAAAATCCCGATTTGGAAGTCTAGGGCTAGGGTTGTGCGATTTTTGGATTGTAGATCCTAGTATGTGCAATCTGGAAATCTGGATGAAATTTTGTGCGACTTTTGCTCTGCTTGTTGGCTGGTTGTCGGCTGAAATCTGAAATTTGTGTGCCCTGGAAAAACTGAAATTTTGTGCCATTTTTTGCGCTGTTGCTGTCCGATTTCTTACTTCATCTCTGGCTGCGATTTTTTCTGTCATTCTGTGCATTTTTTGGCTGTTGTTTGGCTGCAATTTTGGCTGTGCCTTTTGCTGTCATTCTGTGCGTTTTTTGCCTTGTTGCTGTGCGATTTTGTGTGTTTTTTGGCTGAAATTTTTCTTGCTTTGTTTGAGATGGAATTCATGTTATTGTCTCAACTAACAACAAATATGCACATGATATCTTATATTCTGAAATTTCAGGGACCATTAGGGTATTTAGGCCTTTGGAGTTTCAACAAGGAGATTAGGGTTTTGAAAAATGGCCACCGTCGCTGATGCTGGTGTGAAGATGGATCCGCCTGCTGATTCTCCTACATCCGTCTTAGAAGAAGAGGTTTGCTGCCCTATCTCCATTTCCAAGTTTCTTTTACTAACCTACGCATATATTCTTCTGCTCCCCTGTTGGAGTTGAGACCTGCCCCTGTTTTTGACCTCATTTTTGTAACATTCCCTTTTCTTTCGTCCTTGCCTCTAATGTATTTATCACTCCTTGCCTCTAAGGATTTCGGCACTCCTGCTTGATGTTCTAGTTTTTTTTTTCCAATAAAAAAAATTCAACCACATTGACATGCTGACTTTACATAATGATTTGTACAGGAGAAACCGGATATATTGAATGATAATATGCTGCTTGAAGCTAAAAATGGTGATTCTACACTTATATCATCAGCCATGACAGCAGAAGAAGAAAAGCTTTTGGAAGCTAGAGTTAAGGAAGAGGAGCCAGATGTGGAGAAGCCTTCCGAAGATGTTACTCATCTGAATGAAACCCAGTATACAAAACTGGACGAATTGCTAACTCAAACTCAGATGTATTCAGAGTTTTTGCTCGAAAAGATGGATGACATCACTTTGGTTTGTCCTCATGCCTCTATGGGTTTGAATTTTTATTTACACTATTTACTTTACCCTTGTTACTTATGTGATTGGTCTATATAGAATGGAGTGGAAGAGCAAGGTGCTAATGGTAAAAAAGGCAAAAAAAGAGGTCGAGGATCAAAAAAACCTGCAGCACATTATGACAATGTAAGCCTTCTCTTACCATTACTCTGCATTTGTCAATACTAAAAAGTATCTTAGTTTTTCTAATTGGCCAATCCTTTGTTGGTCGAAAATCTGCCTACATTTTTATCTTTAATATTGCTATGTTGCCGAATACTTTGGAAGAAATGAATGAGAGATTCCATTTATCACTTATCTGTATTTGAGCGGATCAATAGAAGTTTATTTGAGATACACATAACAGTGATGATTTGTACCAGAAAAAAGCCAAGAGAGCAGTTGCTGCCATGCTCTCAAGAAATCAGGAAGGTGATGATGGAGAAGACACTAACCTTTCAGAGGCTGAGAGGGTAGAAAAGGAGCAGGCTGAGCTCATACCCTTGTTGACTGGTGGGAAGTTAAAATCTTACCAAATCAAAGGAGTCAAATGGTTGATTTCGCTGTGGCAAAATGGACTGAATGGAATCCTTGCCGATCAGATGGGGCTGGGTAAAACAATTCAAACTATTGGCTTTCTTGCTCATCTCAAAGGGAATGGTTTGGATGGACCGTACCTTGTCATTGCTCCACTTTCCACACTCTCAAACTGGGTAAATGAGATAAACAGGTGAATACATGATATCATCTATCAGTGACAACCCATTGGATGAGTGTAAATATAGCACAATGAATACTTATTCTTACTTCTTCAGGTTTGTTCCCTCAATGAATGCAATAATCTATCATGGTGACAAAAGTGCAAGGAATGATTTACGGATGAAGCATATGCCAAGAACTATTGGGCCAAAATTTCCCATTGTTATCACTTCATATGAGGTTGCCTTAAATGATGCTAAGAAATACTTGAGGCACTATAATTGGAAATATATTGTGGTAGATGAGGTAAAGTTTACCTAGACTATAGTATATTTCTATTTCTTGTTCCTCCTCTATATTTTGTTAAGTTTAGTGGTTTCACTGACCTGACTACTACTATTGGCGTCTAATTTCTGAAGGGGCACCGTCTGAAAAACGCAAATTGCATCTTACTGAAGCATTTGAAGCTTCTGCCCTGCGAAAACAAGCTTCTGTTAACTGGAACGCCTCTTCAGAACAACTTAGCAGAGCTGTGGTCACTGTTGAATTTTATTTTGCCTGACATATTTTCATCCCATGCGGAATTTGAATCTTGGTATCTTGTGGTCTCTCTTGTTTCCTTTCCATTGTTTTTATTATGGAGAGGATGGCGATTGTTTTGATTGTATTGTGTTAACTGTTACTTTCATGACTGTGGTACATCAATATTTTGATCATCAATTTAGCTTTTGGTCCTAACCATTGTTCTTTCCTTGTGAAATCTTGTCCAGGTTTGATCTGTCAGGGAAATGTAGCAATGAAGCAGAGAGAGAGGAGTTGGAGGAGAAAAGGCGCAGTCAAGTATGCAACCCTCAATGTGATGTTTATTCTAGCTTTTACGTTTCATTCTTATGAAGATTTTGGTTGTCATAGGTGGTGAAAAAACTTCATGGTATATTGCGTCCTTTTCTTCTCCGGCGAATGAAGTCAGAAGTCGAACACATGCTTCCTAGGAAAAAAGAGATAATCTTGTATGCAAACTTGACTGAGCATCAAAAAAATATCCAGGACCACTTGCTGAACAAGACATTGGAGAATCATTTGCTGAGCAGTGCTGGTGGTGCTTGTAAGTGCCTCTTGCATTCAGTTTTTCATATCATATTACCATAGGATCCGTTCAGTTTACTGAGAAATTTGTCAAATTTATGGTCGTAAGCGACAATTCCTTTTGTTTCCACAAGAGTTAATTCGGTATGCAAAGGACTATTTGATGTGCGATAGAATTAGGTTTCCTCTTGATTTACCCGTCACACATTTGTACCCTTTCAGCCAGAACTCCTGTTTTCTGCTTCTGGATTTGCAGCCCTTACGTATTACCCCTTCTTACTCTTATTTGGTAGCAGCCAGTGCTGCTCCATATCAATTTCTTCCTACTAGTATTTGTTCTATGAAACACAGGTCACGGAATAAGAGCAAAGCTTAACAATCTAATGATTCAGCTAAGGAAAAACTGTAACCATCCTGACCTTTTGGAATCTGCCTTCGATGGCTCATGTAAGTATCCTTTATGCTTTCGTTACCGGATAGTTTTGTGCTGTGTACAGTGAATGTTGATATTAACTTCTCAAATTCATTGCAGACTTTTATCCACCAACGGAGCAAATAGTTGAACAATGTGGAAAATTCCGTTTACTAGATCGTTTGCTTGGACGGATGTTTGAAAGGAAGCATAAGGTATTCCTGATTTGGGTCTATTTTACTCATGGTAAAAAGGCATTTAAACAGCTTTCGTTGGAACATTATATCAATTTTGGTTTGCAGGTTCTAATTTTTTCTCAGTGGACAAAAGTTTTAGACATCATTGACTACTACCTCAGCGAGAAAGGATGTAAGGTTTGCAGAATTGATGGCAGTGTAAAGCTTGAGGAGAGGAAGAGACAGGTATTTCCTTATATTTGAATAAATTTGTGGCCTATTCAGCTCCATTTATTAAAGTACCTGTATGTATATGTTAAGATTTAATACCAAGTTTGTGGTGCTATGTTATCCTATTTTTAGAGTATCTAGATTTTTAAAAAATGTTGTCATATTTTCATGCATTGTTATCTTGGCAAAAAACTATTTCTTGGTTCCATGCATAAATGATGCAGCGTTATTGGATAAATACAATCTACATTGGGCAATTTTTTCTGGTGGGTCAAACTATTTCTTCGGCCTGCTAATTGGATTCCAGTGGTTTTACTATCCACATTGATTATCATAGGGCTTGAGCAAAATTCTAAGATATCGTTGAAATGAATTAATGAATGTAGTTGTCACTTTCTCCTGCATGTAAACTGTTATTAGTTGTATGCTTTGAATTGAATGTTGGATACCGATGGTTTTATGCAGGCTGTGATGATATATAGCGACTTTCATTGACTTTACCCTTGGCTATACAGTGTATTTTTAATTCATCTTAATAAGTCTTTTTGGCCATAGAATATGAGGATTAACAGTGTAGGGTTTCACCCCCTTTTTTTTGGTGCTATTTAAGTTGCCACTTTTGACAGTTCAATTATTATAACCAAAATGATGCTTGAGGTAACTGCTGTTGTGCCTTGTTGATGCTTCTGTAGTCTTTGTTTGTGTTTTGATGAATGGCTGGCACAGAAGTACGACTTGAACCTCTCCCTTTCTATACTTCATATAGCAAAAACTATTTTCATCCTTTTATGGCTCCCATCTTTGTTTACACTGAAGGCCTCTCTAGATGGAACGGTTAGATTATTGTTTTGTATCCTGATGCAAGTTTCACTTGTATTGATAGATCAATGAATTCAATGATGTCAATAGCGATTACAGAGTATTTATTCTCAGTACAAGGGCTGGTGGGTTGGGTATAAACCTGACTGCTGCAGACACTTGCATCCTTTATGACAGTGACTGGGTAAGTGTTATCATTGCCTGCTTCCTCCCTTTTCTATTCATTTTACATCTTTTTCATTGCACGTTCGTATTAAATGTTGCTGCAATGTTGCATATGCTCTGCAGAACCCCCAAATGGATCTGCAGGCTATGGATCGTTGTCACAGAATTGGGCAAACCAAGCCTGTTCATGTTTACCGACTTGCTACTGCTCAGTCTATTGAGGTATACAATTGCCATGACTCAGCCTTTTAGTTTTGTAATTTCTTCCTCTCATTGGAAGTACATACTGTGGATTATTGTTTTTGCAGGGCCGTATGCTTAAGAGGGCTTTCAGTAAGTTGAAGCTTGAGCATGTGGTTATTGTAAAAGGGCAGTTCCAGCAAGAAAGGACCAAAACTTCTGATATAATAGAGGTACGTGGTCATTAATTATCTTCCCTCCTTTCTCTATTAGGAAAGGTTTTACACGGCTGGTCTAGGAACATTATGATTTATGAACTCTAATTGCTTTTAAGGTTGATGAATGCAGTTTTCAGGATGGTAGTTTTCATTGATTTTCTTATGCACATGAAATTGAAGTTTTTTTCGGATATTTGTATTGCAGGAGGAGGATCTGCTGGCACTTCTCCAGGATGATGATACCGAGGAAGATAGGCTGGTACAGACGGAAATCAGTGATGATGATCTAGAGAGAGTTATAGACCGTAGAGATTTGCTGCTAAATGTTCCTCCTGAAGAAGCCGAGAAATATGTTTACCCCCTTAAAGGTCCTGGGTGGGAGGTGGTGATTCCAACCGCAAGCGGAGGGGTTCTGTCCAGTCTTTAACAGCTAAAGCCCCAATTCTATCCCAAATCGATGAACCCTTTTTTGCTTTAAGACTTATTATTGGGTAATTTTGTTGTTAAGAATGTGAATTTGCGAAAGGTAGGTTGAGAAACAAGCTGTCCGCCAGGGCTCTCTTTCTATTTTGTGCTTGCCTGTTGAAAGAACTAGAACGCAGTTTGGTGAGGGAGCTCTGCTTGTTTCCATTTTTGTAAATGGCCGTTGGGATACTTTGGATTTGCAATGAATTTCAGCCGAATTATTTAGAAGAGGAAATGAGCCATTATTTAAAGTTTAAACCTTACCTTGGAGACCCTCAAGTCTTAATCAGAAGGCCCAGAAGTTTATCCCAAACCTTGGAGATGGGTGGGCATCGTGCAAACCATCAATTCATTCATCCAATATCAACCCATTCTATTCACAAAAACACAAATCAAACATTCTCTCATACGAGAAATTGATCTACTGGGACTCCTTTCAGTATGTCTTGGTTGGACTTGATCCAAAGTGGCCTAAACTTGGCAAACAAAATCAGCTGATTGATCGGAGTTAACCTCTTCAGCGATCACACTGAGGTATTTGCACCCATAGGGTATTTAGGCCTTTGGAGCTTCAACAGGGAGATTAGAGTTTTGAAAAATGGCCACCGTCGCTGATGTTGGTGTGAAGATGGATCCACCTGCTGATTCTCCTACAGTCCCACATCCGTCTTAGAAGAAGAGGTTTGTTGCCTTGTCTCCATTTTCAAATTTCTTTTACTAACCTACGTAAATATTCTCCTGCTCCCGTGTGTTGGAGTTGAGACCTGCCCCTGTGTTAGAGAAAAGTTTAATAAAAGCTTTCTTTATTTTCAAGTCTTCCGCTATTCCAATTTATTTTTACATATTGTTTGTTAGAGAAAAGTTGAGACCTGCCCATGTGGACAAGCTTGTGGACAAGCTGCGGGAGGGTAGATTGCGTTGGTTTGGGCACGTGTGCAGGAGACCGTCTTCGGCCCGGGTTCGCAGGTATGAGAGTTTGGATCTTGGAGATATCTGTAGAGGAAGAGGTAGACCACGGAAGAGCCCTTCAGATAGGGACAACCGGAAGTGGTGCATTCGGGATGCGACTGGATAGTGTTTTGGGCTTTTATGTTTTGTTTTGTTCTTTAGCCCTTGTTTCTTTTTATCTTTTCCTTGCTTCATCTATGATTCTGCTTCCATTTTATGAGTCATGCTCCCTCATAATTCTAGTATCCTACTATTCAGAGTCTTTCGAAAACACTCTCTCGACTTGTTCGAGGAATAAGTGCGTACATCCTGACCTCCCAGACCCTGCTTTGGCGGGATATACTGGGTAGTTATTGTTGTTTGTCATCCTCGCTAGCTTTGGAAGATGATGAGAACGGGTTTAAAAAGCCATAAGACATTTTGATTTCATACCACACATTGGACTTTTTCAATCAGATCATCTCTAGCGACGCACATTATGACATTTATAGGGCCAATCCATCTCATGGGGATGTAACTTTATTGCCCTTCCAACGCTCATCTTATACATTAACAACTTCAAACTAAACAAACTTAAAGTACTCGAGTTCGGTAAGTAGCAGACGACGTCTGCACAATTCGAACATAGTCCAAACATGACTTTCCACTAAGCTGATTGCCCTGTTGAAGCTGCAAGTAGTCTTTATACTTCATGGCCTTGTATGCTGGTGGATTGTTTGTGTCGTTAACGAGATCAGAGTGAGGGCCCGTTTGGAATGGCGAGAGAGATCCTTTTCGCTGTTTATCGTTGCTCTGTGGATGTTACTTCTGTACTTCCCGTTGCTTATTATCTGCTTGCAAAAACCCAACCCAAAGAGCACAAGCAACAACTCCTTAAATATGTGGAATTGTATGAAATCACCCCCATGTTGTTGCTTACCCTCATCAAGGATACCTCAAGATGATCCCAAGCACAGGAGTCGAGCAAGAGCTTGCTCGTATAACGGTGCTACCAAAAGCAAACCAAACAAGAACCATAAAATTACAAGAACGTAGAGGGAGGAAATAGCAAGAAATGATACCTCGAGATGATCACCAGTGTTGACCAGGAAGGAGTTGGGAATGGTATTAACAGGGACCCACTTGCCATTGTGTAGAACTTGAAGGCCACTAACCTGATTCTGGGAGAGGAGGGTCAACAGGCCATGGTCTGAGTGAGGAGGCATTCCCATTACTGCCTCTGGCTGCGGGCATGGCGGATACAGGTTCGAGATGAAGATCTGGAAGCCAGACTCCCAATTCACCCACTTCTCCAAGCAGTCCTCTTCCAAGCCCAAGCTCTCTGATATCCCTCCCAATAGCCCCCTTGCTACCTCCCTTGCTCTTTCACAGTACTTCCGCGCTGCCTCACTGCATCCATCTGGCACACTTCCTATGTTAGATGGACACCGAAACAAGACTGCGTATGAAATTCACAATTCTCAAAAATGCAAGTATGCAACGCTAACATACATACACAAGGAAACATACAGGACCGTCCTTAGGGAAATGGCATGTTCGAGATGGAGACCAAACATAGACACAGAATTTGGAGCCATTGTTAAGTTATAAACCCAATTGATTTTATTTTTGATGTCCCAAAGACCCGACAATTATACCTTAGTTTAGTTTTATCAACATAGATGGAAATAGGGGCGGAGGGAGGGGGGGGCATGAGGTGGCTCGAGCCCCCCTGGGTCGGGGGAAAACGCAAAAAAAAAAAAATTTGTATTTTTTTTTGTAATTTTTGATAATTTAAGGGTTAAAAATAGTTAAAAAGAATATTAAATCAATAAGTTTGCTTAGCTTAGTTGGTATGGGTTGAGGAATAGAATGATAAGGTATTGAGTTTGAATCCTTATAGCTTCATTTTAGGGATTTTTTTCTCCTTTTAGCATTTTAAACTCAAAATAGCTATTTAAATCATACATTTAGTGTGTTTTATACTATATTTCTTATAACAAAAATTGTATCTTATATATATCTTCAACTCCTTTTAGCATTTTAAACTCAAAATAGCTATTTTAATCATACATTTAGTGTGTTTTATACTTTATTTCTTATAACAAAACATTTAGTGTGTTTTATACTATATATTTCTTATAACAAAAATTGTATCTTATATATATCTTCAACTCCTTTTAGCATTTTAAACTCAAAATAGCTATTTAAATCATACATTTAGTGTGTTTTATACTATATTTCTTATAACAAAAATTGTTTCTTATATATATCTTCAAAAAAAAAATCTCGAAAATTTAGTTGAGCCCCCCTTTGGATTTTTTCTGGCTCCGCCCCTGGATGGAAAGATGACATAGTATGGCCATATGATGCTATGTTCAGTTCGATCCTATTGTCATGACTTAAGTACCTAATAACACCAAAAAAAAACGTAAACTGTCCTTTGATTTGTGGAAAACCTGCAAATAGCGAGAGTAGGAATTGAAAGCATATAGTTCATATACTATGCTTGCAACTTATCAATACTGTTTTTGAATTCTAATTCTCTTTTTTCTGAATTGAAGAAAAGTATGCTGGAAAGTTTACCAGTGTGTATAGGTGCAAATGCGGTGTTAAGATGAATGTGTGCGGATAAAGAGAGAGTGAAGCTACCTGAATCCAGGAGGCTTGTGAGGGAAATAGAATTTTTTTTCAAATTGGCCAAAACAGCAAAAGAAATTTGGAGATTAGCCAAGATCGTAAAGTATTTTGCAATTTAGCCAAAATGGGGTAAAGTCGCTGTTAATTAACCTGGTCAAAGTGACCAGCAGTTAATTAAGGAAGACGAAGGGGCACCAACAGCCCTGGCCTCCGGCGGTGCCGTTGTCAAGGGGAAGAGGCCGGATCGATGAAGCGGCACCGTCCCTAGTACTGGCTACTCCGGCGCCTCTACCTTTGCCGATGCCACCAACTATTAACAATTAACTAGTTTGCACTTTGCACTGCTTTGATGGTTTTAATTAGTTTGCAGTTTGCACTGCTTTTTGTCTTTTTAGAGAAATCTACTGATCATATATATACTCCCTTTATTTTTTGGAACAATCATTTTGCAAATCCCCATCTTTTTCCAGTTTGTTCTTGTTCATAGAGATCCTAATTCGGCTTCCTCGCCTCCGAATTTGACTTTCTCGCTTCCGAATTCGGCTTCCTCGCCTCTCGCTTCCGAATTCGGCTTCCTCGACTGCAAATCGGCGAAGTCGTTGCGGGCGCTTGTGGTTATGCGGTATGGCTTCCTCCTCCTGTTCGATCTCTCCAGTCTCTGTCTCCTCTCCGATCCTACTTCGGCTTCCTCCTACTCCTCCAAACATATCGCCGGTGTCCATGGCTTTGTTTCATTTTCTTTTCTTATCAATTTAAAATGGGATTTAAAAAATAAAAAATTGGTAAGTCGCTGCGACTTACCTATTATATGTATTTTTTTCAAATAGCGACTTTACCCCATTTTGGCTAAATCGCAAAATACTTTTGCGTTCTTGGCTAATCTCCAAATTTCTTTTGCTATTTTGGCCAATTTGAAAAAAAATTGAGGGAAATAGAAGTGGGGGTGGACATGAACCTTGAGGAAATCCCTCCAGAAGAACGCCTTCTCAACAGACGCATTGAAGCTCGTTCCACAGCAGATGGGATCCAATCAAGGTTATTAGGATCAGGAGCCTAGGATCGAATCACAACAGGGTTAGTGGATCGGATCGTAAGATCCCATCGTGGGATCGTAAGATCCTTGAAATATAATTAAAAAATATAAAAATATATATATGAAAAAAGATATAAAACAAAATGACTTCGTTTAAAATTCTAAAATTCATATTTGTCCAAGTATAGCGATAAAAAAAATGTCTCTAAGGCAAAATGGCTGAATTTAAAGTGCCCACATACACACCACATGATTACAGCATTATAGAATGTCTCAAATGTTAAAGATAACAAAATGTCTTACATAATTCATATGATACATAAGCTTAAAACATAACGATATTGAATCATCAATCATCATATTTATAGGCATAAACTTCAATGTTGCTTCTGACTTCAGTGCTTGCGTGCTCCCATCCTGGGTCTAATTTAGAGCCAAGTGTCATTTTTCTTGACGATGACTTAACTGAAGCACCACTAGTAGACATTGCGAAGCCAAGAAATATTACCTTAATGAATAAGCCCCCAACAAGTCCGACGCCAACCCCTGCGCACTCCGCTTTGCTATGCACTCACTCAGTTCAAAACTCTACTGCACTCATCAGTCAACACGCCAATAATCACTCATTCAACACGTCGAAAGTTGAGAGATTGTGTCTTGGTGAGAAGAAGGTTGAGATGCCCTACAGATTCGAATGAGCCATTTGGGCCAATTTCGGCAATTTGGGCCAAAACGAACCATTTTTTTACACTTCGAATGAGCTGAAAAGGGAAACTCAAAGGATCTTATAGGATCGTTAGGATCGTAAGATCCCACCGATCCTATAAGATCCTAACGATCCTATCACCGATTCTACACCAAAACGATTTTATGTACCGATCCGAATCAGGATCATGGATGGGATCGTAGGATCTCTAGGATCGTGAGATCCGGGTCGCGATTCTAATAACATTGGATCCAATACATGGCTCCCTCCGAACTCCTGCTTCTCCTCCGTACTCAGATCGTAAAAGCTTTCTATATTATCCATCACCTGGTTCATTTCTTCCTCTGGGACTCCATGGTTTACCACCTACACTCCTATGCCAAAATCAAGTATGTTATTTAATTTATTTCATATCTGTGAATGATTCATTATTTGATGTTATTACAATGGTACTTGGATAATGAATATACCATGAAGAAGCCATATTCCCTGCAGGCAGTACCGAGGTGTTGAACAGATGCGGCGCATTGATTGGGATCGGGGGACATGAGAAGCGAGAAATCAACGACAGGTATTGAATCTGAGAGCGCTGGATCATGATCAATATGATCAGAAGAGGCACTGCAGTTGTGAGCATAAGAGGAAGGGATTGAGGATAGCTGCGTGGTGGATTCTGCAAACTCTTTTATGCTTCTTTGAGGTCCTGCTGGTACTTCTTGATGCTGAACTGAAGCAGTAGCCATTGCAGGCAGCTTGCTATACTACCAGAGAGAGAGAGAAAGAAAGAAAGAGTATATATACTTGAGATTGAGATGATTCACCAATTTTAGATTATCTTATTAGTGCATGCATTATAGCTAAAAAAAGGACAAAGGGTTGGACACTTGGGTTTATCCTTATATATGAAGCAAAATGAGGCACTCAACTGAATGAGTAATCCACTTCATGTTTACTTGAAGACACCATGATATCATGGCTCACATCATCACAAAAATCCAAAGCGCAAAGGAACAATCAATACATAGAAATCAAGAATTTATTGAATGGTTAGAAGGTCATTTAATCTATAAAGTTTTAACAGATTATCTATGTCAGCAAGTTATATCAATGCTAGTTTAAAACATTATCAATGTTACCCAGAAAAAAAGTAAGATTTTTCTTAGACAAATATGTTTTTCTAGTTTAAATACATTTGCTCCTAAGATTAATGCATTAAAACTAAAGTATCTTTTCATTTTGTAGGTGTAATATGTATAATGAGCACACATTAAAAAAACCGAAAAAGAAAATACGCAGATGGAAAACTTACCGCAGAACAGTTACTACTAGAATTTTGTCAAAAAAAAATAAAAATTTGGGGAACCTCTCAAATTGTCCTGAACTATACTAACCCGTGAAATAACCAAACTCGAAAACGATTTCAACCCAGAACTATGCAATTCAAACCATCCTGAACTATATACAACCAGGGTATCCATTTTTACCCCCAAAAAAAGGGTATGGTACCTCCATGTCATCTTACTGTATAACTTACAAATACGCAGGGTATAGAGGATAGAGTCCTTGCAGTGCGTATTTTTCTACAGGAAGAAGCAGCACCGAAAGGAGTTTTCTTATCTCCACCAAGGATCCCCAGCCCTGTAAGTGTGTTTCCCGTCGTCCCATGAAATTTGACAAGCTTGAAGACCAATAGCAATTTTTGGCTCCTTGCCATGTTGTGCTATCCAATTCTCGACAGCAGCCCTTTCGTCATCTTCATTTTCATATTGTTTTCGGTGAGTTCCAAATGGGTTAACTCCGGGATTGTTTCTTTCTGCAAGTGATGCAGGCATGTACATTGAATCACCCACTATAGGTGCACCACAAGCAGCCAACTGTGCCCGGATCTGCACTCATAACAAAGTGAAGCTTGTCTTTACAGACTTCATTCAAGGCAAAGCAAGGATAAACTTGGAAGACTGCACTGGACTCATGATACTGAAAATACCTGATGAGTCCGGCCAGTCAGGAGATTAATACTACATTCGTACGCAATATTCTTAACAGGCCATCCACAGTCGTCGATGCAATATTTCCTTTCAGTGACAGTGTTTGGCCAAGGAACTTCCTTACAATCCAACACCTCAAGCTGGCACAACCTCCACCCTTGAATTTCATCTAGCTTGCCAAGATGTTTTTTTTAGTATCAAAAGTACAATATGCATAATCTTTAAAGGAATGGAAGTCTATCAATATTAAGGAATAAGGTAAGCTGTTAGATATGGATCTTCCAGAACCTTTTAAGCCTAACTGTAAGGCAAAGGGGTGGTTAGAATCAAATATTGTTAATAACCATCTTGGCTATGAGGGGAAGTATTCTAAAGTCCCCATAGGTGACCTAAGAGTTGAAACTTACTATAAATAATGGCATTAGGCTTCCAGCTAGGTATTCTGAGATTTCTATGGACATTGTACTTTGTAAGGCATCTGGTGGCTTTAGGGGATTTGAACTTGGATTGCCATTGGTGCCATTAGTTCCCAGAGTTCATATGTTTCTTCTGTGTTTACTACTGTGGATCTGTGTTTGTGCTCTTAAGCTCCATCCTCTAGTTTTCTTACGATTCTTTTTTTTCTTTTTTTCATTTATCAGATACAGCAGAAATTTCCAAATGAATAATCTACTATAAAATTGGGTGTGGAATCTGGATGGTGCAAAAAGTAAACCATACAGATGGGAACGACAAAGCTATGGCTGTGTTTGGCAAGGGGATGGAGGAGATGGGGATTTGATTTTGGGAACCGTGCCATGATGTTTGGCAACTGGATGGAGGAGATGGGAATGGGAATGGTGTTCATCTAGTCTTTCCTGGTTTTCCTGATTTGATACATTACATTATAGTGGAAAATAATAACTTCATTAATAGAAAAATAATATTTTATGTATGAGGGTTTTCAATCACGTGGAGGAAAGCGGCTCAGCAAGTAATAGCGAAACTCACATCATCAGTAAGTAACAACTATCCGAAAAACAGCCAGACAAGACTACCTTCTGATAAAAGTCGTGGAGCAAGATTGCAGGGCCGCATGTAATGAGTGACTATTCCATGTGGCATAGGAGCAACAACAAGAGCAAGATAAAGCTTCTTCACCTTTTTCTCCTGATTTTAAATAGAAGAAATGAATGAGGAGTTTATAGTTCAACATAAACTTTGAATATAGTTGAGAAAATAGGTGCTCAGTGTAAACATCCATTAAGAATGGATCAAGGGTGGCAGGCGCACACATGTATTTTCAATCTGTCTTCCCTCATGAATCAAGGGTGCATGAGGCAAAACTCATCGATCATTTTTCTTTTAATTCCTTTTGCTGTTTTGCTTCATGCACCATGCACACCCATGGTGTGAGAAGCATAAGAGATTTATTTGTTTATGTATGATAAGCCTCACACATCTTTGGTGCACAAGGCTTAATTTATTAAGCATTGCGCGCACCTATGGGTATTGTTATTTCATCTTTTCTAATCTCTGCAGCTTAGTCTAAGAAGTAATAACCTCCTATGGGTATTGTTTTCCCTCATGTATCCCATAGTAATATCTGTTTGTTTCCAGGAATGAAATTAAGAACTCACTCTAATCATTCCATGAAATGTTGAGCAGAACTCAGTATTTCTGGCCACAACAACACTGCAAACAGTTCAGAACTGTCATCCACTAGCTTGATCAGCAATCTGCTGCACAAAAATGCAAAGTGACGAGAGATGTAAGTTACCATCCCTCTGTGCAATTGTCAATTTGATGGGTTGTCTTCAGTGGAGAAGTAAATCCTAAGGCACGTGTAGCAAAAGTTACACAACATTCCTCAATATTGTTTGAAGTTCCACCCACCTGTGAGTCATGAACAATTTTATATAAAATGAGCTTGCAATTTATCATTAGATAAGCGACATCATTTCTAGGACATGATATTTTCAGATTTTTGGGCTTTTATTGTTGATTCATGAGCTTTCCACATGAAATACACTCCCATCTCTTGCCTTCAGATGAGATATATCTATTATCTTAGAAGTTTTTCTGATATGATTCGAAATTATTTTTTCAATTAAAGTTTGATCAATGCACTAATAGTATTATAACCAATATAAATAATGAAACACAAAAAGAAAACAGGTGGCGAAGAGGTCTAGTAACAGGATCCTCAGGTCAATTCCTTCATTAAGTAGTTGGGAAATGACAAAACTAGAATGCAAATTCTTGTGAAAGTCAACTATATAATCAAACAGCGATAGCAGCACTGAAGTCCCAGATATAAAAATGAAAAATACTGAAACTTTGAGTGCAATGCACTAAGACAAATACTGAAACTTTGAGTGCAATGCACTAAGACAAGGTGAGTGTTTCATGTTTTCTAAGAGTGCATACAGAGGTACCAGAAGGTTTGTCCAGAAGAACATAGGATTCAGTTACAGCCAGAATTCTCGACATCCAATCAACCTCATAACACCTAAAATAAAATCAGAATGTTAAACGAAATTTCCTTTAACTGGGTAGGGGAAGAATAGACAAATCTATCATAATCACCTTGGAAAGCGCCTTGGATGCACATACACACGTAAGTATGTTCCAAGTTCAACATATTCATCTACATCAGTAATCCTAAATTTCTTCTGTGCTTCCTGAACAGTTTTCCCTTTCAGAGAACTTCTTCCTTTTAGAAGTTCCGGTGATGTGAATTCTTTATATAGTCTCACTTGTTCAGAAGGTGCAGTTGGTGGGGGCTTTGGACACACTAGTGCATAATACACAGCTCCAAAATGTATCAAGTCAGCAACATACCTATATCAAAGGTTCATTCATTTAGCTGCCCCACTTCTCATGAGAGATAATAGCATACAGGAAAGCCAAACTTACAATGGGGGGAGATTGACAGCCTTGCTGATATATTCGGCAACAGGGCCTCCTTCTAGAACAACCAAGTGCTCAACTCGTGGAGGGAGTCTTGTCTGGGGACATGGAAGAAGACGATGGTACACTGGGTAGCTAAAGGAAAGTCAGAAGATAAACATCTAAGGAGGACAGGAGCAACATTGAAAGTACTAACAACATATCTACGACATAATCAGAAAATAAATCAGCACTTTCTATTTGAATGTAAATATAACAAGAACATTTCGCGCAGATTGAAGTATGACCATGTATGAAGCTGGCAGAACATCATCAATACAGGAATGAATATTACACCCTCAAGCCTCAACTACAGTCTTCCTACATTTATATTATTTTCTTTCCCTGCAAACATAGAGATAATTGTCTAAACCCTCGAATTTTGAGGCCTCCAGTACTAAAGTTCCAATCCTTGATGGTTGTCCGGCCCAATCCAAGAAAATTAGCATATGACATAATTACTAAAATAATAAATAAACAAAATGTGCAACATTGAAGTCAAGACAAACTCATTACAAAAGGCGGTCAATATGCCCTCTTTTATATTGTAAGCAGATCAGCATACATTTAAAGAGAAAGGCAGCAAAATTTCTGCAACATTACTAACCACACAAGTACACAACCATCCCAGTTCATACTTCATAGCACTTTGTGGCTTGTATGCACTGGCATTAATGCTGGTCTAGTTCAAAAGGCAGCAAAGTTGGCATGGCCTTTCATATATGTATGTACATTTTCATTATTCTAAAACATGTAGATTGTTCCACCATGAAATTTGACAGTGAACTAAACTTGGGTCACTTGGCAGCTTCTGTGAACAAATCTTTATTTATCCTACTGTGAACATCGAATCAAAATAAGCATAAATGATACTCAGCAACTTCAGAAAGTCCATAATCTAATTGCAAAATTCCCCCTTACCCCGACCGTCAACAAAAAGTCCATCCATGTCGCCGATTCAAAAATCATTGTGCAAGCTTAGAGAATCGACAAACTAAACCACTCGAGATCAATTACCTATCAGTGAAATGACTAGAAGTTGGAAAGGCGGCCGAATATGAAGAATCAGCGGACAGGGCGAAGTTACTGTCCGTTTCAGAGCAGAAAACAGAAAACACCGATTTCCGTGTCCGGCGCTGCTTCCTGTAGTCTCCGGTGCAAGAAATCGAGCGGGAGAGCGACTCCTCCGCCGCAGCACCAAGGCGGAAGCGACGTGAAGGAAATGCCGACGGCTGCAGAGCGCCGGCGAGGGCGGAGCTGAGGTGGGAGGCCTTTAGGTTGTCAACCATTTTTCTATTTCCGTAGCCAACAGCATAAGAGTGGTCGAGTGGACTCACTGAAGGGCTTACGAATTTTTTTTGGAAATAGCAAAAAATCTAGAAATAATTAGGGAACTAGCCAAAATTCGAAAGAATTTAGCGTTTTAGCCAAAACGGGGTAACAACGATTTTACCCAAGGTTTTAAAAAAAAATATTAAAAAATGTAAGTCGCTGTTTTTCGTGTTTTTTTTAAAAAATTTTTTGGGTTTATATTCATAAATATTACCAGAAATATAAAAAAAAAACATTTTTAGGGACAAGCAGCGACTCTCTTTTTTTTTTTTTTTTTATAAAAAACTATCCGTATTGTAAAACTGAAAACGAAAAAAAATAATAGAAAAACCCAGAGTCGCTGTTACAAACAGCGACGGTAGGGTTACTGAGCGGTCAACGAGATTCTCTAGGCCTCGGGAATATCTGGGCCTGGACAGAGAATATATTCGAGGTGAGTCGTTGTTCAGAACAGCGACTCACCCTTCTCCTCCCTCAAGCGCCGTAACCTCTCCTCCCTCTATTTAACCTACCGCCATTGGAGTCTCGGACACATCCACAAAAGCGAAGGAAGAGGAAGGCCGAAATCCTCCTGCACAAAAAAAAACCCCACCATTTGTATCTTTCAATTAGAGCCTCTAATCACCCCCTACTATCCCCAAATCTCGACAGCAACCACAAATCCATAAGGGTTTCGAAAAACCGCCCCCGCCAACCATCCGTCCTTGGTTCGACCAGGTCGTTGCTGCTCGGAGAGAGGCCCCACAACAACCCTCTATACCCGACAGAAAGGTTAGATCTGAAATCTTCATCCTTTGTCTTGTTTAATGGAACTTTATATACTTTTGATTCCTAAACGAAAACGAAAGGCAACCACTTGATGAATATATGTTGGACATGCCATTCTTGCCTCCGATTAGTTGACCGGTGGTTGTAAAAATGCCCCACAACAGCCCTATATTTCCGACAAAAAGGCCAGTTACAAAATCGTCGTCCTCTAATTTGGTCATTGTAATTGCTATAAGGAAATTGTTTAAATTTTTACTTGGAACATGAAAAAAATTAGGCAATAATTTATTAAATTATATATTGTCTAGAAGTTAGCAAAATTTGAGAGGTTGTATATTCATTGTTCAAGAGGTTAGAAGATTTGGGAAGCTATGTATTTATTGAAGTTATGTACTAATTGTCGATTGTTAGGTATGCTTCATTTGTTCTTCATATATTGATATGTGAAAATGTTAGAATATTGTGATGTTTACTATGGTTATAAAATATAATGGAAGTCCAAAGTAAAGGTTACAGTAGATCTAGGATTAGTATAGTAAAAGGGCAAAAAAAAATTATATGCTCCGAATACTTTGGAAACTAAATTTATATCAAAATGTGGGAATGCTGCAAATTTAGGAATCATATATGTAATTTTAGAAGACAAAATTATGGATGAAATTATTTTATTGCTATATGATCGATCATGCTGTGAAGTTTTAATTTTAGATTTGTTATATGAAATACTGGAGGCAAAAAATTATTTATATAGTACATGTAAATACAAAAGATTAGGAAAATTTGGTAATTATAACAAAATAAGAGAAATTTGTGACTATAATAAATAGGGACATTTGTAAGTACATGAAATAGTAGGCGAGAACAATTATTTATCTAGTACATGTGTATGCAAAAAATTAGGTAAATTTGGAAATTATAACAAAATTAGGAAAATTTGTAAGTATAAACAAAATTAGGGAATATTACATGAATTATTAACAAGAAATAATACATGTACATATAGATATGAACAACAACGGACAATATCTATCGTACATCGGTACGGGGGGATTCGCCGGTCTCTTGGCCGACGTTGAACAAGTGAATCAAACGAGCACACCGCATTTGACTATGATGGAGTCTGAGATCGATGAAGATGTTCAAGCTGATGCATTTGGGATAGACCATGAAGACGATTTGGATGAAGAAGAGGAGGCCATTGTCGATCCGGAGGATGATGATGTCGAACTGACAAGGGAGAAGGCTAGCGAGATTATCATGAAAGCAGCTGGGGGTATAACTCCAACTTAGAACGATGCGCACGACCCTATGCCCCAAGAGCTGGACACATGGCCAACATGAAACCCGTCAACCACTTTCAAGTGCGGAATGGAATTCGAGAAGGGGTTGTTCTTCAACAGTATAGAAGAGCTGGTATACCAGATGAAAGTGTACTCCCTATCCAACAAAAAATCATTTCGGGTTGTGAAGCACAATACTGAGAGGTATGCAGCAGTATGTAGTAGAGCTGCTTCAAGTGGATGTACATGGAAGCTGACGACGAGGCATGTTGCTGATGGCCTTGGGTTATGGATGATAGTAAAATACGCAAGTCCTCACGATGATACATGCACGGAGGATGTGATGGCTATGGATAATCGCATTATCACCGCGGAGTTCATCTGTCGTGAGATTATCCCACTCATTCGTGCCGACAGAACACTGCGCCCAAATGTCATCATCGAGATCATCAATTTGAAGTACGATGTGTTGGTATCGTACTTCAGGGCATGGGATGGAAAGCAGCATGCAATCAAGAAAATTTATGGGGATTGGACGCAATCATATGCCCACTTGCCAAGTTTGTTGGAAGCAATAGTCAGTAGCAACCCAGGGTCAGTATATGAGCTGTCATCAATACCGGAGGAAACTGGGTCGTTCCGCGTATTCCACCGTGTTTTCTGGGCATTCGGGTCGGCGATTACCGGGTTCAATGACTGCAGACCGTTGATCTCCAATGACGGTACCCACCTTTATGGGAAGTACAAAGGAGTGTTGCTGATGGCGATGTCAATTGATGTTGACAAGCGCATATTCCCTCTAGCCTATGCAGTTGTCGAGAGTGAGAACACTTCAAGTTGGTCGTGGTTCATGCAGCTAATACACGAACAAGTGACGCAGCGGAATGGCTTTGTGTTATTTCTGATCGCCATCAGGGAATCCTCAGAGCGATGCAACGTCCTCATTGGATGCCACCTCATGCCCACCATAGATTCTGCATCCGACATCTTGCATCGAACGTGAACAACACGTTCAAAAATCGCCCCCTCAAGGCTCTGCTGAAAAATGCTGCGTATGTCATGGAACGAGAAGAATTCTATGAGGCGATGTTGGCCATCCATAGATGTGATGAGCAGGCCTACAACTACCTTCGGACGATTCCACCAGAGAAGTGGGCTCTCGCATGGGATGGAGGGCTCAGATATGGTATTATGACCACGAACATGTCGGAGTCTTTCAATGGGGTCATGAAGGGTGCAAGATTCTTACCCATCAAAGCCCTGGTGGAGGCCAACTTCTACAAATCAAACAACTACTTTGTATTCCGGTTTGGCCAGGGACAGTTACGCATAACAGAAGACCATGACTACACGGATGCACTGGAGAAGGCAATCGGGAAGAATTTCAAGCTGATCCCGATGATGCAGGTGACCCCTTTTAGCATGCAAGGGAACTTGTTTGAGGTTGTTGTCCTCGCACCCATGGGTCACGTTAAAACTATTCAAAGAAGGTTCACTGTAAACCTTGAGGAGAGGACTTGCACTTGTCAGAGGTGGCATCTATACCATATTCCGTGCGCCCATGTCCTTGCCGTGTGTCGTGGTAGAGGATTGCCGTTCTTGCAATATGTGTCCCCCTGGTTTAGTTCTGAAGCTCAGGTGGAGACATACATAGCGCATTTCAGACCACTTGGTGATGAGCAATACTGACATCCATTGACTTATCCTGTGCTCATTCCAAATGATAGGCGAAAGAGAGAAATAGGGAGACCACGGTCAGGACGTATTCATAACGAGATGGATGAGCCTATCCCATCAAGATTCCGTTGTCGATTATGCAAGCAGGAGGGGCACAACATGCGCACTTGTTGAACTCTCGCCGGGCCATCGGGATCGTAGGTCTTTATGGTTCTTGTTTTGAGGTTTTTTTTTTTTTTTTTTTTTTTTTTTTTTTTTTTTCCGTTTTCAGTTTTAAAATACATATCGTTTTAAAAAAAAATAAAAAAAGGGAGAGTAAACCCAAAAAATAAAAAAAAACACGAAATACACGTAAGTCGCTGTTTATAACAGCGACTTGCATTTTTTAATATTTTTTTTAAACCTTGGGTAAAGTCGATGTTACCCCGTTTTGGCTAAAACGCTAAATTCTTTTGGATTTTGGCTAGTTCCCTAATTATTTCTCGGTTTTTGGCTATTTCCAAAAAAAATTCAGGGCTTACAGAAAACTATCCATTCCATATACTCCCTCCGATTTTTATTTTTATTTTTTTTCAACGGGGGTTTAAAGAAGGGTGATTGTTTTTAGAATCGAGATCCTATGGTGGGATCGAGAAAAGACATAGGATCGTAAGATCATAGTAAAAAGTGAAAATAAAATTAAGGATAATGTCTTATAATAGCCATAACAAATAAATACCTTCATTTTAAAACAAAAATAATCTTTTCACTTAACATTCATAATTTGTCGAAGATAATGTCTCAAAAGGCGATAAACATACAAGGATAATGTCTTAAAATGTGACAAATATAGAAGAGATAAATCACACATCCTAATATCCAGTCATTTCTAATTTCAAATGTCATCATCACAATTAACCACATCATGAACAACTTCAACATTTCTCTCAAGGAAATCATCGACATCATCATCATCATCATTTATCTCAACATCTTCATATTCATTGCAAGATAATGTAGCCAATTACCAATACCACTTCCATGGGTTGAGTCATGGGTTTAACTTTCAACATTATCACCTATAAATTGAAATAAGGAAAATAATATGAATACTATACAACTTAAGTTAAATAAATGTAATGGAAAACACTATGAATACACGCACTACCCAGTAACCACACATAACCATTAGACATTTCGCACTAAAAAAGACTAAAAATTCAAGACTAGAATCAAATCGAGACTCACATTTCGTCATAAAAACGGAAGGAAAAATCTGAAAACACTAAACACTCACCTGGTGATGAAACCGTATTTGAAAAGTGAACCTCCTTCCACGTCCCCGTGGGGGAAGTGATCCGCGTGTCGATTTTCCGTTGGTCGGCGGTCTTACCTGAAGCCCCCGTCCTCCTATTATCTGACCTAAATGGGGGCCTCGACCTGTGCCGCCGGACCTAGTGCTCGGCTCATTCCACTTTTCGGGCGATGATCTCACCAAACGTCGGCTCATTTCTGAGTCGAGACGAACCCGCTCAGATAGGCTTGTAAAGCCCCCTATTCCCGGCCTATGCCCCTCGGAATATAATGGGAACCGACCCCTTACTCCATTCCCCCTCTCATGTATTTATAGTGGAAGCATGTTCTTCCACATGGAGGCCACACATTACCAAGTGTCAAGTGCCATATGACATGTGGGAGGGGGGCATGGACGCCACGTGTCCCTGCATGCATGCGGGAACCGCGGACGGTTTATCATCCGTAGACGTCTTGAGTCTCTATAAAGACTCGTACTCGCCTATTCTTCATACTGATAAGGTTCTATTTGCATAGCGGGGAACCTTATTTATGATTATGTTTTCTTATTTATTTCACGATATCACGACTATCAATAATTATTTTTCGTGCATCATCACCTGGCCTATTGCTGAACTGATGAGAGCATGAATGTGTGCTACTGCTACTCGCCCCGACCCTCAATGCTTGTTGTTGACCTACTCACCGGAGTCACCACCATTCCGCCACCAAATACTCCACGAAATCGCTTGCCCCAATCGCTTGATGCTCACCATTCGGACCGTCGATTGCTCGCCACTCGGATTAGAGTTTCACATTTCAATAATCAACTCTACTAAGTGGAATGGAGCAAGAAGCCATTCAGATGTTTGGGAGTGGAGATGAGCTTCAAAAAAAAAAACCCATGGATTGACTTTAACAAAATCGACCCATTGTCCAATAAAATATAATACATACAACTCAAATTTTAACATTGCTAGGATCACACTATTTTCTTAGGATCGTAAGGTCCTAACCGATCCTAGGCAGATCCTAGCACTACTAAGAGTATATATGCCCGATCCGGATCAGAATCTCGCCTAGGATTGCAGGGACATAAGATCCGGATTGGGATCCTAATAACCATGGAATGGAGAATTTGAAAATTATACCTTTCAAGAAATTTAATTAATTAATTAGACCCTATATAAATTTATTTAGAACATGTTTATTAGTGAGCCCCATTCTAGGCTCTCTTAGTGAATCTATAGACTTGGTTGGATTTTTTAACTTACTTTTCAACCGTCACGTCAGTTTAAGAGATTCAAACAAGCTTTTCACTTTTACAACAAATTATTAGTGAACTCCGTCCCAAGCTCTTAACTTCATTTTAAATGTATTTCACTTTTTCTTCAAATATACAAAGCTATTAATATTACTAGTACTATTATAGGAAAAAATGGGATAATAAATGTATTTTTTTAACGGGTAAGAAGTGAGTATATGAGTATTTAAATGTTTGAATTTTTTTAAAGAAAAAACATATACAAAATGAGTGTTTATGGGTAGATAAAAATAAATTACATTCAAAAATATTTTTTTTGATAAATAAGCCGGAAAATCAGTTTAAAAAATATATTAAATAGCATGCACTGCTACGTGGCACGATGTGATTCTCCCACGTGGGAGCTCTGTAGACCAAGCCAACAGCATGTGTGGTGCTGCGTTTTGCCCTTTGCCCTTTTTTTGAGAGAGAAATTCACTCGCTTCAATTCATTTCATTAAGGATAACAATAACAATGTCTTGCGGTAACATCTCTAAATTAAAGAACAAAGTTGAATCAAACTCTCTGCTGGTAGCTATGCTATGCGCTACTTTATTTCCTTCTCTTCTTACGTGTGACCAGGTGAGATTTGAACCCACGAGTCGTCTGCAAGATGTCTTCAATCAGTGCTGCTAGCGTTTTGCCCTTCTAATGCATGAAGTGTTGCGTTTTAGGCATTTCATTTGGGGAAAAAAAAGTGGGCCTCCCTTCTAACGAGTCGGGCTCGTCTGCAAACACCTCCTCCCCGGGGATCACGGCCAGGTCAACCTCTCTCTCTCTCTCTCTCTCTCTCTCTTGCTGATGTGGTTTATTGGTGACCTCAAATGCTCACCAATAAACGTACTCTTAGGTGCATGACCCCCACCATCCAATGTCTATGGTCAACAGTCATCATTGATCGTTGACCAGTCAATCGTCAACGCTAATTGTCAACGTTGATCACTCAACGTTTGACAAAAAATTTTATACATTGATAACACTTTTTTTATGAATTTTTTTTACTTTGATGCCACCTTTTTTTAATGTAATGGTTTGATACCACTTTTTTTTTTTTAATGCAATTGATTGACACTACTTTTCTAATGTAATTGTTTGATGACACTTTTTAATCTAATTGTTGATACCACTTTTTTTTAATCTAATTATTCGATACCAATTTTTTAAGTGCCATCGTCATATGTTTCAACTTACAAAGTGGTATCAACATATAGTTCACCTAATAAAGAAGTGGTATCAACATGTAATTTTCCCTTGTAAAATGTCCACAAATCAAATTCACATACTAATATGGCATCAACGGATAAATCTTCTCCTACAGTATTATCAACAAAAGGTGGTATCAACAAATAGTTCTTCTCGTACACTTTAAATAGTGAATTATCTACTTAAAATCACATATTATAATATGTCATCAACTAAAAAAAATGTCATCTAAGCAATGAATAAAATGTGGAATCAAAATAATACCAAGTTAATGTACATATAAAAACACAAGGTCTTTGAAATATGACATCAATATTTTTTTTTTGAGAAGATGACAACAATATTGGTTGTATATATAAACCCACATATTATAATGTGTCAAATCAATTAAAAAAAAGAGCATCAATGTAAACAGTATAATCTGGAACCCGTGAAATCGATACAAAGTTGGAATTAATGCAAGGGGAAAAAGTGGTATCAACGAATATTTCTCTTTGAAAATGTTAAACAATGGATTTTATATGTCATCTTAATGTATGATCACTAGTTAATTATTTAGTCACAACCACCTGCTATAATGTTTAATCAACTCAATTCTAGTGCAAAGAGTATAAATATCAAAAGAAATGGCTTAATCATGGAGAAGAAAATACACCTTGAAATTAGTTTTAGTGCAAGATCATATAGAAATGGAAAATATATGAGACACTTTGATGACAATTTTTTATGACATTTGTTTTCTTTTACGTGATGCCACTTATGTAGTGGTTTGATATCAATTTTCTATTATAAGTGTTTGATGACATGGTTATGGGCATGTACCCGACACAGATACACAATTTGGAACCGTGTATTGGATAAGGATACCCGTCATGACCCATTTAGCCTTTTCTCTCTCAAATCTCCTGTAATCCCAAACTAGTCCTCTCTTAGACATATCTCTCGAAAACCACTCCCTCATGAAACACTCGCACGTCCGGACATTTCCTTTTTATCGTCGGCTCCATCTCCATTCTTCCTCCTTGTCAATGACCACTCCAAGGCCAGAAATCGCCTATGGCATCACCCAGATCTGGCACCATCCCTTCCCCACCTCCTTGCTTCCTCTATTAGCGCTGCCATCTCCTCACCTCTCCGTCTCCTCACCTCATCTACAAGCGCCACTAATGCATGTCTGAATGTCATGGTTCAAAGACACCAACTAGTAATGCCTAAACTTATCAACTAACTAATGTGAGACTAGTGAACAAGCAAGAGATTGATCTCACAGAGAGCACATATGACTTTCTAAATGTGTTTGTGAGCAAAATAGCAAAGTAATGAAATAATGTAAAAGAAATCAATAAGTATTCTAAACTAGCTAGCATTGAATGGTAAATAAAAATAGTGATGACGATGATATAGTTTCACTCACATTCGCAACAATGGTAATTCAATGATCATTGAGCTATTATGCAGATTGGCTATCCAATTACTCTAGGGTCGGTTTATCCATGGAAATAGATAGGCCGAACTTGTCAATAACACCATATAAATCCCTAAACTCTAGCATAGGGGGAGAGTATCAATAAGTCCCTAACACCTAGCAAATAAACACCATCTCTCCCATCTCGTCGAATTCACACCTAGTTGTCAACCCAAGCATCGCTTCCACTAAAAGAGATAACCTTTACTTGTCAATTCTCCTACATCATTTGGGAGTTTTTACCCGTGTTCTGCTTGAAGTGTTGGCTACTTATGGATTAAGGTCCGCAAATACAGAATGAAGCTATAATCCTAGAAAGATGCAAATCTATCCTAGTGGACAAGTAAGATAAATCAATACATAAACCATATCAGAACAATGAGAACTGATATAATCATAATGCATAACCAATGAAAACATAAAGCAACAACCCTCATATATCCTTAACCGTGCTTTGAAATGTAAGCAAAATTATAAATGAAGTTAGTTGAGCATGATTTACCTCGGAAAAATAATAAAAGATGCAAACTATGAAACATCTTTGACAGATGTTGTGGTGTATGAAATGTGTCAAAACCCTTAGATCCATAAGGTATTTATTAACCTCAAATGTGACTAAAAAATCCTAGATTTGACGTCCCTTGGGTCGGACGGGGTCGTCAGTGCTTTAAGTAGGGAGATTGTAACACCCCCGTTCCACATCGAATATCATAAGGATGTTGGAAGTCATTTATAAGTGATTCAAGCCCTACCTATGTGAAAAGAGCTCTTCTTTTTTCAGGATACAAATGAGGACAACGGACCTGAGAGGGCTAGGTGATATGGGTTGACGCATCTTAAGACCCCAACCCTTACAGGACACTAGCACTTTCCACCCGGGCGCTTGGATCGGTGGGCACCGTTCCTGCTTCTTCGCGTTTTCTTCATTTCTTCAATTGGCTTCTCCTTTAGCTCCTTCTTGGGTCTTCTCTCTTTATCTTCAAGTCATCTTAAGTATCTCCAATAACTTTAGGGCTCTAGCATCGCCTTTTTGCACCATCTCTCGAGCACGGATTCAGAAATCTGCATATTTGACATAGAAAAGTGTAGACTCCGAACTTCAAATAGAAAATGATAAAGATGCGACTTAACTATCAAAACATATAAAATGCAACTAAAACTACCCTAAAACTACCTAGAATGCCTATATAAAATATGCATTGTCAAACTCCCCCACAGTTAACATTTATTAGTCCTCGAGCAAAATAGAATATTGAAATGAATCATTCATCCCACAGACATAGTCCTTCAGGCATTCACTTCATCAAAAGAAGAATCTCAAGTAAGTACAAACATGAATAAGGTAAACAAACGTCCTAGCATGTATTTGAGTGATCAAGTTGTAACAAAAACATCCATCTAGCCTTACAGGGGAATATGCATTTTTCTCGCTCTCATGTGTTTAGGCTTTAAAGTACATCTCTCGATTCAACTCGATTCTATATACAAAAAGCTACATAATTGGCATTGATATTTATATCACAAAATATTCACTCGATACATCAAAGCAAATAAGAATCATGAAGATATCTTTTCATTTGGTTGTAATGGGGGCTTGGTGTGAAAATAAGGGCATGGAGTATATTTGGCCATGTGGTGCTTTAAAAATATGAGAACTAAGATTCCTAAAATTCCAACATCAACAAAAAAATGTTTTCTTAATGTGTTGCGAATGTGAGTGAAACTATATCATCATCATCAATATTTTTATTTACCAATCAATGCTAGTTTAGGTTACTTATTGCTTTCTTTTACATTGCTTCATTACTTTGCTACTTTGGTCAAACACATTTAGAAAGTCATAGATGCTATATGTGGGATCAACTCCTTGCTTCTTTACTATACTATCTCACATTAGTTAGTTGATAATTCTGGGCATCAATATTTGGTGTCTCTGAATCATAACATTCAGACGCGCATTAAATTTCTGGTGCCGTTGTTGGCGAGCGCCGATTTTTTTTAAGTGTGTTTGCTAGCATTTGTGTGATCCATCTTGTGTGGTTCACACCCATTCTCAGGGTTGCTCAAATGGCCGAACCGGCGTGAACCGAATTAAACGGTTTGGGCCGAAACCGACGACCCGATTTTTTTAAAGAGGCACCCCGTAGCCCAAACCGAAATGGAAGTATCGGTTTTTGGTTTTTTTTTCGAGCCAAAGCCTGAATGGCCCGAAAAGACCGACCTCTAATTAAAAAAAATTACTGATGTAATTTTTAATTGATATTTATAATTTTAAACTAAATCAAATGGAAATAGCCCGTTACAGGCTCTCCTCCAATTTTCACTCTACAAGCTTTTCCTCTCCGCCTCCTATTCCTCTACAAACAACCAAACACACTTTTTAAAAAAGTTTCTTAATCGTATAAGCTATGGGCTCAAATAGAACATATGGAGTATAGATTAAGAAGGAAACATTAGAAATTTACCTTTGTAGCAACTAGGAGCAAGTAGCAACCGGCAACGGCAGCAGAAGCTTTGGCAGAGGATTAAGTATTTTTTCAATTAAAAAAATCATTAATTTCAGTTTTTTCGATCCGAAACCGAAAAATTCGGTTCGGTTCTGGTTTTCGACCCGAAACCGAAATTCATAAAATTAAGAACCATGGCCCGAATCAACCACTACTCGGGCTTAACTGAAAACGGGTTTTTTCGGTTCGGTTTTGGTTCGGTTTTTGGGCCGGTTCACATTTTGAGCAACCCTGCCCGTTCTACTAATTTTTCTATTGTGCCTTGTGATCCAGAAATTGAGAAAACTCTCTCAGGTTAAGAAGACAACATTCAACCGAGATGGCAATCAATGCAGAAGTAAGAAGGACACTGCGAGATCCAAAGGAGCCCGATCTCAACTCTCAACCATTAGCAATCAAGCTCCCAAATCTCCCAAAAGGTTCCAAGTACGAGTTTAAGTCAAGCTGGGCAAACATCTTACTTAGTTTCCATGGAACGAATGAAGAAGATCCTACTTGGCGGAATTCACATCAATATGCAATCGCCTACGATCAACTGGAATGTCAGATGACCAGATGATGCTCAGGGTGTTCCCTTTCACCCTCAAGGACGCTGCAAATGACTAGCTATACTACTTGCTAGCGGAAATCATTAAGACAATGGATGGAACTGAAGAAGTCATTTCTAAGCAAGTATTTTTCTGCCACCAGTCGTTGCAAAGTCAAGAAGGAGATTTCAAGAATCGAGTAATCTCTAGCCGAATCTCTCTATGGGTATGTTGAACGATTCAAGAAACTCACGTCTAGTTGCCCACATCATTGCATCACAAAGGATGATCTAGTCCTCTATCGCTATGAAGGATTGCTAGAACATAAGCGAAATATCATCAATGGTAAAAGGGGAGGAGATGTGCTAGATAAGACACATGAGAAGGATTTGAAGATAATTGAGGGTCTTGCTAATTTTTCTCAACAATACGAACAAACTCAAGGAGTGCGATGAGTGCATCATGTGACATGATGCAAAGATCTTTAAATGATAGAAACAAATCTCTGCCGGATAAGGATCCAAATCAGCGTGTTTATTTATATCGGAGGTGCCGCCCTCAGCGGGTGATGGCACTCTGCGCATGGGTGCAAGGATCGATAGACGCCACATCCTCTTCTGTGGGCGTCATTATTGCTTCTTCATGTTTTCTTCATTTCTTCACTTGGCTTCTCCTTTAGCTCCTTCTTGGGTCTCCTCCTCTTCATCTTCAAGTCGTCCTAAGTATCTCCAGCAGCTTTAGAGCTCCAACATCACTCTCTAGCACCATCTTTCGAGCTCAGATTCATAAATCTGCATATTTGACATAGAAAAGCGTAGATTCCAAACTTCGAATAAAAAATGATAAAGATGCAACTTAACTATGAAAATATATAAAATCCAACATAAAACGACTCTAAAACTACCTAGAATGCCTGTATAAAATATGCATTATCAACATCCACTTCTATCACCTCCAACTTTACCACATTTAGTCACGTTAATTAGTGTCGATGAAGATTTCCCGCTCATGTGCTTCACTGGATCAATAGAAATATGGATTAAAGAGTCGAAGAAGGCTTAAATGGAGTCGAAAGACTTCAATGAAGTGTCTGAGTAGATGGAGAATCTCATTTCTATCGAATGTAGTCGATATCCTGATGGACTTAGGAAAGTGCAATAAAAAAGATTCTTTTGTAACAAGGTAAAAATTTGGGTGATGTCAGACCCTGCTAACCCACCACCCAATAGCGTCTTTTCGGACAAGAGTACGAAACTCTAGATGATCTATGATAAGAAAGACGAAAGATAATTGGGTTTTGCTTTTTTAAAATAAAAAATAAAAATTTTTGGCTTGGAATCAAACCTCCTACTCTCTCCATTAAGAAAAAAATATCATTTTAGAGAGAAAATCTCATTACAAAAAAGATGTCATTTTAGGTATTTTGTGTCTATTTTTCAAAATTGCCCTTGTAATGATTAGAATGATGTTAGTTGTAAAAGGTAGTAATAATTAGGGGTATAAATATATTTTTATTTTCTTTCGGGGTGGCTATATGCACCCATTACAGGTGCTATATATACTCTAGTCTAACGGATCTATGATCCGTTTCACCCAAAGGATGACATATATCCATTAATCATTACAAGTTATAAAAAAAAAATACACGGACCGATCTAGAATCCGTCCGTGGTTTGGTGCTATATAGAACGGATCATGGATCCGTCCTTGTATTTTTCCTTGTCTTTCTTTCCTTTTTTTAGAAAGAGCATATCCATTTTTTTTTTATAAGGTAAGATCTCGAGGGCCAAACAAACTTGGTACCTCGAGAGGCCGACAAAGTCGGCACAAGGCGAACTGTCAAACATACAAACTAAAGTAGAAAAGTGCAATGCAAAACAGTGGCGATCAAACATATCTAAGCGAACAAATGAACCTATTCCTAAAACATTGGAGACAACATAGACTAGCCCCTCACGCCAAGGGCTACAAAACAATGACATCGCTGGCCAGCGGTACATCAGGAGTCTTTGTGGGCAGTGAAGACGAACCTCCAACGAAATTTTCGGATCACGGAGTCGCCTCAATACACACCGCCTCGAATCCAGCCCGACCCGACACCGGACGCCAGAGCCCCAATTAAGAATAGGAACGCCACGAACTCCCAGAGACGCTGCCGATAACCAGCCTAGTAAAACGCACCTAAAACCCCTTTTGGGATTTAATCGAGCCCCTTGCGGGATTTTGATCAACCCCTTTCGGGATTTAGTTTTGACCATTTCAGATGGGTTTGTAAATGTATAATATATATATATGTCAAAGATCATGGCGTGCAAGGCTAAAACACCCTTGCACGCCAATCAAACAGTTGAAACCATTACCCTAAGATCGTAGCGTGCAAGGCAATGATCCACCCTTGCACACCAAGCACGACCATCGAGGGCAAGTAAGACCATGACTTAGAACAAGAATTCTACGCAAGGGACTGGTTCAAAAGGTTCCTATGAAAGGAAACCTTTATTTTGCACCAATTGTAAGAAAACTAATCACACAGTGGAGCGTTGTTTCTTCCTGGTAGGTTTTCCTCAAGGATATGCCGAGAATAGGGACAAGAGTGTGAAAACAGATCAGAATAAAAAGTTTGTTGGGGGTGCTAGTGGATGTGAGAAATCTGAATTTACAGCAGAGCAGTTGAGGCAATTGATGCGCCTGATGGAGACTGTTAGTGGATCAGGCCATGGCAAGGAGCCCTCGGCTGATGACTTCGTCGGTTTTTCAGGTACTACACTATCAGAAAAGGTCTTTGATGGCACTCACTGGATTATAGATAGTGGGGCTAGTGGTCATATGTGCAGTGATCCATTCTTATTAAGATATACTTACCAATTCACAAAGCCTTTTGTGATCACCTTGCCGACTGGTGAGACAACAGTCGTTGACACAACAGGCACAGTGGAGATCACTGATGGTTTTATTGTTCACCATGTTTTGTTGGTAAAGAAATTTAAGTGCAATCTCTTATCAGTAGGGAAGATTGTCAAAGAATTAAAATGTTTTGTGATTTTTACACCCATGGAGTGTTATGTCCAGGGGCTTTCTATGAGGAGTCCGATGAAAATTGGTGAGCATATGAAGGATCTATTTCTGATGAAGGGGCGAGGAAAGCAATCTGCACATGTGGGCTGCAGAGATCACCAACAACAAGCTGAGTTTACCACTCCTTTATAGTTCAATTTTCCTGATGCTTCAGTTGTAATAAGTGCAGACCTTTGGCACAAGAGGTTAGGACACTTGCCTATTCTAGGTTAGAAAACTTGTCTTTTGTTTCTCTCGATCGCAAGCAAACAATGCGGCATGTTTATGGTGTTTGTGCTAGAGCAAAGCAATCTAGACCCCCCATTCCCTTGAGTACTATAAGTTCTTCTGATGCTTTTGAATTGATCTATTTGGATGTTTGGGGACCTTATCATATTAGCACTCGTGATGGTTTTAAGTATTTTTTGACCATCATAGACGATTTTACTAGGACCACTTGGGTCCCACTCTTGACTACCAAAGGTAGTGCTTTTACTGCAGTGAGACAATTCTTGGTTATGGTAGAGAGGCAATTTGGGAAAAGGGTAAAATGAATTCGATCTGATAATGCATTGGAGTTGGGGTCGAGTAGAAAAGCTTCAATGTATTTGTTGGATATGGAAATTACCCATCAAACCTCCTGTGTTGCAACTCCACAACAAAATGGAGTTGTAGAGCGTAAGCATAGACATTTGTTGGAGGTCGCCCGGGCATTAATGTTTTAGTCAGGACTGTCACTCCGTTTCTGGGGAGAATGTGTCATGACAGCAACTTATTTAATAAATCGTATGCCCAACAAACTGTTGCAGATGAAGACTCCTTTTGAGAAGCTCCACGGGAAGCCACCGGCTTATGATCATATCAGATGCTTTGGTTCACTTGTTTATGCCTCTACTTGCCAGTGTGTTGCTTAGCTATCCACCCGGCAAGAAGGGGTACAAACTCCTTAATTTGGACACAAAGCAGGTGTTTGTGTCTCGAGATGTGAAGTTCCATGAGGTTGATTTCCCTTTTAAAAATGCTGCTAAAGAAGCTTCAGGGTCTGATTAGCCTTACACTTGGCCTTCACAATATTCTCCTCTTGATTATGAAGAGGAAGCAGGTTCTTCTTCTTCCTCTATTTCACCCATCAGACCATCTTCCAGCCCTCCTACACCCATCTTTAGTCCTGCACTAGTTCATTTTGACACAAATACTTTGCGGCGATCCACTCGTGTATCTCATACACTAACCTATCTTCAAGATTATGTCTGCAATGCAACTTGTGCCTCTTCTATTTTCTTTGGTCACACCATTACTTCTACTCTACCCTTTCCTTCTTATTATGTGCCGGAAGGGCAAGGTCCGGACCATGAGCCCCTCACATATCATGAAGCTTGTGAATATTTTGTGTGGCAACAAGCCATGGAAACTGAATTTGCAGCCTTGGAGCTAAACAAAACTTGGGAAGTTGTGGAGTTACCACCAGGAAAGAAGCCCATTGGATGTCGATGGGTATACAAAGTTAAACGACGATCAGATGGCAGTATCGATCGTTACAAGACTCGTTTGGTTGTAAGAGGTTTCACACAACAAGAAGGAGTCGATTACAATGAGACTTTTTCTCCAGTCATCAAGCTCACCACTTTAAGGAGTCTGATTACAGTTGCTTTGCACAGAAAATGGGACTTGTCCCAACTTGACGTGAATAATGCATTCCTTCACGGGGAACTCGATGAGGAAGTGTTCATGAAGTTCCCTTCCGGATTGACTGCTCCTTCACCACGTCACATTTGTCGTTTAAAGAAATCCCTTTACGGATTGAAACAAGCGTCTCGCCAATAGTATGCTCGTCTATCTGTTGCTTTGAGATCAAGGGTTATTGCCAGTCCCATAATGATTATTCCATCTTCTATCGGAAGTTGAATAGTAAAGCTGTATATGTCGCCGTTTATGTCGACGATATTCTTGTTACAAGGGATCACCTTTGCAGAAATTTCTGATCTTAAAGCCTTCTTGAATTCAGAATTTTGTATTAAAGACTTGGGACGTCTTCACTACTTTCTTGGAATTGAGTTCATCCCTTGTGCTGATGGTTTGATTAGGAGTCAAGCCAAATTCATTAAGGAAATTTTATTTGATTTTCCTTGCAATGAGTCCCCAGTGGTTACTCCGCTAGAGCCCTCCATCAAACTTTACCCTAATGTTGGTGATTTACTCCTTGATGCCACGCTTTATAGGAGACTCATCGGGAAGCTTAATTTCTTGATTCATACTCAACCCAATTTAGCTTTCCCAGCGCAGTTCCTCAGCCAGTTTATGCAGGCTCCTAGATTGCCACACTTTAATGCTGCTCTACACATCCTTCGATATTTGAAAGAGTCAGTACACAAAGGCCTACTCATATCTAATCAGTCTTCATTGAAGCTCCACGCCTTTTGTTGTAACGGCCCGGGATTATGATTCCCTAGTTACGTTTCGAGGGATAAAACCCCTCGTTAGGATCTTGCGCTCCGAGTACAGGTTGAAGGTTTGAAACCGAATATTTGTAGTTTAAAGCGGGATTTCGCACCCAAATCCTAAAGGTCCATTGGAGACCCCGGGGTAAACCCCTGTACTTGTCCTAAGTCTACAACGCGGAAAACCTTTTATCATGCAAAGGACATAAGTTCTGAAAACGATACAACCAATGCCACGACAAGGCCGGGTCAAACAGAGTATAAGTAGGAAGAAATCCCAAAAAAAAGTAAATCTGGTGAAGTTAGAGTTTCAAGCACTCGCTCTCCGCCATACGAATGGACCCCGCCATAACAACACGAATTCAAACAATGAAACGGGTACCTGAATCTAAAAAAAAGGGGGGGGGGGATCTGGGTCAATCATCAGGCCACTCATGCGCGTGTGTAAACACACTCTAAGAGGCATATAATAAGCATCCTATCCCTAAGATGAAATGTGTGATGCAATGCGGAAATTAAATCACATATATATATACTGACAATTTAATATAATGCAGGAAGCGATAAATGGATCCACACCGAATGCCAAGTGGCATGTCCCTCTCATACCTCCACCACCTTCCAATAGGGCGAAGACTGGCCAGCTCGTGAATACATTCTATAATAATCGGGCGACACGCTTGCCCAACCCGCCCAAAAGAAATAATAAAGTCCGTATGCAGCTTTCGCAATCATGCTCATAATATAAGTAAAGGAAGTTCCATGACTCGATTGACTCAGGACAGGACCCGATGGGACTGGGTCGTCCTATGACCCTAGCAAAGACTCTAGTTACTTCACAGATAACGACCGTTCTCTTGCAACGACATATAGCAATCATATGATTTTCATTTTAGCTCCTAAGCGCGATTCTAAGTCGTATGGTGCATGGACACTAGCCTACTATATAACACCCAGTGCATAGAGCGCCCATCATGAGTAAGTTCAAAGAACTTACCTAGAGAAGCGCAGAATCCAATTAATATAGCAGTCAAGCAAATCCAGGCGGATTAGAGCTCACCTAGAAGATAAGTAACATAATAAGTCTAAGTCTAACTTACACAAAACATATCAAATAACACACAAAAGATTCAGATAAAACATATATAAGTTAACCATCTCATCATCAACAACATTAATGTCTCAATTCAATTTTTCATCTCGTTTCATCGTCTCATATCATTTCCATCGCAACTTGCCAACTCATTAGCTTAGACAATCTCCATATCATACTTAGTCTAATTCACATATTACCACTTAGTATACGAATATATATCATTCTCATCATCGGTAAACAATATTTAATCTCTTATAATAAATCACCACAATTCATGCTATTAGTCACAAATATCATGTCGTTAGTCAACCGATCATATTATCATGCTAGTTAGTCATCGAACAAGTATAATTCCCATGTTAGTTCCAAAACCGTTTTGAAATCCGAACCAAACAGTTAAGGATTTTGACCATATAAAATAGTCGCTAAATTCCTTTTTCAATTTATTATCTTAAATCTCTTTCCAACTTTGAAATTCTTTTCCAATTTCCTTTTTAAATCTTCAAGTCCAAATAATATTATATGATATTTTAAATACCATTTATTAAACCCCTTTATAAAATATTTCCAGATCCTCTAAATCCAAACCATTTTTATTTAATAAACCAACCCTTATAATTTTCCCAAAATAATATTTTATCTTCTAAATCAGCAAATAATATTATAATATATTTTATTTACCGTTAAATAGTTAAATGAATTAACGAATATACCCAACCGAACCGAACACATTTAAATCCAACCGAACCCACCACATCCAAACCCAACCGGTTAAGCAATTAATAAAACAATGGAGGTGGGACCACATGCCACATCGGCTTCTTCTTCCTCCTTCAAATCGGAGACTCCCGCCATTGTTCATCCAAGGGCTCCCGCCGGCGTCGAGCTCCACCTCCCGGCCTCCTTCTCCGATGTTGTTCGGCGCCCCGCTCCACCTCGCCTCGGCCTCCTGTGCTCGCTCTCACTGCTGCTCGCCTCTCATCCGCGCTCGTCTCGCTTCTCTGCCTCGCCTCGCTTGCGCACTCGGCCGTCGACGCTCGCTCATCGCCCACTCGAGCTCGCCAGAGCTCTCGAGCCCCACCCGACTCCCCGCACTCAGCTCACACACACTCAGACTCGCCCACAGCCCGACCCAAACCAGAAATCGGATTAAAACAGAGGAAGGAAAGGCGGAAGCTCACCGAGGGGGGTTCGGGACTTCGGAGCTCTCGATCGGAGTTCTGGGCGTCATCGGTGGCTTGCGATGGCTCGTCGGACCTGCGTGGGAGATGGGTGAGCGTGATGGTGAAGTACGAGAGTGGTTTCGATCGAAGACAGAAAAGAATCGCTTACCGGAACTTGGCTCGCGATCGAACAGGGTTTAGAAGAAAGTGGGGCTGCGATGGCTCTCGTGGCGGCTCCGGTGGTGGCTTCGTTGCTTCTGGTGGCCCCAAGGGATGTTGCGGCTGCTCTGGTGGTTCCGAGGAGGGGTCGAAGATGAAAAGGGATTGGTGGTGGTGATCGGAGAAGAGAAACGGGAAGGTGACGGTGATGGTTTTAGGTGATGTTGAAGATGAAGTGGTGTTGTGTTGCTTGAACAATAAGAGAGAGCGGGAGTGATGGTGAGGAGGTGATGGTGACGATGAGGGATGGTGATGGTGAGGGAATGGTGAAGGGGATGGTTCCATTTGTAGGCATGGTGAGGTGATGAGAGTGGGTGAGGATGAGTGTTGAATTGGTTAAACTAATACCCGAAAATAAATTTCGAATACGCGAATTTCGAATCCCGTAATTAGTTTTCCGATGTTAGGTTCCCCGAATCTCGCTTTCTCGATCGATTAGATTTTTAAAACCGGAACAAGATATCGTCATCCGATAATTATTTTGAATTTTCGAGGTAAAATGATGGAAATTATTCGTCAAATTTTATATTCCGGTCGGAATCCGCTAAACGAGTTTTAAAGCCAATTAAATTTCATTTTTAATTCTCTTTTTCTGAAAAATTAGGATTTGAAAATCCGAGCCTTTACATCATCCACCTCTAAAAACAAGTCTCGTCCCTGAGAATAAAATCATTTTAAAACAGGGGATGAAGTTTGAAATCGGTGAGTCCAAGGATCATGCCATTGATCCCGTAAACACCTCATAAGTGCCCTTATGAGATCCTCATAGTACCATTGTCATAATCATAATATCTCCAATAGATCGTAGCAAGAATGTAATATGGGCCCCTATCACATCCTTACTCCGACTTCTCGGTTATATCATAACTCGAAAAGCATTACAACATCTCAATTAGGTCTTAGCAAGCAGTCTATAAGGGCCCCTATAAAATGTCTGTATCCACTTTGTGGGGCGTCATAATCCAAGCCCGGTTAGAAATTTTCAAGAGAGGTCCTTAGTTTTAAAAAGGTTTGGTCTCAAAATCATTGAAGTTATCGATCGCGTTCGATTTCTCTAAATCCAACTCAGTCCTGTTTAACATCATTCAAAATTCCCTAACCCGACATTAATCAAGCAATTTCAAATCTCAAGAGATGGAATGATCCACCTCTAAGGGCTAATCCCATATTTCCTTCTTAGGTTTCAACTCAGAATCAAATCTCACCAATTCGGTTCTATAACCCTAGCATTTCTAATTCAAGGCATCATATATCATAATAATTGTTCAACATAGAAATCATATCATTCGTGGTAGCATTTATCACATCATCTCACAGAAGTTACATGCCAATCAATTAGATAAGCACGTCATATCAAACAGATAAACACATCACATCAATCAAGTAAGCACATCATACTCATGCTACTGCCAAGCGTCATCGCATTAGAGGAAAACAAGTACTTCCATACACTAGCATTTCATCGAGTTCAGGGGATAACTATGTTAGTACTATCAGTTCCCTATTGTCAACGACAATACATCATAGAATCAACATCGTCTATAGCATAGAATTCGCCCCACATTCGGCCCCCAAGTAAAGCATACGCTATATCACAACCTCAAGAGAACCTGTCTATAACTACCTATCAGCTCTTGCGTTAAGATCAAATTCACCGAGGTCTACCAACTCAAACCACTACTAGTTCTAGACACCATTGCATTCCGCTCACATACAACCTTTGTAGCCTCATAACTACCGCAATCAAGGCCAATTACCCAAACCAACTACTAGGTATCCCAAATCCTATGCCATCAAGCCATCTAAGGGCCAATCCACTTCAACATATCGATCTCAAGTCCTACCTTCCACTCAACCATCTAAACTATTCCTCGGAGTTCCTAATCACATGGTTTCCTGATTTTGACAAGCTTCACAACTCGATCTACTACCAAGACTCCATATATAACACATCCTTGCCCTAGGGGTCCTCTGTCAGTCCCATCTTTACCCTCTAATAGAAAATTCCGAGTCCTCAACTGAACCGCTCTCACGATTGATCTAGACACTTCTTAACAATCTCGCTTACTCTTCCTAGGCTCTCAAGACTCCACCCGACCATCATCTCCTAAAAAGACACCTCGAATCACCTTGCTAACCTAATCATACTTCCCACGCCACTAACCACTCTCACTAATCATCTACCTCTAAGGACCCAACTCATGTTGACCATCTCACACTTGACACTCCCAACCAATTCTAACGCAGAACCCAACTAGTGGTACTCCCAACCACGAATCACCATGACCCTCAAGCCGACCCACTCTAAATCCTCTTCCCAGCATACTCTACCTGGACTAGTTCCCTCAACTCCGCATGTTTCCCCAAATTACCTTCGATCACGCTTCCTTAAACTTCGAAATCTCTACCACTTAAACCCTTATGTACCGATCATCATTTTCACCGAATTCCTATGACATCCTCGTCCGAATTTCCTAAGCACCGCAACTTCACCAACCTTCAAAAATCTCTTATCCTCTAGCGTCCTCAATACCTTCTGCTTTGCCTAGTTACCAAATCCATGCTCATAATCTCTCTATCTCAATCTTAAGCCCACAGTCTTACTAAGAATCTCAACTACATCCTTACCTAGCTACCAGCCTTTCCTCGAAGATTCATCTCACATCCTCAATTACCTCAATAGCCACAATGACCTCCACTCATAAATCCCGATTCATTCCCTATCCCAAAATCCTCCAACAATGCATCTAAAGATCCTTCACTCATAAATTCCCCAAGCATTACTAACCCTATCTAAACAACCCCCAGATACCCATCACACGAACAACCCTGATATGAACAACCTAATATCCCCGATCGATAATTTCCCAAGCAACCTCATACTACTCTTCCTTGGCAATTCCTCAACCTCATCCCTTACCGAAATCGCTCCCACTCACAGCACACATCACCTAGTCCCAAATTCTACGATTCCTCAGACGTTCCTTAATCGATCATTCTCGACACCGCCCACGATCCGCTCCTAGACTATCTAGACACCTTCCTTAGCACACCAATCCGTCTCACAACACCTCTCCTCAAGAATCCCCCGATCAACTCCTATCTCGTCCATCCACCTCTAGAACTACGCCAACTGCCTATACTCACACCCATTCTTAAGGTCACCCTCATGGAACTAGTCTAGACTTCAACCGTTACCCTCCTATCCTAAACGCTCACACCGCGCACCCACTACCTACCGACACTTCTAGCTAGGACATCTCCCTCAAAATCTCAACATAATAGCCTCACTCCCCACCTAAGACCTACCTGGAAGCTCATCTATACTCACGGACCACTATCTTCAACACATCCCAACTCACTCGGCTCTACTCAAACTAACGCATAATTCATGCACCCCATCTCACACAACCAAGGACCCAATCCGAAGACCTTAACCCGCATGCCACTTTTCGACCCGTCTCACCGAAGAATCTCATGACTCAAGCTCAAGAAGAAAGCACTACCATATATATATAACCCATAATCTATTTACCAGGAAATCAGTACATCAAGCATCGAGGCACACCATCATAGATACAAGTTAGTTAGACAATCACTTGCCACCAGTTTAGCATATTAGTCATCGCATGCCCATTTATGTCAGCTCCAGGCCTATTGCACTATGCCCATTCTAATTGGTATAGAAGAATTCACGATTTGAATGAAGAACGCCCTTCCTTGAGTCATCTAAGAGAATCACGTCCGCGACTACCATCTTCGAGATGTGTCTGTCCTTTGTATACCTTTGGCGACGTCTGTCTTGTGGCCTATGGGTCATGGACCCATCACACTTCCACTGTGCCGCTCCGGTGCCACTTGGTCGTCGGTCCCTTCTTGCATGTCGACGCTCATCGAAGGATCGCAAGGGTCAGAAGTTACGGAGATAGGGGAGTGACAAGGGTGGACAACACAACTTTCTTAAGGGTTCAGACATGGACCAGGACTAGAGATGACAAGACCAGAGACAAGATCCTAACTCGAGAGTTACAACAATGCCCGTAGGTTATTCCATGAAGTTATAAATGTGGCACGCAAACACATAATAATCACGAATATCATCACATCATTCCACCCTAACATGCACTTATCTCAAGGAGTAGCGATCTATGCATTCATAACATGTTCATATCATCCACTTTACACATTCACAGAAGAAGCTAGCAACCTATCATTTCATTCACCAATAATGCTTGACAGACTAAGAACATGTATGTACAAATCGACATGGGATATATATGGCATAAGTTATGCAAGACCTATCAACCATTACATGATATCATATGCATGGCTTATCACTCAATTTAGATACACAATAAACAAGTCATAATATTGCGGGATTGAGGCAAGCATGCTAAGATGTACCCTAAAAATCATGCTAAGGGTATGGTCAATTCATGCAGGGTTAGTATAGCAAATATCTCCTCACATACATACATATTCGCATAGTAAGACTAGGACGTCACATAATCATATAAAGGCCTATAACTGGGAGGTATTGAATAACCAACGGTAAAAAAACATCTAGATTAACAAACAATAAAAGTAAATCACAACAATAGGTAAAAAAGGACATCCACGGATGAATATCCTACCAAAGACTATAAAAGATCACTAAAGCCATATCATCCGCGAATAGAAAAGAGGAACCCGTGTCTTACATGCCCACCTCCCACGAGTCGGACACTTGTCAAACTACAATCCCCACGTGGCGAGTCGGTCGAAGCTCACCCGTCGCCTATAAAAGCCAAAAACCCACATAGAAAAAAGGGGACTTTTTGGGAAGATAGGGAAAAAGGAAGGAAAAGGAGAAAGGAGTGGATCAAAACCGAGAAACTTGAGAAGAGGGAGGACAAGGGAGAGTAGAAAAGAGAAAATAAGTTTAACACGCCAGAAGAAATCTCTTTTCAGGAAGAAGGAATTTCTCCGCGGACATAGGCTTTTCTTCGCCCTTTGAAAACCTGAAGCTAGAATCAAGAATCAATTGCAGTTGGTCTTCAAGACAACCAACCGCGGCAGGTAAGCATCTGATTCCCAATTCGTCTGAGGAAAACTCGATAAGGGAATGACCCACATGAATAACGACATTGTTCCCGCGGAACAGGTTTGGCCGCACCGATTATTTCGATGCGGGTCAGGTAAGTCCGTTGGGAATATTGAAGGCCCCACTGGGTATATTCCCGAGTCCCACTAAAAATGGCGGCCTTTTGAGATCGAGTCTTTTCACTGGCGTCGTCTGTGGGAACCCCCTCACACTAAGGCGTTCCTCTAAAACTTCTTTTTATTCGATAAAATCAGGCAAAGACCCTCACAACTTTGGAAGAAACAAGGGTCTGCGTCTGAATATGATATGTGCAGATGAAAATAAGTCTTTCAATGTGACAGAATTACGACGCTGAGAAAATGAGTGATAATCAAAACAACGCGACGCAGAGCATGAGCCAAGGGATCCACCAGGATCAGGAGGCCTCAAGCATGTATGTCCCAGTGACACCAAAACCTAATCCAGATAGCGAAGTAGGAGATCAGCACCTCAGTACCCCTCCGCATCACCATTACAATCAGCATGGATTAGGGGGAGAGTACATACCATAGAATTTCTGGTACTATGAAGCGCATCGTGAACAGCCTAACCCCTTTTAGCAAGAACAATCACAGTACTATTATTATGATCACTGGCGGCAGAATCCGCGTCAACAAGGGAATTTTCATCATGAGGAGTGATGTCTCTAAAGTATCCATGTCTGTATGCATATTTTAGTTCCATATTCTATACATTTTGCATATTTCGGGTTGGGAATATGTCGAATTTATGTAGTATATGCTTATTTGTCAGAAATGGAGATCTGCATAAATTTCTGTTTAATATTGCAGAATATGGAGTCATTTCAGAAGAAAACCAAGAAGCAAAGGACGGATGGCCCAAGTCTACTCGATGTCGACTAACCATAGTTGATCTCGACAACCCATGTCTAGACACCTGCACTGATCGAGGAACCCATGTCGAGAAGCTGAAGATGAACAACCCGACTCCAGCAACTTACTCGAGATCGAGTTGCTGACTCGAGATCGACAACATCCCCGAAGACCATGCCCGGAGTCGAGGACAACCTGACCGAGGATGTCGACAAGAAGATACCAGACCTGGCGCCCGGACACCTTCCTCGAGATCGAGGACTTTTCCTCGATGTCGACAAAGCCGAAAGCCCATGTCCGAGCATGTCGAGAAGGGTTGCTCGACAACACCAGAAGACCCAGACGCTGGACCACCTCAACTCGAGATCGAGGTATTTCCTCGAGACCGAGGACACCCCAGTCACCTATCCGAGCCCTGTCGAGGACCAGCAACCCGAGACGCCGAGCCAGCCAAGTCGACGTCACTTCTACTCGAGATCGAGGAGACTTACTCGAGATCGAAGAACTTTCCAAAAGACGCGTAACGCGTTGTGAGGTGTCCTACTCGGATTTGGATTCCTTGGAGCCGAAGATTGCCAAGTCTATCCGATTCTATCAAGTACATCATGGAGAAGAAGATTTATCCACTGGAGACCTTTAGATATAATTCCCTTTATTAGATTTAATTATGTTGTTGCATTTATTTATCTCTTAAACTTTTGGATATAGTTTTAGATATAGATAGATATTTCTATCCTTGAATATCAAGGATTAGAAAGCCTATAAATAAAGCCCATGGGGCTGATTTCTAGTCATTCAATTTCAGAGACACAGTTACGCATAGAGGTTTTAGGAGTTCAGAGGTTTTAGGGTTTTGGCGTTCAACGAGAGTTGGATCTCCGAGATTGTAAAGTCTTTGAATTTAGTTTAATGCAATTAGTTTCTTTTCATCAATCAATGTCTGAGGTTGCGATGAAGCGCGAGTAGTCCACCCACTTCTAGGGTTGGGGCGAGCCCGACGATAGCCCTGCATGTTTGAGGTAAAGATCCGACTTTTATCGTGTTCTAAGCATCTGCTACTTGTTATGTGTTTATTACCCATCTAATGGAGGTCCATGCTAACAACTTGGATTGTAAACATAAAATCAGTAGAGACAATTATGGTTTCTTGAAAGAGTTGTCTAATTGTTGGAAAAGGCGAAAGCTTGGTCCTTTGATGCGATTTACATGATTATCTATTTATTCTTGCCTTATGCATGCTTGGTTATCGTTGTTGCAAACCCCAATCTTGGAAGTCTTTTACATACATTTTAGTTCGAAATCCCAAAGCATTTGTTTTTTTTTTATTTTCTTTCGTTTTAGTTTCTGTCCTTCCTCGAGATCGACTAGCACTTCTCGATCTCGAGTTACTGATTCTCGATCAAGGTCACTGTAGCTTCTGTGTGCAGGTGTTCGACAAAACCAACCCGACGTCGATAACCTTACTCGATCTCGAGTAAAGGTTACTCGATCTCGACCAAAAATCGCTTGTGACTGCTGCACTGTTCGACTGTCCGATCTTCTGTCGAGTAACTGTACTCGAGATCTAGGACCCCTGTTGTCGACCACTTCTGTGAGATTTCTCCCCTGCCTAGGAATCGCTGACACGCTTCCTCGTGGATCGATCCTGACTTTCCGCTGCTATATCAGGAGGAGGTCTTGTAATTATTTGCGTGGGCAGAATCTGGTTTGATTTATATTTTATATTTTAAACTCGATTTCCTCCTATCAACAAGGAGCAGCGTGGAAATTTCGATAGATATTATACTGCTTACGACAACCCAGGCAACATGAATTACGACTTCCAGAGTCAGGCAATGCCGCGACAAGTATGGCAGAATGATCAGTGGAAGCGTGAGAACAAACACCGATGTGGAGAGAGATCCACGGATGTTTCCACCTCTACAAGGTCCGACTCAGCAGAGAAAAGAGCAGAAGACGTACCGACGGTTTTCCCATCAGTGTTCACTTAGGAGATCTGTTTCGCGACAGTGCCAAAGAGGTGGAGGGACGTGAACCTTATGAAATATGATGGAACGACTGATCCCGAAGATCATCTCTGCCATTTTACAACCGCGATGGGGATAAATGAGTACAACGATGCTATGTTATGTCGAACATTTCCCTCAACCTTGACAAAAATTGCCCTTACCTGGTTCACGAACCTACCGAAGAACTCCGTAACCAGTTTCACCCAGCTGTCCCACATCTTCACATCCCATTTTGGAAGTGCGTGGTCGAGAAAGAAGACCATGCTTGATCTGAATTCCATTAGGCAAGGAGATGAAGAGTCGATAGGACACTTTTTCACTCGCTTTACTAGTGTGGTGGTCCAAATCCCCAACTTGAATCATGAGTCGGCAATCATTAGAATCATGGGGAATTTGGCAGAGGGAGATTTCAAGACATACCTATTTCGGAAGAAACCAACTAGTTACGACGATTCGAGGGAACGGGCGTTAAGACAGATCGAGGCTGAAGAGGCGGCCGCGTCCAGTTCAAGAGCAAACATAGGGAACCAAGGCCTCTTTGGGAAGCTTGCTGGAAAATTCAAGAAGGAGAAAGCCAAGCCGCCCAGACATCATTCAGAAGCAGTAGATTTTCGCCCCCACCGCGACGAAGTACACATGAATTCAGAAAGAGGTCAAGGGTCTCGTCGAAGAGAGGATCATCCACGGTCCTATCATCCAAGGGAGAACCCCTATGGGAATCAAGAAATAAGATTTCCACCAAGGAGAGAAGATCAACCCAACCGGAGGCCGGATTGGGAAGACCGAAACCCCAGACTTGATGACCCTTGTGATCGGCAAGACCGTTACTTAAGGCAACAAGATCAGCGTAGAGATCCCCCTTTGAACAACCGAGGAAGAGGAAGGGGACGAAGAGGACGCGAAGGTAGGCAAAACTATACGCCTGCAGTACAAAGATCCGTTAATCAGGGAGAAGCTCGAAGACTGGAAGGAGGCCACATACCAGAGCCCGAGGGTTTCATCAATACCCTCGCGGGAGGATATTCCATGGCAGGATCAAGTAGACAAGAGAAGAGGAATTACGAGCGAGAAGGAAGGCAACCTCCATCCGCGTCAAGCAGAAGGATCTCTTTGTCACAGCATGAAGACATATCCTTTTCCCCGAAAGACGCTGAGGAAGTAAGGATGCCACACTCAGATCCTTTGGTCATCCATGCTCAGATAGCTGCCAAGACAGTCAAAAGAGTATTTATTGACACCGGTTCATCAGTCGATATCTTATCATGGGAGGCTTTATCTCAGATGGGGATATCCGCGGCATCATTGAAACCATACTCAGGCACTTTGATCACGTTCTCAGGGGGAGAAGTACAAGTGGCAGGGATAATCGAGTTGACAGTAGTTTTGGGAACAATCCCAAAAAGACGCATGGAGAATATTGTATTCACGGTAGTAAAGATTCCAACCGTGTACAATGCTTTGTTAGGACGCGTCTCGCTCTATAAATTTCAGATGATAGTGTCAATTTATCACTTCGTCGGGAAATTTCCCTTGCTTGGAGGGGGAATCGGGGAAGTTCGCGGCCAGCAGCCAGAAAGCAGAAGCTGCTACTTGACTTCTATCAAGAAAAAGAAAGAAGTAATGTGTATTAGTGAGAAATGTGAATCCATGGTGGGAGATAGTGACCCATCGAGGTTCTCAGAAGCTGAGCTTGAGGTGAGACCAACAGAAGCAAAAATACCAACCGCGGATGAAAGGGTTGCCTATACACCTTTTCCAAACCCCGAAGAAAAAGTCTATTTGGGGCAAGCACTAGACTCGGAAGAAAGGAATCGAGTCTTGGAGATCATAGCAAGATCAAGAGACGTTTTCGCATGGACTCCGCAGGACCTATTGGGAGTCCCATCCGCGACCGCTTTGCATACTTTAAGAATCCATCCAGGAACTAAGCCCGTTGTACAAAAGAAGAGGAAAATGGCCCCCGAGAAAACGGCCGCAGCAAGAGAAGAAACTGATAAGCTGTTGGAAGCAGGATTCATAGAAGAAGTAGAAGATTCCGATTGGCTCTCGAATGTGGTTCTAGTGAAGAAGTCTAATGGGAAATGGAGAATGTGCATCGATTTCACTGATCTTAATAAATCCTGCCCCAAAGATAGTTACCCCTTACCGTCCATAGACGAGCTTGTTGACGGAACCGCGGGTAACAAGGTCCTCAGTTTTCTTGATGCTTACTCTGGATACAATCAGATAAGCTTGGATCCACAAGACAAGAAGGCCACTACTTTCATCACCAACCAGGGGATATTTTGCTACCGCGTCATGCCCTTTGGGCTTAGGAATGCCGGAGCCACGTTTCAAAGAACAGTTGATCGAATCTTTTATAAGCAGATTGGAAGGAATGTGTCGATATATGTGGATGATATTGTAGTTAAGAGCCAGAAAGCAGAAGATCACGCGACAGATCTGCAGGAAACGTTTGATTCCCTTCGCAGAGGAGGCTTAAACCTAAATGCTAAAAAGTGTGTCTTCGGGGTTGACTCTGGAAAATTCCTTGGATTCATGGTTAGCCATCGAGGAATTGATGTGAATCCTGAAAAGGTGGATGCAATCCAAAATCTTCATCCGCCGCGGACGATCAAAGAGTTACAATCTTTAAACGGGGCAGTAAACTACCTAAGCCGATTTTGCTCATGTCTAGCCGACAAGTCATTACCTTTCTTTGCTTTACTAAAAAAGAAGGGACCAATACGGTGGACTCCAGAATTACAGACGGCATTTGGGAGTTTAAAAGTTTTCCTGTCAACACTCCCCACTCTGCACCAACCCAAGAAACAAGAGGCTCTACACTTGTACCTATCAGTCAAAAATATTACCATCAGCGCGGTTTTGACGCGAGAAGAAAAGTACCCAGTGTATTATGCCAGTCGTGTGCTACAAGATGCTGAGACACGGTACGAACTAGTGGAGAAGATGATCCTATGTCTGGTATTCACGGCAAGGAGATTGAGGTCCTATTTCCAAGATCACATCATTAGAGTCATGACTGACCTCCCTTTACGGCAAATTCTTCATTCCCCATGCTTGTCAGAAAGGATGATGAAGTGGGCAGTCGAGTTAACATAATTTGAAATAGAATATACCCCGCGGAGGGCAGTGCTGGCTCAAACTTTAGCCGATTTCATCAGTGAAACAAGCTTTGAACTAGGTGCTCAAATAGAAAGAAGCGAGTGGACACTCAGGGTAGATGGCACGACCAACAAAGATGGATACAGAGCTGGGGTTACTCTCATTGCACCAGATGAGCAGCAGTACAACTATGCTTATAAGCTGGACTTCCAAGCTACGAACAATGAAGGTGAGTATGAGGCCCTGCTCGCGGGCCTAGAAGTAGCTTTGATCAAAGGCGCCAAGCAAGTATCAATATACACCGACTCAGAAGTGATGGCGCGACAGATAACAAAGGAATATGAGGCCAGAACTGGAGGACGTCGCTCGCAGATTATCTAGGTAAGGGTATTCTACCCGAAGGAAAAGACGCGGCCAGAAGGGTGATCACAAGATCCTCCCGTTTCACCATTAGAGAAGGAAGACTTTACAAGAGGGGCTACTGTCTCCCGGATTTGCTATGCATATCGATTGAGGAAGGAAGTCTCGTCATAAAAGAGTTGCATGATTGAATTTGTGCACATCACCAAGGGTAGAGAGCCGTGGTGGCCAAAGCAACCAGACTGGGATATTACTGGCCAACCATGAAGCAGGATGTTCAAAGTTATATTCAGAAGTGTGACGCGTGCCAGAGATTTGGAAATTTGATACATCGCCCTTCCAAGATGACGAAAAATATAACTGGAGCGTGCCCTTTCTCTACCCGGGGAATGGATATCCTTGGTCCGTTTCCCACTGCTCCAAGACAATTGAAGTATGTGATTGTCTTAGTGGACTATTTAACGAAATGGGTTGAGGCCGAAGCAATGGGACTAATCACCGCGGAAAAAGTAAGAAAATTCTTGTGGGAGAACATAGTCTGCCGTTTTGGGGTACCCGACTCGATAATCACAGATCATGGACCTCAGTTTGATTGTGAAGCAATTAGGGATTTTTGCGCATGATTGGACATAAACTTTAAATTCTCATCTGTGGCCCACCCACAAACGAATGGACAGGCAGAAATGACCAATCGACAATTGCTACATGGGATACAAAAGAAACTCGGGAACACAGCCAAGGGGCGATGGGCTGAACTTCTACCATTAGTTCTCTGGTCCTATCGCACATCAGCAAAAACTTCAACTGGAGAAACCCCGTTTTCACTAGTTTTTGGAATGGACGCGATTATTCCAGTAGAAAGGCTGGTCCCCTCGGCACGAATAATAACATTCAACTAGGAAACCAAATATGAGGCATTGGAACTCGAACTCCATCTCATCGAGGAACGAAGGGTGGCAGCGGCCATAAAAGAGCAAGAATATAAAAGACGTCTATCTAAGTATCGGGATAGACGAGTTCGCCCGCGGCACCTCATGGAAGGAGATTTAGTACTCCGTCAAGCTACCACTGGAGGAAAACTAGACCCGAACTGGGAGGGGCCTTATGTGATCATGAAAGAAGTCCAAGAAGGAGCGTACAAACTCAGCACCCCCGAAGGCACCGTTTTGAACAAAACCTAGAACGCAGATAATCTAAAGAAATACTATGTGTAATAGCCATGGCTAGTATGTAACATGAAACTTAGTAGCCCCCACAGAATTTAAATAAAGCGGTTAGAGGGCGCTTTTATTATTTTCCTCCTGATAGGTTCTTAACTAAGTCCCAAAGACGTAGGAGCTGGGCTCCGCGTCGGGCCTCCGATCAAAGCTGTATTCTCGGAGTTAAAGTTTTATTAAGTCCCAAAGACGCAGGAGCTTGGCTCCGTGTCGGGCCTCCGATCGAAGCTGCATTCTCGGAGTTGAAGTTTTATTAAGTCCCAAAGACGCAGGAGCTGGGCTCCGCGTCGAGCCTCCGATCGAAGATACATTCTCGGAGATGAAGTTTTATTAAGTCCCAAAGACGCAGGAGCTTGGATCCGCGTCGTGCCTCCGATCAAAGCTGCATTCTCGGAGTTGAAGTTTTATTAAGTCCCAAAGACGCAGGAGCTAGGCTCCGCGTCGGGTCTTCGATCGAAGCTACATTCTCGGAGATGAAGTTTTATTAAGTCCCAAGGACGAAGGATCTTGGCTCCGCGTCGGGCCTCCGATCGAAGTTGCATTCTAGGAGTTGAAGTTTTATTAAGTCTCAAAGACGCAGGAGCTTGGCTCCGCATCGGGCCTCCGATCGAAGCTACGTTCTCAGAGATGAAGTTTTATTAAGTCCCAAAGACACAAGAGCTTGACTCCGCGTCGGGCCTCCAATCGAAGCTGCGTTCTCGAAAATGGGATCTTAATAAATCCCAAAAACGCTGGAGCTTATCTCCATGTTAGGTCTCCGACCAAAGCTACATTCTTGGAAGATGTATTCTTAAATATAACCCTAGTACACTGGAGTTCTGTCTCCGCGTCCCTGTCCAAAATATTTTAAGAAATTATTTTCATAAGTCTCTCGAGAACGCCGAGATTCATTGACAAACAAAAAAAGCGGCAGCCATGGATTAACAACCGGACATAAAAGTAAACCACAAAGTGACCAAATTACGCCAGCACTTCCGAATAAGTTGCTCGCTTAAAAAGAGAAAGATGCAAACACCAACTTAGGCTCTCCGGAGCCTACCCAGAATTAAACGAGTTCTAGCTTGACTCAAACGAAATCCATTTGAAAGAGGTCCTCCGGATTCTGGAGAAGCCCATTCAGCATCTACTTCATCACCCACAACATCTAAAACATGAACCTCAAAACGATTTCCTCCTTTATAAATAAAAGTCAAGGGAGAACCAATGTTGATATCGTGCAACTCAACAAAATCATTCCAACCATCTCTCAGAAAGGGAACACCATAGTCACCGCGTATAACTTCCACCAAGAAATCACGAAGAATCCTAGTTGACAAAAGGATGTTCCTAGGAAGATCAGGTCCTAGCTCATCCTCAAAACGTAGTGGCAGGGACTAGCAAAACACAAGGAAAAGAAAATGTTGAGAAAAGACAAAATCTTAAAGAGAAACCCAACAGGTAAGAGACTAACCAAACGGCGAAGCTGCCCAGGAAAGCTGATGCGCTCAAAAAACGACCAAGCCGGTCGAACAAGAGAAGGCATTTTGGAAGAAAAAAGATTGAGTATAAACACATCACCCCTATGCTCTCTTTTATAGAACACTCTGACAGTACTGGCACGCGTCACAAGCTGAGACAAGAACTCGGAAAACTAAAAAGATTGATTCATCAAATCTAACAAATGGCACGCCATGCACAAGGTGACAGAAAACACTGTTATCTGAAGACAAAATTGGGATACCCATGATTGACGTATCAAGACAAGATTACATCAAAAATGCAAACTGTGCAGTAAGCATGCATGATCTTGAAAATCCCTCAAAGGAAAAGCCGCAAGCCCACAGTTAACTGAAGCAACATCCAACATCCCAGCTACCCCCTTTTTTTAAAATAAAGAACTTTAATTTATTAAACAAGTCGACAAACAAGACCCAGAACATTGCCTTATCAAACAACAGACACAAAAGACTAAACTCGAGCGCCATTCGAGGACAATCCACGAGAGGAAAGATCATTGTGACTAGTCTCGCGCTCCCTTCCGCGGGGATCCGTCACTTGAAATTCAAAACAAGCCTCACCCATATGAGTAAAGATCATGGAAGCCCCCATCTCAAAACCATGCGATTCTACGAAATCTTTCCATCCGCGACCAAAGTAAAGTAAACCGCTATCCTGACGTTCTACGCGAACCGGAAAATTGCGTAACTGATAAGACGAAAGCAAGACCCGACTAGGAATAGCGTCCTCATATACTTCTTCAAACCTAAGCGGCAACAACTGAAAAATGAGAAAAGATAAAAATGAAGAAAGAATTCATGCAGGAGATGTAGAAATTAAATACAAAAATCATACCAAGCGCAAGAACTGTTCAGGGTAATCAATTGCTTGGAAGAAAGCCCATCGAGACTCTCGCTCAGAAGCCGTACCAGCCCTGAATGCTAAGGGGGGAACTGTAATGGATCCCCGCATCTCGAAAAAAGCAAGAGGAAAACAATAGTTTTTCTATCTTGTCTCATTGTTGACAGGAGGAAATCGAGAATGAAAACAATAAGTAAATAAAGTAAAGAAAACCGATCGAATCTCAGCAAATAATGTTCAAGACTCCCTCCCGATGCCGTAAGAGAAAGTCAGGTTCGATCCACGAGGAAGCGTGTCAGCGGATCCTAGGCAGCGGATGAATCTCACGGACAGAAGTCGACCACAGTGCTCGATCTCGACTAGGGTTAGTCGACAGAAGATCAGGCAAGTCCAACAAAGCAGCAGCAGCTCTCGGTTTTTGGTCGATATCGAGGAGCCTTTACTCGATATCGAGTAAAGTCATCGTCGACGTCAGGTACCTGCATAGGAGAAGCTACAACGATCTTCGTCGATCGAATATCAGTACTCGATATCGACCAGATTTAGTCGATATCGAGGAAGAACAGATAGTAACCGAAACAAAATAAAGAACAATGCGTGTGGGATTCGAAATAAACTATGTATGAAAGACAACTTCCAAGATCGGGGTTTGCAACAACGATAACCAAGCATGTATAAGGCAAGAATAAAACAGATAATCATGTAAATCGCATCGAAGGACCAAGCTTTCGCCTTTTCCAACAATTAGACAACTCTTTCAAGAAACCCTAATTGTATCTATTGATTTTATGTTTTCAATCCAAGTTGTTAGCATGGACCTCCATTAGATGGGTAATAAACACATAACAAGTATTAGATGCTCAAAACATGATAAAAGTCGGATTTTTACCTCAAACACGCAGGGCTATTGTTGGGCTCACCCCAACCCTAGAAGTAGGTGGACTACTCGCGCTTCATCGCAATCTCAGACATTGTTGATTGAAAGGAAATAACTTGCATTAAACCAACTGAAGAAAGTACAAACCGAACAAAGCCAGATCACTTTCGCTCCTTTGCTCCACTCGGCCTTTCTTTCTCTCTCTACTACTACTTCTCCTACTGAAATTGAATGTGTAGAAACTAGCCCCTAAGGCTTTATTTATAGGCTTCTAATCCTTGTTAACCAAGGATAGAAATCTCTATCGATATCTAAAAATAAAACATTAATAAAAGAAACATTTATCTTAAAAGAGAAATATATCTAAAGGCTAAATCTTCTCTTCATGGATGCATCTTGATAGACTTTGATAGACTCGGACATCCTTCGGATCCAAGAAAGGCCAAACCGCGTCGGACAGCTCACCGCGTAACGCGGCCCAGGACAGCTCTGCTCGATATCGAGTAAACTCCTCGATATCGAGTAACTGTGTGTCGTCGACTTGCTGGCTTGGCTTGCTCGAGCAACTTCTACTCGACTTCGCTCGGAAAGGTGATTATGATCTTGTCGATATCGAGTAAAGTACTCGATATCGAGTAAGTGTTGCTCGACATGTCTTCGTCTTCGGCTTCTCGACCAGCTTGTCTTCCTCGACTCTGGGTTGGTCTTCAGATCTTGTCGATATCGAGTAGAGTACTCGATATCGAGTAACTTTCTGGAGTCAGGTAACTTTGCCTTCAGTTCCTCGATCTGGCCTGTCCTCGATCATGCTGTGCCCGGACATGTTTGGTCGATACCGACAAAGAGTAGTCGATATCGAGTTACACTCAGCTTATGTAGATCTCCATTTCTTGCAAATAAGCACATATTACATAAATTCAATATATTCCCATCCCAAAATTTGCAAAGTGTATAGAATATGGAGCTAAAATGTGCATTCCAACATGGCTATTTCAGTGGACATAAAATCACCCCATACTTAAGCTTGCTTGTCCCCAAGCAATAACTTGGATGGTCATTCAGGGGAAGAAATTTAGTCTCTCAACATCATAGATTCATTCTTATATAACCTTACAGTCAATTACCATCATCGAAAAGGTACTTGTGCCACAATTCCATGCATGTGCAATTAAAAGCAACATCTACTCATAAAAGGAGGGTTATGCAAAAACAATCCATAAGTGACAAAGCATTAATAATCAAGAAGCCTTTTAATTAAGCTCAATAAGGAGTAGATTGGTAAAAGGCTAAAGGTGGGCAATTTTTAGCAATGTGGTGTTTAATGATCCGGGGAAATGGAGTGCTTTCCAAACTGAATTTTCACATTCCTTCTTCATAAGATTCATCACCTTTCATAATGATTTTATTAATAATAATGCTTTTACCTCTCTAACCTCAGCACTGCCTTCTCGCGAGTCGCAAACATGGGTGTCATGAATGGCCCCGGATACTTAGTGCTTTGGACTCCTCACCTGTGTGTCCCATCTCACTGAACTATTATCTCAGCAAGCAGGGTCGATCTACCTTTATCTCCTGAGGTGACCGGATTTTCTTTCACTCATTAAATTTTCCAAATATTTTTCAAACAATTTCCTTCCAAACTCCAATAATGATAACAACACAAACACCATATAACATCTCCATAATGTAACATCATTCTCAACATAATCCCCGTATGGAAATAAGGTAAAGAATGACAATATTTTAGATTATGTGGAGCAATAATTGAAATAAGGCATAATATGGCTTTTTGTGATGCATAAGCATAGGTATAGGCTTAGGAATATAAATATATGAGCATTATATGGAAATATAAAGTCATCCATCCTCTTATCATGCAACATGTCAAAAGCAACTTCAAATTTTACCTCCTTTCATGGTTTTCAAGAAAATAATGCACTTCAATTTGACTTCCCTTTACTAGGCAATTTCATGCTCTATCTCTAATGAATCCAATTTTGCATCGTCGAGTTCTATATAAGCTTCCATGACACTATTTTTTTGAACAATTTACAAGCAATGGGAGATGTCTTAAAGAATTTTGAGTTTTAGCCTTATGCAAAAAAATTTAAAATTTTCTTAAAATTTCACCATGTAAAACCAAGAACAAGAACAAAACATATAATAATGATAATGAGCTTTTTCCCCACCCCATACTTAAAGTATATAGTGTCCCCACTGTATAAAATCAATAAAAACAAGAGTAAAGGAAGGAACTCACCGAACAATGTGTCGAGGAAGGCAATTCAGGGCGTGTCGAGTAAACTGGTCTTGTCTATATCGAGTACTGTACTCGATATCGAGTAGGTTGTCTGCATCGAGTGGGATATGAAGTCGAGGATATTCTTCTGGCTTGGTCGATATCGAGTTGGCCTACTCGATATCGATGAACTTCTGGGCTGCTCCTCTTGGTCGTTTTCGACTGGCCTAGCCGATTTCGACTGTTTTTCAGGGACTTCTTATTCCACCTTTCGTGATCCTTTTATGCTTGCTGACCTAAAAGTGTTAGTTTGCACACAAAGACAAGACTTTCCACATGAAGTATTCTAAACTAAAAAAACAAAAACAAAAACCAAAACCAAAATTCAAAAGTTTTATATACTTGCTCTAGATTTTAGAGTCGCTAGGCCGACTTCTTCTTTTGTGCTCAAGGACCGTTAATGTGGGGACCGTTTGTGCTTGGCCCTTCTCCTGGATCATCTAGGTCTTGATTGTAGTATGCAAGCTCAGCTGACAGATGGTTGCTTGCATAATTTCCCTTTTCTCCCTTCTTTCTTTTTCCAGCACTCAGTTTCCGCAGATTTTCTCACCACGGGGCCTTACCTCCCCTTAATTTATTTATAAATTTATTAATGGACTGAGGAGGAGAAGATCTCATACCTGAACTTACCTTTTCGGGCCCAAAACAGAAATCTTCGGGCTTGGGGTTATTCGATGTCGAGCAGGACTGGTCGATATCGAGTACAGGGACCCCATACTTAGGCTCTTGGCAAGTCTGGTGTTCAGCAAAGGAAGTCGATGTCGAGGAAGCTTGGTCGACATCGAGTAATGCCTTGGTCGATATTGAGGAGCCCTTGTCGATATCGAGTTGACTTTTGGTGCCTTCCTTCGTGGTTTGCTTGGTCCCGTGGTTGCTGATGCTTTTCACCTCCAGCCATGAAATTTCCTCCTTTGCAGGGCCAAAGGAGAAATCTAAGACCTCGTCGCCTATGGTGAAGGTGATCAATCGCTGTTTGACACTAATCTTGGCATCTGTAATAGCTAAGAATGATCTACCAAGAATAATAGGGCTAGTAGGATCTTCAGCACAATCTATAATAAGGAAATCAGCTGGAATAAAGAATTTACCAACCTGGACAGGGACATTCTCAACCATACCTGTAGGGATGGCCACTGTATTGTTTGCCATGTATAGCTTGGCATCCACGGGCTCTATACATCCTATCTTGACCTTCCGCCAGATTGATAAGGGCATGATGCTCACACTCGCTCCTAAATCACATAAGGACTCATATTTATATTGTCCAAACCCCACAGTAACAGAAAACTTACCAGGGTCAGGTCTCTTTTCAGGGAAGTGGAGTACTTTGCATTCGCCGGCGATCTCTGAGATGGATCGCTTTTTGCTCAGGATTTCTTTCAAGAATTTGACATATGCAGACATCTCTTGCAGAGCTTCTGTAAAAGGAATAGAGAAATTCATTTCTTGCAGCATATTAACAAAATGTTTGAACTTACCTGCAGTGGGATCTTTTAGCGCTCTGGAAGGGAAAGGCAGTGTCTTTTTCTGCTTTGGAGCCAGAAGAGACGTCGGAGGTGTTGCAGAGTCGTCGACATCGGCCAATTTTTCCTCGACATCGATCAGGGGTTGCTCGATATCGAGTAGGGTTGTCGATCTCGAGTTGCTGGGCTGTGCAGTGGAGTCCGGGCTTGGCTTCTCCTCTGTGTCGAGGAGATTTTTGCCGATATCGATCAAGGGTTGGTCGACATCGAGTTGCTGTTGTGCTTTATCTTGGTGATTTCCGACCTCTGGCTCGTGTAATTGGTGCCCACTCCTGAGTTTGATAGCTGCAACGTGTCTGATCTTCCCTTTAGGATTTGGTTCTGTTTGCCCAAGGAGTTGTCCGGATGGTCGTGGAATCTGCGTCGCGAATTGTCTCATCTGTGTCTCTATGTTCCTCTTCCAGATATCTAGCTCTCCAAATTTTGTAGTGATGCTCTGAAGTTGATTATTGATGGCGCTTGTAGACTGCTGGTTTTGTGCTTGATTTTTCCTCATCTCGTCGAGGATAAGTTGCAGATCGTCCTTCCTTTGATCCCTTTCTGGATGTCCTGGATCTCTGTATGGTGGGGGGTTCCTAGGAGGACCTTGGTTCCATTGCGACTTGCTCTGTGTGTGGGCACTCAGTAGTGGTGTGCTGTTGTGATCCGCATTCGATGCAAGGCTGGTTGACAGAGAGATACTTGACTTGCTTGAGGAGCTTGCGATTCTGATCTCTGTAGTACTGCTCCCTGACATCTGGGTCAATCTCTTTGGAAGGCTCGTAGAGGGACATAGATGGTGCTGGCCTGGCATAGGAGTTCTCATCATAGTTTATGGTAGCCTCATACTTGTTGTCATAGTTAGTGAGCTTGTCGAGTACACCCCATGCGTCAGCTGGTAGCATCGTTAGATACTCATATCGAGTGTACTGATTGATCCTGTCCTTAGTGACTTGGTCAAGAGAATTGAAGAAGATCTCTTGAATGGCGTAGGGTTGCTGTCCATGAGTAGGGCAAGATCGCAGCAGTTCCTTGTATCGTTCCCATGCTTTTGCCAGCGGCTCCCCAGACTTCTGTTTGAAAGCTGTAATCTTCTGGTGGAGGAGTGCTGTCTTGGCAGGAGGAAAGAATGTATTGAGAAACTCTTGCTCTACTTGTGCCCATGTCGTGAGGGATCGTGGTTTCAGCCCTTCAAGCCACTTCAGTGTAGGTCCAACTAGAGACCAACGAAAGGCCTTCATCTTGACATATTCCAGAGTTGTACCTTCAGCAAGAGTACGACACATGTCAGAAAAATTGGTAATATGTTCAAGAGGACACTCATTAAACCTTCCATGAAAAGCATTATTTTTAAGTTCTATAAGGAATTGAGTGCGAATTTCAAAAGTATTTTCAGGGATTAGAATAGCCGATTCAGGCACGACCAGAGTCGGGTGCATATAATCCTCTGTAGTGGTTGGGTATTAGGCAAGCTCAGCTTCTGCTTGTTCCCTTCCTCCTCTCTCAGCGGCGAGAGCAGTATCTTTGGTGGCTAGTTTCCTCCGAAGCCTCTCAATTAGCTGTTCTTGTGTTTCCGCGGCCGCCATGGCTCTCTTTAGCTTAGCTTGGATGTGTAGAAGGCGTTCCGGTTTGTCTAATCCGTCAAACTCAGGTGGTTGACCAGAACGGCGCACACACCAATAAAGTAACTCAAAGCAGACGTGAGATTTAACTACCTAAGGCGCGAATGATTGCTTCCCCGGCAACGGCGCCAATTTATTGACAGGAGGCAATCGAGAATGCAAACAGTAAGTAAATAATGTAAAGCAAACCGATCAAATCCCAGCAAATAATGTTCAAGACTCCCTCCCGATGCAGTAAGAGAAAGTCAGGTTCGATCCACGAGGAAGCGTGTCAGCGGATCCTAGGCAGCGGATGAATCTCAAGGACAAAAGTCGACCACAGTGCTCGATCTCGACTAGGGTTAGTCGACAGAAGATCAGGCAAGTCGAACAAAGCAGCAGCAACTCTCGGTTTTTGGTCGATATCGAGTAAAGTCTTCGTTGACGTCGGGTACCTGCACAGGAGAAGCTACATCGATCTTCGTCGATCGAATATCAGTACTCGATATCGACCATATTTAGTCGATATCGAGGAAGAACAGAGAGTAACCGAAATAAAATAAAGAACAATGCTTGTGGGATTCGAAATAAACTATGTATGAAAGACAACTTCCAAGATCGGGGTTTGCAACAACGATAACCAAGCATGTATAAGGCAGGAATAAAACAGATAATCATGTAAATCACATCGAAGGACCAAGCTTTCGCCTTTTCCAACAATTAGACAACTCTTTCAAGAAACCCTAATTGTATCTACTGATTTTATGTTTACAATCCAAGTTGTTAGCATGGACCTCCATTAGATGGGTAATAAACACATAACAAGTAGTAGATGCTCAAAACATGATAAAAGTCGGATTTTTACCTCAAACACGCAGGGCTATTGTTGGGCTCACCCCAACCCTAGAAGTAGGTGGACTACTCGCGCTTCATCACAATCTCAGACATTGCTGATTGAAAGGAAATAACTTGCATTAAACCAACTGAAGAAAGTACAAACCGAACAAAGCCAGATCACTTTCGCTCCTTTGCTCCACTCGGCCTCTCTTTCTCTCTCTACTACTACTTCTCCTACTGAAATTGAATGTGTAGAAACCAGCCCCTAAGGCTTTATTTATAGGCTTCTAATCCTTGCTAATCAAGGATAGAAATCTCTATATATATCTAAAGATAAAACATTAATAAAAAGAAATATTTATCTTAAAAGGGAAATATATCTAAAGGATAAATCTTCTCTTCATGGATGGATCTTGATAGAGTTTGATAGAACTTGGATAGAACTTGATAGACTCGGACAACCATCGGATCCAAGCAAGCCCAAACCGCGTCGGACAGCTCACCGCGTAACGCGGCCCAGGACAGCTCTGCTCGATATCGAGTAAACTCCTCGATATCGAGTAACTGTGTGTCGTCGACTTGCTGGCTTGGCTTGCTCGAGCAACTTCTGCTCAACTTGGCTCGGACAGGTGATTCTGATCTTGTCGATATCGAGTAAAGTACTCGATATCGAGTAAGTGTTGCTCGACATGTCTTCGTCTTCGGCTTCTCGATCAGCTTGTCTTCCTCGACTCCAGGTTGGTCTTCAGATCTTGTCGATATCGAGTAGAGTACTCGATATCGAGTAACTTTCTGGAGTCGGGTAACTTTGCCTTCAGTTCCTCGATCTGGCATGTCCTTGATCATGCTATGCCCGGACATGTTTGGTCGATATCGACAAAGAGTATTCGATATCGAGTTACACTCAGCTTTCGTCTTTGCTTCTTGGTTTTGTCCCAGAATGGCTCCAAATTCTGTAATATTAAACCAAAACTTATGTAGATCTCCATTTCTTGCAAATAAGCACATATTACATAAATTCAACATATTCCCATCCCGAAATATGCAAAGTGTATAGAATATGGAGCTAAAATGTGCATTCCAACATGGCTATTTCAGTGGACATCACTCATCATTCACGAGAAGGCAGTAAGGTTTAGAGGGAAGAATTGCATGCATGGCGCGCAACAGGTGACACAGGCACCCATATCACGCGTCCACTTTTTTCTAAATTCAAAGTTAATTTCATTGACCATCCCGCCAAAACCCAACAAACCCCTTAGAAGAAGCCTTTTGAGTAACCAAAAGTAAGCTGAAAAGGAAAAACTAAATCGCTTTTCATTAAAAAGACGATAAAACCGAGGGCAAGAAGGCCTCACTCAGAGTATAAAGCACGCTAGAGTGGCCCAAAATGGTAAACATCTTAAAACAAAATGGATCCGGGGTTGCCACCGAGGGCTTTCTATAGGGTCATCATGAGGGAGGAGCAACTTCAAACACTTCGGCTCCTACTCATGTACGTCCTAATTGATGAGGATGCTCACACTTAAGCCAGACTCTGGTCTCGCTCCAACCAGGAACACGAAGTAAAGGTGGAAAGAGATGGAGATGGCCTCTTCTGGTTAACACAAGGATGGCGCGACTTCACACAAGCAAATCGAGTCAATGTAGGATCAGCTCTGATTTTCACCTACATGGGAGACTCCATCTTTGAAGTCGATGTCGTCAGTCCTGATAGTGAGGAAAATGGGGAAGTAAGGTGCCTTTAAGCTTCTACTTTATCCGTCGCGTTACCATCTCTGTATAATGTATCAGGTTTAAAAGGATTTAACCTCTAGTAAGGTTTCTGCATGCTACTTCGTATTATGAATAATAAAAGATCCCTCCTTTTAAGTTTATTCAAAAATCACGAAGATACGCTAAGTAGCGAAGAAAAATCGTAATTTCCCTCTTCAAAACATTCTCAGGAACATAATCCATAAAGCAAATTACAAACTCTCAAAGCATGACGCGGAGTATGCTCAATTTGAACCACACGAGGAAGATACTGAGCTAAGATTAATCTCATAATCGTTCCCAATCTCGCGACGCGGGCAAACTTTGAAAGAAACGTTACCCCTATGAAAAAACATCATGGCACTCCCTATCCCAAGATGATGAAGGATAAGAAACTCGTCCCAACTGATGTCGATCTGAAAAAGACCGTTCTCGCTCCAGGACATAGCCACTGGAAAGTCGCGGACAAGATAGGAAGAGAGAAAAGCCCATCGGGGCGGAAGCGGACCATATTCAGCTTCAAATTGAGGCTTTCATACATTCGGGTAAACCTTTTCAACACTTGGAAGAAAGTCAGAGCATTAACAAGCGATAATCTACGGCGTTAACGAGCAAAAATATACAGTAATACCAAACTTTGTCCAACAGAGATCTCAAACCCAAATTCACAAAAAATAACGAGTATCTCGTTGGAGCGCCAAAAATAGGGAACAAACACAAAAATCCCAAGTCTAGAAAAGTTTCTTTCAACCAGAACAAAGACATCAAAGATCAATCGGTGGTGGCCTACTTCCCAGCTTCATCCTCCGCGTCCTCGGCATCCTCATCATCAGAATACGACTCTTCCGCGGCCATCTCCTCCTTTGAGAGCCCCCAATCGGCACTGGTCATGCTTGGCTCAAACTTCTCCAGGGGAGCTCCGGGATTGGCCGTCGAGCGTACCACACTCTGATTAATCCCCGCGATCATCCCTTTCCGAAAGTAGCGAAAACATTTATCTTTCAAAATGCTGGTACCTTTCAGAGTCTGGAGACAAGCTTTGGCGGCCGAAGACATGAAAGATACGCCAGCCTCAGTCTTAATCCACGTGGAAGACAAGTAAGCCAAACCCTCGGGACTTTGAAGCCATTGAAGGGCCACGTCTTGATCTGAGCGCGCTTTGATGTTGTCGAGTTCTTATTTAGTCATAGCTTGCTCCTCACGAAGGATGGAAAAATCTTCTTCCAACTTATCAATACTGGCCTTCTTGTCCTGAAGAAGTTCCCGCGAACGCCCTTCCGCAACCTCAAGTTCTTTGACGCGGGAGGTGGCGACATTCGGAGAAGCCTTCAGATCATCATATTTCTTCTTCAAAACCGCCATAGCTTCTTTTTGTGCCTGCACTTCCTCATGAAGGTATGCAGACCTCTTTTTGAATTTCTCCACTGAGACTGGGTCGCCAACAGTGTTCCCCATGATCCGTAGCCGATGAGATAATTTCTTATTCTCCTCTTCTGCCTTTCTGAGGCTCTCTTCACCACACATTAAACGTCTTTCAACGTCCGGTTGAATCACCCTCAGCTAAGACAAGAGTAAGAAGAAGAGGAAGGCCAAAGTTAAACCGCGTCAAATTATTCCAAAAAGGAAGGTGAAAGGCAACTCACAAAGTGAACCTACCCACTGAATAAGACGATCAAAGTTAGTCGAAAGAGTGACAACATCTAATCGACTAATGTATCCTTGCTCAGGAAGACAACGTTTTTTAGCAGGAAAGGCAAGACCTTGCAGATCAATCGGATCAAAGCCTGGAATGGGAAACTTGCGGAGAGTCGCTTCGCCCTCCAAGAAGAGCCCTCTTTCATCCGCGGCTGATGTCCCAACAACGATACAGACCTTCCTTTTCTTCATCTTGTAAGTTTTAGGAACGGTTGGACAAACGCCCTTCTCCCGAGATGCAGGAATCAATGAAGAGGACCCTGCGAGAGCACCAGCCTCTTTCGCAATAGTCATATCAACAATCGGTGCCACTTCCAGAGCTGGAAGAGGGGCAGGAGGATCACTGATCTCCAAAGTCATCTTTTTCTTCTTTTCAGATCTTGCTTTATGGCGCTTCAAAAGCGAGTCCAAATCCATTTTATCTGGGTACAAAAGGCATCCAATGATGAGTAAACCATCAAAACAAGACAAAATAAGAAGCACAAATCTAAAATACCCGAAGAAAAAACAAAGCAAAAAGAGCCACCTAGTCGCGGATGAGGCAAACTCAAACCAGCCATTTTCAGACGGAACGCGGATAGCATTTTATCCCAAGGAAACCTAGGTGTATGAGAAAACGACCACTTGAACTCAAGAAGATTGGAAACAGTTGGTTTTTTCACAGAGCAAAAATGCCCTGGAACAGTCTGGCAACTAAAACACTTTCCAGACTTGTCGCGGACCAGAAACCATTTATATTTCCAATTTGGCTTGCTAGATAACCTATCCATATACCCGCAGCTTGAGTTGCACTGATAAAATCTCGAATCTTGGGTTCCCTTTTTCAAAGAAAAGATGCTGAACATCAACTTCAGTGAAGGAACAACCCCGATCTCTTTGCACCTCATAATAAAGTTGGTAAAAAACATCCAACCATTAGGGACAATTTGAGCAGGGCTCAGGTTGTACTCGTTCAAAAACTCTGAGAAAAAGGGGTGTAAGGGAAGTCGGAAACCTTGGGTAAACTTGCCGCGTAAACAACCAAACAGTCCTCATAAGCATCTAAACAACCTCCCCCCTCCTCAGGAAGAAAAAAATCTAGTCCCGTGGGCCATGGAAAGATACGAGAAATGGCATCAAGATTCGACAACTTTAACAAAGTAGTACATCCCCTCAGCTCCTCCACAGGTGATCTCCACAGATGTATTCTATCAGTTACGACTGATGGACGGTCAGATGGAGGCGGTAAAGGTTTAAAATTTCATAGAAAGAGGCAAGTATCCAAATCCCCTAGGTCATACACTGGGGTATCCAGGTCGGTCAAAATTTCTTTAGAGCGGATCTTCTTTGGATTTTCCGCTACACCAATAGGGGGAGCTTCGTAAGGAATCCAAACCTCCTCTACCTCTTTCTCCGCGTCCACAGGGTAAGAAGTGGAAGAAAGACCCACGTCCACAGAGGAACCAGCACCCGACTCACCCGCTTCTCCAGAATTTTCATCTCCCGCGCATCCCTTCGTAGAAGAAGAAACTGTGTAAGGAGAAGAATAGTAATCAGGGTCAGTACGCTTCCGGCGCCTTCTCACCTTAATAGGGCTGCCTGTAGGACCGACCCGATTCGGAGTCGACATAGATGTGGTAGAAGATGATTCTGATGAGGTACCACCAGAGCTAGAGGAAGAACTCTCAGAAGAAGAAGAGAGGATCTCTTGAGTTTGACGCGGTTAAGAAGACGAAACGGCGTCACCTCTCCACCCTTCACCTATCAAGAAATCATCCAACACAGCATGCTCTCCGCTGAGACTAGCCATTCCCAAAGAAACTAGAGAAAATTGTATGAAGATTTACTTACGCAAAACGAAACCTCAGTCAAAAACACATTCAGAGACGAGGTTGCACCCTAATTCTCGATCTACCCATCAAGAAAATAAAAAACTTGAGAAGAAAACCAAGAAAGCAACTTAAAACAAGAAAGAAATACCTCGGAACTCTGAAGAACTTCGCCGGAAACTTCAAACAAACCGCGACCGGAAACCTAAGACCACCGCCGGAAAACCAAGCTGGAGATAAGAACAAAATTCCTTGGAAAAACGAAAGAAGACAAATGTGAGGTTAAATGAACGGGATGGGGTAACTTATAAAGAAAATTACTGACGTTTGAACTTCCGGGTGTAAATGGGCCTAATGGGCCCTAAATGGGTCAAAACAAGGAAACGGAAAAGCCCATCATCGCTAGTGGAAGCGGAGTTAACACAAGCGCACATGATCGGATGTTTTCTAAAAATTCTTTATCGATCCGCGTCAATCCATGAAGGGAATCAACCCGAACCGAGGAACTGTGACGAAACCAATAGTAAAAAAAACATCTAGATTAACAAACAATAAAAGTAAATCGCAACAATAGGTAAAAAAGGACATCCGCGGATAGAGAAGAGGAACACGTGTCTTACATGCCCACCTCCCACGAGTCGGACACTTGTCAAACTACAATCCCCACGTGGCGAGTCGGTCGAAACTCACCCGTCGCCTATAAAAGCCAAAAACCCACATAGAAAAAGGGAGGATTTTGGGGAAGATAGGGAAAAAGAAAGGAAAAGGAGAATGGAGCGGATCAAAACCGAGCAACTTGAGAAGAGGGAGGACAAGGGAGAGTAGAAAAGAGAAAATAAGTTTAACACGCCAGAAGAAATCTCTTTTCAGGAAGAAGGAATTGCTCCGTGGACATAGACCTTTATTCGCCCTTTGAAAACCTGAAGCTAGAATCAAGAATCTGTTGCAGTTGGTCTTCAAGACAACCAACCGCGGCAGGTAAGCATTTGATTCCCAATTCGTCTGAGGAAAACTCGATAAGGGAATGACCCACATGAATAACGACATTGTTCCCGCGGCACAGGTTGGGCCGCATCGATTATTTCGATGCGGGTCAGGTAAGTCCGTTGAGAATATTGAAGGCCCCACTAGGTATATTCCCGGGTCCCACTAAAAATGGCGGCCTTTTGAGATCGAGTCTTTTCAGGTATATGTCATATATGATACTAGCAATCCTCATTAAACATGTACACAACCATGAGGTCCAATTAGGTTAACCTGCCATGCTAAGGCATCCAATTCACGTTTTAAACATCCAACGAGAGTTGACCACACTATCATGGACCTAGTTCATAGGGAGACAGTAATCATGGGAATTCAATACATACGGCACATACATCCACTCATAAGTGCAACCATGTGTTGTGAGCCGAATCTGCCATGTTTTATAGTTACTTTTATATCGTTTTTTGTATACATTTAATGCATTTGGGCTAGAATAGTACAAAATCTATGTAGTTTATGTTTATTTGCCAAATTATGGAATCTACACCAGTTTCTGTTTAAATTCGCATAATTCAAAGCAATTTACAGCAGTTCTGAGAAGGGAAGAAAAGCTCGGAAATCAACTACAGAAGTCCAAGATTAAAGAGTAGCGGAACCAAGACAAATCAAGCCAAGGTCAAGTGTTACTCGATATCGAGAACCTTTACTCGATATCGACAAGATTTGTGCACCCAAGCCTGGTCGAGTAGGAGCTTGATCGAGAAGCTAAAGACAGAAGCCAACTCAAACTCAACACTTTACTCGATATTGAGTACTTAACTCGATATCGACAAAACTTGAAGCCGCACCTGTGATCGAGGAAGCCTGATCGAGAAGCCGAGGCCGAGGACAAGACATACCGAGCACAACTTTACTCGATATCGACGAAATTTGTTGATTTCGAGTAACACAGACACACCTGCCCGAGCCAGTGTCGGGGAGCAGTTACTCGACAAGGTCAGAAGCTGAAGTCGACGACACAGCTACTCGATATCGAGGAGTTTACTCGATATCGAGGAGAGCTCTCCTAGGCCGCGTTATGCGGTGAGCTGTCCGAGTCGAATTAGGATTGCTTGGGGCCGAAGTTGTCCGATTCTATCCACATCTATCAAGTTTTATCAAGATCTATCAACTCCATGGAGGATTTACCTACTTCAGATATATTTCCTTTTTGGATTTATTTGTTTTATTCCATTTATTTATCTTTAAGTAAGTAGATAAAGAGATTTAGATATAGATAGACTTTCTTTTCTTGATTAGCAAGGGTTGGAAGCCTATAAATAAAGCCCTAGGGGCTGGATTTTAGTCATTCAATTTCAGAGACAATTAGTTACATAGAGAGAGTAAAGGAGAGAGCTTGTGGCGAGAGAAGTTGGAAAGGCGAAAGCGGATTTGGCTTCGATTGGTTGTAAGCTTTCTTTACTTTATTTAATGCAAGTTATTTCCTTTTGTTTATTGATGAGTTTCTTGATAATGAAGAGCGAGTAGTCCACCCACTTCTAGGGTCGGGGTGAGCCCGATGGTAGCCATGTTAGGTGATGCGATAAAGGTTTGATCTTTTTATGCAATTCGTGTTCTATCCCTATGAGCATGATTCTTTTGCGAGAGTTGAAGGTGATCCTTGTTTGTGTTATTGAAGTGAAAGTGACCTTAATACAACTTGGGTTAATTATGTGAAAAGGGTTAGTAACAATTAGGGTTTATGCGAAAGCCTCTATATTCCTATTTGTTAATAACGAAAGTTATTTGATGGAAAGCATGATCTTTTATGCCTTTATGTGTTACTTTGCATGGTTATCGTTGTGGTGTTGATACCCTGGCCTTGGAAGTCTTTTAGTTTATTGAATTTATTTCGTTGAAAATCTGCGTTCTGTGTTCGAGAAGATTGCAATTTCAAGTTTCTGTTTTTACTCAACGTCGGGTAGATTTAGTTGATATCGAGCAAGCTTTAGTCGATATCGAGTTGATTTTCTCGACATCGGGTTGTCCTTGCTGGTCTTTGCTTCTGTTGATCGATTTCAGTTTCTGTTGGTCGAGATCTTTAGTCGATATCGAGTAATATGTACTCGATATCGGGTAGGTTTCTGTGTTTACTTTCGTTTCTGCTTTTATTTTTTATTTCTGTCTTTTGTTTGCTTTTCTGTCTATGAGATTTACAGCTACCTGGGATCCGCTGACACGCTTCCTCGTGGATCGATCCTGACTTCCCGCTGCTGCATCAGGAGGAGGTCTTGTAATTATTTGCGTGGGCACGAATCTGGTTTGATTTATATTTCTATATTTTGAACTCGATTTCCTCCCAACAACACCATGCAAGGTACCAGGCAAGTCATGCTGAATTATACCAATATAGCATGTCATTAAATCACAAGGAGGCTATCATTATAACTTGGCAGAATTCTCTAAGGGCAATCACCGACTCACTACCCCATTTCCCCGTGGGACGCTAGTATGACTCGTTGGGTAGGACACAAGGACATTCACGCCGTTTTCGAGAGGGGTGGGTAGAACTCGTGTTTAGACTCTTGGGCAAGAAGACATGGTTGGCCATTAGGAGGATTGAAAGGGATGGCTCCATAAGACAACTCGCTTTTATCTCGAAACAATCTAAATCCTCACCCCCACTAACATACTCAAGTAACCCTCATATCTGACATGATTTCCAAAGGTAATTAGTTGACCGACCTAAATTTCCCGTGTAAGACCCCAACCCCAGGTACAAGACTCGATAGAAGCATCGATGGTGGGATATGAAACATGACTCAAAATGGGGAGAGAGGATGTTTATCGACCCTTACTAACATGCCTAGGTGTTTTGGTGGGGCGGATGTGTCAGAACCATCAAGGGGTTTGAATTATGTAAGGGTTAATCCGACAAGACAAGAATTCTGATTACATAAGAACAAGGCTTTCTCCCGCTATCCCATTTGCACGGTTATTCAACACATTATTCAAGTCAAGGAATATTGATTAGTTCGCTATCCTAAGCACAATAGCACTCATTACGGCAGCAATCAACAAGATTAATATGATCCTTTTCGAGGAGCATCGCCCTCGGGCCCAATTGCATATATGTATATATAAACGTAAGCATAGAGACGATCTATGCCGTCCTTCAAGGGACGGCTGACCGGAGGGGCAAAAACCTCACACCCTCCTAACTCAACACTCCAACCTCCGTGGTGTTCCTTGGAGTCTTCTAGGCCCATCTATAAATAAAAGCTAGTATTTTGCATACCGTTCCCCGAGTTCTACATCCATAAGGGATGTCTATCGCTTTGGTTTCTACCCCCGATATTGTTTCCCTTTATTCATTTATGTTTAATTCCAATTAAATTCATTTTGCCCTTTTAAAAATATTTTCCGAAACCATTTGAAAACATTGGGCGATTTTCAAAACCTCTTCAACCTATTGTACTCGGATTGCAAAACCTCAGCTCTGATACCACCTTTTTAACGGCCCGGGATTATGATTTCCGAGTTACGTTTCGAGAGATAAAACCCCTCGTTAGGATCTTGCGCTCCGAGTACAGGTTTAAGGTTTGAAACCGAAGATTTGTAGTTTAAAGCGGGATTTCGCACCCAAATCCTAAAGGTTCATTGGAGACCCCGAGGTAAACCCTTGTACCTGTCCTAAGTCTACAACGCAGAAAACCTTTTATCATGCAAAGGACATAAGTTCTGAAAACGATACAACCAGTGTCGCGACAAGGCCGGGTCAAACAGAGTATAAGTAGGAAGAAATCCCCAAAAAAAAGTAAATCTGGTGAAGTAAGAGTTTCAAGCACTCGCTCTCCATCATACGAATGGACCCCGCCATAACAGCACGAATTCAAACAATGAAACGGGTACCTGAATCTAAAAAAAAGGGGGATTTGGGTCAATCATCAGGCCACTCATGCGCGTGTGTTAACACACTCTAAGAGGCATATAATAAAGCATCATATCCCTAAGATGAAATGTGTAATGCAATGCGGAAATTAAATCACATATATATATACTGACAGTTTAATATAATGCAGGAAGCGATAAATGGATCCACACCGAATGCCAAGTGGCATGTCCCTCTCATACCTCCACCACCTTCCGATAGGGCGGAGACTGGCCAGATCGTGAATGCATTCCATAATAATCGGGCGGCACGCATGCCCAACCCGCCCCACAAGAAATAATAAAGCCCGCTGGCAGCTTTCGCAATCATGCTCATAATATAAGTAAAGGAAGTTCCATGACTCGATTGACTCAGGACGGGACCCGATGGGACTGGGTCGTCCTATGACCCTAGCAAAGACTCTAGTTACTTCACAGATAACGACCGTTCTCTTGCAAGGACATATAACAATCATATGATTTTCATTTTAGCTCCTAAGCGTGATTCTAAGTCGTATGGTGCATGGACACTAGCCTACTATATGACACTCAGTGTATAGAGCGCCCATCATGAGTAAGTTCAAAGAACTTACCTGGAGAAGCGCAGAATCCAATTAATATAGCAATCAAGCAAATCCAGGCGGATTAGAGCTCACCTAGAAGATAAGTGACATAATAAGTCTAAGTCTAACTTACACAAAACATATCAAATAACACACACAAGATTCAGATAAAACATATATAAGTCAACCATCTCATCATCAACAACATTAATGTCTCAATTCAATTTCTCATCTCGTTTCATCGTCTCATACCATTTTAATCGTAACTTGCCAACTCATTAGCTTAGACAATCTCCATATCATACTTAGTCTAATTGACATATTACCACTTAGTATACCACTAGTACAAAATAGCATATTAAGAGCGGTTTTTTAATGGGAAGGACTGCGGTTTTTGAGATGTTGTTAACTAAAGCGCTATCAACCTTGTTAGAGCGCTATTTTGAAAAACGCTGTTAGGATATACAACAAGGAAAGCGCTTTTTGAAACAAACGCTCTGTAGCTTCAATTTTATATAAAAAAAATTAATTTCTTTTAATATTGATATTGATAACCGATCTTGCGGGATACGAGTGCTTTCATTGCGGCACATCTACCACTTCCATTTCTCAATTACTGGTATATGTATATCCATTAACAATTTAACATCTCCAATTTCTCCTACCATCAACATAAAAAAAAAAACAAAATTCAAGCACTGAACATAAAATCATCAAATTGAACAAAATCAAAGGCTAATCAAACAACAAAATTTACATAGTACATCGGCATGTGAAAAAAATACTTAGTTTTAATTTTAGAAATTGAATGATTTGAGACTCCTAGGAATCGAAGAGCCAAAAAAAATTGAACAAAAACCTATAAAATAAGAAAATCCTAAAATCGAACCTAATTATCATCATCTTCAACGACATAGATGGATATAGAACGCGTTGCTCAATGGGAGGGAACATCTCAGGGAGACTGATCTAGCTCTTGTGTTGTGTTGGTAGTCCACCGAAAGCATAAACGGAAGTGGCTCAGTCCACCGAAAGCGGCAGCGGCCTGACTCGGTTGAGCAGAAACAGAAGCGGTCTGTCTCGGTGGAGTCGGAAAGAGGAAGCGGCTCAGTCCACCGGAAGCGGCCTTGCTCAGTGGCGTCGGAAGCGGAAGCAATTCAGTTTACCGGAAGTGGAAGCGGCCTTGCTCGGTGGCGTCGGAAGCGAAAGTGGCCTGGATCGGTGGGTTGGCCTGAAGATGGAGATCGAAAGTGGTGGATGTACCTTGTAAGGGCCCGGATTTTTAAATCCTAATTCTCGGAAAAAGAAATTAAATATGAATTTAAATCGGGTTAACTAAAATCTCTTAAAATGAATTCCGGCATATAATTATTTTAAATGGGCTTTCATTTAGATTTATTTTCGCTTTCGCTTGCTAAAATTTGAAAGTAAAATATAATTTTATTATTTGATTCAGTTCGAGAATTCGATTGCAATTTGAAGTTTTAAGCTTTATATCTTTTGTGTCGGGTTAAAGTTGAGTGAGCGGGTTTCAGGATTTATTTTATTATATTCTATTTCTTTTCCAGGTATTTTCCTCGGGATCATATTCCTTATGTCTTCCATCTCAAATGTCTCGGTCTTTCATCCCTATTTCAATTTTAAAGTTATTATCAATTGTGGTATGATTTGGATAAGGACCATTTTGGTGTTTGGGCAATTAGAGAAAATTTGACCACTTTTCATCCTCTCCCTAAGCCTCACTCTATTACACAGTTGTTCACCCAAAGAACCCAATTTTCCCTTTCTCTCTGTAATTGCTTTCCGGTGCCTCAGTCAGTCACACCCACCGCCGCCTCTCACCCTCTCCGTTAAGTTTGCAGCCCTCAAAAGACCCCCGTCGTCCTCTGTTTTCCGACAAAAACCGGCTCCTCCGTGTCTCCGAGCGCCTCCAGCCTTCCCCCGTCCGAGCTCACAGCCACCTCCATTGCTTCTTCCTCCGAACAGTAGCAGCAACCAGGGGTCCCACCGGAACCCAGCAACTCCGCCGAAGCCGTCCGAGCCTCCTTCCCTCTGTTCCCGGAATCCACGGCGAGCCCAGATCAGCCCGACCTCCTCTTCACCTAGTTTCGGTTTGGACATGGCAAGGGTTCGAATCCTCCCTCTTTTCTCTTCCTTTCATCTCCAAACTAAATAAAGGTCCACCTTTCCTCACTTATCTCTCTCCCAGGCCAAGATCTCTTCGAAATCGAACTCCGACGAAGCTCAATTCAACCCCAACGAATCTCTTCTCCGGCGAACTTCGAATCTAGGTGAGCCTCTTTCTCCCTCCTTCTGTGGTGTCTTGATGTTTCTGTGTTGCTTAGTGTAGGGAGAGCTCGGGTGTGTGGGTCGAATCGAGAACTGAGCTCCGGCGGCTCTGATTTTCTCCTTCCTTCTCCGTTTTCCTTCGTCCGTGAGCAAGAGTCTGCGTGAGTTTGGAGAGGGCGGGTTCATCCTTCTTTTTTTCAGACCGGCCGGTTCGGCTTAATTGTCCGGTTCACTTACTCAGAATCGGGTATGGGCTTTCCGAGTTGGGCTTCTCTTTTCCGGATTTTGGGCTTCTGGGTTTGTGGGTTAATTGGTGTTGTTGTTCTATTAGGTTGGAATATATTACTAGAGTAATTTAGAAAGTGTTATACGTTTATATATGTTATGATTTTATTATATTATTGTTATTATTATTATGATTTAGTGATGTTATGTTATAAATGTGGTTGTTAAAATGGATTGATTTATGGTGTTTTATTTTATTTAAATATTGTTGATAAATTATTTAGAAAAGGTTTTAAGTCGTCCGAAAATGATTCTTAAAGGATTTGATGTGTTGAAAATCAAAATGCCGGAATTATTTCTATAATATGAATTTGGGAATTTGCTAATGATTTAGATGATAATTGTCGGAATTTTGTTAAGTATGATTTGAGAAATTACTTTGAATATGAGTTGACATATTTGGGATTTAAGAGTTTGAAAAATATGATTGGTACGATTTTATCATTTGGTTTGATTGGAAGTAAATGATTTTGGTTGATGTTGTTCATAGCGAACAGGTTTTGGAAAATGGTTTTACTATCGATTGGTTTTGTGAATGTTGGGAACTTGGGTTCGTGCGTATGAATGATGGACCGGTAGCTTATGGAAATGGCTTGATGATAGGTGTGTATTGCTTCTGGATTGCTTTGGAGTTGCATTTGGGCCCTTGCTTGTGTTATCTTGTTGTTCTGCATCTTCAGGTAAGTTCCCTAGGGGGCTTACTCAGGTTGGACATTCATGCCTGTTGTTGCATTTTATGTTAGGTGTTGCATATGCATAAAAGCATGCCATGTAGTATCATGTTTAGGTTGCACTAATTGATTGAGCATCTGTTTACTTCATGCGTTTGAAACAGAACGGTCGTTATCTGTGATAGTCCTAGAGTCTTTGCTAGGGTCATAGGGTAGCCCAGCCTCATCGGGTACCCTGAGTCAATCGAGTCATGAACTTCCTTATATTATGACATGCCTGCGGGCTTTATTGTGGAGCGGGTTAGGCATGCGTGCCGCCCGATTATGATGGAATGCATTCACGAGCTGGCCAGTCTCCGCCCTATCGGAAGGGGGTGGAGGTAGGAGAGGGATATGACACTTGGCATTGTCTTGGGCCCTTATAGTATTCTGCACATTATTATGAACTAGGAGCATGCTAGTGTGTTTGACTTTCGTACTGCATTAGAGCATCTTTATTAGGTATAGCACATACTATGTGGCCTCAGCGAGGACTGCCGGTCCCGCATGAGTGGCTCGATCTGACTCCTTTCCCCGTTCTTCTTTTAAATGTATTTTCTGCAGATTTGAGTGCTCGATGTCTATATGACGGGGTTCCCTTTGGCGAATCGAAGAATCTGGCTAATATCATAAGTTAGAAAAATGGTAATTACACACTCATGATTTGGTTTTGACCGGTTCTGCCGTGACACTTGTATCTTTACTTTGTTTTGCCTTACTTCCGTTTGAAATGGATTCCGCGACATAGTCTTATGACAGGTTAAGGGTACCCAACGGCCCTTCGAGATTTTTAGGGTTTGAAATCCCTCTTTCTACTAACCTTAAAATGAGTTTGAAACCTCGACCCGTACCTGGATTGCAAGATCCGAAAAAGGGGTTTTATCCCTTGAAACGTAACCCGGAAATCATAATTCTGGGCCGTTACATACCTGATTTTAGCGGTAGTTAGGGATTTGGAAAGCACCATTGAAGATTTGAAGGGATTAGGAGGTTTGAAGAGAATTAGGGAATTATAAAACGGCGTGGAACGGTGGAAGAGATTTAGGTTTTTATTTTCCAAAGTGCATCTACAGGTTCTCGATTTTTAACGTTTTTTTAAGACTAAAATTAAACATTAATAGCGCTTTTACTTGAAAACAGATATCCTTCCCAGTTGGGACATCGCTTTTTGGTATAAAACGCTATTAAAAAAATATTATTTTTAAACATTAACAGCGCTTTTACTTAAAAAGCGCTATCCTTCCCAATTGGGATAGCGCTTTTTGGTATAAAGCGCTGTTAAAAAAATGTTCTTAGCGGTTATTTTAAAAAGCGATGTCCTTCCCACAAATTAATAGCGGCTTAAAATAAGCGCTTTTAAATTTCCGCTATTAATCTATCATATATTCATTTTGTACTAGTGTACGAATATATATCATCCTCATAATCGGTAAACAACATTTAATCTCTTATAATAAATCACCACAATTCATGCTACTAGTCACAAATAACATATCGTTAGTCAACCGGTCATATTATCATGCTAGTTAGTCATCGAACAAGTATTATTCCCATGTTAGTTCCAAAACTGTTTTGAAATCCGAACCAAACAGTTAAGGATTTCGACCACTGAAAATACTGGCTAAATACTAGTACGACTCCCACGCCATGACGCGTTTTTTTAAAACCAAAATACTATATATAAAAATATTATAAAATATTAATTAATATTTATGATAAAAATCATTAAAAAAATTACAATAAATGTATCTTATAATTATCTCAGATTTTTTTTTAAAAATCTTATGTAAAATATAATACATAAATATAGATATTTTAAATTACTCGATAATAATAACATCAATATCATTATAAAATTGTTTAATGACATGTGTCATAATTAATAGTTATATTCAATGTTTTGAATGCCTAATAGTTAGTAAATAAATTTGATTAAGCCTAGTAGTTATATTAGATTGAATTAAATGTTTTGAATTAAGCCCAATAGTTAGCAAAATTAAAGAAAAAAAGAGAATTAAAGGAAAAAGAAGAAGAAGAAGAAAAGAATTAAAGAAAATCAAAGTAAAATGGGGAAATAAAAATAATTAGTTAAGACTCCTAAAATGCCTCTAAGATTGACACATCATCCTAAACTCTTCTAAATTAAGAGTTTATATAGATATAGATAGTAAGTAAATTAATTTGATTAAGCCTAATAGTTATATTAGATTGAATTCAATGTTTTGAATTAAGCCCAATAGTTAGCAAAATTAAAGAAAAAAGAGAATTAAAGGAAAAAGAAGAAGAAGAAAAAAGAATTAAAGAAAATCAAAGAAAAATGGGAAAATAAAAATAATTAGTTAATACTCCTAAAATGCCTCTAAGATTGACACATCATCCTAAACTCTTCTAAATTAAGAGTTTATATAGATAATTAGCAAAATTAAAGAAAAAAAGAGAATTAAAGGAAAAAGAAGAAGAAGAAGAAAAGAATTAAAGAAAATCAAAGAAAAATGGGAAAATAAAAATAACTAGTTAAGACTCCTAAAATGCCTCTAAGATTGACACATCATCCTAAACTCTTCTAAATTAAGAGTTTATATAGATATAGATAGTTAGAAAATTAATTTGATTAAGCCTAATAGTTATATTAGATTGAATTCAATGTTTTGAATTAAGCCCAATAGTTAGCAAAATTAAAGAAAAAAGAGAATTAAAGGAAAAAGAAGAAGAAGAAAAAAGAATTAAAGAAAATCAAAGAAAAATGGGAAAATAAAAATAATTAGTTAAGACTCCTAAAATGCCTCTAAGATTGACACATCATCCTAAACTCTTCTAAATTAAGAGTTTATATAGATAGTTAGTAAATAAATTTGATTAAGCCTAATAGTTATATTAGATTGAATTCAATGTTTTGAATTAAGCCCAATAGTTAGCAAAATTAAAGAAAAAAGAGAATTAAAGGAAAAAGAAGAAGAAGAAAAAAGAATTAAAGAAAATCAAAGAAAAATGGGAAAATAAAAATAATTAGTTAAGACTCCTAAAATGCCTCTAAGATTGACACATCATCCTAAACTCTTCTAAATTAAGAGTTTATATAGATATAAATAGTTAGTAAATAAATTTGATTAAGCCTAATAGTTATATTAAATTGAATTCAATGTTTTGAATTAAGCCCAATAGTTAGCAAAATTAAAGAAAAAAGAGAATTAAAGGAAATAGAAGAAGAAGAAAAAAAGAATTAAAGAAAATCAAAGAAAAATGGGAAAATAAAAATAATTAGTTAAGACTCCTAAAATGTCTCTAATATTGACACATCATCCTAAACTCTTCTAAATTAAGAGTTTATATAGATAGTTAGCAAAATGAAAGAAAAAAGAGAATTAAAGGAAAAAGAAGAAGAAAAAAAAAAGAATTAAAGATAATCAAAGAAAAATGAGAAAATAAAAATAATTAGTTAAGACTCCTAAAAAGCCTCTAAGATTAACACATCATCCTAAACTCTTCTAAATTAAGAGTTTATATATATAGTTAGCAAAATTAAAGAAAAAAGATGAAGAAAAAAAAAAGAATTAAAGAAAATCAAAGAAAAATGGGAAAATAAAAATAATTAGTTAAGACTCCTAAAATGCCTCTAAGATTGACACATCATCCTAAACTCTTCTAAATTAAGAGTTTATATAGATATAGATAGTTAGTAAATAAATTTGATTAAGCCTAATAGTTATATTAGATTGAATCCAATGTTTTGAATTAAGCCCAATAGTTAGCAAAATTAAAAAAAAAAGAGAATTAAAGGAAATAGAAGAAGAAGAAGAAAAGAATTAAAGAAAATCAAAGAAAAATGGGAATATAAAAATAATTAGTTAAGACTCCTAAAATGCCTCTAAGATTGACACATCATCCTAAACTCTTCTAAATTAAGAGTTTATATAGATAGTTAGTAAATAAATTTGATTAAGCCTAATAGTTATATTAGATTGAATTCAATGTTTTGAATTAAGCCCAATAGTTAGCAAAATTAAAGAAAAAAGAGAATTAAAGGAAAAAGAAGAAGAAGAAAAAAAGAATTAATGAAAATCAAAGAAAAATGGGAAAATAAAAATAATTAGTTAAGACTCCTAAAATGCCTCTAAGATTGATACATCATCCTAAACTCTTCTAAATTAAGAGTTTATATAGATATGGATAGTTAGCAAATAAATTTGATTAAGCCTAATAGTTATATTAGATTGAATTCAATGTTTTGAATTAAGCCCAATAGTTAGCAAAATTAAAGAAAAAAGAGAATTAAAGGAAATAGAAGAAGAAGAAAAAAAAGAATTAAAGAAAATCAAAGAAAAATGGGAAAATAAAAATAATTAGTTAAGACTCCTAAAATGCCTCTAAGATTGACACATCATCCTAAACTCTTCTAAATTAAGAGTTTATATAGATAGTTAGTAAATAAATTTGATTAAGCCTAATAGTTATATTAGATTGAATTCAATGTTTTGAATTAAGCCCAATAGTTAGCAAAATTAAAGAAAAAAGAGAATTAAAGGAAAAAGAAGAAGAAGAAAACAGAATTAAAGAAAATCAAAGAAAAATGGGAAAGTAAAAATAATTAGTAAAGACTCCTAAAATGCCTCTAAGATTGATACATCATCCTAAACTCTTCTAAATTAAGAGTTTATATAGATATAAATAGTTAGTAAATAAATTTGAGTAAGCCTAATAGTTATATTAGATTGAATTTAATGTTTTGAATTAAGCACAATAGTTAGCAAAATTAAAGAAAAAAGAAAATTAAAGGAAATAGAAGAAGAAGAAAAAAAGAATTAAAGAAAATCAAAGAAAAATGGGAAAATAAAAATAATTAGTTAAGACTCCTAAAATGCATCTAAGATTGACACATCATCCTAAACTCTTCTAAATTAAGAGTTTATATAGATAGTTAGCAAAATGAAAGAAAAAAGAGAATTAAAGGAAAAAGAAGAAGAAAAAAAAAGAATTAAAGAAAATCAAAGAAAAATGAGAAAATAAAAATAATTAGTTAAGACTCCTAAAATTTGTAACGGCCCGGGATTATGATTCCCGAGTTACGTTTCGAGGGATAAAACCCCTCGTTAGGATCTTGCGCCCCGAGTACAGGTTGAAGGTTTGAAATTCTATCCTAACCTTTTGAAATGGGATTTCATACCCAAAATTCGAAGGGATCGTTGGAATCCCCGGGGAAGTCCCCTATACCTGTCATAGGTCTAAGCTTGGAAAACCAAAGGTTACACAAATAGCGGAAGTAAAGCATAATACAAAGGGGTGCCACGGCAGAGCCGGGTCAAAATATGATCAACCATTCAAATTCGAGCCGTAATTAAATTGGTGAAGTTGGAATCTCAACTCTCTCTTTCCGCCGTGTTAGACCCAGCAGTCATGGACTCAAATCAGCATCAACAGTAGTAAGCATAACGGATACCTAAAAAATTTGATATGGGGCGGGATCAGATCGATGCCCACTTTAGCTCTACATCCCAATCCTAAGCACACATATACGCTATTCCTAATAAAGATGCTTCTAGATGCATGGCGGGATATTAACACACTAACATGCTCCTAAGATCAAGTGCATAATAATAATAAGGCCTTAACACAGAATACCAAGTGGTATATCCCTCTCCTACCTCCACCCCTTCCGATAGGTGGAGACTGGCCAGCTCGTGAATGCATTCATTCATAATAGGGCGGCACGCATGCCTAACCCGCTCCACAATAAAGCCCGCAGGCATATCATAATATAAGGAAGTTCATGACTCGATTGACTCAGGGTACCCGATGAGGCTGGGCTACCCTATGACCCTAGCAATGACTCTAGTTACTTCACAGATAACGGCCGTTCTGTTTGCACACACATAAAGAAATAGAATGCTCGACGGTCGATGCAACCTAGCATGGTACTACTTGGCATGCTGATCATGAATGCAAGCACCTAGTATATCATGCACCTAAAGCAGGGAATAGCTCTATTCAATCTGAGTAAGCTCCGAAGAGACTTACCTGAAAAGCCGAACAGCAAGATATAACAAAGAGCAGAGTCCAACCAATCGACAAGCACCTATTATAATTATAAAGAATGCAGTAAGCTACAATGCCACTAATCACACACAGAGACCATGTCCCCAAAACCATTCCCAAAACCATTTCAAAGCCATTTTTCGATACATCTGGAAGCCAAGTCATTAAATTTATTCACCAAGTTAGGTAAGGTAAATCAAGTCACTTTCCCAAGACTTTTCAAAGCTCTTCTAAAATCTCAAGTTAGATCAAATCACCATTCAAACCGCTTTCTCAAATCATCCAAAAATCCATTTATAAAACATTACCCTTTCATCAACTTATTTCATTATTTTTATCAAAACAAACCCGACAAAATTAAGGTATTGCCAAAATTCCTCTTTTAATTTTATTAAATCCATTTCCAACCTTTAAAACTTTTTCAAATCCAAGTCCAAATATTATACTTTAAATCTCAATAATAATATTATATATTATATTATCCCATTTATTTAATATATTCATAAGTCTTAAAATTCTTTCCTCAAATCAACATACATAACCCATTTTAGTCAAATTAGGCCCAATTACATTTCCTTTATTAAAACAAAATCTCGGCCCATCAAAATAGGCCCAAAACCCATTCCTTCCATTTTCGGATCCAATAACCAACCCATCTCCATTTTAAACTGAACCGGTTCACATGAAGAGAATAAAGCTGAACCGAACCCATTTTTAAAACAGAAAACCGGACCGGGTACTGTTCATCTCCCTCACAAGGCTGTGCGAGAACTGGGAAAGGAAGGGGGAGGGAGGAGGCTGGCCGGCGGCGACCCAGCTCCGACCGTCTACCCCGACACCAAAGACACTAACCGGCAAGAAGAAAAGAGAGAAAGGAATCCTCACCGAGGGGTTCTGATTCGGATGCGAGGGCTCGCCGGAACGGAGCTCGGAGCTCGATTGGGTCAGCCGGAGTCGGAATCAGGGCTCACCGAGGACATGGGAAGCTTCGGGAGTCCTGATTTGAAGACGATGGGTTATAAAGGGGGGACCTTTATGGCCTTATCGAGCGAAAGGAGGAGGAGTGGCTTACCGGGCGTAACACGCGAAGACAGGGGAGGAGGCTCGGCGGCGGTCGGCGCCGACGGTGTCCGGGGAGCTCCTGGGTGCTGCCCTCGGTGGGAGGAAAAGGAAGAGGAGCCGCCCGTGGATGCTTGGGCTGCACACGGACGGAAACAGGGCTCGAGTTCGGGTACTGATGGCTGCGAAACAGGGGTGGCGGGAGCGGCTCGGGGTGGTGACGACGGTGCTCGGAGGGATGGCGACGGCGCTGCTGCTGGGGAGGTGGCGGAGACCTGGTGGCGGCTTGCACAAGCAGCCATGGAGGAGAGCTCTTCGGCAAAATCAAAAAAGGGGAAGAAGGGATAAGGTGGTGTTTGGGTTTTGGGTTTGTGTGGATGTGAAAGGAGATCCAAAATCTGATTTTCCTTGGAAGAGAGAAGGGGGGTATGCTCAGCTCATCTTCTGCCAATTCAAAGAGGAGGAATCAATAGGTGTTGTTTGTTTTCCATTGGAGTGGTGTCAAGGAAGGGAGGGAGTGAAAGGAGAGGTAGAATTTTACCCAAATGAGCGGGATGACATGAAATGGATAAGAATGAGAAAAGATGACGGAATTTTGGTCCCGAGGAGAAAAACAGATTCAATCGTTAAAGTTAAAAATTGGGCCGGAATTCGCAAGTTAGATTTATTAAATTTGACGAGTTTTCCTTAAAATATCCAAATTAAATTCATTTTATTTTATTTATTTTTTTAAATAGTTATTTTAAAAATCCGGGCCTTTACAAAATGCCTCTAAGATTAACACATCATCCTAAACTCTTCTAAATTAAGAGTTTATATATATAGTTAGCAAAATTAAAGAAAAAAGAGAATTAAAGGAAAAAGAAGAAGAAAAAAAAAGAATTAAAGAAAATCAGAGAAAAATGGGAAAATAAAAATAATTAGTTAAGACTCCTAAAATGCCTCTAAGATTGACACATCATTCTAAACTCTTCTAAATTAAGAGTTTATATAGAAGTTAGCAAAATTAAAGAAAAAAAGAGAATTAAAGGAAAAAGAAGAAGAAGAAAAAAAAGAATTAAAGAAAATCAAAGAAAAATGGAAAAATAAAAATAATTAGTTAAGACTCCTAAAATGCCTCTAAGATTGACACATCATCCTAAACTCTTCTAAATTAAGAGTTTATATAGATATAGATAATTAGTAAATAAATTTGATTAAGCCTAATAGTTATATTAGATTGAATCCAATGTTTTGAATTAAGCCCAATAGTTAGCAAAATTAAAGAAAAAAGAGAATTAAAGGAAAAAGAAGAAGAAGAAAAAAGAATTAAAGAAAATCAAAGAAAAATGGAAAAATAAAAATAATTAGTTAAGACTCCTAAAATGCCTCTAAGATTGACACATCATCCTAAACTCTTCTAAATTAAGAGTTTATATAGATATAGATAGTTAGTAAATAAGTTTGATTAAGCCTAATAGTTATATTAGATTGAATCCAATGATTTGAATTAAGCCCAATAGTTAGCAAAATTAAAGAAAAAAGAGAATTAAAGGAAATAAAAGAAGAAGAAGAAAAGAATTAAAGAAAATCAAAGAAAAATGGGAATATAAAAATAATTAGTTAAGACTCCTAAAATGCCTCTAAGATTGACACATCAACCTAAACTCTTCTAAATTAAGAGTTTATATAGATAGTTAGTAAATAAATTTGATTAAGCCAAATAGTTATATTAGATTGAATTCAATATTTTGAATTAAGCCCAATAGTTAGCAAAATTAAAGAAAAAAGAGAATTAAAGGAAATAGAAGAAGAAGAAAAAAATAATTAAAGAAAATCAAAGAAAAATGGGAAAATAAAAATAATTAGTTAAGACTCCTAAAATGCCTTTAAGATTGACACATCATCCTAAACTCTTCTAAATTAAGAGTTTATATAGATAGTTAGTAAATAAATTTGATTAAGCCTAATAGTTATATTAGATTGAATTCAATGTTTTGAATTAAGCCCAATAGTTAGCAAAATTAAAGAAAAAAGAGAATTAAAGGAAGAAGAAGAAGAAGAAAAAAGAATTAAAGAAAATCAAAGAAAAATGGGAAAATAAAAATAATTAGTGACGACTCCTAAAATGCCTCTAAGATTTAAACATCATCCTAAACTCTTCTAAATTAAGAGTTTATATAGAAGTTAGCAAAATTAAAGAAAAAAAGAGAATTAAAGGAAAAAGAAGAAGAAGAAAAAAAAGAATTAAAGAAAATAAAAGAAAAATGGGAAAAATAAAAATAATTAGTTAAGACTCCTAAAATGCCTCTAAGATTGACACATCATCCTAAACTCTTCTAAATTAAGAGTTTATATAGATATAGATAGTTAGTAAATAAATTTGATTAAGCCTAATAGTTATATTATATTGAATCCAATGTTTTGAATTAAGCCCAATAGTTAGCAAAATTAAAAAAAAAAGAGAATTAAAGGAAATAGAAGAAGAAGAAGAAAAGAATTACAGAAAATCAAAGAAAAATGGGAAAATAAAAATAATTAGTTAAGACTCCTAAAATGCCTCTAAGATTGACACATCATCCTAAACTCTTCTAAATTAAGAGTTTATATAGATATAAATAGTTAGTAAATAAATTTGATTAAGCCTAATTGTTATATTAGATTGAATCCAATGTTTTGAATTAAGCCCAATAGTTAGCAAAATTAAAGAAAAAAAGAGAATTAAAGGAAATAGAAGAAGAAGAAGAAAAGAATTAAAGAAAATCAAAGAAAAATGGGAATATAAAAATAATTAGTTAAGACACCTAAAATGCCTTTAAGATTGACACATCATCCTAAACTCTTCTAAATTAAGAGTTTATATAGATAGTTAGTAAATAAATTTGATTAAGCCTAATAGTTATATTAGATTGAATTCAATGTTTTGAATTAATCACAATAGTTAGCAAAATTAAAGAAAAAAGAGAATTAAAGGAAAAAGAAGAAGAAGAAAAAAAAAATTAAAGAAAATCAAAGAAAAATGGGAAAATAAAAATAATTAGTTAAGACTCCTAAAATGCCTCTAAGATTGACACATCATCCTAAACTCTTCTAAATTAAGAGTTTATATAGATATGGATAGTTAGTAAATAAATTTGATTAAGCCTAATAGTTATATTAGATTGAATTCAATGTTTTGAATTAAGCCCAATAGTTAGCAAAATTAAAGAAAATAGAGAATTAAAGGAAATAGAAGAAGAAGAAAAAAATAATTAAAGAAAATCAAAGAAAAATGGGAAAATAAAAATAATTAGTTAAGACTCCTAAAATGCCTTTAAGATTGACACATCATCCTAAACTCTTCTAAATTAAGAGTTTATATAGATATAGATAGGTAGTAAATAAATTTGATTAAGCCTAATAGTTATATTATATTGAATCCAATGTTTTGAATTAAGCCCAATAGTTAGCAAAATTAAAGAAAAAAGAGAATTAAAGGAAAAAGAAGAAGAAGAAAAAAGAATTAAAGAAAATCAAAGAAAAATGGGAAAATAAAAATAATTAGTTAAGACTCCTAAAATGCCTCTAAGATTGACACATCATCCTAAACTCTTCTAAATTAAGAGTTTATATAGATATAGATAGTTAGTAAATAAGTTTGATTAAGCCTAATAGTTATATTAGATTGAATCCAATGTTTTGAATTAAGCCCAATAGTTAGCAAAATTAAAGAAAAAAGAGAATTAAAGGAAATAGAAGAAGAAGAAGAAAAGAATTAAAGAAAATCAAAGAAAAATGGGAATATAAAAATAATTAGTTAAGACTCCTAAAATGCCTCTAAGATTGACACATCAACCTAAATTCTTCTAAATTAAGAGTTTATATAGATAGTTAGTAAATAAATTTGATTAAGCCAAATAGTTATATTAGATTGAATTCAATATTTTGAATTAAGCCCAATAGTTAGCAAAATTAAAGAAAAAAGAGAATTAAAGGAAATAGAAGAAGAAGAAAAAAATAATTAAAGAAAATCAAAGAAAAATGGGAAAATAAAAATAATTAGTTAAGACTCCTAAAATGCCTTTAAGATTGACACATCATCCTAAACTCTTCTAAATTAAGAGTTTATATAGATAGTTAGTAAATAAATTTGATTAAGCCTAATAGTTATATTAGATTGAATTCAATGTTTTGAATTAAGCCCAATAGTTAGCAAAATTAAAGAAAAAAGAGAATTAAAGGAAGAAGAAGAAGAAGAAAAAAGAATTAAAGAAAATCAAAGAAAAATGGGAAAATAAAAATAATTAGTGAAGACTCCTAAAATGCCTCTAAGATTGACACATCATCCTAAACTCTTCTAAATTAAGAGTTTATATAGAAGTTAGCAAAATTAAAGAAAAAAAGAGAATTAAAGGAAAAAGAAGAAGAAGAAAAAAAAGAATTAAAGAAAATAAAAGAAAAATGGGAAAAATAAAAATAATTAGTTAAGACTCCTAAAATGCCTCTAAGATTGACACATCATCCTAAACTCTTCTAAATTAAGAGTTTATATAGATATAGATAGTTAGTAAATAAATTTGATTAAGCCTAATAGTTATATTATATTGAATCCAATGTTTTGAATTAAACCCAATAGTTAGCAAAATTAAAAAAAAAAAAGAATTAAAGGAAATAGAAGAAGAAGAAGAAAAGAATTACAGAAAATCAAAGAAAAATGGGAAAATAAAAATAATTAGTTAAGACTCCTAAAATGCCTCTAAGATTGACACATCATCCTAAACTCTTCTAAATTAAGAGTTTATATAGATATAAATAGTTAGTAAATAAATTTGATTAAGCCTAATTGTTATATTAGATTGAATCCAATGTTTTGAATTAAGCCCAATAGTTAGCAAAATTAAAGAAAAAAGAGAATTAAAGGAAATAGAAGAAGAAGAAGAAAAGAATTAAAGAAAATCAAAGAAAAATGGGAATATAAAAATAATTAGTTAAGACTCCTAAAATGCCTTTAAGATTGACACATCATCCTAAACTCTTCTAAATTAAGAGTTTATATAGATAGTTAGTAAATAAATTTGATTAAGTCTAATAGTTATATTAGATTGAATTCAATGTTTTGAATTAATCACAATAGTTAGCAAAATTAAAGAAAAAAGAGAATTAAAGGAAAAAGAAGAAGAAGAAAAAAAAAATTAAAGAAAATCAAAGAAAAATGGGAAAATAAAAATAATTAGTTAAGACTCCTAAAATGCCTCTAAGATTGACACATCATCCTAAACTCTTCTAAATTAAGAGTTTATATAGATATGGATAGTTAGTAAATAAATTTGATTAAGCCTAATAGTTATATTAGATTGAATTCAATGTTTTGAATTAAGCCAAATAGTTAGCAAAATTAAAGAAAAAAGAGAATTAAAGGAAATAGAAGAAGAAAAAAAAAAGAATTAAAGAAAACCAAAGAAAAATGGGAAAATAAAAATAATTAGTTAAGACTCCTAAAATGCCTCTAAGATTGACACATCATCCTAAACTCTTCTAAATTAAGAGTTTATTTAGATATAAATAGTTAGTAAATAAATTTGATTAAGCCTAATTGTTATATTAGATTGAATCCAATGTTTTGAATTAAGCCCAATAGTTAGCAAAATTAAAGAAAAAAGAGAATTAAAGGAAATAGAAGAAGAAGAAGAAAAGAATTAAAGAAAATCAAAGAAAAATGGGAATATAAAAATAATTAGTTAAGACTCCTAAAATGCCTTTAAGATTGACACATCATCCTAAACTCATCTAAATTAAGAGTTTATATAGATAGTTAGTAAATAAATTTGATTAAGCCTAATAGTTATATTAGATTGAATTCAATGTTTTGAATTAATCCCAATAGTTAGCAAAATTAAAGAAAAAAGAGAATTAAAGGAAAAAGAAGAAGAAGAAAAAAAGAATTAAAGAAAATCAAAGAAAAATGGGAAAATAAAAATAATTAGTTAAGACTCCTAAAATGCCTCTAATATTGACACATCATCCTAAACTCTTCTAAATTAAGAGTTTATATAGATATGGATAGTTAGTAAATAAATTTGATTAAGCCTAATAGTTATATTAGATTGAATTCAATGTTTTGAATTAAGCCCAATAGTTAGCAAAATTAAAGAAAAAAGAGAATTAAAGGAAATAGAAGAAGAAGAAAAAAAGAATTAAAGAAAACCAAAGAAAAATGGGAAAATAAAAATAATTAGTTAAGACTCCTAAAATGCCTCTAAGATTGACACATCATCCTAAACCCTTCTAAATTAAGAGTTTATATAGATATAAATAGTTAGTAAATAAATTTGATTAAGCCTAATTGTTATATTAGATTGAATTCAATGTTTTGAATAAAGCTCAATAGTTAGCAAAATTAGAGAAAAAAGAGACTTAAAGGATATAGAAGAAGAAGGAAAAAAGAATTAAAGAAAATCAAAGAAAAATGGGAAAATAAAAAAAATTAGTTAAGACTCCTAAAATGCCTCTAAGATTGACACATCATCCTAAACTCTTCTAAATTAAGAGTTTATATAGATAGTTAGCAAAATGAAAGAAAAAAGAGAATTAAAGGAAACAGAAGAAGAAGAAAAAAGAAATAAAGATAATCAAAGAAAAATGAGAAAATAAAAATAATTAGTTAAGACTCCTAAAATGCCTCTAAGATTAACACGTCATCCTAAACTCTTCTAAATTAAGAGTTTATATATATAGTTAGAAAAATTAAAGAAAAAAAGAGAATTAAAGGAAAAAGAAGAAGAAAACAAAAAGAATTAAAGAAAATCAAAGAAAAATGGGAAAATAAAAATAATTAGTTAAGACTCCTAAAATGCCTCTAAGATTGACACCTCATCCTAAACTCTTCTAAATTAAGAGTTTATATAGATATAGATAGTTAGTAAATAAATTTGATTAAGCCTAATAGTTATATTAGATTGAATCCAATGTTTTGAATTAAGCCCAATAGTTAGCAAAATTAAAGAAAAAAGAGAATTAAAGGAAATAGAAGAAGAAGAAGAAAAGAATTAAAGAAAATCAAAGAAAAATGGGAATATAAAAATAATTAGTTAAGACTCCTAAAATGCCTTTAAGATTGACACATCATCCTAAACTCTTCTAAATTAAGAGTTTATATAGATAGTTAGTAAATAAATTTGATTAAGCCTAATAGTTATATTAGATTGAATTCAATGTTTTGAATTAATCACAATAGTTAGCAAAATTAAAGAAAAAAGAGAATTAAAGGAAAAAGAAGAAGAAGAAAAAAAGAATAAAAGAAAATCAAAGAAAAATGGGAAAATAAAAATAATTAGTTAAGACTCCTAAAATGCCTCTAAGATTGACACATCATCCTAAACTCTTCTAAATTAAGAGTTTATATAGATATGGATAGTTAGTAAATAAATTTGATTAAGCCTAATAGTTATATTAGATTGAATTCAATGTTTTGAATTAAGCCCAATAGTTAGCAAAATTAAAAAAAAAAAAGAATTAAAGGAAATAGAAGAAGAAGAAAAAAAGAATTAAAGAAAACCAAAGAAAAATGGGAAAATAAAAATAATTAGTTAAGACTCCTAAAATGCCTCTAAGATTGACACGTCATCCTAAACTCTTCTAAATTAAGAGTTTATATAGATATAAATAGTTAGTAAATAAATTTGATTAAGCCTAATTGTTATGTTAGATTGAATCCAATGTTTTGAATTAAGCCCAATAGTTAGCAAAATTAAAGAAAAAAGAGAATTAAAGGAAATAGAAGAAGAAGAAGAAAAGAATTAAAGAAAATCAAAGAAAAATGGGAATATAAAAATAATTAGTTAAGACTCCTAAAATGCCTTTGAGATTGACACATCATCCTAAACTCTTCTAAATTAAGAGTTTATATAGATAGTTAGTAAATAAATTTGATTAAGCCTAATAGTTATATTAGATTGAATTCAATGTTTTGAATTAATCCCAATAGTTAGCAAAATTAAAGAAAAAAGAGAATTAAAGGAAAAAGAAGAAGAAGAAAAAAAGAATTAAAGAAAATCAAAGAAAAATGGGAAAATAAAAATAATTAGTTAAGACTCCTAAAATGCCTCTAAGATTGACACATCATCCTAAACTCTTCTAAATTAAGAGTTTATATAGATATGGATAGTTAGTAAATAAATTTGATTAGCCTAATAGTTATATTAGATTGAATTCAATGTTTTGAATTAAGTCCAATAGTTAGCAAAATTAAAGAAAAAAGAGAATTAAAGGAAATAGAAGAAGAAGAAAAAAAGAATTAAAGAAAACCAAAGAAAAATGGGAAAATAAAAATAATTAGTTAAGACTCCTAAAATGCCTCTAAGATTGACAAATCATACTAAACTCTTCTAAATTAAGAGTTTATATAGATATAAATAGTTAGTAAATAAATTTGATTAAGCCTAATTGTTATATTAGATTGAATTCAATGTTTTGAATAAAGCTCAATAGTTAGCAAAATTAGAGAAAAAAGAGACTTAAAGGATATTGAAGAAGAAGAAAAAAAGAATTAAAGAAAATAAAAGAAAAATGGGAAAATAAAAATAATTAGTTAAGACTCCTAAAATGCCTCTAAGATTGACACATCATCCTAAACTCTTCTAAATTAAGAGTTTATATAGATATAAATAGTTAGTAAATAAATTTGATTAAGCCTAATAGTTATATTAGATTGAATTCAATGTTTTGAATTAAGCCCAATAGTTAGCAAAATTAAAGAAAAAAGAGAATTAAAGGAAATAGAAGAAGAAGAAAAAAAGAATTAAAGAAAATCAAAGAAAAATGGGAAAATAAAAATAATTAGATAAGACTCCTAAACTGTAAAGACCGAATATATTATAATACTATTTTATTTTGATATATTATTATTTTAAAAAAAAATGGTAGAAAACTCGTTCCCGAGCACAAGTTTCGATTTTAAAGTCGTTCCGGCGTTGTGCGAAATATTTGATTTTGTCGGATCCTATTCCGCCTTTGAGCTTCGAAATTAAGGACCTCAATTTATTTTGACCATTTGAAATAAGTGTAAACTTTAATTAGAATTTAATTATTTCGGAACGTCGGGATTAGCGGGTTTTGAGTTTTGGGCTTCGGGATTTAAATTTGTTATTCAACCTCTTCCCCTCATTTTTTTTTTTTTTTTTTCTTCTTTCTTTCCACACCCCTCTCTCCTCTCTGCAGAAGCTGGAGCCGTTGGGGTGGACTGCTACCCTTGCCTCCTCCCCACATTGTTTGCTACAGCTCAGTAGCTCACCACTTTCACCCCCCCCCTACACTTTGCAATTTAGATTGGTCCCCCACAGCACCACCTTCACCCCCCACTGCCTCCTTTTGTTGGAAATCAGGCTGCACAAGCCGCACCAACACCCTCATACCATTCGATTCACCCCTCCATCTCTCCCTATATAAAGGACATTACAACCCTAAGAATTTCCTTCCACAAACCCATAGAAAACCCTCATGGGAACTCCATTTTTCCTCCCCTTTTGCTCTGCAAGGGACCCTGAAAGTTGCCCCTTTTATCCCAATTACATTGCCTCCTTCATCCGCCCATTTCTCTCGCTCTTGTTCCATCACCCACCATCAGTTAGCCGACGCTGCATCTCACCAGTCCGAGGTGTCCAGAGTGGAAGCTCGGAGTCCATCGGAGCCGCCATTGTCGCCGGGAGCTGCTATCTCGCCTTCGCCGCCTCTGTTTTCGTCCAAGAGAGCGGTAACACCTTCGATTTCTTTCCTCCACTTCAAATCATCCGAAATGCTCATTAATCACCTTTATCCTTCCTTCCTAGGCCGAGGCGAATCATTCAGACTTCCACGGAGCCCCGTCGGAGCTACGAGACGCCCTGTTCTCGCCTCTGTTCGAAACCGAGACGGTAACCTTCGATTCCCTTTGTTTTTGGTGTACATCGGTATAAAGGCACGCCTTTACATCTTTCTCTCCATCCTACTAGGTCCGTTTCCAGCCTTCCCTCCCCGTCGTCGCAGTCAGATTCCGCCCGGACCATCTTCGCCGGAGTTCTTCTTTTCGCTCGGTAATATCCCCCTTCTCCTTCTTCTCCCTTGCGTCGTTTTGTCGCTAATAGTTGGGTCGTGGTCGGAAATTCATCCCGATCATCTGGGTAAAATCTCAGGCCGAACGGACACCGGTGGCCTGAGCTTCTCCCTTCTCCTCTTGCGTAGCATCCGGCGAGCTCTGCTCGTTCAGAGGAGGGAGATGACCTGCGTCTCTTCCTTGGGCCTAATTGTTAGGCCGGATCCGGATACCCCTCATCCGGGTTATATCTTGTAGCTTGTTGAAGTCCGGTTCTTTCTTTCATTCCAATTAGGCTCTCGGGTAGGCTGGGTCCGGATTTGGAAATGGGCCCTTGCATCTGGTGGGTTGTTGGAGTATTACTGTTGTTGTTATGCTCACCTTAGCTTATACATAATTATTATATAAGGTATGTGGTTATACGCATATGTTATGACTCGTAGTAACTTTTGACAGATTATTATTATTATTACATTATTATCCTAAATTTATGATAATTATATTTTTGAGAATTATTATTTCTATCGAATTATTTTAAAAGTAATAGTATTTGGAATATGTATTTTGTGGTGTTTTATTTTGTGATTTTGGAAATTATGATATGAATTATTGTTACTGATACATAAACATGGTTGTGAAAATAGAATTGTTTGGTGACTAATATCAGGATTTATTTATATAATGATTAAAATAATAATAATAATAATAATAAATAAATAAATAAACATATCGGGATCGTTTCAGAAATTGATTTCGGAAAATATGGTTGGTACGATTTTATCGATGGTTTTGTTTGGAAGGAGATGGTTTTGGCTGATCTTATCGGAAAGGTTTTAGAAAATGGTTTTACTGTCGGTTGATTTTGAACATGTTGAGAACGTGGAGTTGTGTGTATAAATGATGGATCGATAGCTTATGAAAATGGCTTGATGATAGGTGTGTGTTGCTTGGACTTGCACTTGGGCCCTTGCTTGCGTTATTTTGCTGTTCTGCATCTTCAGGTAAGTTCCCTAGGGGGCTTACTCAGGTTGGACATTCATGCCTGTTGTTGCATTTTATGTTAGGTGGTGCATATACATGAAAGCATGCCATGTAGTATCCTGTTTAGGTTGCACTAATTGAATGAGCATCCGCTTACTTTATGCGTTTGAAACAGAACGGCCGTTATCTGTGATAGTCCTAGAGTCTTTACTAGGGTCATAGGGTAGCCCAGCCTCATCGGGTGCCCTGAGTCAACCGAGTCTATATGAGCATGATATGATAGCCCAGCACCATCGGGCAAGTGATGAGATGATATGATATGATGATTCCGTGGTCCGTGCACCACCACGATGAAATTGCTATGCTATAGCACCGGCTGGCCAGGCTCTGCACTAACGGGAATGGGTGCAGAGGTAGGAGAGGAATATGCCAATTGGCATTGTCTTGGGCCCTTTACAGTATTTCTGCACATTATGATGAACTAGGAGCATGTTAGTGTGATTAAGTTTTTGCACTGCTTTAGAGCATCTTTATTAGGTATAGCACATACTACGTGGCCTCAGCGAGGACTGCCGGTCCCGCATGAGTGGCTCCATCTGATTCCTTTCCCCGTTCTTTTAGGTATTTTCTATTATTTTGAGTGCTCAATGTCTATGTGGCGGGGGTTTCCTGTTGGCGAAACGAAGAACCTGGCTAATATCCTAACTTAGAAGACGGTAATTTCCCACTCATGATTTGGTTTTGACCCGGCTCTGCCGTGGCACTTGTATCCTTTACCTTGCTTCCGCTTACTCCTATTGGAAATGGATTCCGCGACATAGTCTTAGGACAGGTTAAGGGTACCCAACGGCCCTTCGAGGTTTTTGGGTTTGAAATCCCTCTTTCTACTAATCTTAAAGTGAGTTGAAACCTCGACCCGTACCTGGATTGCAAGATCCGAACAAGGGGTTTAATCCCTTGAAACGTAACCCGGAAATCATAATTCTGGGCCGTTACAAAACTGCCTCTAAGATTGACACATCATCCTAAACTTATCTAAATTAAGAGTTTATATAGATAGTTAGTAAATAAATTTGATTAAGCCTAATAGTTATATTAGATTGAATTCAATGTTTTGAATTAAGCCCAATAGTTATCAAAATTAAAGAAAAAAGAGAATTAAAGGAAAAAGAAGAAGAAGAAAAAAGATTTACAGAAAATCAATGAAAAATGGGAAAATAAAAATAATTAGTTAAGACTCCTAAAATGCCTCTAAGATTAACACATCATCCTAAACTCTTCTAAATTAAGAGTTTATATAGATATAAATAGTTAGTAAATAAATTTGATTAAGCCTAATAGTTATATTAGATTGAATCCAATGTTTTGAATTAAGCCCAATAGTTAGCAAAATTAAAGAAAAAAGAGAATTAAAGGAAATAGAAGAAGAAGAAGAAAAGAATTAAAGAAAGTCAAAGAAAAATGGGAAAATAAAAATAATTAGTTAAGACTCCTAAACTGCCTCTAAGATTGACACATCATCCTAAACTTATCTAAATTAAGAGTTTATATAGATAGTTAGTAAATAAATTTGATTAAGCCTAATAGTTATATTAGATTGAATTCAATGTTTTGAATTAAGCCCAATAGTTAGCAAAATTAAAGAAAAAAGAGAATTAAAGGAAATAGAAGAAGAAGAAGAAAAGAATTAAAGAAAGTCAAAGAAAATGGGAAAATAAAAATAATTAGTTAAGACTCCTAAAATGCCTCTAAGATTGACACATCATCCTAAACTCTTCTAAATTAAGAGTTTATATAGATTTAGATAGTTAGTAAATAAATTTGATTAAGCCTAATAGTTATGTTAGATTGAACCCAATGTTTTGAATTAAGCCCAATAGTTAGCAAAACTAAAGAAAAAAGAGAATTAAAGGAAATAGAAGAAGAAGAAGAAAAGAATTAAAGAAAGTCAAAGAAAAATGGGATAATAAAAATAACTAGTTAAGACTCCTAAACTGCCTCTAAGATTGACACATCATCCTAAACTTATCTAAATTAAGAGTTTATATAGATAGTTAGTAAATAAATTTGATTAAGCCTAATAGTTATATTAGATTGAATTCAAAGTTTTGAATTAAGCCCAATAGTTAGCAAAATTAAAGAAAAAAGAGAATTAAAGGAAAAAGAAGAAGAAGAAAAAAGAATTACAGAAAATCAAAGAAAAATGGGAAAATAAAAATAATTAGTTAAGACTCCTAAAATGCCTCTAAGATTGACACATCATCCTAAACTCTTCTAAATTAAGAGTTTATATAGATATAAATAGTTAGTAAATAAATTTGATTAAGCCTAATAGTTATATTAGATTGAATTCAATGTTTTGAATAAAGCTCAATAGTTAGCAAAATTAGAGAAAAAAGAGACTTAAAGGATATAGAAGAAGAAGAAAAAAAGAATTAAAGAAAATCAAAGAAAAATGGGAAAATAAAAATAATTAGATAAGACTCCTAAAATGCCTCTAAGATTGACACATCATCCTAAACTTATCTAAATTAAGAGTTTATATAGATAGTTAGCAAAATGAAAGAAAAAAGAGAATTAAAGGAAAAAGAAGAAGAAAAAAAAAGAATTAAAGAAAATCAAAGAAAAATGAGAAAATAAAAATAATTAGTTAAGACTCCTAAAATGCCTCTAAGATTAACACATCATCCTAAACTCTTCTAAATTAAGAGTTTATATATATAGTTAGCAAAATTAAAGAAAAAAGAGAATTAAAGGAAAAAGAAGAAGAAGAAGAAAAGAATTAAAGAAAATCAAAGAAAAATGGGAAAATAAAAATAATTAGTTAAGACTCCTAAAATGCCTCTAAGATTGACACATCATCCTAAACTCTTCTAAATTAAGAGTTTATATAGAAGTTAGCAAAATTAAAGAAAAAAAAGAATTAAAGGAAAAAGAAGAAGGAAAAAAAAAGAATTAAAGAAAATCAAAGAAAAATGGGAAAATAAAAATAATTAGTTAAGACTCCTAAAATGCCTCTAAGATTAACACATCATCCTAAACTCTTCTAAATTAAGAGTTTATATAGATATGGATAGTTAGTAAATAAATTTGATTAAGCCTAATAGTTATATTAGATTGAATCCAATGTTTTGAATTAAGCCCAATAGTTAGCAAAATTAAAGAAAAAAGAGAATTAAAGGAAATAGAAGAAGAAGAAAAGAATTAAAGAAAGTCAAAGAAAAATGGGAAAATAAAAATAATTAGTTAAGACTCCTAAACTGCCACTAAGATTGACACATCATCCTAAACTTATCTAAATTAAGAGTTTATATAGATAGTTAGTAAATAAATTTGATTAAGCCTAATAGTTATATTAGATTGAATTCTATGTTTTGAATTAAGCCCAATAGTTAGCAAAATTAAAGAAAAAAGAGAATTAAAGGAAGAAGAAGAAGAAGAAAAAAAAATTACAGAAAATCAATGAAAAATGGGAAAATAAAAATAATTAGTTAAGACTCCTAAAATGTCTCTAAGATTAACACATCATCCTAAACTCTTCTAAATTAAGAGTTTATATAGATATAAATAGTTAGTAAATAAATTTGATTAAGCCTAATAGTTATATTAGATTGAATCCAATTTTTTGAATTAAGCCCAATAGTTAGCAAAATTAAAGAAAAAAGAGAATTAAAGGAAATAGAAGAAGAAGAAGAAAAGAATTAAAGAAAGTCAAAGAAAAATGGGAAAATAAAAATAATTAGTTAAGACTCCTAAACTGCCTCTAAGATTGACACATCATCCTAAACTTATCTAAATTAAGAGTTTATATAGATAGTTAGTAAATAAATTTGATTAAGCCTAATAGTTATATTAGATTGAATTCAAAGTTTTGAACTAAGCCCAATAGTTAGCAAAATTAAAGAAAAAAGAGAATTAAAGGAAAAAGAAGAAGAAGAAAAAAGAAGTACAGAAAATCAAAGAAAAATGGGAAAATAAAAATAATTAGTTAAGACTCCTAAAATGCCTCTAAGATTGACACATCATCCTAAACTCTTCTAAATTAAGAGTTTATATAGATATAAATAGTTAGTAAATAAATTTGATTAAGCCTAATAGTTATATTAAATTGAATTCAATGTTTTGAATAAAGCTCAATAGTTAGCAAAATTAGAGAAAAAAGAGACTTAAAGGATATAGAAGAAGAAGAAAAAAAGAATTAAAGAAAATCAAAGAAAAATGGGAAAATAAAAATAATTAGTTAAGACTTCTAAAATGCCTCTAAGATTGACACATCATCCTAAACTCTTCTAAATTAAGAGTTTATATAGAAGTTAGCAAAATTAAAGAAAAAAAAAGAATTAAAGGAAAAAGAAGAAGAAAAAAAAAAGAATTAAAGAAAATCAAAGAAAAATGGGAAAATAAAAATAATTAGTTAAGACTCCTAAAATGCCTCTAAGATTAACACATCATCCTAAACTCTTCTAAATTAAGAGTTTATATAGATATGGATAATTAGTAAATAAATTTGATTAAGCCTAATAGTTATATTAGATTGAATCCAATGTTTTGAATTAAGCCCAATAGTTAGCAAAATTAAAGAAAAAAGAGAATTAAAGGAAATAGAAGAAGAAGAAAAGAATTAAAGAAAGTCAAAGAAAAATGGGAAAATAAAAATAATTAGTTAAGACTCCTAAACTGCCACTAAGATTGACACATCATCCTAAACTTATCTAAATTAAGAGTTTATATAGATAGTTAGTAAATAAATTTGATTAAGCCTAATAGTTATATTAGATTGAATTCAATGTTTTGAATTAAGCCCAATAGTTAGCAAAATTAAAGAAAAAAGAGAATTAAAGGAAGAAGAAGAAGAACAAAAAAGAATTACAGAAAATCAATGAAAAATGGGAAAATAAAAATAATTAGTTAAGACTCCTAAAATGTCTCTAAGATTAACACATCATCCTAAACTCTTCTAAATTAAGAGTTTATATAGATATAAATAGTTAGTAAATAAATTTGATTAAGCCTAATAGTTATATTAGATTGAATCCAATGTTTTAAATTAAGCCCAATAGTTAGCAAAATTAAAGAAAAAAGAGAATTAAAGGAAATAGAAGAAGAAGAAGAAAAGAATTAAAGAAAGTCAAAGAAAAATGGGAAAATAAAAATAATTAGTTAAGACTCCTAAACTGCCTCTAAGATTGACACATCATCCTAAACTTATCTAAATTAAGAGTTTATATAGATAGTTAGTAAATAAATTTGATTAAGCCTAATAGTTATATTAGATTGAATTCAAAGTTTTGAACTAAGCCCAATAGTTAGCAAAATTAAAGAAAAAAGAGAACTAAAGGAAAAAGAAGAAGAAGAAAAAAGAAGTACAGAAAATCAAAGAAAAATGGGAAAATAAAAATAATTAGTTAAGACTCCTAAAATGCCTCTAAGATTGACAAATCATCCTAAACTCTTCTAAATTAAGAGTTTATATAGATATAAATAGTTAGTAAATAAATTTGATTAAGCCTAATAGTTATATTAAATTGAATTCAATGTTTTGAATAAAGCTCAATAGTTAGCAAAATTAGAGAAAAAAGAGACTTAAAGGATATAGAAGAAGAAGAAAAAAAGAATTAAAGAAAATCAAAGAAAAATGGGAAAATAAAAATAATTAGTTAAGACTTCTAAAATGCCTCTAAGATTGACACATTATCCTAAACTCTTCTAAATTAAGAGTTTATATAGAAGTTAGCAAAATTAAAGAAAAAAAAAGAATTAAAGGAAAAAGAAGAAGAAAAAAAAAAGAATTAAAGAAAATCAATGAAAAATGGGAAAATAAAAATAATTAGTTAAGACTCCTAAAATGCCTCTAAGATTAACACATCATCCTAAACTCTTCTAAATTAAGAGTTTATATAGATATGGATAGTTAGTAAATAAATTTGATTAAGCCTAATAGTTATATTAGATTGAATCCAATGTTTTGAATTAAGCCCAATAGTTAGCAAAATTAAAGAAAAAAGAGAATTAAAGGAAATAGAAGAAGAAGAAAAGAATTAAAGAAAGTCAAAGAAAAATGGGAAAATAAAAATAATTAGTTAAGACTCCTAAACTGCCACTAAGATTGACACATCATCCTAAACTTATCTAAATTAAGAGTTTATATAGATAGTTAGTAAATAAATTTGATTAAGCCTAATAGTTATATTAGATTGAATTCAATGTTTTGAATTAAGCCCAATAGTTAGCAAAATTAAAGAAAAAAGAGAATTAAAGGAAGAAGAAGAAGAAGAAAAAAGAATTACAGAAAATCAATGAAAAATGGGAAAATAAAAATAATTAGTTAAGACTCCTAAAATGTCTCTAAGATTAACACATCATCCTAAACTCTTCTAAATTAAGAGTTTATATAGATATAAATAGTTAGTAAATAAATTTGATTAAGCCTAATAGTTATATTAGATTGAATCCAATGTTTTGAATTAAGCCCAATAGTTAGCAAAATTAAAGAAAAAAGAGAATTAAAGGAAATAGAAGAAGAAGAAGAAAAGAATTAAAGAAAGTCAAAGAAAAATGGGAAAATAAAAATAATTAGTTAAGACTCCTAAACTGCCTCTAAGATTGACACATCATCCTAAACTTATCTAAATTAAGAGTTTATATAGATAGTTAGTAAATAAATTTGATTAAGCCTAATAGTTATATTAGATTGAATTCAAAGTTTTGAATTAAGCCCAATAGTTAGCAAAATTAAAGAAAAAAGAGAATTAAAGGAAAAAGAAGAAGAAGAAAAAAGAATTACAGAAAATCAAAGAAAAATAGGAAAATAAAAATAATTAGTTAAGACTCCTAAAATGCCTCTAAGATTGACACATCATCCTAAACTCTTCTAAATTAAGAGTTTATATAGATATAAATAGTTAGTAAATAAATTTGATTAAGCCTAATAGTTATATTAAATTGAATTCAATGTTTTGAATAAAGCTCAATAGTTAGCAAAATTAGAGAAAAAAGAGACTTAAAGGATATAGAAGAAGAAGAAAAAAAGAATTAAAGAAAATCAAAGAAAAATGGGAAAATAAAAATAATTAGTTAAGACTTCTAAAATGCCTCTAAGATTGACACATCATCCTAAACTCTTCTAAATTAAGAGTTTATATAGATAGTTAGCAAAATGAAAGAAAAAAGAGAATTAAAGGAAAAAGAAGAAGAAAAAAAAAAGAATTAAAGAAAATCAAAGAAAAATGAGAAAAAAAAAAATAATTAGTTAAGACTCCTAAAATGCCTCTAAGATTAACACATCATCCTAAACTCTTCTAAATTAAGGGTTTATATATATAGTTAGAAAAATTAAAGAAAAAAGAGAATTAAAGGAAAAAGAAGAAGAAAAATGAGAATTAAAGAAAATCAAAGAAAAATGGGAAAATAAAAATAATTTGTTAAGACTCCTAAAATGCCTCTAAGATTGACACATCATCTTAAACTCTTCTAAATTAAGAGTTTATATAGAAGTTAGCAAAATTAAAGAAAAAAAGAGAATTAAAGGAAAAAGAAGAAAAAGAAAAAAAGAATTAATGAAAATCAAAGAAAAATGGGAAAATAAAAATAATTAGTTAAGACTCCTAAAATGCCTCTAAGATTGACACATCATCCTAAACTCTTCTAAATTAAGAGTTTATATAGATATGGATAGTTAGTAAATAAACTTGATTAAGCCTAATAGTTATATTAGATTGAATTCAATGTTTTGAATTAAGCACAATAGTTAGCAAAATTAAGGAAAAAAGAGAATTAAAGGAAATAGAAGAAGAAGAAAAAAAGAATTAAAGAAAATCAAAGAAAAATGGGAAAATCAAAATAATTAGTTAAGACTCCTAAAATGTCTCTAAGATTGACACATCATCCTAAACTCTTCTAAATTAAGAGTTTATATAGATAGTTAGCAAAATGAAAGAAAAAAGAGAATTAAAGGCAAAAGAAGAAGAAAAAAAAAAGAATTAAAGAAAATCAAAGAAAAATGAGAAAATAAAAATAATTAGTTAAGACTCCTAAAATGTCTCTAAGATTGACACATCATCCTAAACTCTTCTAAATTAAGAGTTTATATAGATAGTTAGTAAATAAATTTGATTAAGCCTAATAGTTATATTAGATTGAATTCAATGTTTTGAATTAAGCCCAATAGTTAGCAAAATTAAAGAAAAAAGAGAATTAAAGGAAAAAGAAGAAGAAGAAAAAAGAATTAAAGAAAATCAAAGAAAAATGAGAAAATAAAAATAATTAGTTAAGACTCCTAAAATGCCTCTAAGATAGACACATCATTCTAAACTCTTCTAAATTAAGAGTTTATATAGATATAAATAGTTAGTAAATAAATTTGATTAAGCCTAATAGTTATATTAGATTGAATTCAATGTTTTGAATTAAGCCCAATAGTTAGCAAAATTAAAGAAAAAAGAGAATTAAAGGAAATAGAAGAAGAAGAAAAAAAGAATTAAAGAAAATAAAAAAAAAATGGGAAAATAAAAATAATTAGTTAAGACTCCTAAAATGCCTCTAAGATTGACACATCATCCTAAACTCTTCTAAATTAAGAGTTTATATAGATAGTTAGTAAATAAATTTGATTAAGCCTAATAGATTTATTAGATTGAATTCAATGTTTTGAATTAAGCCCAATAGTTAGCAAAATTAAAGAAAAAAGAGAATTAAGCCTAATAGTTCTAGACACTATTGCATCCTGCTCACATACAACATTTCTAGCCTCATAACTATTTCTCGGAGTTTCCAATCACACGGTTTCCTGATCCGACAAGCTTAACAACTCGACCAACTATGTACCAAGACTCCTTATCAAACGCACCCTTGTCCTAGGGGTCCTCTACCGGTCCCATCTTTACCCTCTAATAGAAAATTCCGAGTCCTCAACTGAACCGCTCTCACGATTGATCTAGACACTTCTTAACAATCTCGCTTACTCTTCCTAGGCTCTCAAGACACCGCCCGACCATCATCTCCTAACGAGGCATCTTGAATCACCTTGCTAACTTAATCATATTCCACGCACCACTGACCACTCTCACTAACCATTCACCTCTAAGAATCCAACTCATACTAATCATCTCACACCTGTAACTCTCGACCAACTTTAATGCAGAAATCCATCTCGTGCTACTCCCAACCACGAATTACCAAGACCCTCATCACCAATGCCTATCCTCAAAGACCAACCACTGATTTTTACCTACTCATTCCATTCTAGAACTCACGAAACCTGAACCACTGATGACTCCTCAAGCTGACCTACAATAGATCCTCTTCCCAACATTAACCGAATTTACCTCATGTTACCACTCCTTAACCACGACCATTATCCCCAACGAAACCTTCTGTCACCCTAACTCGAATTACCCATAACATCACAACTTGACCAATTCTCCCATGATTTTCCAACCAATAGGATTCCCACTAAACTCCTATGACATCCTCGTCCGAATTTCCTAAGCACCGTAACTTCCCCATCCTTCTAAAATCTCTTATCCTCTAGCGTCCTCAATACTTTCTGCTTTGCCTAGTTCCCAAATTCATGCTCATAATCTCCCTATCTCAACCTTAAGCCCACAGTCTTACTAGAAATCTCAACTACGTCCTAGCCTAGCTACCAGCCTTTCCTCGAAGATTCATCTCACATCCTCAAATAACTCAATAGCCACAATGACCTCCACTCATAAATCCCGTTTCATTCCCTATGCCAAAATCACCCAACAATGCATCTAGAAATCCTTCACTCATAAATTCCCCAAGCATTACCAATGCTATCTAAACAACCCCAAATACTCGTCACACGAACAATCCTGGTTTGAACAACCTAATATCTCCAATCGATAATTTCCCAAGCAACCTCATACTACTCTTCCTTGGCAATTCCTCAACCTCATCATTTACCAAAAACCGCTCTCAATCACCGCACATAGAACCTAGTATAGACCACAACCGCTACCCTCCTATCCTAAACGCTCATACCGCGCACCCATTACCTACCGACACTTCTAGCTAGGACATCTCCCTCAAAATCTCGCCAACTATCCCCACTCCTCACCTAAGACCTGCCTGGAGCTCAACTATACTCACCAACCATTATCTCCGACCAGTCCCAACTCACTCGGCTCTACCCAAGCTAACGCATCCATCCTGCACACCCTCTCGCTCATCTCATTACTAAGAACAAAGACTTCAATCCCTCAGCCACTTTCCGACCTAGCTTACCGAAGAATCTCTCGACTCATGCCCAAGCAGAAGAAGCACCGCTCATATAACCCATAACCTACTCACCAGTAAGTTAGTATACCAAGCATCAAGGCACCTCATCATAGAAACAAATTAGTCAGGCAATCATTGCTACCAGTTCAGCACATTTGTCATCACACATTCGATTATGTTAGTTCTAGGCCTATCACACAACATCAATTCCGATTAGTATAAAAGAATCCACGATTTGAATTAAGAATGATCTTCCTCGTGTAAGATGGGAGGAACCTATTCACGACTGTCATCTTTGCAGCATATTTGTCCTTTTTGCCATCAGTGATGTTGTTCCTAGGGCCTAGGGGTCATGGACCTATCACACTTCCGCAGCGACGCTCCGGTGCCACTTGGTTGTCGGTTCTTTCTTGCATGTCGGCACTCATCAAAGGATCATAAGGGTTAGAAGTTACGGAGATAGGGGAGAGACAAGGGCGGACAACACAGCTTCCTTAAGAGCTCAGACATGGACCAGGACTAGGGACGACGAGACCAAGGATAAGATCCCAACCCGAGAGTTACAACGATGCCCTTATAATTACGGCACGCAAACACATAAAAATCAAGAGATATCATCACATTATTTCACACTAGTATGCACCTATCTCAAGGAATATCGATTTACGCATTCATAACATGTTCATATAATCATCTTAATTTATATGTGCGCAGAACAAGCTAGCAACCTATCATTTCATCCACCAATCATGCTTGACAGACTAAGAACATGTATGCACAGACTGACATGGGACATATATGGCATAAGTTATACAAGATCGAGCAAACATCATAGGATATCATATGCATGACTCATCACTCATTTAGATACACAATGACGCAAGTCATAATATTACGGAAAGCATGCTAATATGTACCCTAAAAATCATGCTAAGGGTATGGTCCGTTCATGCATGGTTGGTATAGCAACTATCTCATCACATACATCCATATTCGCATAGTAAGACTAGGATGTCACACAATTATACGAGGGCCTATAACTGGGAGGTATATGTCTTACATGATACTAGCAATACTCATTAAACATGTACACAATCAATGAAGTCCAATTAGGTTAATTTGGCATGCTAAGGCATCCAATTCACGTTTTAAACATGCAACGAGAGTTGACCACACTATCATGGACCTAGTTAATAGGGAGACAGTAATCATGGGAATTCAATATATACGACACATACATTTACTCATAAGTGCAACCATGCAAGGTACCCGGCAAGTCATGCTGAATTATACCAATATATCATGTCATGAAATCGCAAAGAGGCTATCATTATAACTTGACAAAATTCTCTAAGGGCAATCACTGACTCACCAACCAGTTTCCCCGTGGGACGCTAGTATGACTCATGGACACAAGGACATTCACGCCGTTTCCGAGAGAAGATGGTAGAATTCGTGTTTAGACTCTTTTGGCAAGGAGACACGGTTGACCATTACGAGACTCAAGAGGGATGACTCCATAAGATAACGCACTCATAAATCGGAAGAATGTCGATAATCAACCTCAGGTAACCCTCACATCATACACAATTCCCGAAAGTAGTTAGTTGACCGACCCAATTTCCCGTAGAGAATGTTGACATTAGGTATGAGACTCGATGAACATCTATGGTTGGAATGCAAATAGGACTCAAGCCAAGAGGAACGGACACTCTCAACCCTTACTAACTCATCCAAGTGCTTTGGTGGGACGGATGACAAAATCGGGATTATCAAGGGGGTTGTACTATGGAAGAACTATTCCGACAAGATAGAAGGTATGATTACATAAGAACAAGGTTTTCTCCCGCTATCCCGTTGCAAAATTATTCAACAAATGATTCAAGTCAAGGCATACTAATTAGTTCACTATCCTAAGCACAATAGCACTCAGCACGGAAGCAATTAACCAGATTAATATGATCCTCTTCGAGGAGGATCACCCTCGGGCCCAATTGAATATATGTATATATATAACTTTAAGCATAGAGACGATCTATACCGTCCTTCGAGGGACGGCTGACCGGAGGGGCAAAAACCTCACGGCCTCCTAACTCAACACTCCAACCTTCGTGGTGTTCCTCGGAGTCTTCTAGGCCCATCTGTAAATAAAAGCTAGCATTTTGCCTACCGTTTCCCGAGTTCTACATCCATAAGAGATGTCTATCGCTTTGGTCTCCACCCACGAGATTATTTCCCCTTTGTTCATTTTCGGTTTTAAGTCCAATTAAATTCATTTGCCCTTTATAAAATATTTTCCAAAACAATTCGAAAACATTGGCGGTTTTCAAAACCTCTTCAACCTATTGTGCTCGGATTGCAAAACCTCAGCTCTGATACCACCTTTGTAACGGCCCGGGATTATGATTCCCGAGTTACGTTTCGAGGGATAAAACCCCTCGTTAGGAACTTGCGCTCCGAGTACAAGTTGAAGGTTTGAAACCGAAGATTTATAGTTTAAAGTGGGATTTCGCACCCAAATCTGGAAGGTCCGTTGGAGACCCCGGGGTATACCCATGTACCTGTCCTAAGTCTACAACGCGGGAAATCGTTTATCATGCAAAGGACATAGGTTCTGAAAACGATACAACGGGCGCCACGGCAGAGCCGGGTCAAGACAGAATATAAATAGGGAGAAATCCCAAAAACATGAATATGGTGAAGTCAGGTTTCAAACACTCACTCTCCGCCATATGAATGGACCCCGTCATAACAGCATAAAATCAAGCAGTGTATCGGGTACCTGAAACTATACCACCAAGTCAGGCCAAGAGTCTGCCCGCGGGTCCTCTGACCGCGCTGAGGACATATAATACGCCTATACCTAGAATAAAGGATGCCTTCATGCAGTACTGGAATATTAACCACACTATCATGTTCCTAATTCATATGTGCAGAATATTAAGTAAGGCCTTAACAAAGAATACCAAGTGGTATATCCCTCTTCTACCACCACCCCCCTTACAGATAGAGTGGAGACTGGCCAGTTCGGTGCTATAATCATATCAAATCTCATCATCATATCATATCTCATGCCCATCTCGTATCTCGTGATATATATAAATGACTCGAGGAGGACAACACCCGATGAAGTTGGGCTGCCCTATGACCCTATCAAGAATTCTAGGACTCACAGATAACGGCCGTTCTGTATTCAAACGCATACAGAATAAGAATGCTCATTCGTAAGTGCAATTCCTAAGCATGATACTACATGACATGCGTTTATGCATATGCAACACCTACATACTATATGACACATCAGGCAGGAGGTACTGGTTACTGAGTAAGCCCCGGAGGTACTTACCTGGCTAGCAGATCGGCAATAGGAGAATCCAGCACACAATATTCACAATCACAGAGTATCACCTAGTACATAATGGAATATACATAAGTCTACATCCAACTATTAAGCACTCAAGCACACCTCAATCATTAGAACGAGTAACATATTATGGAAGTCATTTCATCGCATCATCTGCTCCTCAAGACCACATCGTTTTCCATAAATCATTGATAAACCAATTCCACATGTTCATATATATCATTTCCGCATATACCTCAACGGTTCATCAAAATCATAAGACATAATTTGTGTGATATAAAATCCTAATAGATCGTCGTAATTATCCAACATTTAATCTCATATAATAATTCACCACAAGTCATGCTATTAGTCATACATACCATACTGTTAGTCAAACGATCATATTATCATGCTAGTTAGTCATCGAATAAGTCTTATTCCCAAGTTAGTTTCAGAACCGTTTCAAATCCCAGTTTAAATAGTTAAGTATTCAGACCCTTGAAAATACTCGCCAAATTCCCTTTTAAATTTATTTATTAGATTACTTTCCAACCTTGAAATTCTTTTCCAAATTATTTATAAATCTTGAAGTCCCAATAATATATTTTAAATCTCAAATAGTATTACATGATATTTTAAATATCATTTATTTGACACTTTTATAAATTATTTCCAAATTCTCTAAAATCCCGACCATTTTTATTTAATAAATCAACCCTTATAATTCTCCCAAAATAATATTTTATCTTTTAAATCCTCAAATAATAGTGTATAATAATTTTAATATCGCTAATTAGTTAAAATAATAAACGGATAACCCGAACCGAACCGAACCCATATAAATAATCCCCAAACCGGTTCTATATATAACAAAATAGGAGGTGGCCCCACATGGTATGCCACATCAGCTTCATCTTCATTCTTCAAATGAAGCTTCCCGCCAACCATGGCTGCTCGACGTCGCCTCCGTCTCGTGCTCCCGCTCTCGAGCTCACCTGCCACGCTTGACATCGCTCCCAGCTCGCGTCTCATGCTCGCCCGCTTGTCGTCGTCCTCGCCTGCTCGCGCTCTCGCCCCAGCTCGCTCTCGACGCTCACTTAGCCTCACCTCTCGCGCTCTCGGCCTCTCTCGAGCTCGCCGGAGCTCGAGCGCACCCGATCGCCCCACACCCAGCCCTCGCACATTCCCAACTAATCTAAACATTGAATAAATCACGAATTTGAATCGAGGAAAGAAAGGAAGGCTTGGGAGCTCACCGAGGAGTTCGCGACTTCGGAGCTCTCGATCGGAGCTCTGGGCATCGTCGGAGGCTCCCGATGGCTCGTCGGACCTGCGCCGGATATGGGTGAGCGTGATGGTAGGGCTCGAGAGTTGTTTGGATCGAAAACAAAGGAGAACGGCTTACCGAAGCGGCGAAGCGCGCTCGAACCGGGGAAGGAGGGAAACGGTGGCGGTTCCGGCGGCTCCTGGGTGGCGTCGGGATGGCGGTGGACATCGGTGGAGGTGCAGGCTAGTGCTGCTGCTGCTGCTCTTCAAGATATAAGGAGGGACGAGGTGTGGGCGTGGGGTGATCGACGGTTCTTGCCCTCGGCAAAACAGAGGAGAAGGAAGCGACTGCGGTGGTGGTTGACGTCGATGGCAGGGAGGCTAATGGCGGCGATGACTGAGGTAGCGTGGTGGTGATGAAGAAGGAGCTGAGGCTGAGGAGCTTTTAGCGGTGGCGGCGTTGGAACGAGATGAGGGGCGGGATGGTGTGAGGTGAAAGTGATGGAGTAGGAGACGGGTTGAAATAGACAGGGATGGGCTCAATTTGCAGGGTAAGGTAAGGGAGTTGGTGCGGGGTTGCGTGTGGAATTTGGTTAAACTAACTACTCGGAAAGAACTCCCAAATACGCAAAATTCAAATCCCGCAATTAGTTTTCAAGTGTTAGTTTTTCCGACTCTCGCTCTTTCGATCAATTAGATTTTTTTTTTTTTAAAACGAGAAGAATATCACCATCCGATAATTATTTTGAATTTTCGAGGTAAAAGGATGGAAATTATTCGTCAAATTTTATATTCCGGTCGGAATCCGCTAAACGAGTTTTAAAACCGATTAAATTTCATTTCTAATTCTCTTTTTCCGAAAAATTAGGATTTGAAAATCCGAGCCTTTACAAGTTAGTAAATAAATTTGATTAAGCCTAATAGTTATATTAGATTGAATTCAATGTTTTGAATTAAGCCCAATAGTTAGCAAAATTAAAGAAAAAAGAGAATTCAAGGAAAAAAGAGAAGAAAAAAGAATTAAAGAAAATCAAAGAAAAATGAGAAAATAAAAATAATTAGTTAAGACTCCTAAAATGCCTCTAAGATTGACACATCATCCTAAACTCTTCTAAATTAAGAGTTTATATAGATATAGATAGTTAGTAAATAAATTTGATTAAGCCTAATAGTTATATTAGATTGAATCGAATGTTTTGAATTAAGCCCAATAGTTAGCAAAATTAAAGAAAAAAGAGAATTAAAGGAAATAGAAAAAGAAGAAGAAAAGAATTAAAGAAAGTCAAAGAAAAATAGGAAAATAAAAATAATTAGTTAAGACTCCTAAACTGCCTCTAAGATTGACACATCATCCTAAACTCTTCTAAATTAAGAGTTTATATAGATATAAATAGTTAGTAAATAAATTTGATTAAGCCTAATAGTTATATTAGATTGAATTCAATGTTTTGAATTAAGCCCAATAGTTAGAAAAATTAAAGAAAAAAGAGAATTAAAGGAAAAAGAAGAAGAAGAAAAAAGAATTACAGAAAATCAAAGAAAAATGGGAAAATAAAAATAATTAGTTAAGACTCCTAAAATGCCTCTAAGATTGACACATCATCCTAAACTCTTCTAAATTAAGAGTTTATATAGATATAAATAGTTAGTAAATAAATTTGATTAAGCCTAATAGTTATATTAGATTGAATTCAATGTTTTGAATAAAGCTCAATAGTTAGCAAAATTAAAGAAAAAAGAGACTTAAAGGATATAGAAGAAGAAGAAAAAAAGAATTAAAGAAAATCAAAGAAAAATGGGAAAATAAAAATAATTAGTTAAGACTTCTAAAATGCCTCTAAGATTGACACATCATCCTAAACTCTTCTAAATTAAGAGTTTATATAGATAGTTAGCAAAATGAAAGAAAAAAGAGAATTAAAGGAAAAAGAAGAAGAAAAAAAAAAGAATTAAAGAAAATCAAAGAAAAATGAGAAAATAAAAATAATTAGTTAAGACTCCTAAAATGCCTCTAAGATTAACACATCATCCTAAACTCTTCTAAATTAAGAGTTTATATATATAGTTAGCAAAATTAAAGAAAAAAGAGAATTAAAGGAAAAAGAAGAAGAAAAAAAAGAATTAAAGAAAATCAAAGAAAAATGGGAAAATAAAAATAATTAGTTAAGACTCCTAAAATGCCTCTAAAATTGACACATCATCCTAAACTCTTCTAAATTAAGAGTTTATATAGATATAGATAGTTAGTAAATAAATTTGATTAAGCCTAATAGTTATATTAGATTGAATTCAATGTTTTGAATTAAGCCCAATAGTTAGCAAAATTAAAGAAAAAAGAGAATTAAAGGAAATAGAAGAAGAAGAAAAAAAGAATTAAAGAAAATCAAAGAAAAATGGGAAAATAAAAATAATTAGTTAAGACTTCTAAAATGCCTCTAAGATTGACACATCATCCTAAACTCTTCTAAATTAAGAGTTTATATAGATAGTTAGCAAAATGAAAGAAAAAAGAGAATTAAAGGAAAAAGAAGAAGAAAAAAAAAAGAATTAAAGAAAATCAAAGAAAAATGAGAAAATAAAAATAATTAGTTAAGACTCCTAAAATGCCTCTAAGATTAACACATCATCCTAAACTCTTCTAAATTAAGAGTTTATATATATAGTTAGCAAAATTAAAGAAAAAAGAGAATTAAAGGAAAAAGAAGAAGAAAAAAAAGAATTAAAGAAAATCAAAGAAAAATGAGAAAATAAAAATAATTAGTTAAGACTCCTAAAATGCCTCTAAGATTGACACATCATCCTAAACTCTTCTAAATTAAGAGTTTATATAGATATAAATAGTTAGTAAATAAATTTGATTAAGCCTAATAGTTATATTAGATTGAATTCAATGTTTTGAATTAAGCCCAATAGTTAGCAAAATTAAAGAAAAAAGAGAATTAAAGGAAATAGAAGAAGAAGAAAAAAAGAATTAAAGAAAATCAAAGAAAAATGGGAAAATAAAAATAATTAGTTAAGACTCCTAAAATGCCTCTAAGATTGACACATCATCCTAAATTCTTCTAAATTAAGAGTTTATATAGATAGTTAGTAAATAAATTTGATTAAGCCTAATAGTTATATTAGATTGAATTCAATGTTTTGAATTAAGCCCAATAGTTAGCAAAATTAAAGAAAAAAGAGAATTAAAGGAAAAAGAAGAAGAAGAAAAAAGAATTAAAGAAAATCAAAGAAAAATGAGAAAATAAAAATAATTAGTTAAGACTCCTAAAATGCCTCTAAGATTGACACATCATCCTAAACTCTTCTAAATTAAGAGTTTATATAGATATAAATAGTTAGTAAATAAATTTGATTAAGCCTAATAGTTATATTAGATTGAATTCAATGTTTTGAATTAAGCCCAATAGTTAGCAAAATTAAAGGAAAAAGAGAATTAAAGGAAATAGAAGAAGAAGAAAAAAAGAATTAAAGAAAATCAAAGAAAAATGGGAAAATAAAAATAATTAGTTAAGACTCCTAAAATGCCTCTAAGATTGACACATCATCCTAAACTCTTCTAAATTAAGAGTTTATATAGATAGTTAGTAAATAAATTTAATTAAGCCTAATAGTTATATTAGATTGAATTCAATGTTTTGAATTAAGCCCAATAGTTAGCAAAATTAAAGAAAAAAGAGAATTAAAGGAAAAAGAAGAAGAAGTAAAAAGAATTAAAGAAAATCAAAGAAAAATGAGAAAATAAAAATAATTAGTTAAGACTTCTAAAATGCCTCTAAGATTGACACATCATCCTAAACTCTTCTAAATTAAGAGTTTATATAGATAGTTAGTAAATAAATTTGATTAAGCCTAATAGTTATATTAGATTGAATTCAATGTTTTGAATTAAGCCCAATAGTTAGCAAAATTAAAGAAAAAAGAGAATTAAAGAAAAAAGAAGAAGAAGAAAAAAGAAATAAAGAAAATCAAAGAAAAATGAGAAAAATAAAAATAATTAGTTAAGACTTCTAAGATGCCTCTAAGATTGACACATCATCCTAAACTCTTCTAAATTAAGAGTTTTTATAGATATAAATAGTTAGTAAATAAATTTGATTAAGCCTAATAGTTATATTAGATTGAATTCAATGTTTTGAATTAAGCCCAATAGTTAGTAAAATTAAAGAAAAAAGAGAATTAAAGGAAATAGAAGAAGAAGAAAAAAAGAATTAAAGAAAATCAAAGAAAAATGGGAAAATAAAAATAATTAGTTAAGACTCCTAAAATTCCTCTAAGATTGACACATCATCCTAAACTCTTCTAAATTCAGAGTTTATATAGATATAAATAGTTAGTAAATAAATTTGATTAAGCCTAATAGTTATATTAGATTGAATTCAATATTTTGAATAAAGCTCAATAGTTAGCAAAATTAAAGAAAAAAGAGACTTAAAGGATATAGAAGAAGAAGAAAAAAAGAATTAAAGAAAATCAAAGAAAAATGAGAAAATAAAAATAATTAGTTAAGACTCCTAAAATGCCTCTAAGATTAAATCATCATCCTAAACTCTTCTAAATTAAGAGTTTATATATATAGTTAGCAAAATTAAAGAAAAAAGAGAATTAAAGGAAAAAGAAGAAGAAAAAAAAGAATTAAAGAAAATCAAAGAAAAATGGGAAAATAAAAATAATTAGTTAAGACTCCTAAAATGCCTCTAAGATTGACACATCATCCTAAACTCTTCTAAATTAAGAGTTTATATAGATAGTTAGCAAAATGAAAGAAAAAAGAGAATTAAAGGAAAAAGAAGAAGAAAAAAAAAGAATTAAAGAAAATCAAAGACAAATGAGAAAATTAAAATAATTAGTTAAGACTCCTAAAATGCCTCTAAGATTGACACATCATCCTAAACTCTTCTAAATTAAGAGTTTATATAGATAGTTGGTAAATAAATTTGATTAAGCCTAATAGTTATATTAGATTGAATTCAATGTTTTGAATTAAGCCCAACAGTTAGCAAAATTAAAGAAAAAAGAGAATTAAAGGAAAAAGAAGAAGAAGAAAAAAGAATTAAAGAAAATCAAAGAAAAATGAGAAAATAAAAATAATTAGTTAAGACTCCTAAAATGCCTCTAAGATTGACACATCATCCTAAACTCTTCTAAATTAAGAGTTTATATAGATATAAATAGTTAGTAAATAAATTTGATTAAGCCTAATAGTTATATTAGATTGAATTCAATATTTTGAATTAAGCCCAATAGTTAGCAAAATTAAAGAAAAAAGAGAATTAAAGGAAATAGAAGAAGAAGAAAAAAAGAATTAAAGAAAATCAAAGAAAAATGGGAAAATAAAAATAATTAGTTAAGACTCCTAAAATGCCTCTAAGATTGACACATCATCCTAAACTCTTCTAAATTAAGAGTTTATATAGATAGTTAGTAAATAAATTTGATTAAACCTAATAGTTATATTAGATTAAATTCAATGTTTTGAATTAAGCCCAATAGTTAGCAAAATTAAAGAAAAAAGAGAATTAAAGGAAAAAGAAGAAGAAGAAAAAAGAATTAAAGAAAATCAAAGAAAAATGAGAAAATAAAAATAATTAGTTAAGACTTCTAAAATGCCTCTAAGATTGACACATCATCCTAAACTCTTCTAAATTAAGAGTTTATATAGATATAAATAGTTAGTAAATAAATTTGATTAAGCCTAATAGTTATATTAGATTGAATTCAATGTTTTGAATTAAGCCCAATAGTTAGCAAAATTAAAGGAAAAAGAGAATTAAAGGAAATAGAAGAAGAAGAAAAAAAGAATTAAAGAAAATCAAAGAAAAATGGGAAAATAAAAATAATTAGTTAAGACTCCTAAAATGCCTCTAAGATTGACACATCATCCTAAACTCTTCTAAATTAAGAGTTTATATAGATAGTTAGTAAATAAATTTAATTAAGCCTAATAGTTATATTAGATTGAATTCAATGTTTTGAATTAAGCCCAATAGTTAGCAAAATTAAAGAAAAAAGAGAATTAAAGGAAAAAGAAGAAGAAGTAAAAAGAATTAAAGAAAATCAAAGAAAAATGAGAAAATAAAAATAATTAGTTAAGACTTCTAAAATGCCTCTAAGATTGACACATCATCCTAAACTCTTCTAAATTAAGAGTTTATATAGATAGTTAGTAAATAAATTTGATTAAGCCTAATAGTTATATTAGATTGAATTCAATGTTTTGAATTAAGCCCAATAGTTAGCAAAATTAAAGAAAAAAGAGAATTAAAGAAAAAAGAAGAAGAAGAAAAAAGAAATAAAGAAAATCAAAGAAAAATGAGAAAAATAAAAATAATTAGTTAAGACTTCTAAGATGCCTCTAAGATTGACACATCATCCTAAACTCTTCTAAATTAAGAGTTTTTATAGATATAAATAGTTAGTAAATAAATTTGATTAAGCCTAATAGTTATATTAGATTGAATTCAATGTTTTGAATTAAGCCCAATAGTTAGTAAAATTAAAGAAAAAAGAGAATTAAAGGAAATAGAAGAAGAAGAAAAAAAGAATTAAAGAAAATCAAAGAAAAATGGGAAAATAAAAATAATTAGTTAAGACTCCTAAAATTTCTCTAAGATTGACACATCATCCTAAACTCTTCTAAATTCAGAGTTTATATAGATATAAATAGTTAGTAAATAAATTTGATTAAGCCTAATAGTTATATTAGATTGAATTCAATGTTTTGAATAAAGCTCAATAGTTAGCAAAATTAAAGAAAAAAGAGACTTAAAGGATATAGAAGAAGAAGAAAAAAAGAATTAAAGAAAATCAAAGAAAAATGAGAAAATAAAAATAATTAGTTAAGACTCCTAAAATGCCTCTAAGATTAAATCATCAACCTAAACTCTTCTAAATTAAGAGTTTATATATATAGTTAGCAAAATTAAAGAAAAAAGAGAATTAAAGGAAAAAGAAGAAGAAAAAAAAGAATTAAAGAAAATCAAAGAAAAATGGGAAAATAAAAATAATTAGTTAAGACTCCTAAAATGCCTCTAAGATTGACACATCATCCTAAACTCTTCTAAATTAAGAGTTTATATAGATAGTTAGCAAAATGAAAGAAAAAAGAGAATTAAAGGAAAAAGAAGAAGAAAAAAAAAGAATTAAAGAAAATCAAAGACAAATGAGAAAATTAAAATAATTAGTTAAGACTCCTAAAATGCCTCTAAGATTGACACATCATCCTAAACTCTTCTAAATTAAGAGTTTATATAGATAGTTGGTAAATAAATTTGATTAAGCCTAATAGTTATATTAGATTGAATTCAATGTTTTGAATTAAGCCCAACAGTTAGCAAAATTAAAGAAAAAAGAGAATTAAAGGAAAAAGAAGAAGAAGAAAAAAGAATTAAAGAAAATCAAAGAAAAATGAGAAAATAAAAATAATTAGTTAAGACTCCTAAAATGCCTCTAAGATTGACACATCATCCTAAACTCTTCTAAATTAAGAGTTTATATAGATATAAATAGTTAGTAAATAAATTTGATTAAGCCTAATAGTTATATTAGATTGAATTCAATATTTTGAATTAAGCCCAATAGTTAGCAAAATTAAAGAAAAAAGAGAATTAAAGGAAATAGAAGAAGAAGAAAAAAAGAATTAAAGAAAATCAAAGAAAAATGGGAAAATAAAAATAATTAGTTAAGACTCCTAAAATGCCTCTAAGATTGACACATCATCCTAAACTCTTCTAAATTAAGAGTTTATATAGATAGTTAGTAAATAAATTTGATTAAACCTAATAGTTATATTAGATTGAATTCAATGTTTTGAATTAAGCCCAATAGTTAGCAAAATTAAAGAAAAAAGAGAATTAAAGGAAAAAGAAGAAGAAGAAAAAAGAATTAAAGAAAATCAAAGAAAAATGAGAAAATAAAAATAATTAGTTAAGACTTCTAAAATGCCTCTAAGATTGACACATCATCCTAAACTCTTCTAAATTAAGAGTTTATATAGATAGTTAGTAAATAAATTTGATTAAGCCTAATAGTTATATTAGATTGAATTCAATGTTTTGAATTAAGCCCAATAGTTAGCAAAATTAAAGAAAAAAGAGAATTAAAGAAAAAAGAAGAAGAAGAAAAAAGAAATAAAGAAAATCAAAGAAAAATGAGAAAAATAAAAATAATTAGTTAAGACTTCTAAGATGCCTCTAAGATTGACACATCATCCTAAACTCTTCTAAATTAAGAGTTTTTATAGATATAAATAGTTAGTAAATAAATTTGATTAAGCCTAATAGTTATATTAGATTGAATTCAATGTTTTGAATTAAGCCTAATAGTTAGTAAAATTAAAGAAAAAAGAGAATTAAAGGAAATAGAAGAAGAAGAAAAAAAGAATTAAAGAAAATCAAAGAAAAATGGGGAAATAAAAATAATTAGTTAAGACTCCTAAAATGCCTCTAAGATTGACACATCATCCTAAACTCTTCTAAATTAAGAGTTTATAATGATATAGATAGTTAGCAAAATTAAAGAAAAAAGAGAATTAAAGGAAAAAGAAGAAGAAGAAAAAAGAATTAAAGAAAATCAAAGAAAAATGGGAAAATAAAAATAATTAGTTAAGACTCCTAAAATGCCTCTAAGATTAACACATCATCCTAAACTCTTCTAAATTAAGAGTTTATATATATAGTTAGCAAAATTAAAGAAAAAAGAGAATTAAAGGAAAAAGAAGAAGAAGAAAAAAGAATTAAAGAAAATCAAAGAAAAATGGGAAAATAAAAATAATTAGTTAAGACTCCTAAAATGCCTCTAAGATTGACACATCATCCTAAACTCTTCTAAATTAAGAGTTTATATAGATATTTAGTAAATAAATTTGATTAAGCCTAATAGTTATATTAGATTGAATTCAATTTTTTGAATTAAGCCCAATAGTTAGCAAAATTAAAGAAAAAAGAGAATTAAAGGAAAAAGAAGAAGAAGAAAAAAGAATTAAGGAAAATCAAAGAAAAATGAGAAAATAAAAATAATTAGTTAAGACTCCTAAAATGCCTCTAAGATTGACACATCATCCTAAACTCTTCTAAATTAAGAGTTTATATAGATATAAATAGTTAGTAAATAAATTTGATTAAGCCTAATAGTTATATTAGATTGAATTCAATGTTTTGAATTAAGCCCAATAGTTAGCAAAATTAAAGAAAAAAGAGAATTAAAGGAAATAGAAGAAGAAGAAAAAAAGAATTAAAGAAAATCAAAGAAAAATGGGAAAATAAAAATAATTAGTTAAGACTCCTAAAATGCCTCTAAGATTGACACATCATCCTGAACTCTTCTAAATTAAGAGTTTATATAGATAGTTAGCAAAATGAAAGAAAAAAGAGAATTAAAGGAAAAAGAAGAAGAAAAAAAAGAATTAAAGAAAATTAAAGAAAAATGAGAAAATAAAAATAATTAGTTAAGACTCCTAAAATGCCTCTAAGATTAACACATCATCCTAAAATCTTCTAAATTAAGAGTTTATATATATAGTTAGCAAAATTAAAGAAAAAAGAGAATTAAAGGAAAAAGAAGAAGAAAAAAAAGAATTAAAGAAAATCAAAGAAAAATGGGAAAATAAAAATAATTAGTTAAGACTCCTAAAATGCCTCTAAGATTGACACATCATCCTAAACTCTTTTAAATTAATGTAAAGGCCCGGATTTTTAAATCCTAATTCTCGTAAAAAGAAATTAAATATGAATTTAAATCGGGTTAACTAAAATCTCTTAAAATGAATTCCGGCATATAATTATTCTAAATGGGCTTTCATTTAGATTTATTTTCGCTTTCGCTTGCTAAAATTTGAAAGTATAATATAATTTTATTATTTGATTCGGTTCGAGAATTCGAATTGAATTTGAAGTTTTAAGCTTTATATCTTTTGAGTCGGGTTAAAGTCGAGAGAGCGGGTTCGAGATTCGTTTAGGGTATTTTAAATTTGATTCTTACGGTTGGACTACTTTCAACTTTGTGTTCTTCCCCTTCTCCTTTTTGCAAAAGAGACATCTCTCCCAGCCTGTACAATTCTGATTTTTGGACAAGCATTGCCCTTCCTCTCCTCCTCCCTTATCCACTGCTACCACAACTTAGCAAAGTGACAAAACTCTCTCCTTTTCTCCCACTGCCTGCAGCAGCCACGCCCGACACCATCTCTTCCCTCCCTCGTGATTCTGATCGAACGGCGACAATTGTCCCCTCCTTTTTATTTAATAATTCTGCCCTCCCTTTGCCATTCCACAACCCACAGGAGACCTCAATAGATCCCTTCTCCCTCCTTTCGGCGCTGCAAGGAGCCAGGAAACTCAGGAAAAACCCACCCCTTGCTCAGCCTTGCCGTCACCACCGGCCTCCCCTTTCTCCTCCTCAGGCTAGCCGACGTTGCAGCCTCCCCTCCCAGGCGTCCAGAAGGAGCGTTTCCGACCTCGACGGAGTACGCCGGCGCCACCACGGCAACCTCCCTCTGTTTCCGATCCCGAGCTGCCCACCTTCGTTGTCGCTCCCCTGTCCTCCTCCGAATCAAGCGGTAACACCCCTCTCCCCTTTATTTCGCTCTTGAACCCGATAAAGGTCCGCCTTTAAGCCCCTTTTCGTTCGTTCCAGACCAAGAGCGACTCGATCCGACCCCCGGCGAGCCGAATCGGACCCGGCGAGCGTTCTTCCGGCGAGTCTCGAAGCCCTCTCGGTGAGATTTCTCTTCCTCCTCCTCCTTTGCTCGCGTTTGAGTCTCGTCAGGTTCAGGGTGGTCGGAATTGTTCTTCGGTAGGAGTGTGTGAATCTCGGGCTGAAAGGCCGCCGCCGGAGGCCGGACTGTCCTTCCCTTCCTCGTCGTTTCCCAGTTGCAGAGAGCTCTGCTCTCTTGTTGAAAGAGACGAGCCCTTTCATTGTGTTGGGCCTAATCTCTAGGTCATGGGCCTGATCCGAATCCACATCCGGATTCCTTCTCCCACTTCATTTCTTTCAGATCCGGTTACCCTTTTCTATTGGATCCGGGTTCTTCTTTCATTCCGGGTTGGGCCTAATTTCCGGGTTGAGTTGTTGGGCTGGTAGTGTTTTGTTTCAAAAATAATGTGTTATGTGTTGTTATTATTTCATGATAGGTTATATAGTTATTTGTCATGTTCTATATTATGAGTATATATTATTCCTGATTTTTGAAAGATATATTCCCTGAAATTATGATTAACCATTTTAAAGTGTTTTAAAATGATATCATTGAACTATGTATTTTGTAAGGAGTAAATATTTGACCTTGGAAATTATGAGATGATCTATTGTTATTAATTTGTGAATGTGGTTTGGTGTTTATTTTAGTTAATCCAATTTGGTAACCTAATTAAAGGGTTTTAGGTTTTGAAATAAAAATGCCGGAACTATTTTAATGGTATAAAATTGTAAGTTGATTAAAGATTTAATGTTATAAAGGGATTTTGGCCAGACATGATTTGGGCATTGTTTTGAATATGAGTTGACTTAATTTGGGATTTAAGAGTTGGAAAATATGGCTGGTACGATTTTATCGATGGGTTTTGATTGGAAATGAAATGATTTTGGTTGATGTTGATCATATCGGAAAGGTTTTGGAAAACGGTTTCACTATCGGTTGGTTTTGAGTATGTTGGGAACTTGGGTTTCGTGTGTATGAATATCGGTCTGGTAGCTTATGGAATTGACTTGATGATAGGTGTGTATTGCTTTTGGACTTGCATTGGGCCCTTGCTTGTATTATCCTGCTGTTCTGCATCTTCAGGTAAGTTCCCTAGGGGGCTTACTCAGGTTGGACATTCATGCCTGTTGTTGCATTTTATGTTAGGTGTTGCATATGCATAAAAGCATGCCATGTAGTATCCTGTTTAGGTTGCACTAATTGAATGAGCATCTGCTTACTTTATCCGTTGAAACAGAACGGCCGTTATCTGTGATAGTCCTAGAGTCTTTGCTAGGGTCATAGGGTAGCCCAGCCTCATCGGGTACCCTGAGTCAATCGAGTCATGAACTTCCTTATATTATGAGATGCCTGCGGGCTTTATTGTGGAGCGGGTTAGGCATGCGTGCCCCCCGATTATGATGGAATGCATTCACGAGCTGGCCAGTCTCCGCCCTATCGGAAGGGGGTGGAGGTAGGAGAGGGATATGCCATTTGGCATTGTCTTGGGCCCTTTACAATATTTCTGCACATTATTATAACTAGGAGCATGCTAGTGTGTTTGACTTTCGTACTACATTAGAGCATCTTTATTAGGTATAGCACATACTATGTAGCCTCAGCGAGGACTGCCGGTCCCGCATGAGTGGCTCGATCTGACTCCTTTCTCTGTTCTTTTTTTAAGGTATTTTCTGCAGATCTTGTTTGCTCCTTGCTTCTGTGACGGGAAACCCTTTGGCGAATCGAAAAACCTAGCTAATATTATAACTTGGTAAAAATATTAATCACTTGCTTATGATTTGGTTTGACCTGGCTTTGTCGGGGCATTTGTATCCTAGTTTTGCTTCCGCTTTACTTTCGGTTGAATTGGATTTTGCGGCATAGTCTTAGGACAGGTAAAGGGTACTCAATGGCCCTTCGAGGTTTTTAGGGTTTGAAATCCCTCTTTCTACTAATCTTAAATGAGTTTGAAACCTCGACTCGTACCTGGATTGCAAGATCCGAACAAGGGGTTTTATCCCTTGAAACGTAACCCGGAAATCATAATTCTGGGCCGTTACAAAGATGGTATCAGAGCCAGGTTGTGCAATTCGGGTACACAAGGGTCGAGTGTATGTTTTGGAAAACTGCCCATAAATTTCAAATGATTTGAAAGTGTTTTAAAGGGGCAAAATGAACTTAAGATGCCTAAATTGGACTAAGTAATGAACTTGACTTGTAATAAAAGAGGAAAACCGACCAGACGGGGACACGAGTGGGTAGAAAGACGTTAGACCATCCCTATTGGATGTAGTTGGGAATGGTAGGCAAAATACCAGCTTGTTCTTTACAGATGGGATGGGAGACTCCAAGGAGATCATTATGAGTGTTATTGATTGATTCTATGCTGAGTGTTTGATGTGCTAAAGTCTGATTGGTACACTTAACAATTAAATATGTATTGATTGATCTGTGTAAACGGGATAGTGGGAGAACCCTTGTTTCTGTGTGGTCAAACTCAGCTTGTGTGAAACAGCCCCTTCCTCTATGGTTGTTGACTCTTTGACGCTCCTATTGAGTCTTTCTCCCGGATGTCAGTATCTTTCATGGAATCGGGTTGGGGATAAATACACTTGTGTCGGAGTCACGTGTGTATATGAAGGTTGTCTGAGTGAGTGTTGTAAGGTAGTTCTTGATGTCACTTTGAGTCAAAAGCAAGGTGTTTCTAGGGCTGTCTTTCTTGATTCTTATGATGATCAACCCGTGTTTTCTTACCACGAAGGGTCGTACCAACGTCCCACGGGAAAGAGGGGTGATGAGTCAGTTGGGGAAGGTCAATGGTTGCCCTTAGAGATCTCTGTCCGGTTGTAATGGTGACTCTCTCTTAACTGCATGACATGATTTTGTAACCTCCTGCGTGTACCTTGCAAATGATCATTAGTAAGAAGTTGCTTATGTTATGCCTTGCCTTCTGTCATGGTTTTATTATTTAAGCTCATGTTGTGGTTAATTACCTTGCTCAAGTTTCGTGTTGTGTCTTGCCTTATATCATGTTGTATGATTACGTGTTTACTGTTATAGCATGTTTTCTTGGCTTACTGATCGTATGATTCCACATGTACTACTCTTTGACCTACGGATTAATCTTTAATGTGAAATTGTGCTTACATGTTTGCTGTTCATAATGACCATTGTATGGGTCCGAGTTACAATTGTTACATTCTTATAAATCCAACATGTTTTACTTAGTATGCTGCATCATCATACAAGTGCATGAATGTAAACGTCATATGTTTGAAAGCTGCATAATTGATGTCCTACATGTAAATAGGTTCATGGTAGTGTGATCGTTCAGTTTGATACCGTGATAGAGTGAGTTCCTTACTTGATAAATACGTGTTGCAATTGGATGTCAACATGCCTTATGCAATATGTAATTCCCAGTACATGTTAGATAATGACGTGTCGATGCTTATTATTCCCTTGTGACAAGAATCTGTAGCATGCCCATCTATTTTGTATTCGTTAAATTGACTACTACTGATGATCTTGCAAGCTAATCTTGTTGTATGAGTACGTGCTTTGGATAGAGAGTATGTGGAAAATTGAGTCTTGATTAATGCATGCTTTACCATGTTATGTGTTGTTTTGAACTCATGTCCCCGTATTATAGCTATATTGTCCCATTACTAGGTTCGTATTATACACCGCTACACTTGCCCCCATGCTTCTATATTGTTGGAATATGAGCGATTGATTTCTTGCGTACCGTTGTAATTATCGAATAAATGTTTATTTGTATAGCATGTTATGTTGATCCATTAGTGTCGTGTAGGACCCTCGGTTGTGACTTGTGTGAATTTATATCTTGCCAACGGTATTGCTGACCTCCTCTTGAGCTAGGTCCCTGATAGTGTGGTTCTTCCCCTTTTTCTATAATCTTAAATTGTTGTACTCATCCTGATTAGTTACTGTCGAATTCGATGATTGACTTGCTTTCCGTAATGAGTAATCCTAGCATGCTTACATGTTATCGCTCGGTAGTGTTCCCTATTACTTTATGACATCCTCTCGTGCTTGCATAGATGTATGACTTGGCACCTCGCATGATCACACACCACGCTATATCATGATTCCGCATATGCATGACACCTAAATGTTGGAATGAATCTATTCGAATTACCTTGGTTGTAGTCATGTTTTAATATGTGCTAGTAGTATCATGTATGGCTTTATGCTCCCCGATAAGACTCGCTAAATGATGATTTACCATACTTATTCTATTACGTGAACATGCTTGTCCCATAATGTGATAGTTGTTATACCGTTTTATGTGCACTGTGGCAGCTGTTCCTAGCATGCTTTTAATCTATCACTGGTGATCTCCTCTTGGCTGCTCTTTGTAATGATGCCTCCTGCTTTATGAACATTATGTTGAACTCTTTTAAATGACTCTTGACTATGCCCATGCCTTGTCATGTAATGCTAGTACTGTTCAGGACCTATGCTTTCTAAATGTATCTCGTCGTATGATTACATGTTGTTCTTAACCTACTATATGATCATTGTTGTCAGATGTGATAGTTACTATGCTACTTTTATGTGTGCTCGTATGACGCTTCGTCTGATTGTTATGATATACCTCGTTATGCTATATTTGAACTCAATTGTTTATGAGTATACCATGTTCGTCCATCATTCATATACATGATACTTGTTGTCCTCGTTAAATCCCGCATGACTTCGAATCTTGCATGATCATTACTGGTTCCGCATATCTTGCTTGAAGTTGCTAGGCATCTCTGCTTCCATGGAATAATAGACTGCTAGTTGTCTCACAAGCATCAGTGTAGGAATCGATTGTGCCTTTGGAATGAATATGCATGTCGTTCTCCTTGCGATAGGTACATGTTAATGTGGATTAATATGACTAATGTGCTCCATGATGAATCCATTTTGCTTGTCACAAATTGTAACCTCATAGATTTTCATAGGGGCAATCGTTGTCATTCTCGGGTCAAAGTCTTGTCTCTAGTCTTGTCATCCTTTAGCCTTGGTCTATGTTTGGTTCCGAAGTGAACATTGGGTTTCCCTTCCCTGTCATGTCACTCCCCTATCTCTGCTAACTTAGACTCCTCTGCGATACTTGGATGAGCGACCGCATGGGAAAGAAAATGGAAGGTGGGATAACGATAGAGCGATGCAACAGAAGCGTGGGCCCATAACCCACGGGCCTTAGGATCAATGATGTCGGCAGAACAAGCACGTATCGAGGATTGCGGTTACTGAGTGCGATATGACTTGCGAGCGAGAATGTCCTTCGTTCGAATTGCTAACCCTTTTGGATTTATTGACGACGATATTGCGCTGACCTAACGATGAGATTTATGTATTGATGTCCTGACTTGATGATGACCGTTGCCTGATTGCCTGTTGTCTATGATGATATGATTTGATGACTTATAGATCTCATGTACCATGATGCCTTGATGTGTTGTTACTCTAAGTTGCTAAGCATGATTTGAATTCCTTTGCCTGTAAAATGTGAACTACATATACTAAGAAGCTTGAATTGTATCAGATAAGGTTATAATGCAACATGTTAGCTTGACTTCATTAGGTTCATATATGATGTTTGCAAGGATTATTGAGCATGATGGTAACTAAGACTTGTTGAACCCATGATGTTATGTTTATAAATGCTAGTTGATATGTTGTAGACCTTATGTTTGATGATTTTCATGATTGCTTCTTCCTTAAACCTGTGGGTGAGGTCATTGGTAGCGTGGTTGGAGAGTGGGGAAAGAATTTTGGACAGTTGGGATGATCGATGGTATTAGGAAGTGATTCGCGAGAGAGGGATGTTGGCTTAAGTAAGACTGGGTGAGCTTGGGATTGTGGGAGACAATGTTGGTGGTATTGATGAGCTTAGAGGTTATGCTAGTGATATCTTGGGAAGTGTAAGAAATGACCTTAAGAGAATAAGGAAAATAGTATGGGAGGGTGCTCGGGGGAGATGTTAGAGATAGGAGTTGGATTCTTAGAGGTGGATGGTTGGTGTGAGTTTTTGGTGGAACGAGGGCGAGATTGGAGTATCGAGATGAATGGAGATTTCCTTAGGGAATTTTTTGTCTGAGTTGACGTTGGTGAGTCTAGAAGGGAATTAGTTTTGGCTTGAGAAGTGAAGATGGGCAAGTGGGGATTGCGTTTTATTTTGACGGGTATGATGTGAGGATTCCTTGATTATGTGATTTCTTGATGCTTTGCTATCCTATTATGTTATTTTAGAAGCATGATAGGATGTGTTGTGATATGATACAGGAGATAATACTGTGTTATTATATGGTTGGCAAGCATGATTGTTGATATATTAAATGATGAATATGACTTAGAGCATGAATATGACTTGTATATATATGAGATAATAGTACATGTCTGCCTAATGACTAAATGATCGTTATATGGTGTTGTGACGAGTTGAGATGATATCTGGAGAGCATGTTGACATTTTGATGTTGATGTACTGCTTGATCTTCCCTTTTGTGAATCTTAATAGCATGACCTGGTTTGTATGGATGTGGTTATAATTAGTTTTGTTTCAGTGACTTATGATGAAATTCCGTTGTGGCTAACCTTGCAAATACAAATGTTTGATGTGACAAACCTGTTATGATAATACTGGATAGAAATTGGATAGGATGACTATGTGAATTTATGCGTTAAATGAAATCCCTTGTTGTGATTGACCCTACTATGATTGCGGTGTTGATATGCGATAGTGAGACACCTTTTATGATTTATGGTGTGATGTCGAGACATTGTTATGATCTTGATATGTTGTTGAGATGCACATTATAACCTTTTGTGTGATTTCGAGATGCTTGATATGATCTTGTGACACTATGTGGGTACATGGTTGAGACTTGTCGTATGATGTGTTGGTTGGAGATTGGTTGGTTTAAGCTGTTATGCATTTGTTATGACGTATGAATCTTGCTTGAATGGAGATTGATGGATTGATTTGATTCTGGAAACTAGGAAGAGAATATGGGATTAGCCCTTAGAGGTGGATGATTCCACCTCCCAACTTCTGAATTTGATTGATTGACATGCGGGAAACTGATTGGGTTTTTGTGGATTTTGAGAAAATCTTGATTTGAAAGGATTTGACTTGTTTGGTGCAAAGTTCTTGGTTAAACGTCTTATTTGAAGATTTTGAGCGGTTTGAAAAGGTCTTACTTGAAATTTTAAGAATAAATGTTACCGAGAATTTCAACGATTTTGAGGCCAATTCTTTCCAATTGCGGAATCCCTTTTTGAGAATTTTCACACCCGGGCTTATATTATAACGCCTCACGAAGTGGATACAAGCATTTTATAGGGGCGCATATAGAATGCTTGCTAAGACCCAGTAGAGACGCTATGATTGCTTTTCGAGTTATAACGTGACCAAAAGGTCGGGGTAAGGGTGTGATAGGGGCCCATATCACATACTTGTTACGGCCATTTGAGAATGTTATGATATCGTCAAGGGTGCTGTGAGGATCTCATACGGGCCCCTATGAGATGCTTACAGAATCAATGGCATGATCCTTGGACTCACCAATTTAAAAACTTCATCCCCGTGTTTTAGAGCGATTTTAGTCTCGGGGACGAGACTTATTTTTAGAGGTGGATGATGTAAAGGCCCGGATTTTTAAATCCTAATTCTCGTAAAAAGAAATTAAATATGAATTTAAATCGGGTTAACTAAAATCTCTTAAAATGAATTCCGGCATATAATTATTCTAAATGGGCTTTCATTTAGATTTATTTTCGCTTTCGCTTGCTAAAATTTGAAAGTATAATATAATTTTATTATTTGATTCGGTTCGAGAATTCGAATTGAATTTGAAGTTTTAAGCTTTATATCTTTTGAGTCGGGTTAAAGTCGAGAGAGCGGGTTCGAGATTCGTTTAGGGTATTTTAAATTTGATTCTTACGGTTGGACTACTTTTAACTTTGTCTTCTTCCCCTTCTCCTTTTTGCAAAAGAGACATCTCTCCCAGCCTGTACAATTCTGATTTTTGGACAAGCATTGCCCTTCCTCTCCTCCTCCCTTATCTACTGCTACCACAACTTAGCAAAGTGACAAAACTCTCTCCTTCTCTCCCACTGCCTGCAGCAGCCACGCCCGACACCATCTCTTCCCTCCCTCGTGATTCTGATCGAACGACGACAATTGTCCCCTCCTTTTTATTTAATAATTCTGCCCTCCCTTTGCCATTCCATAACCCACAGGAGACCTCAACAGATCCCTTCTCCCTCCTTTCGGCGCTGCAAGGAGCCAGGAAACTCAGGAAAAACCCACCCCTTGCTCAGCCTTGCCGTCACCACCGGCCTCCCTTTTCTCCTCCTCAGGCTAGCCGACGTTGCAGCCTCCCCTCCCAGGCGTCCAGAAGGAGCGTTTCCGACCTCGACGGAGTACGCCGGCGCCACCACGGCAACCTCCCTCTGTTTCCGATCCCGAGCTGCCCACCTCCGTTGTCGCTCCCCTGTCCTCCTCCGAATCAAGCGGTAACACCCCTCTCCCCTTTATTTCGCTCTTGAACCCGATAAAGGTCCGCCTTTAAGCCCCCTTTTCGTTCGTTCCAGGCCAAGAGCGACTCGATCCGACCCCCGGCGAGCCGAATCGGACCCGGCGAGCGTTCTTCCGGCGAGTCTCGAAGCCCTCTCGGTGAGATTTCTCTTCCTCCTCCTCCTTTGCTCGCGTTTGAGTCTCGTCAGGTTCAGGGTGGTCGGAATTGTTCTTCGGTAGGAGTGTGTGAATCTCGGGCCGAAAGGCCGCCGCCGGAGGCCGGACTGTCCTTCCCTTCCTCGTCGTTTCCCAGTTGCAGAGAGCTCTGCTCTCTTGTTGAAAGAGACGAGCCCTTTCATTGTGTTGGGCCTAATCTCTAGGTCATGGGCCTGATCCGAATCCACATCCGGATTCCTTCTCCCACTTCATTTCTTTCAGATCCGGTTACCCTTTTCTATTGGATCCGGGTTCTTCTTTCATTCCGGGCTGGGCCTAATTTCGGGGTTGAGTTGTTGGGCTGGTAGTGTTTTGTTTCAAAAATAATGTGTTATGTGTTGTTATTATTTCATGATAGGTTATATAGTTATTTGTCATGTTATATATTATGAGTATATATTATTCCTGATTTTTGAAAGATATATTCCCTGAAATTATGATTAACCATTTTAAAGTGTTTTAAAATGATATCATTGAACTATGTATTTTGTGAGGAGTAAATATTTGACCTTGGAAATTATGAGATGATCTATTGTTATTAATTTGTGAATGTGGTTTGGTGTTTATTTTAGTTAATCCAATTTGGTAACCTAATTAAAGGGTTTTAGGTTTTGAAATAAAAATGCCGGAACTATTTTAATGGTATGAAATTGTAAGTTGATTAAAGATTTAATGTTATAAAGGGATTTTGGCCAGACATGATTTGGGCATTGTTTTGAATATGAGTTGACTTAATTTGGGATTTAAGAGTTGGAAAATATGGCTGGTACGATTTTATCGATGGGTTTTGATTGGAAATGAAATGATTTTGGTTGATGTTGATCATATCGGAAAGGTTTTGGAAAACGGTTTCACTATCGGTTGGTTTTGAGTATGTTGGGAACTTGGGTTTCGTGTGTATGAATATCGGTCTGGTAGCTTATGGAATTGACTTGATGATAGGTGTGTATTGCTTTTGGACTTGCATTGGGCCCTTGCTTGTATTATCCTGCTGTTCTGCATCTTCAGGTAAGTTCCCTAGGGGGCTTACTCAGGTTGGACATTCATGCCTGTTGTTGCATTTTATGTTAGGTGTTGCATATGCATAAAAGCATGCCATGTAGTATCCTGTTTAGGTTGCACTAATTGAATGAGCATCTGCTTACTTTATGCGTTGAAACAGAATGGCCGTTATCTGTGATAGTCCTAGAGTCTTTGCTAGGGTCATAGGGTAGCCCAGCCTCATCGGGTACCCTGAGTCAATCGAGTCATGAACTTCCTTATATTATGAGATGCCTGTGGGCTTTATTGTGGAGCGGGTTAGGCATGCGTGCCCCCCGATTATGATGGAATGCATTCACGAGCTGGCCAGTCTCCGCCCTATCAGAAGGGGGTGGAGGTAGGAGAGGGATATGCCATTTGGCATTGTCTTGGGCCCTTTACAATATTTCTGCACATTATTATAACTAGGAGCATGCTAGTGTGTTTGACTTTCGTACTACATTAGAGCATCTTTATTAGGTATAGCACATACTATGTAGCCTCAGCGAGGACTGCCGGTCCCGCATGAGTGGCTCGATCTGACTCCTTTCTCTGTTCTTTTTTTAAGGTATTTTCTGCAGATCTTGTTTGCTCCTTGCTTCTGTGACGGGAAACCCTTTGGCGAATCGAAGAACCTAGCTAATATTATAACTTGGTAAAAATATTAATCACTTGCTTATGATTTGGTTTGACCTGGCTTTGTCGGGGCATTTGTATCCTAGTTTTGCTTCCTCTTTACTTTCGGTTGAATTGGATTTTGCGGCATAGTCTTAGGACAGGTAAAGGGTACTCAATGGCCCTTCGAGGTTTTTAGGGTTTGAAATCCCTCTTTCTACTAATCTTAAATGAGTTGGAAACCTCGACTCGTACTTGGATTGCAAGATCCGAACAAGGGGTTTTATCCCTTGAAACGTAACCCGGAAATCATAATTCTGGGCCGTTACAATTAAGAGTTTATATAGAAGTTAGCAAAATTAAAGAAAATAAGAGAATTAAAGGAAGAAGAAGAAGAAGAAAAAAAGAATTAAAGAAAATCAAAGAAAAATGGGAAAATAAAAATAATTAGTTAAGACTCCTAAAATGCCTTTAAGATTGACACATCATCCTAAACTCTTCTAAATTAAGAGTTTATATAGATATGGATAGTTAGTAAATAAATTTGATTAAGCCTAATAGTTATATTAGATTGAATTCAATGTTTTGAATTAAGCCCAATAGTTAGCAAAATTAACGAAAAAAGAGAATTAAAGGAAATAGAAGAAGAAAAAAAAAGAATTAAAGAAAATCAAAGAAAAATGGGAAAATAAAAATAATTAGTTAAGACTCCTAAAATGCCTCTAAGATTGACACATCATCCTAAACTCTTCTAAATTAAGAGTTTATATAGATATAGATAGTCAGCAAAATTAAAGAAAAAAGAGAATTAAAGGAAAAAGAAGAAGAAAAAAAAAGAATTAAAGAAAATCAAAGAAAAATGGGGAAATAAAAATAATTAGTTAAGACTCCTAAAATGCCTCTAAGATTAACACATCATCCTAAACTCTTCTAAATTAAGAGTTTATATATATAGTTAGCAAAATTAAAGAAAAAAGAGAATTAAAGGAAAAAGAAGAAGAAAAAAAAGAATTAAAGAAAATCAAAGAAAAATGGGAAAATAAAAATAATTAGCTAAGACTCCTAAAATGCCTCTAAGATTGACACATCATCCTAAACTCTTCTAAATTAAGAGTTTATATAGATAGTTAGCAAAATTAAAGAAAAACGAGAATTAAAGGAAAAAGAAGGAAAAAAAAAATTAAAGAAAATCAAAGAAAAATGGGAAAATAAAAATAATTAGTTAAGACTCCTAAAATGCCTCTAAGATTGACACATCATCCTAAACTCTTCTAAATTAAGAGTTTATATAGAATATAGATAGTTATATTAGATTGAATTCAATGTTTTGAATTAAACCTAATAGTTAGCAAAATTAAGGAAAAAAGAGAATTAAAGGAAAAAGAAAAAAAAAAGAATTAAAGAAAATCATAGAAAAATGGGAAAATAAAAATAATTAGTTAAGACTCCTAAAATGCCTCTAAGTTTAACACATCATCCTAAACTCTTCTAAATTAAGACTTTATATAGATAGTTAGCAAAATTAAAAAAAAAAGAGAATTAAAGGAAAAAGAAGAAAAAAAAGAATTAAAGAAAATCAAAGAAAAATGGGAAAATAAAAATAATTAGTTAAGACTCCTAAAATGCCTCTAAGATTGACACATCATCCTAAACTCTTCTAAATTAAGAGTTTATATAGATATAAATAGTTAGTAAATAAATTTGATTAAGCCTAATAGTTATATTAGATTGAATTCAATGTTTTGAATTAAGCCCAATAGTTAGCAAAATTAAAGAAAAAAGCGAATTAAAGGAAATAGAAGAAGAAGAAAAAAGAATTAAAGAAAATCAAAGAAAAACGGGAAAATAAAAATAATTAGTTAAGACTCCTAAAATGCCTCTAAGATTGACACATCATCCTAAACTCTTCTAAATTAAGATTTTATATAGATATAGATAGTTAGCAAAATTAAAGAAAAAAGAGAATTAAAGGAAAAAGAAGAAGAAAAAAAAAGAATTAAAGAAAATCAAAGAAAAATGGGAAAATAAAAATAATTAGTTAAGACTCCTAAAATGCCTCTAAGATTAACACATCATCCTAAACTCTTCTAAATTAAGAGTTTATATATATAGTTAGCAAAATTAAAGAAAAAAGAGAATTAAAGGAAAAAGAAGAAGAAAAAAAAGAATTAAAGAAAATCAAAGAAAAATGGGAAAATAAAAATAATTAGTTAAGACTCCTAAAATGCCTCCAAGATTGACACATCATCCTAAACTGTTCTAAATTAAGAGTTTATATAGATATGGTGTAAAGGCTCGGATTTTTTAAATCCTAATTTCTCGGTAAAAGAAAATCAAAATGAATTGAGAAGCGAAATTTAACGGAAAACTCGTTAACTCGGATTTTAGAACTAATGGAACGGATTTCCGATCTAAAATAAAATTTTGAAAACAAACTTGACGTAACAACATCATATTTGGGATTTTAAGAATTCTAACTGAGTGCGGGTTTCGTGGATTATTTCGGGTAATTTTAAATTGGGGTTTTGTGACCACTTATAACTTGTTTTTTTTCTTTCCCCCACTTTCACCCAATTTCAGTCAATGGATCCCCCCCTCCTTGTTCTGTCGACACCAACTCCCTCAACCAATCCATCCCCCATTTTGACAAGCACCCCTCTCCTATCTCCTTCCCCCTACCTTTCTTGTTCACATTTTTGGAAAAATGCCAAACTATCTTCTGTAGCTCCTTGTCTCATTTCAGCAGCAAACAACAACCCCTGTGCAAGTTTGACCAAGGGAAACCTATTGCCTATGTTCACAAATCAGAAATTGAAATCTCCAAATCTCCATCTTTTGAAGGTAAGGAACACCCCCTGGAACCTTATCCAACACACCTCACGGCTCACACCTCCAATCTCCCCTTTCACCTCTTGTTCAAGCCACCCACAACCACCGTCGCCGACGACCACCACCACCTCCCGACGAAGCCAGGTACGAGATCGACGCCGCCTAGGAGGCCGGTACCAACACCGATGCCATCTCCGAGGACCCGAGCGCCATCCGAGCACCTCCAGGCACCCACAGCAGCTTCCTCCTTCCTCCACCGCAGTCCGACGCGGCCAAGCTGAACCCGACGCCTCCCAGGAGCCCCAGCTGCCGGTCGCCGACCGCCGAGCCCTTCCTCCTCTCCTTTCCCTTTTTCCCTTCCACGCATCCGGTAAGGGTTGTTCCACTCCTTTCCGCTCTGAATCAATTGTGAAGGCGCATCTTTTAAGCCTTTTATCCCCACCACAGGAAAAGCAAAATCAGTTCGGGTCTCCGGCGACCTCGAACGACCTCCGACGAAACCCAATCGAATCGCCGACGAGTCGAATCGAAACCGCGCCTCGGTGAGCCTTTTCCCTTTCCTCCTTTTTCTATTCCTTGCTTGTCATGTATGTTTGTGTCGGAGTGGCCGGTTCGGGTGGCCGGAGCCCTGCTCCACCGCCGGCCGGCGGCCCTTCCTCCTCTTCCTCCTTCGGCGTTTCGAGCTCAGGAGGAGCTTTGCCCCTGTTGTTTTGAACAGCAAGAGGAAAAGGGGTTGAAGAAGGCTTGTGGGGTCCCCTTGCCATCTCATTTGCCACCTCAGCCTGGGCCCCATTCCTTCTTTTAAATTCGGATGAAATGAGATGGGGGAATAGAGTTTTAAATGGGCCTAATTCCTTCAAATAACCAAATGGGTTTTGTTGGGCCTTTTTACCTTCAAAACAATTTAAAGAAATGATTTTGGGCCTATTTCCAAGGGAGTCCGGTTTTGTGTAATTTAAAATGAGAGGGTCGGTTTTGGTAAATTTCAAAATAAAGGGGTTGGTTGTAATTTCTTATAAAATAAGGGTTGATTCTCTATAAAGTATAATATTATGAGGCGTGGATTTTAGAAAAATGAATTTGACGAACATTTTCCAAGGATAGAATTTCTAACTAGTTAACTTGGTTTTCAAATTGGTTTTCGGGATCAACTCAGAAATTTTGCGATCGGTGATTGACTAGCATGTTATGATATGATTGATTGACTAATATCATGATTGTGTGAACTAATTGCATGTATGAATGTCTAACGGCATGCTGAGATGTTAAGTTATATATCGTTGTCTTGTAACTTATGAAATATGATGATAGGATGAACTCGAGTTATGTGATATGTTTGATATATGATTATGAATGTGATTAATATGAGGAAATTGGAGATATACGATCATGCGGTTATATAAGTATTATTGCAAATATACGAATGTGGCGAAATGGAATGATGAGAATGATATGGTCTTATGGAATGTGATGAAATGATGAATGGTTGAACTTGATGAGATGATGATTATGATGTAGTTATACTTTATTGAGTGATGATATGCTTGAGTGCTTGTATGATTAGACGTAGACTTATATATGTGTTCTGATATGTATCTAGGTGATCTTTAATCTGTTATAATGCTTGTCATGCTGTTCTGCACCGCCAGGTAAGTCTCTTCGGAGCTTACTCAGATTGAATAGAGTGATTCCCTGCTATAGGTGCATGATCTACTAGGTGTTGCATTCATTATCAGCATGCCATGTAGTACCATGCTAGGTTGCATTGATCGTTGAGCATTCTATTTCTCTATGCGTATGTAAACAGAACGGCCGTTATCTGTGAAGTAACTAGAGTCCTTGCTAGGGTCATAGGGTAGCCCAGCCTCATCGGGTACCCTGAGTCAATCGAGTCATGCACTTCCTTTTATTATGATATGCCTGCGGGCTTTATTGTGGAGCGGGTTAGGCATGCGTGCCGCCCAATTATGAATGAATGCATTCACGAGCTGGCCAGTCTCCACCTATCGGAAGGGGTGGAGGTAGGAGAGGGATATACCACTTGGTATTCTGTGCTAAGGCCTTATTATTATTATGCACTTGATCTTAGGAGCATGCTAGTGTGTCTCTATTCCGCCGCGCATCTAGAAGCATCTTTATTAGGAATAGCGTATATGTGTGCTTATGGTTGGGATGCAGAGAAGTGGGCATCGATCTGATCCCGCCCCATATCAATTTTTTTAGGTATTATCTATGTTCATCCTATCGGTGCTGTTTGCCTATTTGCGCGGGTCATTTTGTCGGCGGAAAGTGAGCGTTGGAGTATAGACTTCACTAGACTCTGATTATATTTTGGATTTATACTTGACTCCGTTTTGACCCGGCTCTGCCGTGGCACCCTCTTGTATTACGCTTATTTCCGCTAGTCACACTATTTTCGATTTCCACGCTTAGACTTACGACAGGTACAGGGGACTTCCCCGGGGATTCCAACGATCCCTTCGATTTTGGGTATGAAATCCCCCTTGAAAACATTAAAGTAAGTTTTGAAACCTTCAACCTGTACTCGGGGCGCAAGGTCCTAACGAGGGGTTTTATCCCTCGAAACGTAACCTGGGAATCATAATCCCGGGCCGTTACAAAGGGGTATCAGAGCTGAGGTTATGCAAACCGAGTATGATAGGTTGAAGTGGTTTTGAAATGGCCCAAGGTTTTCAAATGGTTTTTCAAAATGTTTTAGAAAGGGCAAAATGAATTTAATATGGATAACTCAATCGGACTAAATATGAACTTGGACTAAGAAATAGATTGGAATCAAACAAAGGGAAATGACGGGGTAATAAAGGCGCTAGACCATCCCTATTGGATGTAGTTGGGAATGGGTAGGCAAAATACTAGATTTCTTTTACAGATAGGGTTTGAAGACTCCAAGGAGCCCGAGGGTTGGAGTAGCTTGGGTTAGGAGGCCGTGAGGTGTTTGCCCCTCCGGTCAGCCGTCCCTCGAAGAACGGCATAGATTGTCTCTATTATTATATGCATTATATCCAACTGGGCCTGAGGGCGATCCTCCTCGAAGAGGATCATATTAACCTCGTTGATTGCTTAAATGTTGAGTGTTGTTTTGCTTAAGATAGAGAACTAATCAGTATGTCTTGACTTGAATAATGTATTGAATAACTGTGCAAACGGGATAGCGGGAGAGTACCTCGTTCTTATGTCATTGGAATTCCTGTCTTGTCGGAATAGAACTTCCTTAATTCAAACCCTTTGATGATTCTGGCTTCGTCATCCGTCACACCAAAATATTTAGGCATGTTAGCAAGGGTCAAAGAGCACCCGCTCACCCCGTTTCGAGTCCTGTCTGGTATCCCACCATCTATGCTTCTACCGAATCTTGTACTAGAGGTTGGTGTCTCCCACGGGAAATTTGGGTTGGTCATCTAATTACCTTAGGAAATCGTGTCGGATGTGAGGGTTGTTTGAGTATGTTAGTGGTAGTGATGACTGAAGTAGTTTCGAGTTAGGAGTGAGTTGTCTCATGAAGTCACCTCTTTGATCCTCGTAATGGTCAGCCATGTCTTCTTCCCACAAGAGTCTAAACACGAGTTTTACCCTCACCTCTCGGGAACAGCGTAAATGTCCTTGTGTCCTACCGAGTGAGTCATACTAGTCCCCACGAGAAACATGGTAATGGGTCGGTGATTGTCCTTGTAGAATTCTGTCCGGTTATAATAGTAACCCTCCAAATTGCATGACATAATGCATTGATATATTTCAGCATGCTTTGTCTAATATCTTGCATGATTGCAATTGTGAATGAATATATGTGCTGTATGTATGAATTTCCATGATTGTTGGTCTCCCGTGAATTAGGTCCATGATAGTGTGGTCAACCCTCGTTGAATGATTAACATATGAAATAAACTCTTAGCATGTTAAGTTAATCAAATTGAACCTCGTTGAATGTGTATATGCTTAATGAGTGTTTCTAGTACCATGTAGGACGTATGCCTTCTAATCATTGGCCCTCGCATGATTGTGTGCCATCTTGTCTTGCTATATGAGCATGGTTGTATTTGATGCGATAGTTAATATGCCTATATGACCTTACCATATCCTCTAGCATGATTATTATGGTGCATCTCAACATGCTCGTAATTGACTTCGCATTGTCTCAATCTGCTAATATGTGTTCCTAAGATGAGTGATGAATCATATCTGTGACATTCTATAAAGCTCGCGATGTCGTACTTAACTTATGTTGCATATTGTCGGTTTGTTCATACATGATATTAATATGTCAAGCATGATTAGTGCATGAGATGATAAGTTTTAGCCTGTCCCGTGTGCATGTAAAGTTGATTATGTGAAATGTTATGGATGCATAGGACGCTATTTCTTTAATAGGTACATGATAGTGTGGAGTGATATGATTGAAATATTTTGTGATTGCCATGTGCACTTGTAACCTTATAGAATACCTTAAGGGGATTGTTGTAACTCTCGAGTATGTGTCTTGTCTTGAGTCTCGTCATCTCTAGTCCTGGTTTGGGTCTGAATTCTTAAGAAAGTCGTATTGTCCTCCCTTGCCCTCCCCTATCTCCGTGACTTCTAACCCCTCGTGATCCCCTTGATGGACGTCGACATAGAAGAGAAAACGAGCGATCGAGTGGCACCAGAGTGGCGCAACGGAAGTAGGGTGGGCCCATGGCCCATGGACCCTAGGATCGACATCGCCAAAGGAAGGACGCCTTTCGAAGATGGCGGTTGCAGACGTAATCCTCCTAGATGACTCAAGGAATGACGTTCTTCGTCCGAATTGTGATCTCTCCTATGCGATCTGGAATCGGTGTCGTGCGATAGGCTTGGAACTAACTAAATTGAGGTGTGATGACTGATAAGCTGAACTGGTAGTGAATGATTGCCTGACTAACTTGTGTTTGTGATGATGTGCCTATATGCTTAAGTGTACTGACCTGCTAGTAAATCGGTTATGGGTTATATATGTGGTGGTGTATTCTTCTTGGGAATGAGTCGAGTGTTTTCCTTGGTGAGACGGGCCGGGAAATCGCAGGTACATTGAGGTCTTCGAGTTGGTCATTGGTTATGCGAGATGGAGTGCATGAAGGATGTGTTAGCTTGGGTAGAGTCGAGTGAGTTATGGCTTGTCGGAGATAGTGTTCAGCGAGTATATTTGAGCTTCCAGGTAGGTCTTAGGTGAAGAGTGGAGTTAACATGGTGAGATTTCGATGAAGAGGTCCTAGCTAGAAGTGTCGGTAGGTAGTGGGTGCAAGTATAGGTGGTTAGTGTAGTTCTAGAGGTGGATGAGTGAGCTAAGAATGGATCGGAGGGATTCTCAAAGGGAAAGTGTTATTAGACGGATTGGTGAGCTAAGGAAAGTGTCTAGATAGTCTAGGAGCGAATCATGGGCGGCGTTGAGGGTGATCAGTTAAGTAATGTCTAAGGAATCATAGGAATTGGGACTAGGTAGTATGTGCGGTGATTGGGAGCGGTCTTGGTAAAGGACCGAGGTTGAGGAATCGCTAAGGAAGAGAAGTATGATGTTGTTTGGGAAATTATTGATCTGGGAGATTAGGTTGTTCATGTCAGGACGGTACATGTGATGAGTATTTGGGATTGTTAGATAGGATTCGTAATGCTTGGCGAAGTCATGAGTGAAGGATTTGTAGGTGCGTTGTTGAAGGATTTTAGCATAGGGAGGAAATCGAGACTGATGTGTGAAAATTGTTATCAAGGTATTTGAGGATGTAGAGTGAATCTTCGAGGAAAGACTGGTAGTTAGGAAAAAAATGTTTTTGAGATTCTAGTAAGATTGCGGGCTTAAGGGTGAATAGAGAGATTCTGAGCATGGAATTTGGGAACCAGGCAAGGAGGAAGGCTTTGAGGGCACTAGAGGATGAAGGATTTCAGAAGGTGTGGCGAGATTGTGGTACTTGTGAAAGTTTGGATGAGGATGTCATAGGAATTCTGTGAGAATGATGATCGATACATAAGGGCGTAAGCAGTAGAGATTTCCAGGTTAAGGTTTAATAAGATTTGAGATGAGGCAAATTTGGAAATATACTGAGACGAGGACCTAGAATAGGTTGGTTGAGAAGTCGTGGATGTTAGGTTCGTGAGGTTCGGGGTGGGACAAGTAGAGTTTGTGATTGGTTACTGAGGATAGACGCGGGTGATGAGGAACTTGGTGATTGTGGTTATGAGTTGGCACTAGACGGTTTTCTGCGTTAGAGTTGTCGAAAGTATACGGTTGAGTGGATTCTAGAAAGGTAGGATGCTTGTGTTGGTAATGTCGAGGATAAGGACGGGAGTGTGAGGTGTGAGATGGTCAGTATGAGTTGGGTTCTTAGAGGTGGATGGCTAGTGGGAGTGAGTAGTGGTACGGGAAATGTGATCAGGTTAGCAAGGTGATTTGAGACGTCTCTTTGGGAGATAATGGTTAGGCGGAGTCTTGAGAGCCTAGAAAGAGTCAGCGAGATTGTTGATAAGCGTCTAGATCGATCGTGAGAGCGGTTTAGTCGAGGACTTGAGATTTCTCTTAGAAGGTGAGGATGAGACAAGTAGAGGACCTCTAGGATGAGGGTATGCTTTATAGAGAGCATTGGTAGTCGGTCGAGTTAAGCCTATCGGAATAAGGGAACTGTGTGATTGGGAACCCTGAGATATGGTTAGGTGGTCGAGTAGGATTTGAGGTCAGGATGTCGAAGTAGGCTGGTTCTTAGATGGCCTGATGGCATGGGAGTTGGTTGACCTAGGTGAGGCTAATCTTGTCTTGAGAATTATTGATGGTAAGTGGCGATCGTGTTCTAATGTGGTTGGTGATTATAGGCATGTTTTCTCGAGGATGTAGCTTATGGTTATGCGATACTTGGGACCGAGTGATGTGAAAATTCTATGTTATAGACGATGTTGAGTCTCTGATGTGTTCCATAGGCGATAGTGAATTGTTAGTACTAACATAGTTACCCCCGAACTCGATGAAATGTTGGTGTGCGGAGTTACTTGATGCCTCTAAATGTGATGATGATGCTTGGTAGTTAGTATATGATGTGATTATCTGATTGATATGATGTGTAACCTCTGTGAGATGATGTGATGAGCCCTGCTATGAATGATACTATGTTAGACCTGTTATGGTACGTAACTATCTTTGACATGAGTATAATTTGTTATGAATGTGTGATACGATTTCTATGATGTACGATTGCTATGTGTATGGTGCCCTGGATTGGAATTGCTATGATGATAGAACCAAATTGATGAATTTGATTATCACTTGGAACCTAGGAAGGAAATTTGGGATTAGCCTTAGAGGTGGATGATTCCACCTCCTGAAATTTGAAAATTGCTCAACTAATGTCAGTTTTAAGGGATTTGAACGGTGTTTAAAAAGGGCTAACTTAGATTTTGAGCGACCTAACGCGATCGAGAATTTTAATGATCTGAGACCAATCCTTTCTAAATTAAGGACCCCTTTTTGAAATTTTCTAACCGAGCCTCCATTATGACGCCCCACAAAGTGGATACAAGCATTTTATAGGGACCCTTATGGACTGCTTGCTAAGACCTAGTGGAGATGCTATAATGCTTTTCGAGTTATAATATAACTGAGAAGTCGGGGTAAGGATGTGGTGAGGGCCCATATCACACTCTCGCTACGACCTATCGGGGTATTATGATCATGACAACGATACTGTTAGAACCTCATAGGGGCACTTATGAGGCACATACGGAATCAATGGAATGGTCCTTGGACTCACCTATTCCAACTTCATCCCCTACATTGTTTTGGTTTTAGTCTCGGGGACGAGACTTGTTTTTAGAGGTGGATGATGTAAAGGCTCGGATTTTTTAAATCCTAATTTCTCGGTAAAAGAAAATCAAAATGAATTGAGAAGCGAAATTTAACGGAAAACTCGTTAACTCGGATTTTAGAACTAATGGAACGGATTTCCGATCTAAAATAAAATTTTGAAAACAAACTTGACGTAACAACATCATATTTGGGATTTTAAGAATTCTAACTGAGTGCGGGTTTCGTGGATTATTTCGGGTAATTTTAAATTGGGGTTTTGTGACCACTTATAACTTGTTTTTTTTCTTTCCCCCACTTTCACCCAATTTCAGTCAATGGATCCCCCCCTCCTTGTTCTGTCGACACCAACTCCCTCAACCAATCCATCCCCCATTTTGACAAGCACCCCTCTCCTATCTCCTTCCCCCTACCTTTCTTGTTCACATTTTTGGAAAAATGCCAAACTATCTTCTGTAGCTCCTTGTCTCATTTCAGCAGCAAACAACAACCCCTGTGCAAGTTTGACCAAGGGAAACCTATTGCCTATGTTCACAAATCAGAAATTGAAATCTCCAAATCTCCATCTTTTGAAGGTAAGGAACACCCCCTGGAACCTTATCCAACACACCTCACGGCTCACACCTCCAATCTCCCCTTTCACCTCTTGTTCAAGCCACCCACAACCACCGTCGCCGACGACCACCACCACCTCCCGACGAAGCCAGGTACGAGATCGACGCCGCCTAGGAGGCCGGTACCAACACCGATGCCATCTCCGAGGACCCGAGCGCCATCCGAGCACCTCCAGGCACCCACAGCAGCTTCCTCCTTCCTCCACCGCAGTCCGACGCGGCCAAGCTGAACCCGACGCCTCCCAGGAGCCCCAGCTGCCGGTCGCCGACCGCCGAGCCCTTCCTCCTCTCCTTTCCCTTTTTCCCTTCCACGCATCCGGTAAGGGTTGTTCCACTCCTTTCCGCTCTGAATCAATTGTGAAGGCGCATCTTTTAAGCCTTTTATCCCCACCACAGGAAAAGCAAAATCAGTTCGGGTCTCCGGCGACCTCGAACGACCTCCGACGAAACCCAATCGAATCGCCGACGAGTCGAATCGAAACCGCGCCTCGGTGAGCCTTTTCCCTTTCCTCCTTTTTCTATTCCTTGCTTGTCATGTATGTTTGTGTCGGAGTGGCCGGTTCGGGTGGCCGGAGCCCTGCTCCACCGCCGGCCGGCGGCCCTTCCTCCTCTTCCTCCTTCGGCGTTTCGAGCTCAGGAGGAGCTTTGCCCCTGTTGTTTTGAACAGCAAGAGGAAAAGGGGTTGAAGAAGGCTTGTGGGGTCCCCTTGCCATCTCATTTGCCACCTCAGCCTGGGCCCCATTCCTTCTTTTAAATTCGGATGAAATGAGATGGGGGAATAGAGTTTTAAATGGGCCTAATTCCTTCAAATAACCAAATGGGTTTTGTTGGGCCTTTTTACCTTCAAAACAATTTAAAGAAATGATTTTGGGCCTATTTCCAAGGGAGTCCGGTTTTGTGTAATTTAAAATGAGAGGGTCGGTTTTGGTAAATTTCAAAATAAAGGGGTTGGTTGTAATTTCTTATAAAATAAGGGTTGATTCTCTATAAAGTATAATATTATGAGGCGTGGATTTTAGAAAAATGAATTTGACGAACATTTTCCAAGGATAGAATTTCTAACTAGTTAACTTGGTTTTCAAATTGGTTTTCGGGATCAACTCAGAAATTTTGCGATCGGTGATTGACTAGCATGTTATGATATGATTGATTGACTAATATCATGATTGTGTGAACTAATTGCATGTATGAATGTCTAACGGCATGCTGAGATGTTAAGTTATATATCGTTGTCTTGTAACTTATGAAATATGATGATAGGATGAACTCGAGTTATGTGATATGTTTGATATATGATTATGAATGTGATTAATATGAGGAAATTGGAGATATACGATCATGCGGTTATATAAGTATTATTGCAAATATACGAATGTGGCGAAATGGAATGATGAGAATGATATGGTCTTATGGAATGTGATGAAATGATGAATGGTTGAACTTGATGAGATGATGATTATGATGTAGTTATACTTTATTGAGTGATGATATGCTTGAGTGCTTGTATGATTAGACGTAGACTTATATATGTGTTCTGATATGTATCTAGGTGATCTTTAATCTGTTATAATGCTTGTCATGCTGTTCTGCACCGCCAGGTAAGTCTCTTCGGAGCTTACTCAGATTGAATAGAGTGATTCCCTGCTATAGGTGCATGATATACTAGGTGTTGCATTCATTATCAGCATGCCATGTAGTACCATGCTAGGTTGCATTGATCGTTGAGCATTCTATTTCTCTATGCGTATGTAAACAGAACGGCCGTTATCTGTGAAGTAACTAGAGTCCTTGCTAGGGTCATAGGGTAGCCCAGCCTCATCGGGTACCCTGAGTCAATCGAGTCATGCACTTCCTTTTATTATGATATGCCTGCGGGCTTTATTGTGGAGCGGGTTAGGCATGCGTGCCGCCCAATTATGAATGAATGCATTCACGAGCTGGCCAGTCTCCACCTATCGGAAGGGGTGGAGGTAGGAGAGGGATATACCACTTGGTATTCTGTGCTAAGGCCTTATTATTATTATGCACTTGATCTTAGGAGCATGCTAGTGTGTCTCTATTCCGCCGCGCATCTAGAAGCATCTTTATTAGGAATAGCGTATATGTGTGCTTATGGTTGGGATGCAGAGAAGTGGGCATCGATCTGATCCCGCCCCATATCAATTTTTTTAGGTATTATCTATGTTCATCCTATCGGTGCTGTTTGCCTATTTGCGCGGGTCATTTTGTCGGCGGAAAGTGAGCGTTGGAGTATAGACTTCACTAGACTCTGATTATATTTTGGATTTATACTTGACTCCGTTTTGACCCGGCTCTGCCGTGGCACCCTCTTGTATTACGCTTATTTCCGCTAGTCACACTATTTTCGATTTCCACGCTTAGACTTACGACAGGTACAGGGGACTTCCCCGGGGATTCCAACGATCCCTTCGATTTTGGGTATGAAATCCCCCTTGAAAACATTAAAGTAAGTTTTGAAACCTTCAACCTGTACTCGGGGCGCAAGGTCCTAACGAGGGGTTTTATCCCTCGAAACGTAACCTGGGAATCATAATCCCGGGCCGTTACATATGGATAGTTAGTAAATAAATTTGATTAAGCCTAATAGTTATATTAGATTGAATTCAATGTTTTGAATTAAGCCCAATAGTTAGCAAAATTAAAGAAAAAAGAGAATTAAAGGAAATAGAAGAAGAAGAAAAAAAGAATTAAAGAAAATCAAAGAAAAATGGGAAAATAAAAATAATTAGTTAAGACTCCTAAAATGCCTCTAAGATTGACACATCATCCTAAACTCTTCTAAATTAAGAGTTTATATAGATAGTTAGCAAAATGAAAGAAATAAGAGAATTAAAGGAAAAAGAAGAAGAAAAAAAAAGAATTAAAGAAAATCAAAGACAAATGAGAAAATTAAAATAATTAGTTAAGACTCCTAAAATGCCTCTAAGATTGACACATCATCCTAAACTCTTCTAAATTAAGAGTTTATATAGATAGTTGGTAAATAAATTTGATTAAGCCTAATAGTTATATTAGATTGAATTCAATGTTTTGAATTAAGCCCAACAGTTAGCAAAATTAAAGAAAAAAGAGAATTAAAGGAAAAAGAAGAAGAAGAAAAAAGAATTAAAGAAAATCAAAGAAAAATGAGAAAATAAAAATAATTAGTTAAGACTCCTAAAATGCCTCTAAGATTGAAACATCATCCTAAACTCTTCTAAATTAAGAGTTTATATAGATATAAATAGTTAGTAAATAAATTTGATTAAGCCTAATAGTTATATTAGATTGAATTCAATGTTTTGAATTAAGCCCAATAGTTAGCAAAATTAAAGAAAAAAGAGAATTAAAGGAAATAGAAGAAGAAGAAAAAAAGAATTAAAGAAAATCAAAGAAAAATGGGAAAATAAAAATAATTAGTTAAGACTCCTAAAATGCCTCTAAGATTGACACATCATCCTAAACTCTTCTAAATTAAGATTTTATATAGATAGTTAGTAAATAAATTTGATTAAGCCTAATAGTTATATTAGATTGAATTCAATGTTTTGAATTAAGCCCAATAATTAGCAAAATTAAAGAAAAAAGAGAATTAAAGGAAAAAGAAGAAGAAGAAAAAAGAATTAAAGAAAATCAAAGAAAAATGAGAAAATAAAAATAATTAGTTAAGACTTCTAAAATGCCTCTAAGATTGACACATCATCCTAAACTCTTCTAAATTAAGAGTTTATATAGATAGTTAGTAAATAAATTTGATTAAGCCTAATAGTTATATTAGATTGAATTCAATGTTTTGAATTAAGCCCAATATTTAGCAAAATTAAAGAAAAAAGAGAATTAAAGGAAAAAGAAGAAGAAGAAAAAAGAAATAAAGAAAATCAAAGAAAAATGAGAAAAATAAAAATAATTAGTTAAGACTTCTAAAATGCCTCTAAGATTGACATAACATCCTAAACTCTTTTAAATTAAGAGTTTTTATAGATATAAATAGTTAGTAAATAAATTTGATTAAGCCTAATAGTTATATTAGATTGAATTCAATGTTTTGAATTAAGCCCAATAGTTAGCAAAATTAAAGAAAAAAGAGAATTAAAGGAAAAAGAAGAAGAAAAAAAAAGAATTAAAGAAAATCAAAGAAAAATGCGAAAATAAAAATAATTAGTTAAGACTCCTAAAATGCCTCTAAGATTAACACATCATCCTAAGCTCTTCTAAATTAAGAGTTTATATATATAGTTAGCAAAATTAAAGAAAAAAGAGAATTAAAGGAAAAAGAAGAAGAAAAAAAAGAATTAAAGAAAATCAAAGAAAAATGGGAAAATAAAAATAATTAGTTAAGACTCCTAAAATGCCTCTAAGATTGACACATCATCCTAAACTCTTCTAAATTAAGAGTTTATATAGATAGTTAGCAAAATTAAAGAAAAAAGAGAATTAAAGGAAAAAGAAGGAAAAAAAAAATTAAAGAAAATCAAAGAAAAATGGGAAAATAAAAATAATTAGTTAAGACTTCTAAAATGCTTCTAAGATTGACACATCATCCTAAACTCTTCTAAATTAAGAGTTTATATAGATAGTTAGTAAATAAATTTGATTAAGCCTAATAGTTATATTAGATTGAATTCAATTTTTTGAATTAAGCCCAATAGTTAGCAAAATTAAAGAAAAAAGAGAATTAAAGGAAAAAGAAGAAGAAGAAGAAAAAAGAATTAAGGAAAATCAAAGAAAAATGAGAAAATAAAAATAATTAGTTAAGACTCTTAAAATGCCTCTAAGATTGACACATCATCCTAAACTCTTCTAAATTAAGAGTTTATATAGATATAAATAGTTAGTAAATAAATTTGATTAAGCCTAATAGTTATATTAGATTGAATTCAATGTTTTGAATTAAGCCTAATAGTTAGCAAAATTAAAGAAAAAAGAGAATTAAAGGAAAAAGAAGAAAAAAAAAAGAATTAAAGAAAATCAAAGAAAAATGGGAAAATAAAAATAATTAGTTAAGACTTCTAAAATGGTTCTAAGATTGACACATTATCCTAAACTCTTCTAAATTAAGAGTTTATATAGATAGATAGTTAGCGAAATTAAACAAAAAAGAGAATTAAAGGAAAAAGAAGAAAAAAAAAAAGAATTAAAGAAAATCAAAGAAAAATGGGAAAATAAAAATAATTAGTTAAGACTCCTAAAATGCCTCTAAGATTGACACATCATCCTAAACTCTTCTAAATTAAGAGTTTATATAAATATAGATTATTTATAAATAATTAAGGTTAAAAAAATTATTTATAAATAATTAAGGTTAAAAAAATTATTTATAAATAATTTTTAAAAAAATTATTCTTCATTCCTTACTTTTTGAAAGTCCTCACGCGCCGCCACGTAGGCGGCAATGCATCGGTTTTATTGTTGTTGTTGTTGTTGTTATTATTATTATTATTATTATTATTATTATTATTATTATTATTATTATTATTATTATTATTTTTATTATTATTATCTAAAAACAATTTACATGAAATTAGTGGGCAGCCGAGATACTATCTGGGCACCCACTCCCTTAGCGATAACGAAGCTTAGTCTAGTAAAAATATAAGTGGAAGCGCGAGCCCCAGCATCATGAGATACCGAGAATTTCTGAATCCGTTTCAGCAAAGCTACAGCATCTGTATCTAACTCCCCCAACGAAGAGAATGAGAAGGGTAGGAAACCATACCCAGCTTTCGTGCACAACTCACGATACTTGGCACACTTACGTCGGGCAGCATCAACAACAACACGGCCGGGCACAAAGTCAGACAATGCGGACTGAGTTAAGGGGGAGGATCCCGTCAGATCAACACACACGTCACACCCCCTGTCCCAGGAATAAAGGAGCAGATCCGCCGGACGAAGGGGCTTATCATGCCCATCAATCAAACCAATATCAACCTTCTTACCAGCTGAAATCCCAGCTCTATAGCAGATATCCAATAATGTGTCGCGAACGAGGTTATTATTATTATTATTATTAGGTTAATTTATATTGATTGTGTTATATTATAAATTGGTTTAATTTATATAGATTTTGGATTTGTTCTTATTTAAATAACTTCATTTGGCAGAAAATTTTCTCGTAATCAACCATAAGTTGCCATGTAAGTAATAAAATAATCAAAATCATTATTTCTATTTATTATAATAAATATGACTGTATGAGATTATATTACATCCAAACCTTAAATTTTTATAATTGGAATACAACCTGTGAATTGAGGGTAATATAATATAGTTATTTCCTTATATAATATTTTCTCTTTTATAAGATATTGCATTTATCCAATTTCAAGAGTTAATGATAAAAATAAAATTGTTATTACATTTTTTTTTAATTATATAGATTAGAACTATCTAATTATTTTTATTAAAATTTCATTTGACGGGAAAAGCCCACCAAAATTTGGAATAAGCATTAATTAAAGGCCGGTGACATAGTAAATTCTTTTAGTTAGATAAAAATAATTTTAAATAACTATTTTGTAAAGTTATTACCATAGGTTAACATAGTTTACGCCACATATCATAATTAATGGTATATTAGTCGATAGAAATAATTTAAATAATTATTTTTATTTAATATATTACAAATTATTGATTGACATGTAAAAGATAATTGTGATAAATCAATGTTATATGATGTATGAATCCATGTCCAAGATGTATATGATTATAGATTACAGTGAACATGATTTGTGTATATGGCAATTGGGATCATTTTCTACTATATAACACGGTAATTGAAGAAATCCCACTAAAATTTGGAATAAGTAGTAATTAAATATGATATAGTAAATCTTTTTAGTTAGATATAGTTTTTTCCTTATATAATATTTACTCTTTTATAAGATATTGCATCTATCCAATCATACGAGTTAATGATAAAATAAAATAATTATTTAATTATTTTTAATTATATAGATGAGAACTATCTAATTATTTTTATTACATTTTCTTTTTGACGGGAGAAAGCTTTGTGAGACGCACTCTCGCGCCGCCACGCAGGCAGATTCACTCACGTGCCGCCACACAGGCATCAATGCATCGGTTTTAGTATATGTACTAGCACAGTACCCGTGCGTGACGCACGGGATTTGTAAAATATATTATGTTGTTCTAAAAGATATTATCATAATATATTTTACAAATCCCGTGCGTTACACAGTACCCGTGCGTAACGCACGGGATTTGTAAAATATATTATATATTTTAGAATATGCTATCACGATTTATCTAAATTATATATATTATTTAAATTATATATAGATATATTATAATATTTATTATGATAATATGAAAAAGTATATAGTGAAATAATATTAAATCGAAACATCCAAATAATCGTAAAAATAAATCAAATCGAAACATCCAAATGATAAATCTAATAAACGGGTTCCGCAACCTCAAGTCACATAGTCGATCGATAATTAAAAGGTGCTATGTAGATCCCAACAATTTCATTCATCCATATTGTCGGAGAATTCAAGGCGTCGTTGCGCAGTTTTGGGGTTGGAGGTACCGTCGGGTCTAAGAAATCTGTAAAATAAAAACAGGTCATATTAATATAGGTATATTAAGTAATAATAGATAATAAAAAAAATTTAGCTTAATAAGGAATGACCTTCTTCTATACGCGTTAGTTTCGGGAAAAGTCGGATTTACATACATCTTCGACACATCGGCTAAAGTTTTTTGTTCATGGTGCCTTATAATGGGTGGTTTTATGTAAATTTTCCAAAAAAAATATACTTCAATAACAGGAGATTCATCTTCAAATTCAATGGATCAATTTTAAGCCGGTAAAAAAAAAAATCCAAATACTAATAATTGAATTACGGGAACCAAAACATGTAAGTGAATAACAAATATAAAGTTAAAAAAACAAAATTATAATACTCCGTATATGTGTACCTCAGAAAAAGGGATTAATTCTGCCCGTTGCTCCATATTGATGAGGTTATAGGATGAAAGTAGAATGAGAACAATAGAATGAATTAATATAATTTGCATCTATGAGTTAATGGGGGAATTGGAAGAAGGTCAACTATTATATATACCCATATTGAAATACAGTTTACATTGGATTTTTTTTAATGAGAGATTGCTTTGCAGTGTAATTTATTATTATTTGATAGTTTTTTTCATCGCTCCCGTTATTATTTAATAATTACTACCGTAGATTCTTCCTTATCCAAAGAGTATTAAGTCGCAAGGATAATCCCAAATTAACATGATAAGTATTAGGGTGTTTGATATATATATTTTTTATGTACCCGTTATATGTACGTTGGTGTTATTATTATTATTAGCATTATTATTGATGAATAAAAAGTTGATCTTAATCTAATAGGTGTTAATTGATTGAAACGATTAACATTGCTACAAACGTGTCGATTAAATATGGTGATATATAAATACCCGGTAATATATCAGATTAGATCAAGTATATCCGTAAATGAATATGATAAATTTTTTCTTGTTAAACTCCTAAATGGATATGATTTTAATATAAGGTATGATTCAGATTAGGATATATATTGAGTGAGAAAGAGTTTGTAAGGTATTGTTAATAAAAAAAAAGTGTTATAATGATATGAAAATTTTGGAATTAAAAGGTTATGATTGGAAAAGATAAAAAAATTTCAGAATGGAAAAGATAAAAAAATTTCAGAATTAAAATATACTCAGCAAAGTAGGCCTAGAGCCTCCCACGGACGCACACTCACCTTCCCCTTCCAGCCTCCCTCCTTTCATCATTCTCGTTCTCCTTCCATAGAGCGCTGCCACCAATCAACCTCACTTCAACGCCGGTTAGAGACGGGACTCCGACGCCGACTGTCCATAGTCGCCCATGTTCACTACTTGTTGTGGCTTCTTCCACAATCTCGATGCCTCCCCTCTCACTCCCACGCTCTTCGCCAGCCCCCCTGACTCGCCAGACCTGCTGAGCCGCAGAAGTAGCGATTTCAATGGTATGTTTGCCTAAATCATTCATAAAATCCAAAGATTCAACATTATTCTTGCAATTAACCTTTGTCAATTTGGATTTGAAAAAACTCCATCCCCAATTTCGACCTAAATAACCACCAGGTTTGGCCTCTTTCTTATCAGTTACATTCCCCTTAATATTGGGTTGATTTGGACGAATTGGGACCCAAAAATCTAACCAAGGCGATTTATCACTTGTAATTTCGGAATTCAACTTCACCTATGCAATCTGTGATGATGGGTTCGATATAAAAATTGGGTGCTAATTCATGTGTTTTGGACAGTTGGGAAAGGAGGCTTAGGAGAGGCCGAAAGAAGGCCTGAGAAGGACTTGAAGACGGGGAATCAATAGCTTCAGAAACTTGGAGAACAGTCTGGTTTGCCCCTTCTTTTCCCTCAAAATTGTCCTCATTTTGATATGATCTGAGTGATTTGGGATTTGGGAAAAACCCAGGGCTGATCTATTTGTTAGGACTGCTAAGTTTAGGTCAGACATTGCCCTATTCAAATTGATACTGCTGCTAATGTCTGAATGTTTTTTATTTATGTCTAGCTTAAACGCCAGATTGTTAGGTTTAATTCACAATTTTTTTTATAAATAACCAATCTGGTGGATTTTTTATAGAGGGTTTGATCAACTTGGTGATGCTGGTTTCGCTTCTTGCTAAGTGATTCGCTAGTTACGTTTAGCTAAGAATGAATTACATGAGTTTAAGCCTATTAGCTCAAAACTGGAAGAGCATTGTGATTAACCACAAAGACGCGGGTTCAAATCCCGCATAGGCTCCTTATACATGTGCTCTTAAAATGGGGCAATTACAGTATGTTTATTTCAGATCATAAGTGCAAACTGAACTATACCAAGAAGTTGCTAACCACCTGTATCCAACCATAGCTAATGCTTAGTTGTTATTAACTCCTTTTTTATCTGGGATGCTATATTTAATCTAGCTGTTTGCCATATGTTTATAATTTTTGAATCAAATAAAATCTGATGGGGTGATGGACTGTCAGTTTTGGAAGCAAGTTTTGATATATTGATGGATCAAGTTTTGTACAGTGAATATTGAGCAGTAAAAGAGACCAATTGAGTCATGGAGCTAGCATATTCATGCAATTATTATGAATGAAAATTTATCTGAGTTGGTTCCTTCATCAGTAGCTTATAGGTAGGTTGAATATTTTCTGGTTTGGAATGGCAATGAACCATGAGTTTAGTATTTGAGAGATGGTTTTACGTATTCAATATTTTAAGTTCCATTTGAAAAGTGTAAATATATGAAATGAGTATTTAAAGCTAATTGAGTCTAAGCACTATGAATGTGCATTGAATATGCCACTCGATGGATTTTTTGATTTACAAATCTCTATATCTCTATATATCTCTATAAGTTGATAATCCAACAGATTTATATATCCCGTGTTATATTTTTACAGATTTGCAGATTACAAATGAAATTTTATTTGTTTAGTTGTACTGATATTTTATTTGTTATTAAAGATATAGTTATACAGATTATGTAACAGCTTGTATAGATTGCAGATTACCATATTCGAAATGCAATTTTTCAAATTTAGTTATTAAAAATTCAGTTTACAGATCGTTTTACAACAGTTCACAAATTTCCAAACCTTCAAAAATCGGTTGTGCAGATTTTGAAATTCAGATCCTGATCAACGGAACGTAAATATATAAATAAACCTTGACTAAAAACATTCTGGATTTATCTCTTTAAAAGTAACTTAATGAAACAAACCTTGATTTATAATCAGCTATCTCTTTAATTCCAAGATCGTCGATGAAAACACGTGTGCTTCCCTTCACATTGTTGGCTAGTTGTTTTTCAGCTGTAATAGGGAAAACAACAAAGAATTAAAAACAATATTATACAAATATTGATTTAATGACATTATTTAAACATAATAGAAATAATTACATCCTCTCATATTAATTCTGGCAAATTGGATGATAACGATGACACTATCGTCCAATAGGACGTCAATGTAAGGGGTGAATTGCTCAGCATATCCATCCCACAACGTGCAAATCATAAATTCATTCCTATAAAATAAGAATATCGAATGTTATGAGATAAAACAATTATAGAGAATTGTAAATCGAAAAATCTAAATATAAAAAATTAAATCGAAAATATTAGATAAGCAAAGCCAGAGTAAAATAAAGCAAGACCATACGAAGGGTCTTGCGTAACAACTCGCACCTTTTCATCGACACATATGAAGTCTTTTGAAATGATTTCCTGCTTATTTTTGAAATTAATGTTGTCGAACATTGACACAATACAGACTTGGATGCTCCCTTTGCTGTTGGTGGGATTAAGCTCGTCGACATATATAATCTTCTTCATTCGTACCTAAAAAAACAATAGAAATTTGAATTTGAATCAATACTAATACATGAATAAGGTGTTTTGAAAGAGATGAAAATAAGGAAAAGGGATACCGGGAGGGTGCAAGAAGGGGAATTGGCAGCGCTGAAACACATAAATGTAAAACGTAATAAGTAAAAGTGGGTTGAGGGAGAAGTAGATAATAAATTGAAGCAGGAAGAAGCAGAGAGTGGGTTACCCGTTGAAGATGGTTGAAAATAGCTGATTTCATTGTATCTTTGATTATCAAATGATAGAGATATATAGAGAATTGTAAATCGAAAAATCTAAATATAAAAAATTAATCGAAAATATTAGATAAGCATATGAATTTGTTTATCTAATAATTTCTGAAATAAAAAACATTAGATTCCATATCGGTTTGGTTGTAGATTTTATGGAAATTTGTTTGTTATTTAATTAAGAAAATAGCTGATTTCCAGAAAATTTGCTCAGAAAATAAATTTGGTTGTTTTTTCGGAAATTAATAGGCAATCTGTTTGTTTTTTATTTCCCAATTTTCTGAGCAAATTTTCTGAACATATTAAAGGATAAGCATATTAATTTCTGAAATATTTTCCAATTTATTTTAATTGGTTGAAAATAGCTGATTTAATTATCAAATTATAGAGATATATATAGAGTTTTGTAAATCGGAAAATCCAGCTGTAAAAAATTTCCAAAAAATATTAGATAAAATCAATCGGATTGGTTTTAGATTGCAATATCGGGTTGGTTGTAGATTTTCTGGAAATTTGTTTGTTTTGTATTTAAGAAAATAGCTGATATCCCGAAAATTTCCAGAAAATCTGCTCAGAAAATAAATTTGTTTGTTTTTTCAGAAATTAAAATATGCAATCTGTTTTTTCAGATGCAAATTCTCAGAAAATAAATTTGTTTGTTTTTTCAGAAACTAATCGATCTGCTCTTCGCCTCTTCTTTGTAGGCTGTTTCGGAAGTCCATCCATATTTGGAGTTGCAGATGAAGAAGAGAAGGGTGCAAGACGAACAGCTCCTCTGCAGGTTTACTGCTTGTAATGCAATATTTTTGGTCAGTTTGGATTCGACTGGTCATCCATATTTGGATTCGATGACGTGGAATATGCATATGATTTTTGTATAATGTGCACAGAGAGGCTGGCGGCTCGCAGCGTCGTCGGCCTTCCAGCTGCGTCCTGGGCGTGGGAAGAGGATGAGTAGCTAGCTGCGGAGGTTCGGAGATGAATGGAATAGTGGCTTCAAGAAGTTTGTGATAACCGAAGGTTCTCGGGGGAGGATTTATGGGTTTGCTTCTGCAGAGAAATAGAAGAGGGTGGGAGGTCCTTGACGGCGGTTTGGTGGTGCTGCAATAGGCGAGAAGAGGTGGCTCGGTTTAGTGCTTGGAGGTCGCAGATCTGTGTTTCAAAGGAACAAAATGAAGAGATGAGGGTGAGGACTAAGGAGGGTGCTGGGTTTGCAGGAGGGAGAAATGAAGAAATGAATTGTTATTTCTAATTGAAATGAAATATCTCATTAATTGATTATGTTTTAATGAAAAATGATTATTATATTCGATTTTTGTATAATGAAATGAAAGATGGTTAAATAAAATAAAGTATCAATTGAATGGTTAATTATAGGGTGGTGTGGATTAAATATTAGAATGACACGTGACATATTAAACGTGAGGGCGCCATGTGGCAGAAGTTGCATCTGCTTTAGTAGTATATTAGATGTATATGTATGTATATAGATTGGTTTTAGGCTTATATTCATATTAGGTTTTTAGTTGTCCAGCCCATTAGCCATCAGTTATACAGAGAGCCCGTAACATTTTGTATTCACTTTCATTTTCCCCTTTTCAATTCTGCAATACAAAGAACGAATTTTTGCTTATTCCTTCTTCTTCCTCAAGTAAATACCGGAGTATCAACCATGGATTCTTCGATCCGAACAATGACTGATCTTATGGGATTATCGACTTCAATTCCAGCCCACATTGGTCATTGATCTGTTGAAATTTCAGGAGGAATTCCTCAAATGGAAAATAGGATTAAGAAACTTAACTTCATGAATGTGAATAACTGTTCTCTTTTAACAATGAGTGGATCACATTTTGTCTTGTTTTATGCCCAAGTGAACTAGTCTTCTGGCTTCGTCTTTTTTTTAGCAGATAATATAACGCTTTCCAATGCTCCAAGGAAGAAGACAGTTTCTGGCTTCAATTCCTGTCCACATTGCTCCAAGGAAGAAGATAGGTATTTTGTGATCCTAAACCATTCCTCTACTAACTATTCTAACTTTGGATTCCTTTGACTTGCAATACTACCAATATTATATTTTTACGGGGATTTTTGTCGCTATTGGAGAGAACATACAGATTTACCAATCTCCATGTCTCCTGCCTATTCCTCTCATCTAATCTTCCTTCCTCAACATCTTTTTATTTTATTTTAATTTTGATTAAATTCTTATTATTATTTTTTAAAAATTTGGTAGTGAGATGATGGTCTCGGATGCCCTTAGCTTTTGTCGCGCTTTCGGGAGGGTGATTTTTTCGGACACATTTCGCGAGGGGAATCGGGTTGTTGATAGACTGGCGCATTTCGGCTTCTCTTCATCGTTTGTTGTCGAGCACGCTCCAGCTGAAATTGCTGATGTCGTCTGTCTGAACACTCTTGAATGATGGGTCAACATCGCTTGATCATCCTCAAATCCTCGCCTTGTATAAAAAAAAAAGACAGTTTTGGAACCGGTGATCCCATTTGATCCCCACCTATGCAGAGAGCTTGATGTGCAAACTAGTAGTTAACAATTGCATGAAATAAGTCAATCGAGATACTACTAATTAAGACTCCGTACTACTCTTAATTTTTAATGATTAACAAAAGAGTAATTAGCTTGCCCACCAAGTTGTTTTTATTTTATTGAAATTATATGCTTCGTGTACATCGACCCCTGTTGGTATCAGACACCGTATCATCTTTCGATACAAATGTCAATCACGTCAGGTGGGTCGTCATTACTCATTATGCGTTTCGATCAACTCCATTAGTCAATACTCGTGTTAGGAATGAATTTGACATAAGAAACTACCGTACATTGAGAATTTAGCTTTTATAAGTATACTCCGTCCGTTAATTAAAATATTTCATTTTAAAAAATAATTTTTTTTATTATTATTTTAGGTATTTTGTCATTCACTTTACGAAATTGTTCTTGTAATAATTAAAACATACTGTAATTGTTAATTGTAAATTTTGAGAAAGTAAAAAGTAGAGTAATAATTAAGAATACTATAAGTATTCTTTTTATTTTCTGAATAAGTGCGTAGATTTCTAAAATACAAAGTTTTAATTAACAGATGGGGTTTCAATTAAGCATGTAGCTCTTGGTTATGTGGCCTCTAAGGGAGTAACTCCGTCCGTTAATTAAAATATGTCATTTTAAAGTTTTGCACAACTTTTAAGAAAACAAATAAAAACTAGTATGATCCTTATAAATAAAATATTACTATTATATTTAATTAATATTATAATATAATTGTACAAGTTCATATAATTAAATATTTTGAATTAAACTCATGGGTTTAGAAACCGATTAAAGTAGTATGTATATATATATATATATATATATATATATATATATATATATATATATATATATAGAGAGAGAGAGAGAGAGAGAGAGAGAGAGAGAGAGAGAGAGAGAGTAGGTAACTTGTGCACACCCCTTAGGGTGTACTTTGTGCACAATTGTGGATCGTTGATCTATATGAAATTGATAGTTAGGATGATGCCACGTCATTGGGTTGATTTAAAAAAAAAACTGAAAAACAAGCCCAAGCCCACCCTTTAGGATGTGAAGCGCGTGACAATAATTGTTTAAAACCCTACAAAGGTGACGACAAAGAGGAGAGAGGCGAAGAAAAGGTTGAAGATGAGAGGTGAGCGGTTAGGGCATTCAATTGAGTCAGTCCGTCCATCGGAAGACGAAGCCTTTAGAGGCGATGGCGGCGGCGCAGACGGGGGAGGAGGAGACAGGGGTGCGGGCTTGGAGGAGGCCGAAGCTGAACGCCAGGGCGATGGCGGCGGCGCAATTGGGTGAGGAGGAGATGAACGGGGTTGCGGGCTTGACGGCGGCCGAATCTGAACTCCAAGGAGATGGCGGCGGCGCAGATGGGGGAGGAGGAGACGAGGGTGAGGGCTTGGCGGCGGCCGCATCTGAACGCCAAGGGGAGGAGGAGACTGTCCGACGAAGCCCTACTTTCAACCGGTGAATCTGAACGCCAAGGGGGAAGTTGGATTTGTCCTCCAGCACCACCACGACGGCGGAGTCTTCCGGCGGCGTGGACGAGCCTACGAAGAAGAAAAATGTAAGTTTCTGAATTTCTTGTTAGATTTTTGAAATTGATACTAAGATACTGAAATTCAAACTGAAATTTCCTTCTTCTTCATTTCTTTTTCCTGAATTTTGGCCTGTTTAGTGGAATTGCCTCTGAATTGCCGGTTTCAACTGATATTAGGGTTTTGTTGCTTGTGTATCAGATTCGGCAGTGCTAGGGGCGGGGCCTCCTCTCCTATGGCTCAGATCCGGGTGGTGCTGGATCGACTTTAGGCTATGGCCGGTGGTCGGGGGGTGTCCTGGGGTGGGTGGTTTAGGGGTGGAGGGGGTGGTGGGCGTGATATAATTTGGACCTCTGTATCAACATTATTTGTTAATTATTCAGAAAAATGAGTTCAATTTTGGTTGTTAGTGTTAAAGAGTTGTTAATTATTCGGTGAAATTTGGATTATTATTCGTCGGTATAGGGAGCTTTCGGTTTGACAAACAACATCAAAACCTCCTGTATACGGCCGAATAATCGTTCCTAATGTTGTTTCTATTTCCCAAAAAAATATAAATATTCTACCGAATAATATTTCAAAACTGAATGCGTAAAAATTAACTCGGGAGTTAAAACTAAAATTGATTGACAAAAAACAAACATTATTCGGTAGTATGTGACAGATTATTCAGTATAATTGGTAAAATTTGATTTGAAATGGATGGACAAACGAAATATAACATTATTCGGTAGTATATGAAATATTATTCGGTGGAATGGGCAAGGTTTTCAAAACAGCGAAATCAGATCCGGAAAAAAAAAAGCGCGTCAGACTTTTTAGGTGGATCCCACCATTTTTTCTATTTAAAAAAAATGAAACACTCATTTAATCCTGGCCTTCCATTTCTTTCAATCAAAGGCCAAGATTTGTGCATAAAGTACACTATAAGGGGTGTGCACAAGGAAAATGGGGCTTAAGATGAAAATTCTCTTAAAGTGAAAATGAGCCTAATTTTAACCATTGAAATCTGGCTCGCCCCAATGACTAAATAAAATATCCTTAATTATATTCAATGCGCTCGCTCGCTTGCTCACACTCTCGCCTTCCTCCTTCCCAGATTTGAGATCTACCGTCTTCCATGGAGGGAGAAGATCAGAGAGGTGGTCTCGTTCGTGAATGGCTGCAGCGGATCTAGATGTACTCCAGCTCTTCCCTCCGACTAGGCTCTCGTTCATCGATGGCTGCAGCGAATCAGCATGGAGGCTCTCCGAACACCGCTGCTGCACCCAGGCTCTCCGAACACCGCCGGCGCCGGACGCAGGTCTGTCTTCCTTCTTCCCTTCTCTTCCCGTCTCACTTCCTCTCTGTACTTCTAGAACATAAATTATGTGCGATCAGTCGTCTATCATCAGTTTGATGCCGTGAATTGGATTGCTTCCGTGTTTCTACTTGCTCGGGGTTTGCTGTTGAATGCAATTACGAAAACAGGAGCGTCAATAGTTGAAGAAATTGATGGATTTGCTAGAAAATCTGAAACATTAGCGGTGTAACGAGTCGATTGATTCTAACTAATATATATTCCAATCTTACCCCCCCCCCCCCCCCCCCGGCTGGTAACTCTAACTGCCATGGTTGAGAAGAGTAAACCTAATGATCGCCACTTGCACAACTACCAATCAAATTTGAATCAAATCATGGAAGGAAGATTGATTGGGAGTTTGATTTATATTATTTTGATATTTTGGTTGGACTTCCTGCAAATTCACTTTACAAATTGCATGTTGAACAGGTCAAATTGGATCCAAATTGGCAATGTAGGGGTGATTGTAGTACCCATCATAAGCAGTTCAACATGAATTTTCTGGCATCGCTCTATGGCACAAGAAGTCAAGGAGTTAAGATCATCTAAACTTTTAGGAAAAAGTTGTTTCTGCTTCCGAGGGCAAGTGACTTAACTAGCTTGTCCTTGTTTAGTATCATGATGTCTTATTCTTGGCAATTTGTAGGATAATTCTCAAGGTTCACTCAAACATTTTGGCCGATGGTACGAGTGATCCACTATCACCAATCTCTGCACCAGCTCATAAACAACTGAAATATAATCCAAGTGTTGCTAATGGTTCAGTCACGGAATTGGCAGCATTTATTGACTCGAGAAAGGTTGATGCTCTTGTTATTTTTGTTGCTTCCTGAGTTTTCTCATCTTGATTCATTTTTACTGACATTTTTTCTACTTACATTTTGTAGTTGGTACCCCTTGGGGAAGTATCCATGAAAAAATTGAACTGTGACAGGGCTTTGACATTAGCTTTCTCAACACACACTATCACTGTGAGGAAATTGCACTCAGATTCCTTGAGGCTGGTCATTCGGTAAGCTTCTGATTTCAAGCTTTGACTCAACTGTCGGCGCTATTATTGTAGGAATTAGGTGGCTGATCGTGTGAAGCAATTGTTAATTTTGAGATGGTTTTGTTGTCTGTTGTGAAATTGTGTGGTCGATTCAACTAGATCGATCTTCTGTTGTTGAGTCTCTTTGCTCTTGTGCTCTTGAATTCTGGCATGGTTGTGTTCCTAAACTCGGCGATGAAGAGATGTTGTGCATGTTATTTTTGCACAATATTTTTATAAAATTGCACAAATGTATATTATTTTTGCACTTTTGAATGTTATATGATAAAGAACAAGTATTTGATTCTCTATCTCTATTCTAGCTCTTATCAAAGCTTTAAAAGCCTATTAGCTCAATGGTAGAGCAATGTGCTTATGCACAAAAATGTGGGTTCGATTCCTACCTAGGCTAAAAGTGCATAATTTTGATAACCTGAATTATTTTGTAATAAAAGTGCAATAGTAAGATATATTCATGCAATTCGATCTAGAATATAAATGTTCAATTGAAACCTAGGAAATACCCCAAATTTGACCAAAAAATTGCATTCAAACTCCAACAATGGTGCATAAAAATTAGATTTAAATGGTCATAAAAATGAAATTATATTGCTGAAAAAAATCAGATTACAGTTTAGTAACTTAGATGCTTAAAATTCATATTACAATATTGAAACTTAAAGTGCTTAAAAATCGTATTAGTCTAATATATTCACTTTATAATATTAGTCTTGCACTTTTTAATCTAATTTGTGCACGGTCTAATATTAGTCTTGCACTTTTTAATCTAAACAGGACACTTAATTTTACAATTTTACAATTGCACAATTGTATTTTACAATTGCACAATTGTAAATTTATTATTCTTTCACCATTATTTTTATTATTTATACACCTTCATTAGATTAGCTTTACTTCAAGAAAAATGGCATATATTGTCAATAAATGAAAATTTGAACAATTGCATAATCTTATTTTACAATAGCACAGTCGTATTTTACAATTGCACATTTGTAAATTTATTAAAGCAATTATAGAACATGTACAATTGTGCAATCTGAACTATATTAAGTGCAAAAATAAGACATATTAGTGCAATTTTATATACCAATTGTGTAATCTGAACTCAATAAGTAGTAGAAGCCAAACAATAACCTTATTTAGCCTTAGAGAAATTATGAATCACCTCAAGCAAATGGTCATCTAAGAACCTACCGAGAAGCAATAAAAAAAAACTGATTTTTTCTAGATTTTTTTATAGAAATATATTTGTTTTTTTTTTCAATTAGGGTAAGATGTACATATATTTGTTTCATAAATTTTATTTTTTTAGAAATATAAAATCTGGTTTTTTTCCTTAAATCTTGTATTTTGTCTAAGTTGTTGTGTTTCATGTTTTCTTGAGCTAAAATCTGATTTTTTTCTTTCATTATTTTATTCTAGCGCTTTATCATTTTATTTATGCACTTTATAATCTTAATTGTGCACTTCACAATCTTATCCATGCACTTCATCATTGTATCCTTGCACTTTATCATTTTATTTTTGCACTTTATAATCTTAATTGTGCACTTCAGAATCTTATTCATGCACTTCATATTATTATTTATATACTTCATCGTTTTATTTTTCCACTTTATCATTTTATTTTTGCACTTTATAATCTTAATTGTGCACTTCATAATCTTATTCATGCAATTTATATTATTATTTATACACTTCATCATTTTATTCTTGCACTTTATACTATTATTTATGCACTTTATCCTTTTATTATTGCACTTTATAATCTTATTAATGAACGAAAACAAAAATAAGACACCCATAAATAGCCTATGCGGGATTTGAACCCGCATCTTTGTGCATAGCACATTGCTCTACCATTTTGAGCTAATAGGCTTTAAACCATTGAAAAATGCATTAACCCATTGAAAAAGCTAATAGATGCCAGCTTGTTTTTAAGCATCTCATGACATCTCAAAATAAAATTATGAGCAATCTTATCACCGACTAGGTGATAAAATAACCCATGAGTGAGAATGCGACAGATAAGTTATGAGCAATCTTATCACCGACTCTCAAATCACCTGTTTCCTAATAGACATTCTAATATGGAACCCACCCCACTCATAACATCATTGATCAATTCTTTAGCAGCATCTATCTGTTCTTAAGTTTCACCGATATACACTGATCTCTTGGGTGAAGTATCACATGGAGGAGGGTGAAGAGGAACAACCTGCAAGGGAAGCACGTATAATGGAACACATACAGAAGATCATCATGTGCAAAAGAATGGAAGAAACATCAAAGATACGCTACTGAACTAAAATGACTAGTCAATATTTTGCATAATCAAGAAGTTGGCAAACTGAAAACTGAGTATGTGCATTACAGCTACTGACCTGAATACATACTTCAGATTTGATCTGCATGCTTTTAATAGTTTCACCTCCTTTACCAATGATCATAGCAACTTGCAAAGGCAAGATTCAAGGTTCTGCTTTCAGTTTGTCCTTCCACTGAGGAGAAGTTTACAATATTATATGTACTTTTTCATTAGGAACTTTCATTACAAATTGTTCCGCTCCAGGTTGCCCTGGATTAATAGAGCGATTTCCGGATGGAACACCAGAGGCTGTTGCATCAATCTGCTCATAAAATATATAGACAGTCACAAAATTTGAGCTAAATGACATTTATCAACAAAATAATTGACTTATTAAGGCCACTCACCTTCGCAATCACTTCATTGATTTGTTGTTCAGCTCTGCTGATTTGATCTGCTGTACCAACTCAACATCCCTCATTCCTGAAGACATATCAGCATCAACATCCCTTGCTATCTGGATTTTTGCACCTGAGCGAAGCTGAAGGATTTTTATCATTTCTCCGCCTCTACCGATGATGACCCCAACCTGTATGCAAGCAAAAATCAAGACAATGAACAAAAAAGCAGGTAATAACATATTAAAATAAATTAACAAAAAGAGTAAGAAGATGGCAAGTAAATCACCATATTTATTAAGTGCATAAATAAGATAAGATAGTGCATAAATAAGATTACTAAGTGCAAAAATAAGCTTAATTTCATTGTAGCTGAATAAGTAGTTGAAATAAATCAACATCATAAATGGCCTCAAGATATTACCAAACTCTCCTCACTCTTCACCAACCTCTTATGATGGCCTTTACTAGTTTCAAGTTTCAACACTTGAACGACATCATGAATTACACAACATATGGCATCACCTCCTATTTCTTGGTAAGTACAAATTCACCCTCTTCCATAGCAATTTTCATGACAAAATGCAGCACCAAAGTAGAAAAATTCAGCACCATAGCAATTTTCATGACAATGGATTATTTACATTTGTTTGGTGGGACTCACAATTAAGATGCAAACTCTAATACTAGTAGGCATTTCTCAAAGTGAATTATTCATATTTACAAAAGCCAATGCCAAAATAACTAAAGAAGCGCAAATCTCAGTCGGCTTTCAGTCTTATAAAACAGAGACTAACAAATTAAGGTAGGTCTCAGTCGACTTTAGATGAGTAACATACTACATAACCTTCATGTCAGGATTACATAAAGCAACTCTCATAATTTAGCTCAGCAGGCCTAAAATTTTATAGGGGAACTAAAGTTAACCACCCCTCATATATGCTCATTTGCATGAAAACACCTTGACAGTATTTTTTTTAACCACCTCTATGGTGCCTTGATTGTGTGAGTAAAAGAAACAGCCCCTTTTTCAAGGCTCATATTAGTGAAAAGGTTTCCTAAAGAGTGCATTATAGCTAGAGGAAAAATGGATACAAGTTGTAATATGGAATCAAAATCAAATAAGACGCCTCAAATAGAGATTATCCAACTGATTCATTAATAAAAAGGACACCAAATAACCTGAGATCTAGTAACTTTGGGCCTTTTGTAAAGATTGAATGTCCCCATAAAGAGCACTAGCGCTGTTCCAAAGATAAGCTGGACTACAGTGATAGTCACTAGGAAGTGATAGACCTTCAAAACATGTGACATAGATATTCATCCGCATTATTAACAGGGATCACTGCTACACACATAATACAAAGGATAAAAAGCACCTGAGGGGTAAAGAGATAACCAGAACTTTACATTATAAGCAATATATATCACATTCAATTCCAGGAATGAGTTCAACAGATGAAGAGATCATCATTCTAAATCTACATGAGTGCTGGAACCCGCAAGATAGGCGTCAACTACCATAACCTCAATACAGATCCACAATGAAACAAACAAGAAATCGGTGAACAATAGCATCTAGATCCAGGAAACCCTAGATCATTTCAAATGAACAGAATATCGACTTCCTATAGCATTCAAACCCTAGATAAATCAATAAATTGGGGATGAGAGAGAAACCTAATGTTCGGGCATAAAAAACCCCCAAATTGAAACTCATACCTATTCGAAATCATCGTCATAATCCCTAGCATCCCCACTGGCGCCGCCGCCGCCTTCGGGACACCGTTCATTTGAAATCGCTTGCGGAATCGGAGTGCTGGAATCAAAAATCGTGGGGACAGTCGGAGAGAGAGCAGTCAGAGTCGAAGGTGGGGAGAGCTGAAGCATCGTCGTCGCCGCCCGAGTCCACTTCTTCTTCCTGGCTTTGAATCAACAAGGCGGATGTGTGGCGCGGAAGGGGGTCGCGTCTTCAGGTCCACTCCTGGCGGCTGCCTCCTGGTTCGGCCGGACTTCGATACCGGAGAGAGGAAATCTCAAATAGAGAGAGAGAAGAGAGATGAGATCATGAGATCATGAGAGATTGAGAGCAGAGAGATGAGAGATTGAGAGATTGAGAAACAACGCCGCTGGCAAATATTTTATTTTTTAAATCACTCGCGCCCCAAACCTATTAATTAGATTTTTTTTCACTTTAAGCTATATTTTCACTTTAAGCCCCATTTTCATTTGAATCTTTACCTATATATAGATGTAGATTACTAATATTAATTTTAATTATATTTTCTTATTAATAATTTTATGTTTTGAATTAATCCCATTGTTTTTTTAGAGAAAAAAAACTACTAAAATTATAATTTAGGCTATGATCAATGTTTTGAATTAAGCCCAATAGTTAGTAAAATTAAAGATAAAAGAATTTTAAAGGAAAAAGAAGAAAAAAAAATTAGAATTAAAGAAAATCAAAGAAAAATGGCAAAAATAATGATTGGTCGAGACTCCTAAAATTCCTCTAAGCTTGACACATCATCCTAAACTCTTCTAAATTAAGAGTTTATGTAGATATAGATTCAATTATTCCCTTAATTATTACTCCCTCCGTCCAATATTACATGGGTTTTTAGAGGTAAATTTTTGTCCAACAATAGATGGGCTTTTAGGTTTTCGAGGTAGGAAGTTGTAATGATTTGTGTGTTATTGACTTTTTAAAATAATTTGATTGGTTAAAATGTGTAGTCGGTGTTAAAAAATAATAAAATTTATGAAAAAGTTAGTGCAATGATGATGTTTTTCAAAAAGTAAAGTGTGTTATTAAAACTTGTGCAAAAGGCTAAAAGACCATGTATTTTAGGACGGAGGGAGTACTTTTTTTTTTTTTACTTTCTCAAAAACTACAACTAACATCTAGTCAATTATTATAAAGACAATTTTGTAAAGTGGATGAAAAAAAAACCTAAAATAACATGTTTTTCTCAACAACATTTATTTTTTATAACGAACATGTTTTAATTAACGAAGGGAAGTCTCATTCTTTCACGTGTCCCTCTAAAGGCCAATGCATTAGCACTGAGCTAGACATGGTATAACTAGGGTTGGCATGGTATGGTAATTACCACAAAAAAATGGTGATTACCACGTACCAACCACAAACTGGTGGTACGCAAATTTTCATACCACGTACCAACCACAAGTCGTGGTTACCATGTGGTAACCACGATTTGTGGTTACCATTGGTACATTACCATTTTTACCAAGCTTTAATTTTGTTTGTATTTTTTTGAAACCCCTTGGCTACCTTTCGGCGGTTATCAAAGTTATCGAACAAAAAAAATATGATTACAAAAAATAATATGGTTACCATATTTTAAAAGTTCAAATAAATCAAGTTCACAACCTAAATTACAAACCAATTCAAACCAACCAAGTTCAAAGTCTTGAAGAAACAAACAAAGTTCAATTGTTCAAACATTCAAAATGTTTCTTTAAGTTCAAACAAAACAAGTTCAAAGTCTTCAAACATTCAAAATGTTCCTATTGTTTCTAGTAGAAAAAAGTAAAAAGGACCAATTTAGGCCAAAATCAAAACACAAAATATAAATTAAAAACTTAAAACTCAAAGGTCATAACAATTTAACATTAAATAAAAAAATTTATATATATACTCGGTAACCATGGTATTCAGATTTCATTACCATTAACGTACCATCTTCACGTGGTTACCACCACAATGGTTACCACCATGTTGGTTACCACAAGTGTGGTTACCAACATAGTTGGTTTGTGGTTAGTACGTGGTTGGTATGGTAATTTCTGTACCATTTGCCAGCCCTAGGTATAACTCAATTGTTGGCACTGGGTATACACAAATGTCAAATTAAAGGGGAATCCCTTATAGTCATAAACCATTTAAAAACCAATTCAGCATGTCCTTGGGAGATCGAACCAGTAATGTCCGACATTAAAACAATATTGTTGAGTGTGAGAGAAGTCTCCTTCTTTCATGTGCTCCGTAATGACAACAGAGTGGCTGATAAAATTGCACACCTTAGCCGCTCTGTCTGGGACATCGACATTTACACTGTTTCAGGTCTTTAAAAACTCATCTGAAAGGATGCTATCGGGTATAATCAGTCCACCCGAAGTTTTACCTAATTAAAAATTAGGGTTGTTTATCCAAGTAGAGAAGTTTGAAAATCTCCCACAAGGTAATGAGAGGGGGTGATTTTCCTTTAGCACAACTTTTAGAAGGTATCCACCTCTAAATCCAATTTGTCTTGTAAGTAAGCTTTTCTGCATTAAGTCTCTCTTAATTTTGCACTAACACAACTTCATAAATGTCCATGATTTTGGTAAATAGAGAGTAACCATCCGGAATTTGAATCAGGGATCTTTGGGCACTACCCGCAAGTCTTTTCCAGTTGAATCATTCGGAATGGTTACCTCATCGATGTCTACAACAACGCATCTTGCGTCAAAAAGCTGATTACTAAAAATGATAATCTATAAGTCAATAATGCCATTAACAAGAAATGGATTGTTACATGCAGGGAGATTCATGTGAATAAGGAGGAGATTGACCTCATTTTGATGAAGTTTGAGAGTTATAATGTTTATCATTGCTATAAAAGAGCCACCGATTTCTTAAGAATAATCCAGGGTGATCGAGTGATCGACCTTTTATTAAAATTGTATCCTAAATTCTTATTTACCATAAAAAAAATTATTCCCTTTGTATTATATATATAATCACTTTGTATTAACAAAATATAATTCATTCCTTACGAATTCAATTAATTTCCTTGTCCACTTAAACCTTAAAATAGCAATTTACATCATGAGCATGAAATGTCTAGTCATAGTGCTAATTATATTGCAAAAAAAAAAAAGGAATTTTGTAACATTATATATCTTTCGAAATGATTAAAGAATGGCTACTGTAAAAAAATAAAAATAAAATAATGTCCAGACAACGGATAGTGAAGTCAAAAAATAAAAAAAAAGCGAATAAAAAGTAATCTTGTTCAATTGAGAAGATTATGCATATACAGTATTAGTTTATGATTATTTAAACTTTCACCCAAACTTTTACCTAACAAAAAAAAATGATTATTTAAAGGGTTAGTGAGATAACAAGCTTGCTGCGAAAGCTTGAATGTCATATAAATAGGCATTCCCTTTGACTCACAACAATTCCAATCTGCCAAAATCCAACCAGAGCAAAGGGGGAAAAAGAGCAAAGGCGAAAAAGACACGTCATCTTTCGAAAACTGGTTTTGCTGCTTCTGTGGGAAATCTGCAGGCGGCCAAGTCTACTGTGGTGAAGGGGAGGCCGGGTCAAGCTCAAGCAGCAGCTCCTGTGAAGAAGCTACATCCAAGGGAGTCGGATTCGAGAACGAAGAGGAAGCGGGAGGGTAAGCCTGATCCGATCCCCGTGTCTTATTTCCCTTCCGGATCGAGACTCTCCGTCTTGTGAAACCATTGTGCGTTTCTGTGTGTAAGAAAAGAAATGACGTCTGTTCTTATATTATTGAATAAAGAAATTTATGCAGGGTCAAGTGTACTCTTTATTCTATGTATTTCTTTTATTTTCCGCCAATTTGAAATAATAAAACCAAAATTTTCAAGCAAAAAGCAAAAATTTGGAACAATAAAACCTTTGAAAATATTTTCCGCCAACTAAAAGAGGTCGAGGAGACACTTGTGGAAATACAATCAGACCATAACCAATTACAAAATTGATAGATCGAAATTAAAAGAACAAAATCTGATCCAGAGGAAAGAAAATTTGATCCTCTTTATTAGGATATAATATATCTTTTTGTATATTTTCATATCTTTCCACGTATATCCTACCTAGGGAGATCCTTGATCCCCAAGACTTGTAATCCTATTTATTCTCACATTGTGAATGAATGAATCAAGCTTTCTCACAAACTTTCAATCTCTATATGGTATCAGCCTAATTTCAATCCTCTTCCGCCAAAATCCTAACCTTTCCGACTCACCATGTCTACCAAAACCGAGAATCTGAACCCCCTTCACGCCGCCGCCGGCCTAACCACCGCCACCATCAGCCTTCCCAACTTCACCATCAAGCTCGAACGGACCAACTACACCGTTTGGCGCCAAACCATCAAATCCGCTCTTGAAGCCTACGAACTCGACTCCTTCCTCATCGCAAACTCTGCCCCTCCCACCCACCTATCACCGTCGACCCCTACTGATGACAACTCCTCTTCCGCTCCACCGACTGAAAATCCAGCCTTTGCCGTGTGGAAGCGCAAGGATCGCCTGGTCCTGTTGTGGATCCGGTCGACTCTCTCCGCTCCTCTCCTTGCCCATGTCGCTAGGGCCACCACTGCCTCTGCTGCCTGGGCCACTTTGAAGCGGATGTTTCATGCCCAAACGAAGGCTCGTGAGATGCATCTCAAGCAACAAATGCAGTCCTTCGCCAAAAGGCAATCTCTCTATCATGGAGTACTTTGAGAAAAAGCGCTCCTTTGCTGATTCCCTTGCCGAGTGCAATCATATTGTACCCGATGATGACTTCGTTGTGTGCGTCCTTCATGGTTTGGATGCCTCCTACAACGCCTTCAGAACCTCCTTTCATATGCAGCCCGGACCCATCACTTCGGAGGATCTCTTCGGTCTTCTTCTTCAAGAGGAGGATCGTCAGAACCAAAGCCTCCAGACTCTGCAGGAGCAACAACTCTCTGCCAACACTGCCAGCAAGGGTGGCTCGCGCAACCAGCGTCCCTCGACTCGCAATCGTGAGTCTCCTGCAGCCTCGGATCCGCCATCTTCGGATCGCCCTCGCATACCCTGCCAAATCTGCAAGCGTACCAATCATGAGGCGCTGAACTGCTTTCAACGACTCAATGTATCCGACTTTCCTCCCACATACCGCCGCCAGCCCTCGCAGCACCAGGGACCAGGATCGAGTGCCTTCCGTGACGGTTCTGGCTCCAGCAGATCCGCTCCTCAGCAGCGCAACGCCTACAACGTCCAGGTCCCACCATCCGCCATCGTCGATCCCGCTTGGTATGTTGACTCAGGAGCCACCAATCACATCACCAACGACTTTGGAAATATGTCTGTGAGCACTGATTACTCTGGCAATGACGGTCTTCAGGTTGGCAACAGTATGTCCCTTCCCATTGCGAAACTGGGCAAATCTATTTTACCTGCGCAGAATCGAACTCTGGAATTGCATAATGTTTTTGTCCCCCAAATCACCAAAAACTTGCTTAGTGTCTCTCAACTTACCCGTGACAATGATGTCTACATGCTATTTTATCGATCTTGTTGTCTTGTGAAGGATTTGCAGGGTCGGACGCTCCTAAAAGGAACCGTTGAGAATGGTCTTTATCGTCTTGGTGTTCCTCAGCCGCAGCCACTGCCCTCATCCTCTCCTCCTCGTGTCTTCCTCGGCGAGCGTACCAGTCTACAGACTTGGCATCACCGCCTTGGTCACCCTCATGAGTCCTCCCTTCGTCGTTTAATTTCTAGATTTAAATTGCCTGTTTCTTCAAACAATTTGCATTCTATTTGTGAGTCCTGTCAGTTAGCAAAGAGTCATCGTTTACCATTACAAAACACACATCAGTCTAGTTTATCTCCTTTTGAGCTTGTTTATTCAGACGTTTGGGGTCCAGCCCCTGTTACTTCTATCAATGCCAATCGCTACTTCTTGATATTTGTTGATGATTGCACCAAATTTGTGTGGATATATTTCCTATCTCAAAAATCCCAGGTTCTTCCCACATTTCAAATGTTTCAAAAGATGGTTGAAACCCAATTCTCAACCAACATCAAACATCTGCAATCTGATTGGGGTGGTGAATATCGAAATGTTTCTACCTACTTACAAACACAGGGCATTCTGCATCGAGTTTCCTGCCCGCACACCCAATCTCAGAATGGTGCAGCCGAACGGCGACATCGCACTATCGTTGAAAAAGGCTTAGCCCTTCTCGCTCAAGCTCATATGCCCACCTGCCACTGGGAGCATGCCTTTCAGACTTATGTCTACCTCCACAATCGCACCCTCACCCCTATTCTTCAAAACAAATCTCCTTATGAATGTTTGTATGAGAAAGGTCTTGACTATGGGTTTCTCAAGTCATTTGGTTGTCTTTGCTACCCATTCATTCGCCCCTACAACGTCAACAAGCTCGAATTTCGGTCCCTTCCTTGTATCTTTGTCGGCTACAGCTCCAAACACAAAGGCTACATGTGCTTTCATGTCCCAACTCGTCGTCTCTATATCGCCCGTCATGTCATCTTTGATGAATCTGTGTTTCCATACCCATCTCATGAGTCTCCTTCCCTAGCTGTGTCTGCCCCTTCGGCCTCCCGAACCCCTCTCTCTATCCTTCAGCAAGCAGCATCTATTCTTCCTGAGTCTTCGACAGTCAGTCCAATATCTCCTCCCATACCATTTCACCTTGAGGATGAGGTCACACCGCCGGCATCACCAACACCATTCTCGGCAACTCCTGGAGCTTCCGACTCGGCACCCCACGGTATGCCTTCTCCCTCCTCTACCTCATCATCTCCCTTGGCGGTCTCGGATTCCCCTCCACCGCCGCCCCCACCTCCCCCTCGGCAGAGCATTAGACAACGCCAACCATCAGTCCGTCTCAAGGACTTTGTTTGTGATAAACCCAAAGCGCTCACCACCACAAAATACCCCCTTCCCCCCTCCACCGACCCTTACCCTGAACCCAAAACCTTTAACCAAGCTTCCAGATTCCCTGAATGGCAAAATGCAATGCAGGTTGAATATGAGGCACTCGTTCGTAATGGGACTTGGGACATTGTCCCGCGTCCTCCTAAGACTAACATTGTTGGATGTAAATGGGTATACAGGATCAAACGTCATGCAGATGGATCCATTGAGCGTCACAAAGCTCGTCTTGTGGCCAAATGCTTCAATCAGGAGGAGGGTGTGGACTATTTTGACACTTTTAGTCCTGTCATCAAGCCGACCACCATTCGCATCATCTTGTGTCTCGCCATCACCCACAAATGGCCTCTTCGCCAGGTAGACATCAATAATGCATTTCTGAATGGTGATCTGTCTGAACAGGTCTGTATGGATCTGCCACCTGGCTTTGTTGATAGCACTCGGCCTACACATGTCTGCCGCCTTCGGAAGGCCTTGTATGGTCTCAAACAGGCACCTCGGGCTTGGTTCACCAAACTCAAGCTCTTTCTCCTGCAGAATCAGTTCTCAGCTTGCAAGTCTGACTCCTCCCTTTTCATTTGTCGAGCTCGTGGCTTTACCTTGCTGGTCCTTGTCTATGTTGACGATCTCATCATCACTGGATCCTCCTCATCAGCAATCGATCAGTTTGTTCATCGCCTGAATGGGGCATTCTCCCTTCGTGATTTAGGGGCTCTGCACTATTTCCTTGGCATCGAACTACTTCCTCAGGATGGATCTCTTTTGTCGACTCAACAGAAATACATTCGGGACTTGCTTCTTCGCAGCAAAATGACGGACGCCAAACCCATTGCCTCTCCGGCTGAACCAGGTTCTCTCCTAGTCCAAACTGGCGACCCTGTCGCTGACCCTCATCTGTATAGGAGCATTGTTGGTGCCCTTCAGTATGTCACCATCACTCGTCCGGAGATCTCTTATGCTGTCAACAGAGTCTGTCAATTTATGCATAACCCTACTGAAATTCATTGGTCTGTCGTCAAGCACATCCTCCGCTACCTCAAAGGCACCATATCTCACGGTCTCCGTCTGCGCTCAGCCTCCGACGCTCGATTGGTTGCCTTCACAGATGCTGGATGGGCTTCAGACATGGATGACTGCCGATCCCAGCACGGCTTCGCCATCTTCTACGGTGGTAATCTGGTCAGCTGGTCTTCTCGAAAGAAGAAGGTCGTCGCTCGCTCTAGCACCGAGGCTGAGTACCGCGCCATAGCCTTCACTGCAGCCGAACTCCTTTGGCTTCGTCAGCTTCTGTCCGAGCTCCAGGCACCAGTTGCAGGTTCCCCAATTGTCCTATGTGACAACCTCAGTGCGACGTACATGTCTGCAAATCCGATTCTGCATCAGCGGTCCAAGCATATTCGCATTGACTATTTCTTTGTTCGTGAACAAGTAGAGGCTGGTGACCTTGTTGTCCGTCACATTCGGTCCTTGGATCAGACAACCGATATCTTCACCAAGGCGCTCGGCAGTGGCCGGTTCATCACACTTCGTGACAAGCTTCATGTGCGCTCTCCGCCATGAGCTTGTAGGGGGGTATTAGGATAGAATATATCTTTTTGTATATTTCCATATCTTTCCATGTATATCCTACCTAGGGAGATCCTTGATCCCCAAGACTTGTAACCCTATTTATTCTCACATTGTGAATGAATGAATCAAGCTTTCTCACAAACTTTCAATCTCTATACTCTTCCATAAGACCTTTTGGCTCCAGAGAGCAAAATCAAAGCATCTGAAACTAGCAGATACTAATTCCTCATATTTCCATAGAGTAGCTTCTGGGAGAAGAAACCGGAAACTTATTAGATCCATTACATCAACAGAAGGAACCCAAATCATTGGGGATGGAAATGTCAAAAACGAAATAAAAAAAGACTTTGAAAAGAGATTTGCCCAGGAATAAACATATTCTCCTAATCAACTACAAGAATATATTTCCATAATAACTCCAGCTATCTCAGAAGAAGATAATGAAATGTTAATCCAACAACCCACAAATAGTGAAATTAAAATGACAGTCTTCAATTTAGGCAGCAACAAATCTCCTGGCCCAGATGGGGTGACTGCGGAATTCTATAAAAAGTATCGGGACATCGTCGGGAAAACAATCATCCGAGGCGTCAAAGCATTCTTTCACACCGGAAAACTTCTTATGCTTTAAGTAAACCACACATTCATCTCACTAATCCCTAAAAATGAAAATCTCACTACCACAGCTCACTACAGACCAATCAATTTATGCTCAACAATATACAAAATCATATCCAAGATAATCACTGAACGACTAAAATCCATTATGGGTAAACTCATCCACCCCCTTCAAGGGGCCTTTGTATCTGATAGGGCAATCCAAGACAACGTCCTAATCGTACATGAAATTTTCCACTCATTCCGATCTAGAAAGGGATCTAAGGGGTGGATTGCTATAAAACTGGACATGGAAAAAACCTACAATAGAGTAGATTGGAATTTCACAAAACTCGTACTCCAAATTTTTGGTTTTCATCAGCACATAGTAAACATGATCATGGAATGTGTAACTACAGTTTCCTTTTCTGTACTTGTCAACAATGGCCCTACGGAGCCTTTCAAACCTTCAAGAGGAATACGCCAAGGAGATCCCCTGTCACCCTTCCTCTTCCACCTTGGAGCGGAAGTTCTGGCCCGAAAACTATCCATGGCAGCCAACATTAACAACAGCGGGGTGGGATTCAATTTCGGGCAATCCGGTATGCGAATCCATTTTCTGTCTTTCGCAGATGACATCATCATGTTCAGTAAAGGAAATAATTCAGTGTGTGTAAAAATTAGAGAAATTATTGAAGACTATTGTAAGTATTCGGGACAAAAATTTAATTACCATAAATCATCATTTCAAACCTACCTAGGCGTTACTAGAACGAGAATACGGGAGATAGAAGGAGTCCCAAACATTCCTTTCGAACGTAGTATGGAAAAGTACCTTGGGCGCCCAATTATAAATGGACGCGTGACAAAAGATACTTTTGTTGAAATAATTTACAAATCGAAAGACCAACTAAGCAAACGGCAAGCCATGCGCTATCACAACAAGGGAGAGCAACTCTCATTGCTGCCAATTTATCTTCAAAACCACTATACTCCATACAAAGTTTCATGCTTTCCGCATCTATGCATAAGCAACTAGATCAAATAAATAGAACCTTCTTCTGGAATAAAGATGCTCAACATAGTCCACTAATTGGATGGGATAAAATATGCAAATCAAAAGCAGCTGGTGGATTAGGAATACGCAAATCGAGGGATATGAATGAAGCTCTTTAATTAAAACTTATGTGGAAGATATTAGCCGAATCAGATAATTTTTGGGTCAAGATTATTCAACATAAATACCTCAAGAATGAACATATTCTGAATTACAGCAAAAAAGGAAACTCTTCTTGGCAATGGACAAAACTCTGCTCATTGATAACAAATTTCAAATATGTGCTCATCTGGTTGGTGGGGAAGGGAAAATCCATCAAATTTTGGAAAGATAATTGGATAACCACATCATCTATTAATAACATAATGAACGACCATGAGGACGTAAATGAAACTGTCAGTGAATATATTATGGGGGGGGGGGATGGTGGCAAGAAAAATTAGATTCAGTCCTTCCAAAGGAGATTGTTGAGGAAATTACCAAAATTCCCCTCCCGATTAACGCGTTGGAAGACATACTCTATTGGTGGCTTGATAAAAATGGATGATTCACAACATCTAGTGCATATAACCTAATTACAACGCTGACTAGCTCTACGACTAAAGACTATACATGGCTTTGGAAATTAGATGTACCCCCCAAAATCAAAAATTTTCTTTGGAAAATCAAGCAAAATGGACTACCGATAGCCTCAAGATTAGCCCAGAAGGGTGTGGATGTACCTACAATGTGCTCATTGTGCAAATATGGACTGGAAGATGTCATTCATCTTTTTCTGGAATATCCGTACAATAACTTCCAACAACAATTTCCTCATAATATATCACAAGCAATCAGTAATCTCATCTCACATGAAAGGGATATGGATAAAATAATGAACTTCATTGGATCTAGCCTATCAAAGGAAAACAAGCAGTACTTAGCTTTCCGATGGTGGACAATTTGGTATACTAGAAATCAAATCTTTTTTAGAAACTCTCATATCCCATTGGCCATAGGAATAAAGAAAACCATCTTAAAAAACATGGACAAATGGAAAATAGCAGCCAAAATATACCCAAATAAAAATATTACCATAACACACCAAGGAAGAAAGAAGAGAACCCAAATGAAAAATGGGGAAAGAACCAATTTGTGGAAAAAACCACTTTCGAATTTGTACAAGCTAAACTTTGATGGATCATCTATATCGAGTATCAAGAGCTCTACGGGTTTTATCTGCCGAGATTGGAATGGGAAACCAATCCACTTGGATGGGAAATCCCTGGGTGGGCTTTCACCTATCATGGCTGAAGCCATTGCCTTAAGGCAAGGGATAGAGAAATCCAAAGACTTCAAAATAGCAAATTTAATCATTGAGGGTGACTCCAAGATAATCATTGACGCTATCCAAGCAAATAACAAGTGTCCATTGGAAATAGAGCTTGTACTGACAGATATTAGGACCCTACTTATGGAAATTAAAAATGTCAAAATCTCTCACATTCCCCGCAGTGGTAACCTAGTGGCGGATAAGGTTGCACATCTTTGCTACTCTACCAGGGGATCTAATCTATATACTCAGCTCTTCTTGACCTCATCCAACATGATGCTTTCGGGTAGGGGCGCCCCGCCTCACCTGAATCATTACCTAATAAAAAAAATGTATTTATTTTATTTCCAGTCCATTTGTTTGGTTAAGGACAAAAGTGGGGTCATAGACTTGAAAGTCGAAATATGATGTACACACAGAGTTTAACCAAATTTTATGCTTACTTTTTAGTATGGTGATTTTTTTTTTTTTGGTAAAATGATGGTCATTTTATCGGCTTTCCAGATGGGCAGATTGGTGCCTTGAAAAGCCGATGTCAATTTACTGCTTTTAGCCAAATGTCTGCCGATTTGTGCACTTAAAAATATTTTGATTACATATAGCTCACTAATTCAATCTTCTTCTCCAAATCTTGTTATACGCACAGCTAAAATTTCACCAAAAGCATGACCATTCCCTAGTTTCTGGTGACGGGAAGCTTTGAAAAAAGTTTACTGACACTGAAATCCGGTGAACCCACTGTGTGTTTGGTGAAGCGTAACCATTCGAATAGTAAGGATCATTTAAAAAGGGGCTTGGATTTATATTAAAAAAAAGATTAACCAAACTTTATTTTATTTTCTTCTATCTAAACAAAAAACAAAAAACTTTATGGTTGTTGTGTCCGGATTTCCTTATTTTTTTATGTGAATGGTTTGGATATAATGGTTTATTCACCACTGATGTTCTATCATCATGATTTAATAAACAGAAGTGTTGACTGATATATCGAATCTATATCTTATAATTTTTTTTTATTAAAATTAAGGAGTACCTATTTTTAAATAGTGCAAAATTCAAAATAATTTGAAAATAAATATAAATTTAGTGTTCAAATGGTATGATAACCATCATTTTTTGTCACATAATAATAAATAGGGGTGTGTGCAAGATCTGATGGGACGAGGGTCGTCCTGCGTCTCGTCACGTGTAATTTTTGTGAGATGGTATCGAGACAAGATTCGTTTTTTATTGTTTTGAATTCTGCACGGGCCTTGTCCCTCGTGGGACGGGACTGGACCAAGACGGAACGAATCTTGTCCCTCATATAAAATATATTATTAAAAACTTGAAGAAAACCAAAGTTCATATTCGAAGTTCATACTTCTTACCATCCATAGTTCATACTTGAAGTTCATACTTCATAAAATCTAAAGTAACTCAGTTCATACTTCATACAATCTGTACATGATAAGGACTAAAGTTCATACTATAAAGAAAAAAATGTTAAATTTCATCCGTCGACACATACAACTTGAAAACTTCAGTAGCAACTGATATGCCCTTCCCCGCCACAGGTGTAGCTTTAGGGGTGTTCTTACTTTAAGTCGTAGTCTTATGCTCTGCATTCGAAAAACATAAGGAAGAAAGGGTTAATGACAACAAAATATTTAAGTATGATCATTTTAAGTAATAAAAAAAGTAAAACTGGAGTAATTAAAGGATTTGACCTCGCTCGACTTTATAATAAAACTCGGTGTTTTCAATTGTTGGCTCGTGCACGTCTACCAAAATATTTGCAATCTCATCTACTAGTAAACAATTCTGCAAGCAAATAAGCCCCTCTACTAATTTAGTAGTTAATGAACTCCTAAAGGCATTGATAACATTGCCCCTAGTTTGAAAAACATGCCACGGAGGCCACGGTTGAAGTCTGAATGACAAGAACATCCCTTGCTATTATTGCCATGACATGATATTTGCATCCATTAATCTTATGCCAACACAAGGTGTCAAAGTGATTTTCATCTTAGGTTGGATCTAAGGAAGCATCCAAAGTATTGAGCAACTTTATGAGCTACAACAGCCTCATAATTTTCTTGCAAAATCTTCTTCCTATTACTTAATAGGTTGGATCTAGTAGTTTTATATATTTTTCATGTGCATTTAGGTTAGTTTCATGCGTCATTTTAGAGTAGTTTTAGTGTCTTTTTGTGTGTTTTTCAGTATTATTTACGATTCAGAGATCTACACAAGCTTTGTTCGTGTTTTCTAGGTTTGAGTTAGTATTTCGGGCTAAATTGCATGCATCTAATGGAAGGGAATTGAAAGACAAGCAAAAGAGACGGTTCATGGAGCAAGTGTATCAAGTGAAACACTAATAGGAGCTCAAGGTGATGTAGCACGACTTGCGGAACAAGGGAGTTTGTGCAATTTTCAACTACAATAAGCTGTCACGACTCATGGGAGGCCTTAACGAGCCGTGACAAGTGAATCCATGTGTTTTGTGACCTTCTGCGGGCTATCATGACTCGTGACAGACTCTTCACGAGTCGTGACAGTGCCAGATCGGCCAGACCTTTCATATTTCCGGCTGTTTCTTTCATTTGTTTTGGGAGGATTAATTAAAACTCATGTAAGTACTAGGAATTGGGGAGTTACGTGGGGACGTTTTGGACACAAGGGTTGGAAAAAAACTCAGATTTTGGGAAAAAAACTTTAGAGAACCCTAGATTAGTCGGATGATAAAGGATTGCAAATTGCATGCTTAAGACTAGAGCTGGCAAAATTTGACCCAACCCGAAAACCCGACCCGACTCACCCGAACCCGGCCGAAACCCAAAAATCTGGAGTCATCCGTAACCCGAACCCGAGACTGATCCGACCCGACCGGACCCGTCTCGAAACAGACCTGTACACAGACAAACCCGACCCGACTATGAACCCGACCCGACTCTATATTATTATATTTCGATAGAATTAATTATTTATATCTAGATTTGTTAAAAACTAATAATAATAATGGGAAAAAAAACTAATGGGCCAAAAGCTAAAAATGAAATTGGTCAATGATATAGTCAAACCACAAATAAGCCTATTTGCAACTTACTAGTTAAAATAAGGTTAAATCCTAAATGTACAATGAGAGTTTTTAAATACACCGCAAATCCACCTTTAAAAATACATGTTGCTTTCGACGTGCCAGCCACCATAACTAATTAGCACTTTTTAAAAATTAATCAACCCACCTTAACCCTGCACGTCGAAATTGACGTGTAGGGTTTGTGGTGTATATAGCGAAAGCGATGTACAATTAATTTGATTTAATTATAGCACTGATCAATTGGTTTAAAAATGTTTAAAAAGGGACGATGTTGCCGAATACCGAATTTCCGGTTATGACTTTTTTGAAAATCGATCGACACCCAATGAGTCAATGACAATGAGTGTATTCAACCGAGTCAAAATTACATATTCAAGTATTCAATTGAGTCAAAATAATTTATTTTAAGTAAATTACATATTTAAGTATTCAACCGAGTCAAAACCAACCTAATTATCCAAATGGGTCGAATATGATTCGACCGAAAACTCAAACAAACTATACCCACTTTGATTCGAAACTCAAATGAGACCGATCCGCCTCTTGACCTGAAACTCGAACGAGCCCGGCCCGCTTTGATCCGAACCCGAATGGGCATGACCCGATTTAATCCGAAACCCGACCAATCTAAAATTCATTATGACCGAACCCGACCCAACCAGTACCCGACCATAAACTTTACCCGAACTGACCCGACCCGTAAGTGACCCGACCCGAGCAAGCCTGACACGAACTCAACCCGAACGACTGACTTGCCAACTCTACTTAAGACGATTTTCGCTATAGAAGATCAAGTATTTCTCTTACTCTTCTTTGCTATGTCATCTTATTTCGCTTTTGATCTGTTTTCTTTTATCATGTTTAGCTAATTCGATCGTTCTAGGGTTGGGGTGATCCCGCCATGTTGAGATAGACCATTACTTACTATCTCTTGAATGTAATTTGATTTTTGTTTGATTTAATCCTATTAAGCATAGCCTAATCGATGTGTGATTAGATCCTATTAGGGGTTGAGGCTGAGAGGAGATAGCGCTATTAGGAAAATAGATTATTGCATGATACCGAGAGGTGAGTGTTGTCATCGGAGCTATATGATTGAACCTGAGATATTTATGTATGCTTATAAGTGACATAATAGCATTATTCAAGATATCTTGAGGATTTATAAGTTATCATATAAATTCTAGGCTTTGTTTGTTCTAATTGATACCGAGATGAGACATTTGAATGAACTTTCTTAGTATCTAGGAGCGTAATGGACCTAACGTTAGTTTAACCTCGTAGGAGAGTGATTGTTAACCGATTAGGTACAATTTACTATGAGACCGAGAGGAGATTGATAATGAACTTAGACAACCTACCTTCATACCGAATCAAATTCATTCGAGCGAGAAAAATCTCTTTAGTCTATCAACGACACATGGTGGTTAATTCCCAATTCTAGAATGTTTTCTCCATATTAATTTGCCCAGAACTTCCATTTGCTTTTTTTAATTTGTTTTTATGAGTTATATCATAAAACCTCAATTTCTCTACTATTTTGGCTTAGTCAATTGGTTGTAAAGATTCGATTAATACTCCTATAGTCCCTGAGTTTGACACCTTGATATACTACAATCGATCTCAAACACTTTAGGGAGTAGGTTTTTAGCCTATCAAGTTTTTGGTGCCGTTGTCGGGGACTAGAGCTAGTATCGATCATTACTTGACAACTAGTTTGCTAAGTTCTTTTTGTTGCCTTGATTTGTTTTTGTTTTTTGTTTTTGGCCTCAGGTTGTGCTTTGAATGCGAAAAAGAAAGGCTCTAGCAATCTAGTGTCTTTTTATCCTGAACCTGAATTTGCATATTCCACAAAAGAAGAGTTGAGTAACAAGCTCCTAGAGCTGAAACGATGGCTGACACTATGGTCAGATTGGCAGAACTGGAGAGGCAAATGGCTCAAAGAGATCAAAAAAATATTTACCTTTGACAACAGCTAGCTAATTAACAATTACAGCTTTGCCAACCGCAAGGGCCGACAACCCTAGGAGAGTGAATGGTTCCAGCTCAGTATCTACCACAACCAAGTGTTGTTCTTCCTGTTTTTACACCCGCTAATTTTGAGCTGAAGCCTACACTGTTGAATATGATAAGGGAGAATATGTTCAATGGCCTTCCCACTAAGAGCCCCCATCAGCACATATCCACCTTCATGGAATTGATGGATACAGTGAGAGTTTAAGGTGTCACTCCTAAAGAGTTGTTATTGCAATCATTCTCCTTCTCACTTGCAGGGAAAGCTAGACACCGGTACAACTCTATTCCTGCTGGCACTGTCACCACTTGGGAGGAATTTTCATCTGAGTTCCTGAATAGTTCTTCCCGCCAGCCAAGACTGTTGAGATGAGGCGAAAGATAAATTCTTTCATGGGAGAGATTCAAAGACCTTTTGTTTGAGTGTTCTCACCATGGGATACCGAAGCTGAATCTGTTGGAGATTTTCTACAAAGCTGTCAGTGGAAACACTAGAGTGCTTACTGGCTCCTCATCCGGAGGAGAATTTTTGGAAATGGGAGCTAAATATGCTTGGGATTTCATTGAGAAGACGACTGAGAGATTGGTGTGGGAAATACTTGCAACCCAGGGCACTCCCTACTGTCAAAAGGGGTGCAGGGATATATAAGGTGGACGCTGAAACTTATAAGGATGCTAGATATGACTCATTGGCTACTGAAATTAAACGTCTAGCGTCAGTTATGGAGAAGTACAGAATCTCAGTAGAGGCCAGAAGATGCTTAAGACTCAAGTAGCTTAGCAAGCCAACAACACTGCTAGGCCTGCTGGCCAGTTTCCATGAAGAACGGAAGATAACCCCAAGGGATATATTTCTGCTATGTCCCTAAGGATTGGTAAGCAATTAGAAGATCCGAGGCTTTCCGAGCCAACTGGAGCTCAAGAGACTGCTGAGACTGAAGAAGAGAAAGTTGTTGAGTCGGTGATAGAGCCATCATATGTCCCACCTCCTCCTTACAAGCCAATGCTTCCATTTCCACAAAGGAAGGCTCAAGCTCAGATCGAGAAGCAATACGGGAAGTTCTTGGAGGTGTTGAAGAAGCTCTACATCAACATCCCATTCACCGATGCTTTGTCCCAAATGCCATTCTACCTAAAGTTTTTGAAGGAGGTCCTCTCTAACAAGAGGAAGCTAGATGAGCGGTATATGGTGTTTCTTAATGAGAAGTGCAGTTCCTTAATCCAAAACAAGTTGCCACCTAATTAAGCTGGAGGACCCAGGTAGTTTCGTTTTCCCTATTTTCATTTGGTCATGGTCCTGATTGCAAATTAAGCTTGATGTGATTTGGGAGCTAGTACAAGCTTGCTTCCTCTCTCTATTTGTAAAAATCTAGACTTAGGAGAGCTTAGGCCTGCTAGGATGCAGCTTATTATGGCGAACATGTCCATAGCCCACCGCGCTGGTATCGTGGAGGATGTTCCTATAAAGGTGGGTAAGTTCTTTGTACATGTTGATTTTGTTGTTTTAGATATGAACGTCGACATTCGCTGCCATGTTAGTCTTGGAAGACCTTTCTTGGCCACTACAGGTGCTATGATTGATGTCCGGAAAGGGACTTTTTCCTTTGAAATAGGGGATGAGAAAGTTGAGTTTAACCAAACTAAATCTTTGAAAGCCCCGATTTTTAAGGATGAATGTCTCATGATTGATGTAATAGATGAAGGAGCCCAAGATGTCATGACAAAGGTGATTGAGCGAGACCCTCTAGAGCTATGTCTTATGGAGAGTGTGACTGATGTTCGTGATGATGAGCTACTTGTTGAAGTAGTTCAGGATTTGGAAGCTGTTGTAGAAGACCCCGGAGTTATTTTTGAGGTTTTGCAAAGAGATGATGAAGACTTGGGAGGTGCACCTAAGATGGAGTTGAATCCACTTTCTTCTACTTTGAGGTATGAATTCTTGGGTCCCAATTCCACTTATCCTGTGATTGTGAGTGCTAGCCTAAGTCTAGATGAAACTTAAAAGTTGTTGCATGAACTTAGATTGCATAAGAAGGCTTTAGGCTACACCATTGATGATTTGAAAGGGATTAGCCCCTTCATGTGCATGCATAGGATTTTGATGGAGTATGATCATAAACCCAACCGAGAGCATCAAAGAAGGCTTAACCCTAACATGAAAGAGGTTGTGAAAAAAGAAGTGCTTAAACTGTTAGATGCTGATATTATTTTTCTTATTTCTAATAGAGAATGGGCTAGTCCCGTTCATATGGTTCCTAAGAAATGAGGGATGACTGTTGTCAAGAATGATTGGAATGAGTTGATCCTCACTGGGACTATTACAGGTTGGAGAATGTATATAGATTATAGGAAATTGAATGCCTCCACTCAAAAAGATCATTTCCCCCTTCCCTTCATAGATCAAATGCTTGAGAGGCTAGCTAAGCACTCTTATTACTCCTATTTGGATGGATATAGTGGATTCTTTCAGATTCCTATCCATCCGGATGATCAGGAAATTAAAAGACTACTTTCACTTGCCCTTACGACACCTTTGGATATAGGAGAATGCCCTTCGGTTTGTGTAATGCCACTGCTACTTTTCAGCGCTGCATGATGTCCATATTTTTTGATTTCATTGAGGACATTATGGAAGTGTTCATGGATGACATCTCTGTATACGGTTCATCTTTTGATGCTTTCTTGTCTAACTTGTCTCGAGTCTTGTAGCGTTGCAAAGAAGTGAACCTTGTCTTGAACTGGGAGAAATTTCATTTTATGGTAAGAGAAGGTATTGTCCTTGGTCATTTAGTTTCTAACCGTGGTATTAAGGTGGATTGGGCTAAGATATATTTGATTGAGAAATTACCACCTCTTTCTAACTTTCTAATGAAAGATGTTGCTAAACCTCTTTCTAACTTTCTAATGAAAGATGTTGCTTTTGATTTTTCTCCGGAGTGCCATGAGTCCTTTTGCAGGTTAAAGGAGGTGTTGATCTCAACTCCTATTATGCAATCTCCTCATTGGGATCTCCCCTTCGAGATAATGTGTGACGCCAGTGACTACGCAGTTGGGGCCGTGTTGGGTCAAAAGAAGGATAACAAGCTCCATGCCATCTACTGTGCCAGTAGGACTTTGGACGAAGCTCAGAGAAATTATGCCATAACAGGGAAGGAATTGCTTGCTATAGTGTTTGCTTTTGAGAAGTTCGGTCTTATCTGGTGGGTGGTAAAGTAATTGTGTACACGGATCATGCTACGATCTGATACTTGGTGCAAAAGAAAGATGCAAAGCCGCGTCTGCTTATGTGGATCCTTCTTCTCCGAAAGTTTGATTTGGAGATTAAGGACAAGAATGGCATGGAGAACCTGGTTGCTGATCGCTTGTCTAGGTTACCGTCGGAGCAGCTAGAGTACACTTCACCTGAGCTTCCCATCAATGAGTCTTTTCCAGATGAGCATTTGCTTGATTTCGCCGCTGAGATCTTGAGCACCACTTCTGAGGTACCATGGTATCCTGATTTTGTGAATTACATTGTATGTAATGAGTTGCCTGGTGATCTGTGATTTCAACAAAGGAAGAAATTCGTGAAGGACGTTGTGCATTATTATTGGAGTAAGCCATACCTCTTTAAAAGGTGCTCTGATGGGCTTTTCAGGAGATGCATTCCGAGGGAAGAAGTCCTTAGTGTCATAAAAAATTATCATTCTCTACCAGTTGGAGGTCATGCTAGCACCTCCAAGACTGTGACCAAGATATTTCAATCTGGTTTCTATTGGCCTACTATGTTCAAAGATGTTAGAGAATTTGTTATTTCTTATGATGAGTGTCAAAGGACAGGGAATATCTCTAGGAGAAATGAGATGTCGTTGAATAGCATTTTAGAGGTTGAGTTGTTTGATGTATGGGGAATCAATTTTATGGAACCTTTTCCATCTTCTGGGCCATACAAGTATATACTTATGGCGGTGGATTATGTGTCGAAATGGGTTGAAATTGTGGCAACTCCCACTAATGTTGCTAAGGTGGTTACAAAGTTCATGAAGAATGTGATTTTCTCGAGGTTTGGAGTTCCTCGATTTTTGATTAGTGATGGAGGTTCCCATTTCATTGAGAGAAATTTTGAGGCTTTGCTAAAGAAGTATGGGGTTCATCACCGGATTGCAACCCCATACCATCCTCAAACGAGTAGGCAAGTAATGGTTTCCAACTGGGAGATAAAGAGCATATGATATGTGCTCATTTCACCATGTTTTATGCCTACTTTTACTTCGATTTATGTCTATATTTTATACTTTTATATTGGGAAAGCATGAGATTTGTGTAGTTTATGTTTATTTGCAATATATGAAGGTCTACACAAGTTTCTGTTTAATTTCGCAGAAATCGGATGCACTTTGGAGCTTAAAGGAAAGTCATGAAGACATTAGAGAAGCTAAAGAGCACATGATGGTGCAGCTCGAGAAAACACCACTTTTCACCATTCATCATTCTGAATCAAGTTCCGATGTCTTGATGAGAGTTGTAACCCTCGAAAAGAGTTTTCCAACTCATATTCATATGCGTCAATCGAACGAACGAGTACTCCGGAAAGTGCGTTTCTAGACAGAGCTGAATGTTGAAAGCTGACCGATCTACTCGACGTCGACCAAACCTACTCGACCATTTTTCACTAGAAATCGACCAGGATACTAGAGATCGAGCACAAGACCTGGTCGACGTCGACCACTTTGGTCGATCTCAAGTACATTCTAGGAGCTAATCTGATTCGAGATCGTGTAGGAGTCCGAGTGAGAGATTGCTTCCACACCAAGGCATGAGAAGATCTATCATTATGGAAGACTTTATCCACATTAGTAATTCCCTAATTTACCTAAGGGGATTTCTAATTGTTTTATTTTATTTATTTATCAAAATTTTATCTTAGGAAATAGATAGATAGAAGTAGATAGAAGATATAGTTGTTCCTTTTCTAGATTAGATAGATGGAGCACTATAAATAAAGGCCAGTGGCTGGTTTATTAAGGGACTAAAGCCAAGTCGTCTTCGGGCGCAAGGAGAGAGAAGAGAGAGAGAGAGAGGAAAGAGAGGAGGAGTGAGACGATTGAACGGTTGTAAGTTTTAGTTTATTTTATGATAAATTTAGTTTCTTTTATTATGTTTTATTTCTAATTTCCTTCTTCTAAGGTTAGGGTGATCCCAACATAGACATGTGAGTTTGATTTATGAATTTGTATGGCTTTATCATCTTCTATCCTATGTGCATAATTCTTCTACAAGAGTGGTGGGTGATCCCAACATAGACAAGTGATCTTATTATGAATTTGAATTAATTATGAAATTGGGATAGTAACACTTAGGGTTTATGCGAGAGCCTTTATCATCTAAATTGTTGGAATTTGCGAAATTCGATTCTTTGATATAAAACATGCATCTTTATGTGATTATAATCTACACATATGTTTATTGTTGTGGTGATCCCTAACGTTGGAAGTTTGTTCTTTTATTATTCCATTTTCGTTATTTTAAGGTTTTTGCAGCCACTCGACATCAAACCATCATTCCCTCTCCATCCCTCGACATCGACCAAGTCTTAATCGACATCGATAGCAATCCTCGCCACCTTTTCCCGCTATTCTCGAATCACGAAACCAACTAAACCTAGAACCGTTGACTTCTCTCATGAGGACGAACCTGACTCCACTATCCTATAGCATAGGGCCTTGACTACAAATTTATTTGGTCGAAAAACCCTCTCGTTAGCATACTAGAGGAAACTGCCTCCCACTCATGGAAGGATTGGGCGACGAAGTTAGATGATGCCTTGTGAGCTTATAGGACTGCTTTTAAGACTCTGATTGGTACTACTCCGTACAAGCTGGTGTATGAAAAATCTTGTCATCTCCCTGTTGAGTTGGAGCACAAACCCTATTGGGTGATTAAGACTCTAAATTTGGATATGAAGCTAGAGGGAGAAAAACGAAAATTGCAACTACAAGAGCTTGAAGAGCTGCGTGTGGAGGCTTATGAGAACGCCAAAATTTACATAGAAAGAACTAAAAAGTGGCATGGCAAGCATATCTCACCTAAGGAGCTTCATGAAGGCAACCTTGTCTTGCTTTTCAACTCAAGGTTAAGGCTATTTTACGGACAAGTTGAAGCCGAGATGGAGTGGCCCATTCTTAGTGCAAAAAGTCTATCCGCATGGAGCGGTCGATGTATGGAGTGAAGAAAAGGGCACATTCAAGGTAAATGATCAGCGCCTCAAGCGGTACATATCGGGACAACCGATTGAGAATGTTCTTTCCATGGTCCATCTTGATCCGAGGACCTAAAGCGGTGGAAAGTCTAGGTAACGACTTAAAGGAAGAGCTATTCGGGAGGAAACCCGAGGTAAGTAGTAGGTAAATTTTTTTTAGTTTGTTTCTTTTGTCTAAAACAAATTCCACGAGTTGCGGGGACTGGCCTTGATCTCAGCTCAACCGACTGATGACTCCCACGAGTCGTGGGGAAGTCTCACGAGTCGTGGCCACCTATTTATATGCTTTTATTTTTTTTATTTTTATTTTTTTCCCTTTATTCTCTCCATGTAAGTGAAGAAAAAAAAAAGAAAAAGAAAAAGAAAACAAAAGAACGCATCTGCGTTCTCTTCTTCAACATCTTGTTCTCTCGCCATCTCCTATCCATAGCTCTCCCGAGTCCCGCTTGCGCTCTCCTGCGCCACCGCCCGTTCCCAGCAGCACCGGCGCCCGCCTTCATCACCTCCGGTCGTTCGCCACTGCACTACCAACGTCCCGCCACATCCCCGCCCTGTTCGCAACCCCTCTCTTGCTATAAACCCTAACCTTTAAATCTCGAATCTCCACTTGTGGTCATCTCCTATCCATAGCTCTCCCGAGTCCCGCTTGCGCTCTCCTGCGCCACCGCCCGTTCCCAGAAGCACCGGCGCCCGCCTTCATCACCTCCGGTCGTTCGCCACTGCACTACCAACGTCCCGCCACATCCCCGCCCTGTTCGCAACCCCTCTCTTGCTATAAACCCCAACCTTTAAATCTCGAATCTCCACTTGTTGTCTAAATTTTATTCGAATTCTTTGGTTATCAAAGGTACCCTCCTACTCTAAACTTGTTATTTCTTCAATTTGTGATGCTAATTTGTGAGAATCATGCGAATTGTGAATACTTAGGGTTTAGGAGGAAGTGTTGGGATTTTGTGATTGAATTGTTACATTTGAGGGAACTATTTATTTGAGGCAAATTAGGGATTTTTGGTTGTTTAATGTCATGCTTGATTGGACCATTCAAGTTGGGAATGTGGATTGATCTAGCTTGTTAATGGGATAATTTTGGTAATTTGGTAGGTTAGGTGCCTGAATTGCGAATTGAGGTTAAGGCTAAATGACAAGTACGGGGAGTGTTTTTGCATCATTGGGTTGCAACATTGCTATTGATTCACTTCTCCTTTCAACTACTTGTGGACTTACGTTGGGCGTGTTTGGTTTGGCGTGTGTTTTTGGTGTTTTGCTTAATTTCATGTGTAGGATATGGCGGGAGGGTCAAGAAAGTGGAAGTCGGTTGCTTCTTCTTCATTAAGGGCTATCGATGTTGTGAAATTTGTTAATGCCGATCAAAAGAAAAAATATGAGGAGCATATGAAGAGGATGCACGTGGGCACACGTTGGTACCATGACACTTCTATGCAAGCTTTGGGACTTCAAGATGAGATTCCGCACCTCATGGCGACTATCGGGGGTGGACACTCTGGTGAGCATGCACTACCCCTCTTATCCGGCATTGACTTCTGAATTGCTTAGCTCATTTAAGTTGAAAAAAAGAAAGTGTGTGGGATAGTAAGATCACCATTACATTCCGACTTGGAAACAATGAGTTTGAGATCGGTATGAAGGACCTTAATGGATTCCTCTCATTCCCGGAGTATTGTGACGATCATAAGGTGACTTCAAGTGCTTTTGGATCCAACTCACAAGCTGCTCTGATTACAGCACGTCCTCGTCTTCAAGTGTCGACGTTGTCCACCCGGCCTTCCGCATCATCCAACGACTCATTGTCGTAATTTGGTGCATTCACTCCGCACGTAAATTATGTTCCCAAGAAGATGTTGGATGATGCGGAAGGTCGGGTGGACAATGTCGACACTCGAAGACGAGGTCGTGTTGTAATCAGAGCGGCCGGTGAATTGGAGTCAAAAGCGCTTGAGGTCTTTGATCGTGACCTTATGATCGTCACAATGCTCTGGGAACGAGAGGAACCCATTCACGTCCTTCATACCGATCTCAAACTTCTTGTTTTCAAGTCGGAATGTAATGGTGATCTTACTATCCCACACACTTTCCTTTTTCAACTTAAATGAGCTAAGCAATTCAGAAGTCAATGCCGGATAAGAGGGGTAGTGCATGCTCAACAGAGTGTCTGCCCCGATAGTCGCCATGAGGTGCGAAATCTCATCTTGAAGTCCCAAAGCTTGCATAGAAGTGTCATGGTACCAACTTGTGCCCACGTGCGTCCTCTTCATATGCTCCTCGTATTTCTCCTTTTGATCGGCATTAGCAAATTTCACAACATCGATAGCCCTTGATGAAGAAGAAGCAACCGATTTCCGCTTTCTTGACCCTCCTGCCATATCCTACACATGAAATTAAGAAAAACACAAGCCAAATCAAACATGCCCAACGTAAGCCCACACGTAGTTGAAAGAAGAGCTGATTTGTCTTTGGTGCATGGTGAATAAGCGCCCCATCAATTTGGTTGCTGAGGTTGACTCTAAGTTAGTCGCACTTGCTGTCACCCCCAAAGGACCAGTCCACATAGGAGGTCTTATAGCCAGAATTGCAACTACATGCGATATTGACCTCTCCAAGTACTTTTCCATTCCCCCTCAGTATGTGGATTTAGCTCATTTGAAGAGTTTAGGGATTATTAAGGGGGATGGGGCTTCTTATGGTTTAAAGATAAATCAGATAGGGAAGTTCAAGCCATTTCATGATGGCACTATCAGCACAGAAAATCCAGTCGATTGGTATGAGTCTCGGGTCGAAAGTCACTCCACTCAGAGATGATGAGAAAGAGGACGATGAGATGGATGGCGGTGTCCCTTCTTTGGATGGGCAAATCTTTTCCCTCCATCAGGATATGAAGGATTCACGTACTCACGTCGATGACCAGTTTTCTAAGGTTTTTCGACGATTGGATTTTCAAGATCATCTTTAGAAACAGATTTACTACCATGTGATGGGTCATCTATATGACCATGATGCCCCCTTCCCACCACCACCTACATAGGAATTTGTGAGTCTCTCCCTTTCTCTTGTTTATTTCTACATTGGGGACAATGTAGGACTTAAGTATGGGGTGGGGTGCACTTGCATTTGCATTGTATATATAATCTTCATTGCATTTGCATTTTCATTGCATTTCTACTTGCATTCTGCATTTTTATTTTTATATTCTCAGTTTTTTTTTCTTTTATGTTTGGCTAGTGTGTATGATAAATCCCCATGCTTTTAAAGAATTCACAATGATATGTTTATGATCTAGGAAGCTCAAAGTTGCTCTTGATTTATGTGTTAAGCTCAATTTGCATGGAATAATTGCTTAGCTTATGAGTCATTAATGAGAATCATGCATAATTCAGTTTCCTAGGCAACCACCCTGATGGAAGGAGCCTAAAAGGACATAACTTGAGTCCTCTTATACCATATTGAGAGTCACTCACATGATTGTTTCATCTCTTGAACTTGCATTAGAATCTGGGTTGAAGCTATTCTGTGCGTATGCATGACTTTGATGTGATAGAGACATGATATTTGTTTCTGAGCCTATTATGCCTTCTTTTTCCTTGTCGTATACTAATCCTCTGCTTGACAGCCCATTGAGCCTTTAATTGCCTTTTTTTGTAGCTTCTCAAAACATTCTGAGCCTTATTATTAAGCCTATTACCCATTTGGGAGTTAGGACCATGAGTAGTGATGGTTATTGAAAATTGAATGTTGTGTATGGATAAGAAATGGAAGAGTTGTCTTGATATTGATGTGTACTAGTTGATGAGAATGATGGAATGTTTATAAAAAATAAAAAGAGAAGGAGAAAAAAAGTTTCTAAAGAAAAATGAAAGAAGTTTCAAATGAAAGTTCTAGTTCATCACTAATGTGCAACAAAAGAATGCAAGTGTAGCACAATAAAAAGAGAAGAGGCAAGAGTGATCTTCATTGTTTATGTTTTGGTGTGACAATGTAAGATAAGAGGTGGAGTGTTTTCATATGAAAATGGTGCATGAGTTTAGATGGTCTAAGTCCTGTATTTTAGCACCACAATTCAAAAAATGCCGAATTTCCCATTATGTCTTACCATGGCCCCATTACAACCGTATAAAGACCTCTTGATTTTAGTCATATACATGTATGGGTGGTGGATATCTAGAATGCTATGCAAGTTTTTGGTTGATTAGCATCATTGTGAGACTGAGCGAAATTGATCCCTGTAAACACATTTGAGTGAGTGTGATTCACTAAAGATATTCCATGTGAGGTTTAGGGGTTGATGATTGCATTTTTCTCGATGATGGTGATGATTTAGCAAGGATGGCATGCGTTTATGTGAATTGAGCAACAATTTGTATTTCCAAGCATCAAATGAGCTGAGATTGTTGAACCTGTCTTGCACTTGTGATTTTGAATAACGAATTTTGCTTGGGGACAAGCAAGGTTTAAGTATGGGGTATTTTGATAGCCTCTAGTTTTTTATATTTTTCATGTGCATTTAGGTTAGTTTCATGCGTCATTTTATAGTAGTTTTAGTGTCTTTTTATGTCTTTTCTGTATTATTTATGATTTAGAGATCTACACAAGCTTCGTTCGTGTTTTGTAGGTTTGGGTCGGTGTTTCGGACTAAATTGCATGCATCTAATGGAAGGGGATTGAAATACAAGCAAAACAGACGGTTCATGGAGCAAGCATATCAAGTGAAACACTAATCGGAGCTGAAGGTGATGTAGCACGACTCGCGGGACAAGGGAGTTTGTGCAATTTCAGCTACAGCAAGTTGTCACGACTCGTGGGAGGCCTTCACGAGCCGTGACAAGTGAACCCATGTGTTTTGTGACCTTCTACAGGCTATCACGACTCGTGACAGACTCTTCACGAGTCGTGACAGTGCCAGATCAACCAAACCTTTCATATTTCCGACTGTTTCTTTCATTTGTGTTGGGGGGATTAATTAAAACTCATGTAAGTACTAGGAATTGGGGAATTACGTGGGGACGTTTTGGACACAAGGGTTGGAAAAAACTCAGATTTTGGGAAAAAAAACTTTAGAGAATCCTAGATTAGTTTGATGATAAAGTATTGCAAATTGGATGCTTAAGACGATTTTCGCTATAGAAGATCAAATGTTTCTCTTACTCTTCTTTGCCGTGTCATCTTATTTCGATTTTGATCTGTTTTCTTTTATCATGTTTAGCTAATTTGATCGTTCTAGGGTTGGGGTGATCCCGTCATGTTGAGATAGATCGTTACTTACCATCACTTGAATGTAATTTGATTTTTGTTTGATTTAATCATATTGAGCATAGCCTAATCATATCAATGTGTGATTAGATCCTATTAGGGGTTGAGGCCGAGAGGAGATAGCCCTAATAGAAAAATAGTTGATTGCATGATATCGAGAGGTGATTGTTGTCATTGGAGTTATAGGATTGAACCTGAGATATTGATGTATACTTATGAGTGACATAATAGCATGATTCAAGATCTCTTGAGGATTTATAGGTTGTCATAGAAATTCTAAGTTTTGTTTGTTCTAATTGAGACCGAGAGGAGACATTTGAATAACCTTGCTTATATTCTAGGAGCATAATGGACCTAACGTTGGTTTAACCTTGCACGAGAGTGATTGTTGACCAGTTAGGTACAATTTACTATGAGACCGAGAGGAGATTAGTAATGAACTTAGACAACCTACCTTCATACGGAATCAAATTCCTTCGAGCGAGAAAAATCTCTTTAGTCTATCGACGACACATGGTGGTTAATTCCCAATTCTAGAATATTTTCTTCATATTAATTTGCCCAGAACTTCCATTTGCTTGTTTTAATTTGTTTTTATTAGTTATATCATAAAACCTCAATTTCTCTACTATTTTGGCTTAGTCAACTGGTTGCAAAGATTCGATTAATACTCATATAGTCCCTGAGTCCGACATCTTGATATACTACAATCGATCTTATACACTTGTGTGAGTAGGTTTTTAGCCTATCATGCTTCAACATGAAGGGTGGAAGAAGGATATAGGGGTTGTGGATTTTGTATGTGCACACCTCTATCTACATGAACAACAATCTAACAAAAACAACTGCATAATTAGCCTAAGAAAGAGTCAAAATTAGCTAAAAATCAGATAAAACTTAATCTAAATTTGAACTAAAATTCATCTAAAACTGAAGCTAAAATTAGTTAAAATTCGACCAACATATTCAGCCAACAAACTCAGTTAGAAGCTGAAACTGAAGTTGCCAATTCAGCTAAAAGTTGAAATGAAATAGATTTAACCAACATATAGAAACTGAAATACAAAGTAAAATAGAAATTGATGTGAAAAAAAACTTAAACAGAAAATGAAACTTAATAGAAATTTGACATAACTAAAATTGAACAGAAATTTAAACAAAAACTGAAACTTCAACAGAAACTAAAACTAAAATGAAATCCAACATATAAAACAAACTTAAATAATATAGCAAATTTAAATTGAGTAAAAAATAAACAAAAATAGACAGGTTCAAATGAAACTCAACATATTAAGAGAAACGAACAAAAACTTAACTAAATCTTGTCATATAGAGTAAATTGAAACTAATCACATTCAAGTTATTCAACATATTAAGATTGGTATTTAATTAATATAGCAAGCATAAAAATTAGTATATACCTCGTCATATATAGGGCCACAAGAAGGCTTTTGATTGCATTGATTCTCCTTGTCACCTCCTCACCACTTAACTTCTCTTCTATATGCAAGTGAGTGACATTATTCAATTTAAATCTTATTGTTAATATCTCCAAAAGATCCAAAACGCTTCATCCACCCATTTCTTATATTGATCGTCATCTCTTGCAAAATCTTTTGCATTTCAAATGAAGTTGCCAAATCAAGTGCCACAAACAAGTTTTTGATGTTATTTTCTGTATTAATAACATCGGCAAACACGGTATGCACGATAGCATGCAATGAGCCACTATTCGTTAGAGTCACTTCATAGAAAACTCGTAGAAAATCCACAAATGTCTTAGCCTTTGACCAATCTTCTTCATTGGGAGAACCCACCCTTACTCTCATACCGTTGCCAATACTAACACTCTATCTTCGTTATATTCTTCTTCGTGATCTTTAAAGAAATTTTTTAAATTTGACTCATCATGTTCGACCATCACTAAAAATGCTTGGTTGAATTTTAGGATAGCTTTCAACATAAAAAAGGTGTTATTCCAACTTGTTGTTACATTCAAGATTCTCTCACTCTACAACCTTCTTAAACAACTCTAATATTTTTGGAGACGATCTCATAAACTTCATATAATTACTGATTGCTAATACTGAGTTTTTTAGCCTCTTTATTAACTACTAAACTTGAGATTGTGAAGGAGTGTGTAGAAGTTTATCGATATATATATAGAGAGAGAGAGAATGGGTAACTTGTGCACACCCCTTGGGGTATATCTTGTGCACAAGTTCTGACCATTGATTTTAAAAAATAGACGCCTAGGATTGCGCCACGTAATAGTTGATTTTTGTAAAAAAATAATGGAAAAAAAGCCCATCCTCCCATATGAAGCGCGTGTACATTTAACCTAGTCACGTCTTTTTAATCAGTTATAGGCTTCCCTGAATCCTCTCTTCCCATGGATTGAAGCGGCGGCTTCCCCTCTTCCCATGATTGAAGCGACGATTGGGCACGACGGTGAACGACGAAGGCGGTGGCGATGGAGGTGGGAGATTGTGGTTGTGGGTGGCCGACTCTCTCTTGAGGAGCCCAGGCGAGACGGAGTCCAAGAGGCGAGACGGTGGTGATGGAGGAAGCGAGTTGGAGACGGTGGCGATGGAGAAGGCGAATCGAAGACGGATTCGAGGAGCCCAAGCGAGTTGAAGGAGGATGCGAGTTCGAATCAGGGATGCACAAGGTATAGAATTTATTCTTTTCTCTCCTCCTTCTCGATTCTGGGAAACCGATGCATCTGAATCTGAAGCAATTGGAGACGAATCTGAAGCAATTGGAGGTGGAGGTGTATGACGAGGAGTCGGATCCAGCGACAGCAGTTGTTTTGCGGATTCCGGCGATGGAGCTAGGAAGAGGCGAGGCTGACAGGGACGGTGGCAGCAGTTCTGGCGGTGGTGGAGATGGTCTGCAAAGATCGACGGCGGCGAAGGCTCAAGGGAGTTGATGATCGGCGCGATGGGGTCTTCTACTGGTTCCCAATTGAAGGCCGATGAGATGGCTGCCCAGATTGCAGATAGTAGATTGTGATCGAATTCGGAGGTCATCGTCTTCGCGTTTCTCTTCTTGTTCGGCGTTCCAGGTAAGACGGTGGCGGTTGGCGTTGAGACTAGCGGTTGGCGGTAAGACGATCGAGGCGGTTGGCGGTGAGACGGTGGCAAAGGAGGAGCCAACTGTGCAACCTGCAGCCTAGGGAAGGCGGTGAGACGGTGGCGGAGGCAGAGGCGGAATGGTGCAGCCCGCATGATCCGGCCTTCTTCAATTTTCTTTTCCGTTCGAAGGATTATTCGGTGGGATACCAAATATTATTCGGTGATATTGAACAATTATTCATAGAAATTGGAGGTTTTTTTAATGAATTTGGGGATTATATAATATGAAACATTATTCGGTGATTTTTGATGAATTATTCGGTGAAATATTAAATATTATTCTTAATAAAAAAAATATTATTCGGTAGCATGTGATTAATTATCCGGTGGAATCGGTGAATTTTCATTTAAACTAGATGGAAAAAGAAAAAATTATTCAGTGGAATCGGTGAATTATTTCATATAAACTGGATGAAAAAAAGGAAAAATAACATTATTCGGTAGGATGAGAAATATTATTCGGTGGAATTACCAAAATTTAAAAAAAACGAAATCAGGCAACAAATCAATCAAAATTATTTATTTTTCCAACCAAAAAAATAAATAAAAAAAAGCAAGAAATGGAAGTGGTTTCCAACCAAAAAAATTATAAAAAAAAAAAAAGAAGATGAATTGGATTACACGCTCTACCAAAAGGGGAGGTTGTTTATTTTTGGCATGTGGGTCTCATTATAATAAAAGAAAAAAAAAACAAAAATCCCACTTAATCTTGGTCTTCTATTTTCTTTCAATCAAAGGTCTAGATTTGTGCACTAGATACACTTTAAAGAGTGTGCACAAGGGAACCACTCCCTATATATATATATATATAGAGAGAGAGAGAGAGAGAGAGAGAGAGTATGGATCAAATGTTAACAAGCATTAGGGTGTTTTGTGTTAACAAATCTCAGCCCTTGATTGATAAGAAATAAAAGGTCAAGATTATTCCATAATTTTAATTTTAATTAAAAAAAAACACTGCCACAAGGCTTTTTCCCCTATATTAGCGCGTGCGTTCACCATCAACCCTACCTCACGCCTTGTTTTGAGTTGGAGAAAGCCAAAGGGCTTCACATGGACGAGGGTTTGACATTCGAGCCGCCAAGCCGTCTTCCAGCATCTATGTCATCCGGTCCGACCAGCCAACAGCCACCAACCGCCTGAAGCTCCCCTGCAACAGCACTCCGGCAATGGCGGCCTAAGAAGGTGATGAATTCGGTGATGGGGAAGGTGGAGATGGCGGCCGAAGAAGGCGATGAATCCGGTGATGGCAAAGGAGGCGATGGCGGAGGCGATGACAGAGGAAGAGATCGACCATCAATATGCGTAAGCTCTCAGGGATGCCTGTGAAGGTCGGTTTGATTCTCCATCGATCCTCTCTGCTAATTCGTTTTCGGGTGTTTGGATTCTCTCTATTAACTCGATGTTTTGGTTTATTGGTTTAATTCGTGAATGAGTCTAGATTGAATTCAGTTGTTGTTTCGTCTGAAGCTACAACGATCGATCGAAGTTTGTCGTGTCCGTTCGATCATTTTGTGTTCCGATTTGATTTTGTTGAAAAATTACAGGATTGGGAACGAACTGAGAAGGGGATAGTTGAGGCGATCGGACACAGGACTTCACCTCAGTTGAGACCGATCAAGGAGGCGAGGAGAGCTTCCGAATCTAATCGAATTGAATTCGGCAAGGAGGGGATACATTCAATTAGTATTGCTGATTCTATTGTTGATCTCTATTGTGAATCTCAAATCTTGGTTGCAAATTAAAATTGTGTTCAGAATCTTCAGATCTATATTATTCTAGTTTTGTTCCGTTCAGAGTTATTATTCGGCAAATTCAGAGTTTCTATTCGTTAATAATACGGAATTATTCATTTGTACGTTTACATACTCTTTCAACCTATCGAATAATTACTGTCAACTTAGCGAATAATTACTATCAACTTAGAGAATAATTACTATCAACTTAGCGAATATATGTATGTTGTTAAATAGACATGGGAAATCAAGAATTACCTTTACATACTCTTTTCAATATAGCGAATAATTACCATTAACTTAGTGAATAATTACTATTAACCTAGTGAATAATTACTATCAATCTAATCTAGCGAATAATAGTTACTATCTATCTAGCGAATAATTACTACCAACCCATCGAATAGTTGCAAAATTGAGCAACTCTTTGGCCAATATCTAAACGATAACTCCTATTTACACACGAATAATAACTATAAGTTAGCGAATATTTAATATCATGTTATCGAATATTCAAACAGTTCACTGCATTAAAAAAACAACGTTAAAAAAGTGTACAACACACGCGCGTAATTCAACAGGTGGGGAAGGAAAGAGGTGGGTCCTATTGATTTTTAATTAAAGGAAAAAACAAAATTGTCGAATAATCCCAGCCATCTATTTCATTCAACCAAAGGCCCAGATCTGTTAACACAAAACACATTAAGGGATGTTAACACAGGACCCAACCTATATATATATATATATATATACACACTTATTTTGTAACATTGATTTCCATTATCTATTTTCCACAACATATCACTAAGGTGATGGACATTGATTTGAAGTTAAACACCAAGCTTAATACTCATTTCTTAACAATCTACTAGTTCGAACACAATTTTATGGCAAGACTAAAAAATTTGCATAGACTGTTATCCACAACTGCTCTTGAAGATTATGGGTATCAATATAATTACCAATATTGATTTCCATCCCTTCAAGAGCTATTTGTTTTTATAATAGCTAATTTAATTTAATCTCTAATCACTAAATATTGTTGTCCAAGAAAAATACCCATCTTTAAATGAAATTATCATCATAACTAAGTCATGACTTTATACTCTTTTTATAAGCTATGTAGGAAACTCGATACAAATTAAATTCTCGTCGAGTTCAATTGTCCCAAAAAAACAAATTTCTTCAAAGCCAAATTTTCCATCCTAACTCGATACAAAGCTTCCGTTTGTCGAGTTCGGTCACACCCAAATTTTCAAAAACAAATGACATCAAATTCAAATTATTCTTTTCAAGAACTAAGTGTGATTTAATCCCTTAAAAAGAGTATATAGAAAACTCAAAAATAAGTTCAAATGCAATTCCCAAATTGACCTTTGATTCAAAGTCCAAATCAAATCGATCACATTATACTCCAGCTTAAAGTCAAATCTTTTTTTATGCAAATGATGGACGAGTTACTTGAGTTACGTACCCTTCCTAAAAGGTAGGTTCATGTTATTCGGGACTAGGGTTGTTCGTGAAATACCCTGATTGTATTTTTTCCTTTTATAACATCACTTTGTAAGGGATTATATAAATAAAAAAACACTGTGGATGAAGTTTTAAGGTAAAATTTTACGAAATCTTATCAAGTTTGGAATTCAGTGAGATTTAGGAAAGATCCGCTACCATGTCAAGGGTTAAGTAAAGATACTATAAAATTTATTGGATATTTAAGACATGCTTAAAAATAAGTTGGTAAAATATTAAAAAGTTGTAGAGTGAAAGATTGTTGGAATATATTTATTTAAGAAGGATAAAATATATAAATTTAAAAACTTTGGGTTATTTCTCATAATTTTTACATAAAGTGGGCCAAAATGGAATTAGTTACCATGTTGCCATCTTGATGCCTATGAAATTGTAAGACAGCGATGATGAGACGTGTGTCCATACACGTACCAAAATTTCATTGGGCAAAGATTACTATAAAAAAGATGTGGTGGTATTTGGCCAATCGGCATATATAACTAAGGAGAGTTGTTTTACCGTAAATCTCATTATACCATCTCAATCTCGAATCACGTTGATTATTATTCACTTGTTGTATTATTGGGACGATTCGACATCATCCCACCGAAGTGCAGGATCTCCTAAAAAATCGTAATTGGTAATTCTCTTCGAATCTCACAAGTACTCGTACTCAAAGCAAGTGACTTTGTCTCATTTGCTTTTATTAAAAAACTCAATGTCTTTTTTTTTTTAGATCCTTTCCAGTTCAAGTGGGCTTAGCCCACTCTACATCTGGATCGGGTTACTGTAGGCCCATTAAGGGGCTGACCCTCCCACTCACAAGCGTCTCCATGTTTCCACGGGGATTCGAACTTCGAACCTCGAGGCATGGGATGCAGCTCCATAACCACTACACCAACTTGTGATTGGTCTCAATGTCTTTCTTTTAATCAATGACAAATGTTAATTATCAAGTATATCTATTTGTTGAAAATAAATTGAAAAATCTATTTATTCTTACAATCTCTATTCGTTCCTTCTCTATTCAAGTCAGTAATGTACTTTCCAAGTATGGATTTTGATTGATTTTCAGACCTAATCCCACGAATAAATTACAGCCTTGTCGGCTAAAGAGATAAATTTATATAGTGGGAAAGTACACGGGTTCGTCTAATGAATCCTTATAATGTGACACACGTGTGTTACTAATCTAGTAACAAAAGGATTGTTAAGCGCGCGCGTGTGTGTGTGTGAATGTACGTGATTATAACAAGTCAAGACTCGTTACGTCTTGCTCTATAAGCTTTTCATGAAAAATTCATTTTGAATATCATCAAAATGATACATTTTTACCCAGATGAGTGGTAAATAGGCATATGCCGGTATGACATTGCTACTATTATGTCAAGTACAACATGGTTTACTAAAAAAAAAGATATAAGTGAGTCATAAATAAATATTTCATAAAATAAGCATTAATGCCTACAAGGATTAATTAATCATTGTTTGATCGATATTACTCGAAGTATGGTATGTCTTAACTAAATATTTTTCTTACCAAACCTTAGGAATTATCCGAGTCATGTATGTCAAACAAAATATTGTGGAATCAATGTGTAAACTAAAGGAAAGTCGTGCATTATAAATATTCTATATAATTTACTACTTTGTAAATCATATATCTCCTTAAACCCATATATACTATATTATGGACACTAGATTTTAAGTTGTTATCATTTATTCCGTTCCATCATTTGCTAGTTCTTCACCGAACTAACCGACCATTTTGTGAAATGGTTGGCTGGTGTGCCTCGTCTGCATACGATGTACATCAGTCAAAATTTTGCAGGTTAGGTAAGGAGGCCTTGAAGAATTGACATTGTACAAGTAAAGATTTTAAACGTTTTGTTATATAATAAAGTCTTTCAAATTTTTATACTTTATGTATGAAATTTCACTTTATCTTGCAAGATTATGAAAAAAATATGTAAAAGTTTTGCACCATGTTTAATGATAAAAAAAAATATTTCAAGTCTTCTGCTATAATATATTATTTAAACCGAAAATAAAATGACACCAAGGTAGATTATTGTGTGTTGGTGTGACTCCCGCATTATTCGGGAAAAAACGACAAATTATTTAGAAGAATGTGTTGATTTTCATTCTTTAATCTGGGGGGGGGAGCCGAATTATTCATGTGTTGATCTCTATGGTCAATGTCAAATCTTTGTTACAAATGCAAATTGTGCTCAAATCTATATTTTTCTAGTTTTGTTCTATTAATACAATATAAATGGAAATGAAATGTACAGGATTAAAGTACATGATTATTCCTTGGATGCCTTCCTAATACAATATAAATGGAAATGAAATGTACAGGACAAAATCAACCCCATAGCTTTCATCTGCAATTCAACACTCAGTCATGTAAAGAATTTGGCAAAATGTGGTGATGACATGGTCAAATAGAAAATGGTAATTTATCATCTTGTAATATTTCTCCATCAACTCATAATGCAGACAAGAACCAAACCCATCCACCACTTGATCACAACCTGATAACAGTACCCTCCAAACAACTGATTGCCACCAGGATAAAAAAAAAACAAATGTCATAGCTAGACACATCACTTTGCACCTCCATAAACTTGAGCATTAGGAGCTTCTTTCCCCTGTCATAAGGTAATGAGATGAAATCATCCCTCTCAAACTCAAACTGATCAAACAAGTCCCCCATGCCGACTAAGCTGCTTTCACCAAACCTAGAACCCCGGCTAGCAATACCTCCAGGGTAAAAAATTAGCAAGTACGAACGCCCATGCTCGCCTCTAACACTCGACCTCCTTTCACCGCTTACAAAGATCCTATCCTCAACAAATACAATTAATACCATAACCCTTTCCATATGCATTTCCACAAACGGTTGGTAGACACAAGGAGTTTGCAATTTATCAATTGAAAACTTCCCAAAATTACTGACTTTGTATATGCAACCATTTGTGATCATTCTAGGATCCTGAAATTGAACTTTGATTTCCCTTTTTATTGCTTCATAATCCCAGTACAAATAGTCAGAATTTACCTCTGACGACTCGAGTTGAACCTTAAGATTTTTTTAGTTCTCGCCTATCGTTTGCCTTGAGGCTTCTACGTTGATTTCTTGGCCTTCACTAACACTGATCCCCCACAAAATCGTTGGGTCATTGCATCCTCGCAATCGACTGATATTTGCAATGTTTGTGTTGGCGAATTCTTGTTCTCTATGTCCAAGAACCCCACTTGCAAGCAGCGCCCAGGTCGATAGCTTAGGTGAAGACGACACTGAATTCGGTGGTTCCTGTGAAGTCAACGCTTTGCAACGAGCCTCATTGTCGCATGTTTCGCAGGTTATGGTCATTGATGACGCACTTCTTGATTCTTCGGTTCTGCACTTGACTGATGCTGGTGCTGGCTGGTTCTCTAGTGTTGAATGCTTAGTATCTTGGCTCGTGATTGTCCGCAAAGTGACTTCTTGGTCCACGTCTGCAACCTCGGTGTCACTTGGATTTGTTTCTGAACCCAGAGCCTTAGCCTCTTCTTGACAGCCTTGCATTTCATCAGAATTTGCGACACCCGGCATCGGCGACCCTCCATTCTTGCTTTCCGAAGTTTCACTATCTTGCAATGTCGGATTGACTCGCGATCTGCTTTCTTGCATCTGATTGACAAATTCGTCCCACCGTTCGTTGTTCTACTTCATCACTCGTTGATGCTCTTCTTGCTGCTTGCCTAAATCCAACATAATTTGTTGCCCCTTGCCGAGTAGCAGCTCGAATCGGTCGAGTTGTTGTTGTCGCACATCCAAACGGTGATTGAGCTGTTTTAACAAATCTTCTATTGTGTCCAGTTGAGTTTCTTCAACCATGGCCAATCAAAGTCCTTGCTTGTCTCCATTACCGAATCGACAATGGCTTCTGGTGCTCCCCTTAGGTCGGAAATTGAAACTTCAAAATCTAGAATTTGGCCACAAATCGGCTGGCTCTGATACCAATTTGTCATGCCTTAGGGCAATTAAGGTTGAATTTGGAGAGAATTTGGGAAAGGAAGAGGAAGGGGATGAGAGACAGAGTTGAGAGTTTAGACAGAGAGGAAAAATAAGACCTTTAGGGAGATAGGACAAGAGAGAGTAAAGTGCACGATTATTCCTTGGATGCCTTCCTTATACATTATTAAAGGGTATTTATACATAATACCCTTTTCCTAACACCCTAGCTACTATCCCATACAGGACAATCAAGATTTACATTTTCCTACTCTTTCAACCTAGTGAATAATTACTATCAACTTAGCGAATAATTACTATCAACATAGTGAATAGTTGCGAAATTGACCAACCCTTTTGCTATTATCTAAATGATAACTCCTCTTTACAGACGGATACTAACGATCAATTTAGCGAATAATTACTATTAACTTAGCGAATATTTGCAAAATTGACCAACACTTTTGCTATTATCTAAACGACAATTCCTCTTTATAAACGAATAATAACTCTGAGTTAGCGAATAATTAATATCACCTTATCGAATAATTAAAACAGTGCACCACACACAAAAAAACGTTATCCCACAAAAAAAAACGTTACTCCACAAAAAAAAAAAGTACAACACACGCGCACGTAATTCGGTAGGTGGGCAAGGAAAGAGATGGGTCCCATTGACTTTTAATTAAAGAAAAAGTCAAAATTGTCAAATAATCTCAACCACTCATTTCATTAAATCAATGACCCAAATCTGTTAACCCAAAACACAATAAGAGATAGTTACACATGACCTATCCTCTCTCTCTAGGATAGATCATATGTACTCAACCCTTAATATGTATCATGTGAGCAAATATGAGCCCTTGATTGACGAAGAATGAAGGGTTGTGATTATTCCTAGATAATTTATTATTTTGATTAAAAAATAAGAAAACGGATTTTCCTTCTCAATTGATGTGCGTGTAATCAACATCCATTAAAACCCTCGACAGTTTCCATTTTCTCCCAGCAAAACGCTCGCTTATAGGGGTTTTAGGGGAAGGAAGGGGTGGGAAATTGCAAAGGAGAAAGGAAAGGGGGAGGAATTTCACTTTCCCACCGAATTTCACCCTTTTGATGAGTTGTGAAATCCCACAGAATTGAAGAATTGAGCAGTTATTCAAATTTCAAATTCCTTCCCTTCCTTTAAATTGTTCACCCAAACACATGATTTACTTTCCCTTCACTTATCATTATAAAAATCCCACCGAATCCCTCAATCCAAACAGGGTGTAAAGGAGAGATCGAAGGTGGGCAACTTCCAGCAAGTTGGTGGAGAAGTGGGCGAAGTTGCGGGCGACGACGATGATTTAAAGGAGGGATCGTAGAGGGTGGTGATTTGAAGGAGAGATCGGAGGCGGTTTCATAAGGGGACAACGAAATGGACAACTCAGGGCCGGCAACATTGACTATGGTCGAGAAGAAGACGAAAAGGGTAATTCGAAGCCAGCGTCGAGTTGAGGGCAAGATCGGAGGCGAATGACGACTCTAGCGATGGCGACGGCGATTGAAAGGGTTGGTGAAGACGGGGCGGATACGATGACGATCAGTGAGGTAGACTATTGGAAGGTAGGGCTTCCGCCTTTCTCAAATGGCACTGATATCTAGCTTCTCCGGCGGCCCAACCGCTCCGATGGGGATTCGCCGGCATCTTGCTGGCTGCTGTCTCTTCGCTTGCCCAAGAAGCTCATGCCAACCGCTTCGTTTCGATCCAATGGGATACCAATAAGAAGTCTGTCCATTTTGTAACAAGGTTAAAGGTAATGCCTTTGTATATTGATGCAAGTTGAGATTTCAGAATGGGTGAACTGATTTGCAGTGAAAAATGGCATTTTATTTTGTTTAATTGAGTGCAAGTTCCACTGTGTACTAAAGGGTGAGTGATTTTTAGAGTAGCACTGAAATCTGATGGGAAAAACCAAATTATTCATACGTAGGACCGATTTTGTGTTTCATGAGATGAATTTTTTTTATGTTGGCTTTCAATTGAAAGAAAATTATATTCATACTATCGAATAATCATGTGATACCAACAAATAATGCAGCGATCCCATCGAATAGTTTTTAGTTATTTATTAAAATAACATAAGTAACCGAATAATATTGTAAATAATCAAGTTATACCATCGAATAATCAAGCGATATGATCGCATAATCAAGCGATACCATCGAATAATTTTTAGTTAAAAGTTAGGGGTTGTTTTCAAGGTCCTAACGATTAGAAAAATTCATCGATATCATCGCATAATCCGGTGATATGATCAAATAATCCAACGATACCATCGAATAATTTTTAGTTAATAGTTAGGGGTTGTTTTCAGCGTCCTAGACGATTAGAAAAATCCATCGATACCATCGCATAATCCGTCGATACGATCGAATAATTTGCAGGAAAAAACGGGCTTGTACACGCGCCCCAATGTAGCAAGTGAGGAAGAAATTATGTGGGTTCCACTGATTTTTAATTAAAGAAAAAAAGCTAAGATTGCCTATTTATCTCAGCCACCCATTTCAATTAATCAACAGCCCTGATTTGTTCACATGATACACGTTAAGGGCTGAGTACACTGGAACCAACCTCTCTCTATATAATCGATTAATATAGTAATATATGATGAAGATAGTGTTCTAAAAGGCGCTAGGCGACCGCTAGGCGGTGGGTGGCCGCCTAGCGCCTAGGCGGACTTAGAAAAAACTTGATTATTTCATTATATTTTAATATTCCATACATGTCTATAATTCATATAATATAATAATAATCCATAATATTGCCCATAAACTCTAATTTAGGGTCCCTAATTGACACTAGGGTAAATAAACACAAAAGCTCGCATCCGATTGAGTTGTTTGACAACATTAAACCACCTAAAATACTTAAATACATCATCTAAAAGTCTAAAACAGTAAAACCATAAGTTCAAGGTTTCAAGTCAAAAAAAAATACTTAAATAGTTAATACATACATCGTCTAATCTTCTAGGTTCAGATACACAACATCATCACATTCCTTATCCGACTCTAAATCAAACTCCTCCGCATCACCTTCCTCATCCTCCGGCTCCGTTCCATCGAATACAAAGTCATCTTCTTCGGGTTCTCTCATTTCTTCCAAACGACGAGCACTCCTTCTTGGTTGCAATTCTTCGGGCTCCACGAGTGTGACCTCATCCTCATCCTCTTCATTGTCAACTACTCCATCCATCATCCATGATTGTGCACGAGAAGACTCTTTCGCTAAAAGTACATCAACTTTATCATTCCTCTTCTTTTTCTTTACCAACAACCTTGCATTGAATTGAACATAGACTAACTTGTTCATCCGATCGGTATCTAGTCTATTTCTTTTCTTCGTATGAATCTATGTAGAAAAATAAATCTTATGATTAATAAATTAACATTCACAAATCATAACATATTACACAAACAAAATGCTAAATTAGATATTTAGATAAAGAGAATTTTATTACCCCTTCAAAGACACTCCAATTCCTTTCACAACCGGATGAACTTGTCGTCAAAGAAAGAATCCTCTTTACAATCTTTTGAAGATTAGGCGTGTCATGACCGTAGTTAGACCACCATCCAACTATGATTTCAAATATACAATTAATATTAAAAAAAAGAGTTGAAAATAAAAAAAATACATATGTAAAAGTCCAAGTACATTACGTACAAATTGTACAATATAAATACTATGCATACATGTGTTAAATCTCAAATGGATTTAATTTTTCATCCAAAAAATGGATTGAATTAATGCATAGGAAATAATAACATCACTTCACAATTAACTATAGAACAAATAATAAAGTGTTAAGGATGCGATAATCATACCCGGATCATATCTCTCGTTGTTTGTTTGACATCCTCTTTGGGCCAAGGTGCTTCCAAATTTTCCTTCTCGCATCTTGTACTTCACTAGCTCAACATTCACCACTTCATCTAGCACATCCAAATTCGGAAACATACGCTCCATACAATTAAGGACTCCATCTCCAATTTTTGAACTATCATCACTAGACCAAGAAGACCCACAACCGCTACTCCAATAGTAGTAGTAGGGATTCAACATATAAGACGTCAAGTGAAGCGGAGTATCAATGCGACCTTTTCCTTTTGCATCTATTATCGCAAGTATGAGATTGTATTTCTCCTCTCTATTATTCAAAGCTTCTTTGATTTCTTCTTTTGACTTTTGTAGCTCACCATACACAAAGCCCATGGCCGGCTTCTTGTCTCCATCAACAAGCCTAAGCACCTTCACCAATGGAGTAAATACCTTCACACACATATTGATACTACCCCAAAAATGTGCTTGTGACATGATTGCCGCGGCGGATTTTCCCTTCTTACTCTTCGACCACTTCGATTCATAACCGGCGCCTCATAACAGGTATTAGCAGGTGGTTGGAGAAAGTTTTGTTGCAAGTCAAAGGATGAGAAAAAAGATGCATTTCAAATGATGGGAGAGACATGGAAGGAGGAGAAAGACAAGGAAGAAGGAAAAAAGAAAAAGGAAGAAGGAGAAGGAAGATGGGGAAAGACATGGAGTGAGAAAGGAAAAAGAAAGGAGAGAGTTAGGGAGAAGGCAACGAGTAAAAAGAAAGGAGAGAGTTAGAAGAAGGTAGGGAAGAAAAAGTCTTCTTTTGTCACGCAATATATTGTAGGTGTCGTGATTTTTCTTTCTTCAGCCAGGCAAATACAATCCTTCTAAGATGTCTTGTATTTCTCTTTCTAGCCAGAAAATAAGTTCCTTCACCCTCTGGGTTCCATGCTTTTAAAGAGGGGGAGTAAATTTCTAATGATTAGCTATCATAATTGCACCAAGAATTAAATGAGCCCCCTTCGAATGTGGCGGGAAGAAGAGAAAGCACCCCTATGCCATTTTTTTCCTTGTTACCGGGTAAGAGTTATGCAGGTCATATTTTTTTTTTCAAAACTGTACCAAAAAGTGGTCACTTGCAATTAATCTATCTGGTATATTTTTGCAAATTGGTATTGAGTTAGTATATTAATGCAAATTTCCCTAAATTAATTACTTAAACGAATTTTAATACATAATTTATTTAAATTTTAAAAAGTTTAAGAATATATATAGTATAGTTAAAATTTAATTACAACTTTTTTATATGTTTTCTAAACATCAAATAAATTACACTATCAAAAAAATATCAAGTTAATATTAAAAAAAATGACTACAAAGAATTTTCACTATGAGATATTAAAGCGCTTCTTGAGGGAGTTGAACAATTTCATTTTCTCATATTTCTTTCAAATGCAATAAAAGTAACTGATAAGGTGACACACCTTTGTTATTTTGCCACGAGGAGTAAGATTTTAAATGATTCTGATCTAGGATCACATCCGAAAAGATGCGAACGGATAAGTTCGTTGGATTCGAAATTTTACCCAAAAAAAAGGAGATACGGAGTATTGAACTAGTTCCCCCGTAAAACAACTCACTAAACTTATACCCCTCCTTAAGGATGGACTTCGTTGTTCGATCGGTAATGGCAGAAGTATAAACTTTTGGCTTGATCACTGGTTCGGAAACTCACCACTAATAACACAAACATCGGAAGACAGGCAGGTTGACACACAACTCACTGTACAACTCTTCTTGACAGATGATAAGAAATGGGACTTGGATATACTTAACTCTACTCTTCAAAATATCTTGCCAGCAGAAACAATAGACCTAATATCCACTTACCTGATACCCAAAAACATACACACTGATAGGTTATACTGGAAATGGAGTAAGAATGGATGGTTTAGCCAAGCTCAGGGATTCAAATGATTAACCACTACAAACAGCACCACAAATCGGACTTAAGATGGATTTGGAGTTTAGACTTACCATCAAAAGTGAAAACACTACTGTGGAAAATTACGAAGAATGGGGTGCCCACCGCGGTAAGACTTGCCTCTCGTGGGGTTGGGGTGCCTACCTCCTGCCCTTACTATGATTCGAACTATGAGGATCTAACCCACCTTCGTTGGGACTGCCTAATAACAAGAGCAACAATAACAAAAACGGACCCTACCTTAATGAATATCCTATATACCTGCTTCACACAAGGAATAGACATAAATAGTTGCCTTTGCTCCATTTTAGAGAAAGATGGGAATCAAAGATTCAATGTTCTCGCTTTCTGTTGGTGGAACATTTGGTACTTTAGGAACATGACGCTCTTTGGCAACACCAAACCAGATGTTAGGAGCATACTTTCGTTTGCAAAAGACAAAAAAACTAAGCTAAAACACCTCAAACCAACCCGACGACAACACATACGCCTAATGCACACAACAAAAAAGCAACATGATACGACAACAGTCTGCAGCAACATGATACGACAACATTCTGCAACAACACGGAAAAATTGCAAATGGAAGGCACCAAGAATTGGTAGCCACAAACTAAATTATGATGGAGCTCTATCTACCTCCTCTTCGGGCTCCTATGGATTCGTCATCAGAAACCATACTGACACCCACGTTTTTTGCGGCGCAGGCCCTTCCTGCATTTCCTCTATCTTTGACGCGGAGGGCCTGGGGCTTTGGAATGACCTTAATGCTGCTAGAGAACTTAACATAACCAATTTGACAATTAAAGGGGACAACCTTACCATCATCAACAACCTCAAGGGCTGCAGGAAACCCTCTGGGGACTTCGAAATGATTGTCTCAGACAGTGTAGTCTCCCTAGGTTTCTTTCACTCGGTTAAGATTCGTCTGACCGTCTTTCGCACCTCAATTTCGCACTCTCTGACAATTCATTACCTAACGACTCGGTTCTTCGTAATTTCGTCCGTCTGGACGCCTTTGGCATCTAAGGGTCTCCTTAATGCCAAATTACTTCCGGTTCAAAGAGAAAAAAAAAAAAAAAAAAAACTCTCGAACTTGTACTGTGTGTAGCTTGATTTTGAAATCTCTGTTGTTTCCCTCTCATCATCTCGACAAACCCAAAACCCTCGAATTGACACCAGAGGCAATTCAATCGCGATGTCTTGGACATGTTCTAGATGCACATTCCTGAACCCTCCTTCCACCCTGAATTCCAATTGCGAAATCTGTCTCTCTGCAGCCCCTCCCTCTTCGGATTCTTCCCCATCTCCATCTTCCTCCGCGCCGCCCAAATGGGCTTGTAAAGCTTGCACCTTTCTCAACTCCTACATCAGATCAAATTGCGAGATTTGCGATACCCCATCTTCTCTCTCCACCTTCGACGATTTGAATACCACCATTCCTGATGAGATTGATGGTCTGGCGCCTTCGATTGGGTCCGTTTTCTTTCCATTAAGGGGCTGTTCTAAGGGCAGGGAGCTTGAACCCCAACAGGTTGTGGACTCTGGTGATTTGGGTTGCAAGAGGAAGTTGGGGGTATCGGATGATTCTTTGTTGACTGGTGACCTTGTTGGTTTTCGCGGAATCAAATCGGCTAAGAGACAAGGTTCTTTTTTTTCTGTGTTGCTTCAAGTGTTTAATGCCTCTCTCTCTCTCTGCAATTCTTGGCGATGTTTGTTTTTATGTTTGAATAGAGTAATTGATTGATTAAGGTGATCACTGTTGGGTTCTTAAGTTCTGGCATTAGTGCTTGCGAGTTCATATTTATGTTATGCCTACAAGGTGTTTGATGGAATTCCCAAAATAAAACGCTGCCTTTTCCTTCTTTTGAGATTTAAACTGGGATTTTGAATTGGATGAACTGCTATTTTTTAAATTTGTTTGAATTCTGTGTAATCTGCAATATGTTAAAAATATGAACTTGTTGGCTTTGATTATATATTCTTCTCTGTAGACATTGAAATATTAAGCCTGATTTACCTTGTTTTCCCCTAAATAATGGTGAAAATGTTAGGCAATTGTTTGGGTTTAATTGACGAGGACATGGAAACAAGGTTTCCTCATAGATCTTCTTCTGTGACATCCAAAGACAAATATCCACAGGGGCTTTAAGCATAGTGTGCAAACACATGAAAACTACAAAATAGACTGTCTAGTCATGATTCATCCCATGAAATGCATCCTGTGTTTGCTTGCTGTCCTGAAATCTCAGCATCTTGGTACTTGGGTTGGCATGTTGCAACGGATATTCAAATATTACTTCAGTTTTTTGTGACCAAATTTTTTTGTGCAAAGAGTTACTGCTAGAGATCGAAATATGCATATTAAAGAATAAAGTGGTAGTGAAAGAGTTGGATCATTGAATGAGTTGTTAGGTGAAGAGAATGAACGGACCAAACCTAGAAATTGTCTATATTTACTTGGGGAGATGAATCCCTCAAATTAAGTATAGTATCATTAATATTTGTGTAAGGGCTCTATAAAATACGCCAGAGAGTGGGGGCAAGAATGCAAGATTTCATTTTTTGTAAAGTGTAAATCAGAAATGATATATGTAACAGATAAAGCTGAAGCTGATGATGGCTCATCCAAGAAGATTCAAATAGGGAGCGCTGAATCAACCAACGGGTTGTCCTCAATCAAGATTCTTAGTTACAATGTTTGGTTCCGTGAAGACTTGAATCTGGTAGAGAGGATGGAGGCTATTGGAAATCTTATTCATCTGCATTCTCCAGACATCATCTGTCTTCAGGTTCATATCAGAAACTTTCTTGTATTTGGTTGATGGTCTCAATTCTAATTTCTCTTTCCAATAGGAGGTTACTCCCGATATCTTTGATATCTTCCGAAGCTCCAGTTGGTGGAAAATATATCAGTCTTCAGTTTCCCGTGAGATGGCTCACTCGAGGGCATACTTTTGCATGCTGGTAAGTGTTATTGGATCCTAGATGCATATAATTCAGTGAAGCATTAATGTTTTTATCATGTGTCCCCATCTTGATTTGCAGTTAGCAAAGCTACCAGTGAAATCGGTCGGCCATATTCCGTTTAGCAACTCGGTGATGGGTAGAGAACTATGTATCACTGAGCTAGAAGTAAAGCCTGATAAGTTTCTGGTGGTCGCCACCAGCCATCTTGAAAGTCCATGCCCAGCCCCACCGAAATGGGACCAAATGTACAGCAAGGAGCGTGTATTTCAGGCCAAAGAGTCAATCAACCTTCTCAAGAAACACCCGAATGTGGTGTTTGGAGGAGACATGAATTGGGATGACAAGCGTGACGGCCAATTCCCCTTCCCTGAAGGCTGGGCCGATGCCTGGGCCAGTCTGAGGCCGGCAGAGAAAGGATTCACTTATGACACCAAGTCGAACAAAATGCTGTCAGGCAACAGGACCTTGCAGAAGCGGCTTGATAGGTTCATCTGTGGCCTACAGGACTTTAAGATCAGTGGGATAGAGATGGTTGGAATGGAGGAGATCCCGGGCCTGTCATATATCAAAGAAAAGAGGAGTAAGAATGGAGTACAGGAGTTGACGCTACCGGTGTTGCCAAGTGACCACTATGGCTTGCTTTTGACGATCACCAAGCTATAAAAGATCCTGCTTGTGCTATGCGGGTACTGTTTCGTGTTCTTTGAATGTTGCATAAAGCCACATCCTTCTGTTTAGGCATCATCATCAGTAAGTTTGATTGTTTTTGTTACGGTGAGTGGTGCCAAAGTTTTGTTTTTGATCAACGGAAGGTTGTATGGATACTTGGCGATCAGTATATGAAAATGCAACTATGTTTTTTTTCATGGCATGTTAGCGGAAACGGATAACCCGTCGTACTAATAGAGTTGCATTTTCAAAATATCAAATTTTTTTTTTCAAAACTCTATGAAATATCATTTTTTTTTTCCAAAATTTTTAAAATAGCTTTCAAACTTATTATTAACAAGTATATTTGTTAAATCAAATCAGAATAAAGAGCGTCAAAAACTCCGGAGACCGGAGAGAGAGGTGAGAGCCTCTCTCTCTAAAAACCAAATAACCTCCACCACCACCACCGCACCACAACCATCAACTCTACTCAACAAACACCAGCGTCTCTTCTCGATCTTAACGCCTAACCACCACCATCCCCTCACCATAGCTGCCTCAGCTAGCCTTCACCGCCGTCATACCGAACCAAAATCAGCCCGTCAATACTGCACTCATCAAACATGGCATCTCCCTTTAACCTTGCATTCATTTTCTCCTCCGATGGCCTCCAACATTGATCCAATTTTCCCTTGCTAAACCCCCAACCCGACTACCCCAAAAACCTAGGTTTGGGTCTCAATCTCCTTTATTCCCAATCTACCTACGAACCCTTTGATCGTTTTCGTGGTTCTCTTCGTCCCGGGTCCATCGGCTACTCCTCGGCCTCCGCTGCTCTCCGATGGCCGCTTTCGCCGCCGCTTGGGTGGGCGTCCATGGCTGAGATCCTCTCGCTCCTCCTTGGTCCTTGGGGCCCAAGCTTCGGGTCCTTAGGGCTCAAGTTTTGGTTCCTTCGAGCCTAAGGTTTTGGGGGGGAAAAGGAAAGAAAAACACCGGAAAGGGTTGAAACCACTCTTTGAGTAAAACCCGATAGGGCCTAAATCCCGAAAGGGTTTGAAAAACCAAACTTTTTAATATAAACATTCCCGCTAGGGATGAACAAACTGCCGGTTTGGGTTTGAATAAAATCTCGTTCGCCTGAATGGGATTCTAGTGCGTCTTGGCGTTCCCTTTCCGAGTTGGAGCTCTGACATCCGGTGTCGGGTCTGGCTGGGGTCGATGCGGTGATTATCGAGGCGACTCCGCGATACGGAAATTTCCTTGGAGGATCGCCTTCACTGCCCACAGGGACTCTTGATGTACTGCAGGCCAGCGGTGTTACTGCTTGGTGGTGCTTGGCATCGCCTCTTAGTCTATGTTGGTCCCATCGCGTTCGGGCTTGGATCGCTTGTTTTGACTGCATTTGTGTGCTCTCCGCCGTTTGTATTGCACTTTTTTTTATGATTATTATGTTGTATGCTCTGACGGTTCACCGTCTGCCGACCTAGACGGCCTCTCGAGTTTTCGGGTATGTCCGGCTCTCGAATTATTTCCTTATAAAAAAAAGTAGGATATTTGTTTAAACAAATTTTTTTAAAAAATAATATTTAATAGAGTTTTTAGTTTATAAAAAAAATGTGTCATAAAGTAAATGACCTTATATTTTGAGACTGGGAGTATAAATTGAAATATTTGATTTTTGTTTTGTTTTGGTTTGATAAGGTAAGAATTCGGGTGGTTGTAAGTCAAGCCGATAACATCCTTTTGGATGAGATCTTGAAGATCTTTGTTGGTAACCAATGCAGACCCGCTAGTAGTATGGCTAAAATGTACAAGTGTACAACCTTATTTGTCATTTGATTTGATAAATCTAATTTTAAAATTTTATTCATTTTTATATAACAAAATCATTGTCATAATACATGTTTTTGTCATTTTTATTCTATTATTTACAATATCAAAACATAAACTATGTAATGCATAAGGGTATACACATTTACATAAAATATTTTACAAATTTCATGTGTTACACGCGTATTATACTAGTTTTATTTAATAAATGAAAATCCGTCCAAGAACGGGCTCTAAACAACTAGTTAAACGTAAATTTCCATCACTATGAACTCAAAGATATAGACATGTGTATATGTATAACTTTTTTTTTTGGTCGACTATATGTGTAAAAGTATGACGATCCCGATTCTTTAATAAATAAATAAAATAAAATAAAAAGTTCAATACACAAGAAATCAAAGAACTCTTCACCCGTTCCCGCTCCTGGCTATACCCTTACATTCACCAAATGTAGGACAAAATTACTGTAAATAACAAAAACTATATGAAAGAATCAAAATATGTCTATCTTACCTTCTTCCCCACATCAAAGCAACCCCCTTGCATTTAGAAGAAGAAAAAAAAAAAGGTGTTAGATTATGTCCTTTAGCTCCCTTGACTGCCACTAATAATTGCCGAGATGGCGGCCGCCAGGGCAGCTGTGAAGTTCGGGTCCGCGGTGATGGCAGCCGTGGCGGCACTAACGGTATCCGCCAAGGCGGTAGCATTCTGAGGAGCCTCAGACAGCGGCATAGGTAGGTGTGAAGACGAAGTTGGCCCTTGAGAGGTATGCAGCCCTGAAAATGTTGACTGGTTGTACAAGGGTTGACCTTGTAGGGTCAGGCCCATTGGGCTAAACGGCCCACTTCCAAACCCATGGGCCAGTTGGCTGGCTACTGCAGCAGGGATTTGGAATGGTGGTGGTGGACCAGGTCTTTGGGGTGGTTGGAGAGGGTTGGTTGATGAGTTGGTCAAGTCCAATGTGACGGTTGGAAAGGGAGCTGAGGCCGATATGGTGGCTATGTTAGATGGGCACGGCAGGATGGTTCTTGCTAGGAAGTTAGGGGTCATGAGGCCGACGTCGGCCCTCGTGGCCGGGCCCGAGAGGAGCATGCTCGCAGCCGCCGATGTCGTCGAGGCCATTGCCATGGCTGCCGGCGGGAGGGGGTGGTTGTGTGTGCCTTCATAGGTTGTTATCAATATGGATCGGTCCTCGGCACATCTTTGTACCTATACAATAATCCATGAATAATGAGGAAATGCACATCTAAAACGATATAATTAGATTGATGGACAAAAATGCAGACGTACTTGTTTGCGCACAGGGCATCCGACTCCCATTGTACACCGATAATAAGCCCGAGGGCACGGGTTTCCCTTGGCCATCTTTTGTCCATACTTCCTCCATTGACACCCATCACTAATCTACAAAATCCATCAATATAACAATTCATGAGCAATATTAACAACCATTGATTTTAAGTAAAGAGTGCGTACAACTTGGCTCCCAGATACTGCCAACTAACCATGGGTGCTTCTGATCGTGCTCGGACTGAGACTCGGGCCTTCCTCATCATCGCCTCTGCGGTTGAATCAGCCGGCTGATCCATCCCACTCGGGCTTGACGAGGGACTCAACTTCGCTAGCTTGTTCGCAACCCAACCTTGGTCCTCCGAGTCTTGGCTGACCTCCCTCTTACCGCGACGCTGATCACCCTCACTCTTGTCATCCTCCTGCGAGATATCGGCCGAGGGGTTTGCTTGGACGCCTAATTCATGACGCTCCTGCGAGCTACCTTGCAAGTTTTGCACTTGCTTTTCTTGATGGGGTTGGTTTTGGCGTTGCTGTTGCTGCAAGAATGCTGAAAACTGCATTTGGAGAGCGTTGTAGCTTTGGCTTGCCTGTGCAAGCATGGCCTTCAGCCTCTGGTTCTCGTCGATCATCCGCTCGAGTTCCGATTGCAGTACGGCTAGCTAATCAATCACATCAACGACACAAAACAAACCTAATCAATCAATCGATCGATCATTTGCACTTGTAATTTCAAATCAATTTAAGGCGAAAATCAATCACCTGAGTTTTGGATTGTTTGTCAAGTGCATCTGAAGGAACTCCATCATCCACTGTGGATTGATCGCTCCTGGTGAGAAGATGCAACCGAGTCTGCACCATACCCGTTCAATTCAGAATTTCCCAAAAATGGAATTAAAAAAAGAAAGGCAGATGAAGATGAAATTGAACTCGATCAAATTAAATACGTTACAATTACATTCAAACCAGAAGCTTGATCGGGTCGATCTGTAGAGTCATCCTTGTCGACAACCCCATCCGGGGCTCGGCCGTGACTAGAAAGGAAGTCAACTTCAGTGACGACGAAACGGTGCTCGTCCTCCTCGGGCTTGATGGCCCTCAGCGGAGAGGGGTGGGGCGGACGCGCCTCATCTCCTTTATCAGGTACGTTGGGAGGGAACATGGGGATGCTGCACCGGCTATTACCGCTGCTGCTATTGCTGCTGATACTGCTGCTGCCGGTGTTGGTGTCGTCGGTCTTCGAAGAGAGGCGTTGGAGAGGGCGGGGGCGATCGTCGGATTCAAAGGACAGCCCCCAACCGCAAGCATCCATATATGAAGCCTGGAAAACCCACAGATTTAGCACGGGAGTGGTTGCGGATTTGGGGAAAATTAGAAAGAAGGGAATATTTGGGGTTGGGGGGATGAACGGAGTGAAAGGGGCGTCAAGGAGTGCGGCTATAAAGAGGTTACGTTTGGACCATACGAGACACAAGGAAGAAAATGTGAAGAGACTTGTTGATTGTAAAAGTAGATGAAAGAAAGAGGAAGAGAGGGAGAGGACAACAAGAAAGAAACTTATTAATTTAATGAGATTGACGATGTTGACAATTTTGTTTGTTTAATTACTTGGGATTTCATTTTCCTAACTGATCTGGAATCTGTAGACCTATTAAAATGGGACTCGATCCGCTTCAGGATTTAACATTCTTTAACCAAAAAAATAAAAATAAAAATGTATGGTTTTTTTATTTATAAATAAAAAATAATAATAGAAAATTGTAGCTCGGCTCAAATTTTAAATATTGTTAGACCATCTCCAACAGCTTCTCTAAAATTTTTCCAAAATGGGGAAACAAAATACATCTTCTCCAAATTATTTTTGTTTTAAATCCAACAGCTTCCCCATTTCGAAGATTTGGAGAATTATATAGTTTGGAGAATGCTGCAGATTTGGGGAATCATCTCCATTTTTTCTGCTGCTTCTCTATTTTGGAGAATGAGATGGGGAATCTGTTGGACCAAAAAACCCCTTAAAATTCTCCAAAAACTCCAAAATCTCCAAAATGGAGAAACCGTTGGAGATGCTCTTATATCTATTGATCTAATTTGTGTTTTTTTATAAGGCAACGTAGGGTCTGTTTGGGTTCCACATAGATTATGTTTATAAACACTTATTTTTGCTTATAATGCAATTAAAATTTAAACACCGTTTGGATATCAAAATGTTTTACAGTAAATTTTTTATTTTGACTCCTTGGCTTCCTCCCTCCTACAACCAGAAGATTTCAATTCAAAACCCTAAAATTTGCAATTGAAATTTAACCTCTATCTAATTGCACATGGATCTGGACAAGAACCATGGGGAAGTAACCCTCGCCGTCACCGGATTCAACATAGGAACCGGAATTGAGGATTAGATTAGTTTCCTTGATCTAATGCAGAAACAACCCAAACCTTGATGAAGGAGCAAAACAGCACCAGAGACGACACTAGCACTGCCTTGATGAATGAGCGAAAATAGGCCTTCGGCCGCCGCTGTGCCTAATGCTCGAGTCATTGTCGTCGGAGTTGGTGTGGTCGGCCTTCACGCGGCGTTTTACGGCTGACTGCGACGGAAGCGAGGGAGGACAATTCAAGCAACCAGAAGCACTGCAAAAATTGCAGAGAACCAGATACAATCGGCGGTTGCAGCGAGGAGGTCCGACGAGGGAGAAGGAGTAGAGAGAAGCCATGGGAGAAACTATTTCTCTCCAGATCTATTTTCAGGAGGAGAAAGGGGTGGAAGATGATCCAGTCATCCAGCGTTTCAATTTTCTATTTTTTATTATTTTAATAATTAAATCACAGTGTTTATTCTTATAAGCTACTTATCCATTTAATACATGTATTTTACTCATAATCATAATACATCGGGAATCCAAACAGACCTGTAATTTAGTTTATATATTAGAGAAGGTAAACGTCGGCAAGGGTCGGCAAGGTTAGCGAGGCCTTGCGGAAAGTGATCAAACCAAACACAGAAAGGACAATAGTTCAGTGAAATGTGCAATAATATTAGAATTCCTACGAACATAAATGAAACAATAGAATGATTTGGGAAATAAACAAGTAAATCATCGCACACAAGGTCGATGTAAGAGGGGGAGTGGGTAGTGCCTTGCAGTCGTTAAATGAGCTAGGATGAAGTCATCAAACTCCATTAGTAAGCGCTTAGAGCATCTCCAACAGTTTCTCCATTTTGGAGATTTGAGAGTATTTGGGGGATTTTAAGAGGTTTTTTGGTCTATCAGATTCTCCATCACATTATCCAAAATAGAGAACTAGCAGAAAAAATGGAGAGGATTCCCTAAATCTGCAGCATTCTCCAAATCTTCGAAATGGGGAAGGTGTTGGATTTAAAGCAAAAATAATTTGGAAAATATGTATTTTGTTTTCCCATTTTGGGAAAATTTTAGGAAAGCTGTTGGAGATGGTCTTAAACTCAACCTCCTGCATCGATTGGACACTAAAGAGGAGGGTTTTAGCCTTCGCCAAAGCCACGAGAAGGGATCTAAGAAAGTGCTTCAACGCAATAATGAGAATGGTCCCCAAAGACTCACGTAGGACATTGCCAAAGCAATTTGATCCATTAAGCAATGCGACATTGGTATTGAGTTAGGGAGCCAGCAGATGGAAGGGAAGTCCAACATAGTTCATCCGGAATTATCAATAGGGACTAGAATGGTAAGCCTAGAACTGGCAAAACCCGACCCGAACCCGAAAATTCGACCCGGGCGACTCGAAACCGATTGTTCTGAACACCAATCCAACCCGTCCATTTTGGACCCGAAATCCGGATGAACCAAACCCGATTCAACCGAAACTCATTAAGACACGAACCCGTTATAACCGAAACCCGAAATAACCAGAACTTTAAGATACATTCTAGTGAATTTTTTAAAATGAATATTGAAATAATGAAAACTTGAGACAATCCAAACCCGATATAACCGAAACCCGAGACAACCGAAATCCAAACCCGATATAACCCAAACCCGAGACAATCCAAATAAAGTGTCAGTGAGAAATAGAACTACTTATGTCAGATATTAAAACAATTCTATCAAACATGAGAGAAATTACCTTCTCCCACGCACCCCGAATTGGGAATCAAGTGGCGGATAATATTGTACATCTTTGTTACTCTATCAAGAGGTCACATATTATCGACGATATACGTCTACAAAACCTCATCTGTCATGATGCTTTTGAGTAAGTCAGTCCTACCTAAAATCTTACCCAATAAAAAAAGTTTGGCATACAAATCCAAAAGAAAGACGAAGAATTTTTTTTAATAATCTTTACTAATATATAGGATAAAATAGTGTAAAAAGAAAAGAATATCACAAAAAAAATTTAGCTTTATTGGTAAAGAGAGATGTTTATGTTTATTATAGCTTTGAGATTATAGGTTCAAACCCCCATAACCTCACTTTTTTACCATTTTTTTCCTCTTAATTTATTTCTGCTAAAAATGTTTAATTAAATAACAAATTTAATATTCTCTTCACTATATTTAAACAAAAACATTCTTTTTAATATATAAATATATATATATATATACATATAAAAAATTCTCATTATTTTAGAATTTTTATTTTCTTATTTTTTTCAACTAAAAATGACTACTTTAGTTACGAATTTAAGGTTTTTCACAACATATTTAAACAAAAAAAATATTCACATATATATAAATATAAAAAAAGGGGCGTGTACCATATAGGCCATATTTTTTTTTGGGTCCACCACCCTCTCCATATTAGCAAATTGTCCACCATTAAATATTTTTTGTTGAAATCGAAAACCTTGGCAATCAAACTACCTCCGCTCCCTCCAACCTATTGATCTCGGATCTTTTTTCTCTGTAATCGATCTACCTGCTGTAATCGATCATTCTGTCGCTGAATCGATCAATCTGTCGTTGAATTGTTCAACTACGCATATCAATCATTCAAGTACGCATTTCGATCGTTTTTGCTGTAATTTTGGACAATTCTTCAACAACGTTCTTTAAAATTATGATTTTGATGTTGATTAACTATAGATCTGTCGTAAGCGTTAATTCAACGTTCTTCAAAAAATTTGATTTTGAACTACAAATCTGTTGAAAACAGTTTTTTTTATTGTTGCTATGACTATCGTTTATGATTGATTCTGAAATTACGATTGGTGCTATAATTCAATACTTTCTATGAATCGATTATGATTGTTGATGCCATGGCGCACACTGTCATTCTAGTTGCTTCTGTGAAAATTTTTGTTTTAACAAACTATTTCTGAAACTGTTTCAACAAACTATCGTTTATGGTTGCTTCTGAAACTATTTCAGCATATCTGTAGCAGTTTCAATTTGTTGTAGTTCATAGGCATGCTCAATGATTGCTGAAATATAATCAAATCTTGATGTCCATTAACATGTTTTTTAATGGCACAGATTGCTGAAAATAGATTCCAATTCATTTTTACTGAAATGCATTCAAATTAGATTTCAAGTACTTTAATACCGTGAAATGCATTGAATTTCAGGGATAAAAATGTCATCGAATATTGTAACAGTTGTATATGGGGGACAATGGAGAATTGTTGAAACAAGATTATTGTTCGATGGAAACACTACTTCAAAGGCTTTTGTGCTAGACGATTCAATCACTTTATCAACCTTGAGGGACAAGGTTTGCAGCAGATTCAATGTTGATGAATCTGTTGTTGAATTGGAATTCAGCCATTTGCACCCCTTCAAAACATTGAAAGCACCGCTTAAGGTAGATTGTGACACTGATTTGAAAGAATTCTTTTTGTTGAGTAAAATGTATGGAGTAAATTTTGTTGATGAGTTGTGTGTCAGCAACCCTTTGCCATTAAATATTTTTATCCATGATTTTGCAATTCAAACAGATGCTTTTGCCATAAACACACATCCTCGTGTGCTTGTTGAAATTGAGGGCAGAGAGAGCAGGAACAAATTTGACCCTGATCAGTATTTTGATGACATGCATATAACAGAAGATATCTCTGTTTATGATTCAATGATTGTTGTCAGTGTCATGGAGGATGTGCCACAAAATAATATGGATGCTGAAATATATTTAGAATACTCTAATGCTGAAAATAGTGAAACATTTTCAGATAACTCTAAGGATGAATATTGGAGTGAACGCTATGCAATAATGAAATGAAAAGAAAACACAGTTGATGAAAGGGGTATTGGCAGCTCTATCATGGGCAGTGTTCTCACCCATGTCACTCGATACCCAAGGCTTATGCATGTTGGGAAAACCTTCGAATCTAGACAAGCAATAAAGGATGCTTTGTACATTATGTCGATGACAGATATATTTGGATTTGAGGTTAAGAAATCCACACCAAAATATTATAGAGCAATATGCATATATAGCAATTGTGATTGGAAATTGCATACAAAGAGAGTGTCAAATACTTTTCATGAGGTGATATTGTATAAAGATATACACATATGCACATGGGATACAAGAACAAGACACTGCAGACAAGCCCCATCGAATGTTATTGCCGGCTTCATACAATCAAGGTGACTATTGTTTCAGCAATTTATTTTTGTTGATCATATCAATTTCAGTATATTATTGGTAGTTTAAGCAATCAGTTTAAGCCACCGGTTTTAGCATATTGATAGTTTAAGCAATCAGTTTCAACATATTGATAGTTTAAGCATATTGATAGTTTTTAGCAATCAGTTACTTATTATTGAAATTTTGACATTGGATACAACCCAAAACAAATTATTGATAAGATGAGAATGGAACACAAGATCTCAATTACTTATTGGAAAACATGGAAGGCAGCACAAATACCACAAGTGAGAGAAAAAGGGACACTGGAATTAAATTTCGCTGCATTATCACCATATTGTCACATGCTTATGGAGAAAAATCCTAGGACATTAGCTCTCATAACAACAGACGACGCTGAAAGGTTCAAATACATGTTCCTATCTTTTGGACAATGCATTAGAACATTCCACATCTTGAAAAATGTATGTATATGTGCATAATCATTTCTAATTCAACAATGTTATGACAATTTCAACATTTACCTTCTTAATAGGGAAGTATAAGTGTACATTGCTTGGAGCAGTTACACAAGATGAAAATATGAACTTATACCCGATGGCTATTGGGATTGTTGATACAGAAAATAATGCATCTTGGGGATGGTTTTTTCAACAACTCATTAAAGTTATACCGCCAACAGATGATTTGCTATTTGTTTCTAATAGACATGCCAGCATTGCTAAAGCTATCGCCAAGATATACTCTAATGCTACCCATTGCATATGTATGTGGCATTTGAAGCAGAACATAAAGGCAACTTTCAAGAAAATGCATCTTGCTGACATGTTCCAACAGGTTGCTGAAACCTACACTGTTAGTGATTTTGCCCACCAATTTGACCGTATAAAAGAAGAATGCCCAAGACTTGCAACCTATTTAATATATGCAAGGCTGGAGAGGTGGGCAAGAGCAGATGCAAAGGGTGATCGGTATTATATGATGGCATCAAACAACACTGAATGCTTAAACTCTGTTTTGAGTGGTAAAAAAAAAAATCTCCCCATTGTTGCACTGTTAGAATTTATTAGAGATAAGTTGACAGAGTGGTCTCAAGAGAGAAGGCAGAGCTCAACAATGAATACACAGAGTGTCACCTTTGCAATAATGAAAGTAATTCAATAATTGCAAAAGGATGTTGGTGCATACACTGTAAAACACTTGAATGAGTCTGTCTTTGAAGTTACTGGAGAAGGTACGCGGATTGTTGCTGATCTTTCAGCAAAGAAATGCACTCGTAGGGTGTTCAACATTCAAAAAATTACATGCATACATGCTCTATCAGCAATATTGCATAAAAAGCTTGATGTGTCACATTTTGTTGCAAGTTTCTACACAAATGAAGCTTGGATTTTGGCATACGCTGAAACCATATATTAAGTCCTTCCTGATGTTGAAATAAACCTTCCTGAATATATTAAACAGATTAAATGTTACCCCCTGTAAGGAAAAGATGTGGTCGACCTCCTTGGAAAAGGAAAATCGACAAAGCAGAGTTTGTGAGAAGGTCAAAACACAGTAAGGAATGGCTTGAAAGGGAGCATGGGAAGAATGCACAAGCTCAACACCCGCTAGTTACAGACAAACAATGCTGATTTTGATTTTTAGTTCAGTTATCAACTGTTTCAGCAATCAACTATGATTTTATCGTCATGCTTTGTTTTTTTTTTTGTTATCAGTTGTACTTTGTGTCATATATTGCTATACTATATCAGATTATTTTTAGTTTTTATGGTTACTAGTTATCCTTTCTTTTTATTGCTATTCTCAAACTTTAATTTAGTAAATTCTATCTGTTTCAGCATGAAATTTTTGTTGAAAACAACTTGCTGAACACAAATGCTAAATATAACTTGCTTGGAAACGCAATATGCCCCCAGTTAAAGCTTATCTTTCTGTGTTTGTCTAAAATATGGCACCTTAACATTGTATATTGGTGTCATCTTTTAAAAAAAATGCTGAAAACATAACTTGTTGAAACAAAATGCTGAAACAAAAACGCTGACCACAGAACTTGTTGAAAATAGGAATACTGAAATATTTACAACAAAACATTAACTGATTGTCGATTTCAATGGCTTGAAAATGCCATTGAAATGCCTTCAAATGCCTAGAATATGAAGACCATACACGCATATACAAAAAACATCAGAAGACCATAATATTTGTTGAAAATACAGAAATACATCCAAAAAAAAGGGCCAAACTGTCTACTGTTAACTGAATGTTTTGAAATGCCTAAATTTGAAAGATGCTATTATCTAGAATTTAAAGCTCTATCTCTCTTGCATCAAGTCTGAGACCATAAGTTCTCGGTAGCGGAAGTAGATTTTCATACCAAGTTGTATAATGCACTAGATGAGGGACCTTGTGAATGTGGAATGTAGAGGGTGTAAAGTTTGGTATCACCCTAGCCTTATCCAAATGTATTGGCAATCATTCAGACATTGGGCGCAGATATTCAACAAGCTTTTCAACAAACACAATATAGTGATTGAAATCATAGACATTTATAACCATTTCAGCAAAGACTATCTCTAGGGCAACCCTATGCTCGTTGTTTAGTTAAATGGAGTGTAAACCTTTTTTGCTGACTCCCAACTCTTTGGATAATCACTAGGATATAAGCCCATGAAATAGCTAGGAGTGAATTGTTCAACAGGGCTTGATTCTTCATATGATGACGAACATTCTAGGAGATACTTTTGATGAAAAATATGATCCATCAAAATAATGCCTTCAAAGCTGCCAGGATCCTCACTGATTCTCTTTCTCATGTGAACCAATCATGCTTCAAGGTGCTGAAATAGTAAAGAGTGTACGCTATTTGTTTAAAACATATCATAATAACAGAAAACATACATAGTTACATTACTCCAAAGGCGCTGAAAAAGTAAATAGTTTCAACAGGCTTACGTCGATATCAAGCCATCCATCCTTCCTAGTAATGGTTATGAAAAATGACGTCTTCATACGATCCGGGAAACGTCAAATTGGCCAACAACAAAGTAGCTGAGATTTATTCAAGGATTTGAAGTGATGAAGATTAATGATCCATGATTGTATTATATTTTTATTGTTTGGTTAATTTTAGCATATTCTATTATTTAATAAGTCTGAATATTTAATAAGTATTAGTTTTTATATTATTTTAGTTTTATTATATTGTTGACGGGCTTTAGGAATTTGTTAGAAAAGCCCATTAGGATTTTTAAGCTATTAGTTTTTTTATGTGTTGCTATTTAAGTAGTTTATGATTAATGAAAAGAGGACACTCAATTATTATTTCCCCAAACAAGTTTCTTGAGAAACCCTAGCGAACGTGAGAAGCATTCATCTTCTTCGTGAGATTCGAAGAAACTAAGGACCGTGCGAAGTGGCGTTGAGAGATTGATTTGCTTGTGAGATTCAAGTAGATTGAGATCTCATCGATCTAAAGGAGGATTCGTGAGATTCGAGTTCTTTTGCAGATCCAATTCGACTACCTATTCGAAGCGATCGGGCACCCTTAGGCGTGAGATTCGCATCACTTCTGATACGATCCGGGAAACGTCAAATTGGCCAACAACAAAGCAGCTGAGATTTATTCAAGGATTTGAAGTGATGAAGATTAATGATCCATGATTGTATTATATTTTTCTTGTTTAGTTAATTTTAGTCTATACTATTATTTAATAAGTCTGAATATTTAATAAGTATTAGTTTTTATATTATTTGATTTTTATTGAACAATATTATATTATGGATGGGCTTTAGGGATTTGTTAGAAAAGCCCATTAGGGTTTTTAAGTCATTAGATTTTTTATTGTTGCTATTTAAGTATTTTTATGATGAATGAAAAGCACGCTCAATTATTATTTCCCCAAACAAGTTTCTTGAGAAACCCTAGCGGGCGTGAGAAGCGTTCATCTTCTTCTTGAGATTCGAAGAAACTAAGGACCGTGAGAAGCGGCGCTGAGAGATTGATTTGCTTGTGAGATTCAAGTAGATTGAGATCTCATCGATCTAAAGGAGGATTCGTGAGATTCGAGTTCTTTCGCAGATCCAATTCGACTACCTATTCGAAGTGATCGGGCACCCTTAGGCGTGAGATTCGCATCACTTCTCTTTTCTAATTCCCATTAAAAGTACTGAAAATCCCAATAAAAATTATCACAAGAATAAAAATTCATGAGTCAACAAAATACATATTGCTAAAGCACTTGAAAAACACATGGCAATTAAGATGGATATACCTTGAGCCTTTAATACAACATACATGAAGTCATGATCCTCCTTACTGAGCAATGATTTTTTTTTCATATACTTCGGGATCCTTATCTTTTCAACAACATATGTGCTCAGAAGAAAAGTACTTGCTTTTGGAAGACGCTTTGAACGCCTGAAATCTTCAGTTTCTTTTATGCATGTAGGATCTTTAGCAATTATATCCCACTCAATACGTGTTGGTGCTTCCTTCAACACCTTGTCGTCATCCCCTTCACCACTGGCATCTATTGTTTTTTCAAGAGGTGGGGTCATTAAAACACCACCATCATCTTTTGTTACAACACCTTTTGTTTCAACATCACCATCACCTTCATTCATTTCCAGAGATCCAGGTTCATCACCATCGTTGACTACTTGCGTATGAGTTGATGCGGCTTAAGCATCTTTCGTTTCAGCATATTTTGTTTCAGCGCCTTCCAAATCACCAACTTTCGTTTCAGCAACTTTGAGTCCAACGACATCCACCCCACAAACCTTTGGCTTAACACCTTTAAGCCCCACCCCAGAAATGTCATCTTCTAAACACTTCTCACCACCCTTCAAATCCACATCAGAGTCACGCCCTAAGTCAACAGAAAATAGTTGCCCTGAACATGAATCCAATGACCTCTGCCCTTCAACTAATGTAATAGGTATAACCTCATTTGTAGATGCATGCTGAAACATCAGTACCAATCGGTTGACCTACCTTCTCAATAGGTACCTCTTCTTGAATATCCACCATATCCCTGCTGGTATCTCTTTCTCAATATCAACCAACATATCATTCACAACATTTGTAAACACTGGGTCACTAGGTAAAACATTAGATGACTGAGTCCTAGCAAGCATTGACTCGTGCATTATAAACCTATTTTCTAATGAATGTACCTTCTGCACAAGATCATCAACAACAACCACCGATTTTAGGCATGTTGACATGCGTTCCTCAAGCATGTCCAACCTCCCAGCCAAATTTGTAACTCTTTGAGGCAACTATTCAAGCTTATCTAACCTCTTATGTATTTTCTTCATCCAGCTAGGAGGTTCCACCTGTTTGCTAAAATCCTCTATCTCAGCCCCCAACACGTCTTTTCCCACTCCTTCTTTGTTGTGATCATCTTTGACAGATCCCATAACAACTTTCTCTGTGCCTTCCATGTTTAAGTGCTCATTAGTTGACAAATCACTAGAATCTTCAAAAACCGACTTACCTCTCTTGCGAAATACAAATCTAGGTTTCGCAATTGCATCCTCAGTTGACAAAGTCGGTGCTTTCCTTACAGCTGAAATTTTCTTACCCCTCTTTTTTTTTAGTAGAAGCAATTTCCCAGGATGGTTTAGAAATGACATCAGCTTGTTGAGCTGAAACTAAACCAGCAGACCGACCCCCCTCCACCGTAGTAGGGTTGCTTTCTTGAATTTTCTGTTTCTTCACCGACAACAGATCTTTACTCTCAGACTTTCGCTTCTCGGAACCTGCAGCACTTGAACCTTCATTGCCTTCATGTTGTTCCTCCCCTTGGGTTTCAACAGAACGTATATCCAATGATAAATCACCTTTCATAAGGTAATTGAACCTAATACCCTATGCTTTTTTCCCTCATGAAGGTTCGATAATATAAAACAAAGTAATGTAAAGATACTCTAGAAGGGGGGTTGAATAGAGTATGTCGGTTTTTCGCAGATAGTCTCGAGACTTTTGAAGCTCGTGCAAAACCCTTTGAGATTAGACTTAGTCTTTTCTCTGAAAACCTGAATCACAAAGTTAAACAATTCGAACCAAGTGCGGAAATAAGGTAAAGCAATAAAGTAAATGACTCGATGAGTTGTTTACGAGGTTCGGCACGAACTTGGCCTACGCCCCCGCCTAGGGTTCTTCCACAACACTAGGATTCAACCGGCTTTTATTGATTCACAAGACTTAGGATCCTAGTAGCTCCCCGAGAAGCCTCTCTCCTATACAATTGCAATCTAGTCAACTCTCGTTCCCTTGGAGTCCTAGACCAATCTAGAAGAGCCCCACATCTCTATGCTATCTAGTACAATCCTCTTACACTTAGTGAATCAATCGCCTAGTGTTCACTTCCCGAGTTACAAACTCTCGAGTATAACACTATAACTGAATATATCCTATAAGCTCACTGTGTAACTCTTAAATGCTTTGAAATAAAATAACAGACTCTTAGTACAAGCAGAGAGCACACGAAGACAGATTTCTCTTGAAGGCTTGGAGTGTATGAAAGGCTCGTGTTCAATGAATGTGTGTATCTGTCTTCATCTTCCTTCTTCTTTATATTGAGACAAATCGGCGCCAAGGATCTTCTCCAACGGCTAGACATGATCATGGCAAAGGCTGGATCTTCTATCTTTGGAAACTTCAAGTCCATAATCTTTCCGATTTGAATCTTCTCAACACGCATCACAAGGAAGGAAATAATTCGAAAATACTTCCTGAAAGGTTAGTTACATATATATAATATAATGGAAGTATATAATAATATTAAATAATATTCGAACATAATAGCATATAGAACAGGTTTTTTATTTCATCAACACTGTTAAAGCTCCAAGACCTTTAACACAGACATACTGTCAAGACCTTTGAAACTTATTCCGATTTTCATCAAGGGAGGGAGTTATCAATCTCCCCCTTGATGAAAGACAAAACCTGTGCATCCCTGCAACTTAGTCAATCATACATAATATAAGTGAAACCGGACTAAGTACCTGCATGGGTTAGACAAATGTTGGATCAAATTTTAAAGCATGAAAAGTCATCCAACCGAAAACCAAAAGATCAAAAACCAAGGTCTTCCAAGACCTTCACAGCAAAAAGGTTTTCAAGTCTAAATCAACCACATATCATCTCCCCCTTTTTGTCTTTCAACAAAGGGAGGAGGTAAAAACAGTCACCAAAAGTTTTGAAATTGTTTCCAAAAACCAGCAATGTATCAAGTTTGGGATAGGGATGGGATAGGATGGGGTTAAGCTTCGTCGTCCGGAGCATCATCAGTGAGCCTCGTCCACAGACCTTGCAGCAACTTGGTTATCCCGCTCATCTCCGTCAAAACTTCCTTGTGCAGCTCCTTGAGATCCAGGCGAACTTCCTCCAAGCCCAACTCCAGGTTGTCCATGCGTTCATCAACAGCTGAGGCAGTGGGAATAGCTTTTGAAGGAGTGGTAAGACTCAAGGTCCCTTGGGGAGAACGAGTGATGCCAATCTTTTCAAGGCTCTTGGAGTCGAACTTACCCATATGACGCTGTTGTTCTTCATTTTTGAAATTAATTCCAGAAGCTTTGAAGAGATGGGTCAAAAGGGTGGCAAAAGGGAGGGGAGAGCCTTTTCTAGCTTTTCTAGCATGAGCCATGGTTCCAAGGATAGTGTTGGCCAGATCAAGGTCAAGGCCATTTAGGATGCGGTAAAGTAGGACCATGGCATTATCAGTAAGGAGCGAGCCAGAGTTTAGACGGGTTAAGAGGCATCGAACGATAATGTTGAAAATAATTTTTGCCTCTAGGGTAAGGGATGAGTGGGTGAGCTGCTTTGAGGTGCTGGTGGATGCTTCGGGTAGGAGATATTTGGATCGAGCAAGGGCTAGGCAATGTTCTTTTATGGGGTTCTCAGGAGAGGGTGGACAAGGTTTAGGTAGGCCAAGGAAATCAGCAAAGTCATTGGAGTTGAAAGAAATTCTAACCCCTTTGATAATGGACTCCAAAGACCAACCGTCAACATCGTCTTTGGCTTTTAGGTTTATGTAGAACACGCGGGTCAGCTGGGGATAGTAGACAGTTTCAAGGTTAAGAAGGGTCCATGCTGGGGATTTTTTTAGAAGAGCAATGCAAGGCAATTTCAAAGCTTCAAAGAACTCAAGATCTAAAAAATCAGAACAGCTTATCCTACGAGTTCGAAACTCATCTACCCACTTACCAGCCGTTTCAGCATTTTCAAACCAAGAAGCGGGTAAGGATTGGTTTACCTGGATGTAGGCGGGTGGATCGGCATTCTTCCTACGAGCAATTGTCGGAGCAGCTCTCTTGGCAGGCGCCTCAAAGCTTCTGAGGGTGCCTTTCCTTGTGCGCTTGAGAGATGGAGGTTTGACAGCAGTAGGGGCTTTCCGCTTCTTCGGAGACAGGGGAGGAGGAGAAGGAGAGGGAGAGGCAACAGGTTCCTCTTCCTCCTCATCCTCAGACCCCGAGTCCTCACCGGACCCCGCGTCATCTCCCTCAGCTTCCTCGTCTTCTCCAGATTCGTCTTGCTCTTCATCCTCTTCCTCAGGCTCCTCTTCAGATGGAACCTCCTCGACTTCGGCTTCCTTTCGAATCCTCTCAGTTTCCTCTTCGACAAGTTTCCTTGCAAGCTCGGCCTCCTCCTCGGCCTTTTTCTTCTTCAAGGCTTCCTCTTCAGCTTCCTTGGCAGCATCTCTTTCCAGAGTAGCGTCGAGATCATCTTCCTCCTCTTCCTCGTCCACCTCCTCGACGACTTTCTTCTTCCCTTTCTGTTTTGCACTGAGGCGCTTCTTAGCAGAGCGCTTTTGAGATCCCTTGGTAACAGTGGTCGTGCTCTCAGCGATGGTGCTCTGGACAACAATAGGGATAATGGCTTGAGGAGTGGGTTCAGGTGTGGGAGAGGTGGCAGTGACCTGACGACCCTTGGGGGTGGCGCTAAGTCTTTTGGGTGTGGAAGCTTTCTTTGATTTGGGTGCCATGGAGGAGATCGGCTAGGGTTTTCTTTAGAACAGGTTAAGAGGTTGAAGAAGGAGAAGTTGAAAGGGTTTAGATAAGTTCTGGGTTTGTGAGAGAGTCGGGTACATGATTGGGTTTAAGTAGAGAGAGATGATGATGAAGTGATGGGACGGGTTTAGAGTTCCAAGGAAGGGTAATGATATCATTGCCAAATTTGAAAAAATTTCCAATTCAAAATTCAAACAATTCCATTAAAATATGAGGGAATAACCGAAATATTTAGTTCCAAAATTAAGATATCTCAACGGAAAGAAAATATAACATAAATAGGCAATTTTGAAATCCGATAAAAATATAATTGATTAAATATCTAGAAAGATATTAACCAAATATATGTGATCCGATATATGTGATCTACTATTTAGTTCACAAACCTTGACATAATTTTCAAAGGTCTTGACACTAAGTAGATTTTATCTTTCGTAAAGGGAAAGCTCCCCCTACGAAAGTGCATCCTTGTTAAGCATCCCAATCTCTCGTCTTATGAAGGTGAACCTGTCCTCTGCCAAAGACTTAGTAAAAATGTCAGCCCATTGATAATCAGTTGAAATAAACGAAATGGACACATCACCTTTTTCAACATGGTCTCTAATGAAATGATGCCTTACATCAATATGTTTGATCCTTGAATGCTGAACATGATTCTTAGTAATGGAGATGGCACTTGTATTGTCACATTTAATAGGAATGCCTTTGAGGTTGATGCCAAGATATCGCATTTGTTGAGTTATCCAAAGGATTTGGGAGCAACAGGCTCCAGCTGCAATGTATTCGGCTTCTGCAGTGGATAGAGCAACTGAGTTTTGTTTCTTTGAGTGCCAAATGATCAAAGATGCTCCTAAGAATTGGCAACATCCTGATGTGCTCTTCCTATCCACCTTATAGCCTGCAAAATCTGCATCAGAATATCCAATTAATGTGAAATCCTTTTGCTTTGGGTACCATAGTCCAAGCTCCTTAGTGCCATTGAGATATCGAAAGATTCTCTTCACAGCCACGAGGTGAGATTCTTTAGGATCAGCTTGAAACCTAGCACACATGCAAACACTAAACATGATGTCAGGTCTACTAGCCGTGAGATATAATAAAGATCCAATCATTCCTCGATACTCCTTTTTTTTAACACTTTTCCCAGTCTTGTCTTGATCTAGAGATAATGTTGAGCTCATGGGAGTCTTGGCTGCTTTGGATTGATCCATTTTGAACTTCTTCAAGAGATCCTTAGTGTATTTGCTTTGGTTGACAAAGATCCCTTTCTTGGACTGATGAACTTGTAATCCCAAAAAGAAGTTGAGTTCACCCATCAAACTCATCTCAAATTCACTGCACATGATGTCAGAAAATTCCTTGCACAAAGATGTGTTAGTAGCACCAAATATTACCAGGTCACTATCAAAAAGCTCTTGCGCTTCAAGATAACTATGTCGAATTGAACACTCCCAGCGAAGAGAATAGGGATCGTTCGCACGCATTTTGAAATTGCAATTAAACTTATTAGACATCACAAGGAAAGTTTCTAATATCCAAGCCTAGAAATATAACCAAACAAGGATTTATATCATACAAAAAAAAACACATTGCTAAAACAAACATGCTGAAATTAATATGCTGAAAAAATTGCTGAAACAAAAGTGCTGAAACAAATTGCCTGAAATTAATTACTTGAAAAGCATAAATATATCCAAACAATTTATATGATGGTCTCGGATCTGACCGATCACAAAGGAGAACCTTCTTTAAAGACTTCACCACCAAAGAATATGATTATCTCCCCCATGGATACAGTTCACATTTCGCCGGATTGCATACAAGACCAGCATGATTTATGTTCACACTTTTTGAACGCTTGAACAATAACATATTCTCGATAATCAACAATTTTGCCATCTGCAGCTTCTTTGATGACGATTTTCTACAAGTTTTAAATGCCTGCAACAACTCATCGTACGTACACTGAATGTTTGGTCCCAAGAAAGTAAGACCAAGTGAATTTCCCAGATGATTTCACTGAAGTCTCTATAATAGGAAGTCCTGTAATTGCATGAAACTAAATCAACGAGAATCGAGCGACAAGACCATCAACCTTAAACCACAATTCATGACGCTTATTAGGTTCAATCATACGAAGCATCATTTGATGGATGAGTTAAAAATTAAGTTTCATCTTATTCCTTTGAACAAAAACCCATCCAAGACAACTTCTCCTCAGGGCATCAAGATCAGTTTCAGACAGATGTTTCTCAATAACATCACAAACGTATGTAAAACAGTAAACATTGGATTTTGCACAAAATCTAGCCTTTACAAGAATGTAGTACTTTAGTCTCTGTTACAAAAACACATTCATAAGCATGCGCAAACTTAAACACAACAAACATCAATAAAGTATAAAAAATCATATACTCACATCAAATTGACATTTATATTATTGAAGATCGCTTCCAGAAGCAATATCATCTAAAAAAACACAAAGGATACACAAACACAATGTGAGAATAAATGAAAAGAAAAAGGGAAATTCCGTTTGGTGCCCCTGAGTTTTTGACAATTCCGCTTGGTGCCCTAAGGTTTTATTTTATCCGGATGATGCCCCTGAGTTTTGTCAAAAGTCCGCCTCATGCCCAAAACTCATATTTTCACTTTTTTAAATCAATAAAATGGCCCATTAATTTTCCTTATTTCACAAAACCACTTTTACTTTTAACAATGAACAAAATTACCTATTATTTATCTAAATTCAAGATAAAATTGAAAAATCACCTTTATTTCTAAAATTTAACCAAATCACGTATTATTTCAGAAACAAAATAAATTAGTTTTTAAAATTATACATAAGACATACTCCGTATTAGTTTCCATACTTTGAAAAAATAAAAATAAAAACACTCGTTATTTTCCAAAATAATATTTAACACCTATTGTTTTCCAAAATAATATTTAACCTATAATTCACTAAATTTTAACAATTGTTTTTTTTTTTGATTAGGAAAGAATTCGGGCGAGCTAGCTCTACCCGATAGCATCCTTGCGGATGAGGTCTAGAAGACCGTGATCGTTGTTAATATCGACACCCCAAGCAGAGTGGCAAAGGTGTGCAACCTTGTCAGCCACTCTATTGCCTAATCGGGGAACATGAAAGAAGGAAACTTCTTCCAAAGTCGATAGTAGAAATTTAACATCCGATAGAATCAGTTCGATTTCCCAAGGACACGTTGATGTTTTATTTAGGTGGTTTATGATTATCATGGAGTCACCTTCAATGTGGAGTTTATTGATACGGAGTTGTAGAGCCTTTTGGATTCCCAGTTTAAGAGCAAGAGCTTCCGCTTTCAAAGGACTTTGTTTGCGAAGTTTTTTATAACAAATGTGTATCGGATGTCCTTCCTAGTCCCGGATTACGGCTCCGGCCGAGCTATCATTGTTTGTGATTGTGGATCCATCAAAATTTAACTTGAAAGTACCCCTAGGAAGTTTTTGCCAATTAATGTTGCCATGCTTTCTTTTTGTCCTTGGATGCTTGGAGATTCGTGTGCGTAAGGGGAAGTCCTCATCCAAGCAATACTCAAAGAGAGTTGTTTTACTCCAATTCTCCTTATGGGTTTTAATGATACGTAATGAACTTTCTCTATGAGGTATGGGGACCTGTCTAAAAATAAATTGGTTTCGAATGTACCAAGCCGTCCACCAAGAGAAGGCAAGCTCCGCCTTGGCAACAGATGAAAGCTTGTTTTCGATTAATGAAAAGATAGGTTTTATCTCCCGTGAATGATTTACCATACTGGATATGGTTGAGGTTACATGTGTAGGTAGGCGAAAGAGAGAGCGCACATATGGGCATTCTAGTAAAAAGTGAACGTCATCTTCAACTGCATAGTTGCATAGTTGACAGGTGGAAGGAACAGAGGTCCCCCGTTGAGCCAGCCTAGATGCAGTAGGGAGGCCATTCTGACAAACTTTCCAGAGAAAATTTTTGATCTTAGGTGGAATGTCCAAATTCCATATCCAGGCGTTATTGTCTATGCTCAGTGAGGATTGAGCTGAGATTAGCTTATATGCACTTGACGTGGTGAACCAACCAGCCCTATCAGGCCACCAGTATAAGCGATCCTCGAAGGGGGAAACAGGAAGTGGAATGTCCAGGATTTCTTTGACTACATCAATTGGTAATGTATCGCTAAGTTTTTCTGTCCACCATCTACCCCCTAAAATATAGTCACTGACAGTTTCTTCTATGTTGTTAATTCGGGGGCAATCATCCCTAGTCAGCAGAGCACTTGTTGTGATCCAATTATCCGTCCAGAATTTGATTGATGAGCCAATTTCAACTGACCATATAAGTCCAGTCTTAAATTTATCTATAAGAGTTGTCAGTTTGGCCCATTGCCATGAAGAATCTCCACTTTTCACGTATTCAAGGATATGTTAGCTGAACGAAGATACTTGTGTTTAATGAGAGACACCCAGACATTATCTGGTTCAGCCAAAATTTTCCAAAGTAGTTTCATTTGAAGGGCTTCATTCATCTCTTTTGATTTCCTAAGCCCAATTCCCCCATATTTTTTCGGTCTGCAAATCTTATCCCAGCTAATAAGCGGGCGGTGTTGTAGATCTTTATTCCAAAAGAACATTCTGTTAATCTGGTCAAGCTCTTTATGAATTGATGAGGGTAACAAAAAATTCTGCATTGTATATAACGGTTTGGCCGATAAGTTTGTATTAATTAGGATTGCACGTCCCTGTTGTGATAGAGCATTAGCTCGCCATTTACTTAGTTGCTCTTTAGATTTACATATGATGTCTTCAAAAGTATGTTTGTTTACTTATGGTGGCTCAACATCCACTGCTTCGATCTCGTCGGATGCTTTATTCTCTGCCATTAAACAAAAATCGAAGAGAGATTGTGGATACGTACAACTACAAAACCGCTTGAACGTTGGAGAGAGAGAGCAAATCGTATTGAAGAAGCCAGAAACTTGAAGAAAAGTGATGGAGAGAGACGACCGTACAACCGCACGTATGTATATATATGGACAATTTTGTCCATAAAATATTAGGTGGACAAAATCTCAATTTATCACATATGGTGGACACTCCTTCAATTTGGTCGAAAATTTGCGTCTTCTCTATAAAAAAAATTCTTCGAAAAAAATATTCAGCCCCCTCTATAAATTTTTTAAAACAAAAAAAATAATATTCACTGCTTATAATTTGGATGCCCAAATCAAATTTTTGTTTAGGGCGATATGGCCTCCGCTTTAATTTCGAGTTCCCATTAACTATTCATGTTGAAATTTTAGTCTTTTTATTTTACTAGTTACAGCACCGCGTGCTTCGCACGCGACATTTTAACGCTCAGATTCCAGGTAAGCTTGGATTACCTTATCTCTAATTCTGACAAAGCAAACAAGCATTAAGATTATAAGAGTGCTTCAAATTATTTGAATAAATTATGAGCGAGGAATTAAAAAAAAGGCTCAACATTCCTTTAGAAGAGTAAAGAATCATTTCAGATGATATCTCAAAACCACACCCAGCAATAACAAGATCTATGAAAAACTTGTACCCGTCAAATGAGTGAGCATCTAACACACTTAGAACTCCAACAAATGAATTTCAACTATCTTCATACCTAGAGAGCAAACATAAGTTGTTGTACAATTTCTTCTCCAACTATTCTTCATCTTCTTCCTCATCCTCATCCCCATCTGTACTATCTAATCCATTGTCGGTCTAGTTCAAGTAATCCAATGCCGGTCTGATTCACGTAATTCATTACCGCTTGCATGACATGAGCTTATCTGAATCCAAAACATTGGAGAGATTCAAGTTTTGAGGAGTCAAAAGCCTTAAAAACTGTCTATAACTTATATAAGGTAAAGAAACCTTAAAAAATTCTTGCAAACCTATGAATTTGATTGCATGCTTCTTCCAAGGTTGTTTCCATTATTAGTGTCTTAGTTTATACTCATTAGGATTAACTTGTTCAACACATAGTGCATTTCATTATTATAACTCTAAATTTCTATCTTATTCTTTCATAGAATTCCAACATAAAACTAAGTTTGAGAGAATCAAAAGAAACCTTAAAAAAAAATGGGCATGCTATTTGAGATTCAAGGGTAAATATACCTCTATCAACTTTAAACTCGTTAAGGAAAACCCCCTAAATTTTAAAACTCAATCGAGATAAAGATTTAATTAATATTATCAGTTTAGTATAGTAGAACAAACAAAAGAGTGCTGAGATAGTTTATCCATGTACATTGCAAATTTGGTTTTGCATATAGTAAAATGTAATTTAAACTATCGCTTCTGAGAGGAATTTTAACAAACAATTGGTACGCAAATCATTCATGGATTTAGGTTTATCTTTCCCACCTACGTCGAGAGGGTGATTCTAAAAATGGATTTCGTCAGTGTACGTCAAAATTAATTATGTGTGATAAGAGTATAGATGTGATTTTTCTTTCATTGGCTCCATTATTGGCTTTATTGCATGTAAGAGGTTGAAAGTAGCACTTGTGAGCGCATGTCATAGAGCCAATTAAAGCCCCTTTTTTCTGGTTTACATAAATACATATATACTCCCCTTGAACATTTAAACAGATGCAAGCTTCATTTCTTAAGGAACACAAGATTAGGCCTCTGAGGTTTAGAATGAACAAGCCCAAAGAGAAGGGTACTTTGAAATCTCAACCAATACAACCTAATTTTAAATACCAAGTACCGTTTTTAACTTGCATGTTAATGAATTGGATACAGTTCTTGACAATAATCACATATTTGTAATATGGAAAATTATACTCACATAGAGACGATAGGCACTTTAATTGGATATGTGAGTTGCTCTACATAACGAACATGCACCGAAGAGAGTTTGACAAACTGTAGGAGAAGACATATCATAGACCCAAGCTCAGCCATTGTACTCTAATTTCTAATCTCTAAAAGAGGAGAAGCAATTGATGGAGCTCTGAGTTTAGAAAAGGAGCGAAAATTCCAGTCATTGAAAAAACATGTGTATAAACCCAATAAAGCCTATAATGAGTCACTAATGCAAATTTGGTAAAAAGTATAAAATACCATCTCTGTTCAATAGTACTATAGTAGATGTTGTTTTAGTCTTCAACTTTTGTTTCAAAATATTTATCATTTAACTAATTTAGTATTTACGTTAAACTTTTGCCTTTTTTTTTTTATTGAAAAACTTTTGCCTTTTTAGTAAATGATAGTATAATAGTGAATTTATTAGTCTCTTTATAAAGTATACAATATTCTAAAATATCATCTATTATTCAATGAATGAAGTATTTAGGATAAATTCTGGCCACATCTCTAATATGAGATTATTTGTGTGATTTCAGTCAACCAAAAGTCTAAAAGAGTTATTACAGTATTGATTATCCAAAGGGAATTTGTGTAATTTTCCTAAATTTAATGTCTGTGACATTTTCACCTTAAACTTATTTTGGACTCATTTATCTATAGCTAGGTAGTAATGTGGGGTGTAGGGGTAGCTAGATTTTTTTATTTTTTTTGGGGGTGGGGAGGGGATTTAGAGAGTTTTTTTGAGAATGGGATTTAGAGAGTTGATCTCAATACTTATTAATTATTGCATGTTATTCTTATCAGGCAAGCTGATAAGACTTGCATCCTTGTAGAAATCTTGTAATTCGGTAATATTGTACTACGTATAATGGATGAAATTGCATAAATTATTTGCAAATCGAATATTTTTTATAAACTCATTCATTGATAACATGATTGGATAAATTACCCTACAAATTATGGAATAAAGTTAATGAATGGAATTAAATTAATCCTTGAGTAAAACCAATTATGTTTCATAACATGATAAATAAACAAAACCCAAAAGAAAGGTAAAACACAAAGGAGAAAAATTAATGAGGAAATTATAAACTTATTCATCGATAAAGAAAAAAAGTTGGATAAATTACCCGAATAAAGTTAATGAATGCAATCCTGGAGTGAACTGGTTGTGTTTCATAACTTGCCAAATATTGGAGATTCTTTGGTTTATATTTTTCATTTTATTTTTAGCTTAAATGCAATTTAATTTAATTTGTAACCCTTGATCTGACGTTATTAATTTGGTGAATGTATTTTTTCATATACCACTGCATTTTAAGATGACAATATTGCCCCCACCAATCTCTCTAATTTTAATTGATTATAACTTCCACAACACTGACAACGTATACGGTATATCCAATCCCTTAATCACTTAATCGACAAACATACCTGACTCAATCCAACCGATATTCTATCCACAAATACGACTCGACTCTCTCAATCGAAGATCTATTCAACTGAATCAAATCACATCAAAATTTTGATCTTTATCTCTTCAAACCTACAATATATCATATATGAGAGACCACCGGGGTGTCCCTATACTAAAATTCGTGGAGATTTCAGTTCGGCGCACCAACTCCTGGAGCTTGAATTGATTGATTAGCATGCTCACCACCTTAATCATCAGTGCTACATCGTCTTGTGCATTTGCCTTTTGGGTTTCAGATCTCTATTTCGGTGGCAAGCCTTTTACGAGAGGGACTCCGGCTAAGTTATGTTAATCGAATTGTTGCAGATCGAGCAAGAGGATGTAGATCGGCGTCGGAAATGTTCTGGGAGGTCATGGGTTGGTTGTCAGACATTTTAGGCAGCTGTAAATGGGCTTGGCCCAGTTTAAGAAGCCCAGTTAAAGAAAAGGCCCGATTAATCACTATCATCCAACAAAATATTGACACCTGTCACATAAAGCTACTGTTCATAAGCCGATCGGCTCTTTTATATATAGATATATAGATGTACTTTCATACCAGTTTATGAGATGATTTTTAATTAAAAATGACCTATACTATTTTAATATTGCAAGTGATAATTTGGCTACGTACCAAGCACCAACAAGTATTTTTAAAAAATAATTATTATAATTGGATAAAGAATACTCCCTCCGTTTCAAAATAGATGACCTTTTACTTTTTGACATGTTTTTTAATGAGCAAAAAACTCTATAAAATATTATTTTTTTAATTAAAAATAATAATACTCCGTATTTTTTCGCTCCAACTAGTATTTGATAGTACTTATTACTAATAAGTATCTAATTATATATATAAAAAAAATATATTTTATAGTAGATTTTTTCGCTCCTTAAAAAACGTGTCGAAAAGTAAAAGACCTGTATTTTAGAACGGATAGAGTAGTTTGTATTATTGTATGTTATTCTGTTATAATTGTGATAAAATTTCGGATACAAGCACCAACTTTTAATAAGACCTATCCAATTCACATAGTGAAATTATTGTGAAAAATGAAAGGAAAAAAAAAAAGAATAATGAGGGAAGAAGTGCGTAAGAGAGAGAAAGAGGAAAGAGAGAGGAGTTAATGTGAAAAAGGGAGTTGACTGACTGCTTCATAGCTTTCCATTGTTCAAACAAATCCACCGCCCGAGAGCTGCGGCGCATCGCAGTCCACGTGACTCAAATACTCCTCTAACTTCAGAGAGAGAGAGAGAGCACTTAAAACAAAGTTACAAAGTTTGCACCAAATGAATCAACCGCCTTTGGGGTTTATCCTTATTCGTTACCCCAAAAAAACAAACAAAACAACCAACCGCTTTTATGGCAAACTTGTGCAGTAGACCACTTTAATTTTCATCCGCAGCAGGCTGATGTAGCTTCCATGGCTAAGAGCCTCTAACTCTACAATATCCTTTAAGAATTTCTAACTTTTAATCAACATCCATAAGCTTACTCTGTTACTATTTTTTTAACTTTATTTATACCTCATCACATATTTTTAACCAATCAAATTTTAATCCACCTAATAAAAAATTATAAAACCCCACTTCTATTAGTTTTATAAAATAAACGGAAATTTCGCGAGGTAACCTTGATGTATTGCTTATTTCGCGGGGTGTACAAAAGATTGACTAATTTCGCCCGGTACCCCTGAGTTATATACATAATTCGCCCCATGCCCCTCCTCAGTTAAAAGTAACAACCCTTCCCTACTGCCGTTTGTTTTTCTCTAAGACATTCCATTCCAAACGAAAAAACGAAGAGAGAGGAGAGGCCGACCGGATGAGAGCAGGAATCGCCGACAACCAAGAGAGCTCGCAGCCGCCGGAAGGAGAGGTGGAGACGCCCAGGACCCGCCGGAGGTGGTGGCGCCAGGTATGTCCCCTTTCAAAAAATTAGAGTTTTAAAGGTCGAATTTGGAGTTTTGATTTGTTTGCAATTTGTGTTTGTTATCACTGAATTTGGGGTTTAAAATTTCGATTTGAGGTTTCAATTTGGGTTTATTATCACTGGCTAGGTTTGACTAAACCCTCATCCTCTTCCAGGTTCCATGTTGCCCTCCTTCTCCCTGTTTTCATGGTTCGTAGATTTTTCCCGTCAGAATTCGGTAACGATGTGGATCGTACTCATGCGGTGGAGCCTGAAAAATCGACGTTTGGAGTTAAAGCCGGGATTCGAAGAGCTATTGATGCTGAAGGCATCCCCTTCACTTATGTATCCTCCAACTTCTTCGCTGGATTTTTCCTCCCCAGCCTCGCCCAACTTCTTCGACGTTTGGTTTACATTGGACGATTTTGATTGTGTCTGATAGCTTGGATTGACTCTATCTGGTTGATTTAGGTTGATTCATAGCAGTTCGGGCCTTCAATTCATTTTGAATTAGGTGTTCTTGGATTTCATTTGCCAGATTTGGTTTCAATCTTGAATCTAATCTTGATGGTTATAATGAGATTCAAATCGATTCATTTGTTAATTTATTCGGGCCTTTAATTCAATGATCTCGCCTCTTTGTGGGAAAAGAAGATAGGCAAGACTCTTGAGCGAGAATATGTCCCCGAAGAACAAGTCCTGAAGAGCATTTTTATCAAGTGAATGCAGAGCTATCATGTTTGAAACAATGTAACAATTTGAGTTGATGGTACATATGTGTCGCATGTTATGCAGACTCACCACCACCAAGGAACGTGATCTTGTCGATTGGGCATGCCACATTTGTTAAGGGCGATCGGACCAACTTTGACATCGAGCCATCATTCGGGGTGGAGGCATCGGCGATTGTTATAATTTTTTTGGAGCTGCCTCATCCTCTTCCAGGTTCCATGTTGCTCTCTCAAATTTGTTCGGGCAAAATAATCTAAATCGGGTACCTTATATTGTTATAATTTTTTTGGAGGTGCCTACTGTCATCCTTTTGTTTGATTATGTTTGCTGCATTTGATTGCCCAGTGAGTTGCTTGACTAAACTTACATATTCAATTTGATTTTTAGGGATTCAATCATAGAAAACAAGTCCAATGTGACTTTTGATCATGTGCGAATTACTCTGAACCATTAGTATTTGCTTAGCGCCAAACTTATCTTTGCATTTAGCTTTTTTTCATTTTTTTTTACTGTACTTTCCTTTCCTTTGTATGTTCATCTTCTACTTAACTATTTAAGTTGTCTACACTTTGAGATGCAAAATGCTAAATTTATCTAGTGTTAATAAAGCCTATTAGCTCAAGTGGTAGAGCGATGTGTTCATCCACAAAGACGTGGGTTCGACTCCCGCATAGGCTACAAGAACAATCAATTTTTTTTTATCGAAATAAGATAGTGGTTGCAAAACATTACTGAGAACAATCAAATTCAGTTTTGCTGTCATAAACCAGTTGGTGTCTTGTTTTGCTGTCATAAACACCTTATAAAACCATATTCAATTCAACAACGAAAATTCTTTACAAAGCAAGGAGTCTTGACCTTACTGAGAACATTAAAACCTTATTCAATTCAACAATGGAAATTCTTTACAAACTAATAGAGCTTGTCATAAGCTCTACAAACACTACTACAAATAAAACTAGAACCCAAGAACTTAGGCAAGGATTGAGAAAAGATGTCTAAGACCTCCTTTGGAGCACCATCAACAAGGATTGAGAAAGAACTCGAAGACACTCCAAGGTGGCAAGGAAACTGAATGAGGTTAACAACTTTCAAGAAACTCCAGCTCATAATACAATCATAGGCCTTTTGCTCTGCCGTGTTCAAACACGTCAGAGAAGCACATATGGCCCCATGACCTGTAATTATCGGGACTGGTTCAAAGGAGTGGTAAGCTTAGATAATTCTCTGAGATAACTTTGAGAAGCCGAGCTCGTCCCACTGCTCTGCGCTTCATCTGGCTGTCTTCTTCGACATATATTCAAGTCTAGGCTGAAATACTTTAAATCGTTAACTGCCTTGCACTTGTACTCAAAGAGATCGAGAAATAAATAGAATAAATTTAATCATCCTTGGCGATCTCCATCGGACAACGTCAAAATTTGATCAAACTCAAGCATCCCATCCTACATAGAATAATCAAAGCAAAGAAAAATTTAGAGTTCAGGTTGGAATTACTAAACCCTCGCACTTAAATTCTCAACCCTAGCACTCAAATTAGAATAACAATTGCAAAGACAAATTCACGAGTCTTAAATGTGTATTGTACAGTAACATCCCTAATTGCTCTACTCTACAATAATCTACCTAATTGCTCTACTCTGCTGATATTCCATGAATAGTAGCATTCCTTCGGGAAAATCCTAAATTCGAGCCCTTCGGTTATGTTCAGGCTAACCTGCCACTAAGCAGTACATCCCTTCGGGAGGATTTTGGGACCAATAAATTGAAACCGGCTGTAGTTCGGTGACAATAAACCCAAATTGAAACCTCAAATCGAAATTTTAAACCCCAAATTCAGTGATAACAAACACAAATTGCAAACAAATCAAAACTCCAAATCCGACCTTTAAAACCCTAATTTTTTGAAAGGGGACATACCTGGCGCCACCACCTCCGGCGGGTCCTGGGCGTCTCCACCTCTCCTTCCGGCGGCTGCGAGCTCTCTTGGTTGTCGGCGATTCCTGCTCTCATCCGGTCGGCCTCTCCTCTCTCTTCGTTTCTTCGTTTGGAATGGAATGTCTTAGAGAAAAACAAACGGCAGTAGGCAAGGGCTGTTACTTTTAACTGAGGAAGGGCATGGGGCATATGATCTCATTAAATTTCACAAAACATATTGGAACCAACGGACAAAATTAAAACATATTAAATTGGTTGATACTAATTTGGGATATTTTTATAAAGTTGTCTCAGGCCGTCGTAATAGGAAAATTACAAGACACATCACCTCTGCAGAAGAAACCCAAATTATTAGAGAAGAAAACATTAAGGTAGAAATTCAACAAGACTTTGAAAAGCGATTTGGAAAGGAAAACAATAATCATATAGATTGGAATAACTACTTGGATTTAATCACCCTTGAAATTAACAAGGAAGATAACATATATCTCATTAAACTAATTCTTAATAGTGAAATTAAACGTGCGGTGAATTGCATGGGTAGACACAAGTCCCCTGACCCTAATGGGTTTACTGCGGAATTTTATAAAGAATATTGAGATATTGTACGTAGGTCCATCAGTCATTAAAGCCGTTAAAAGTTTTTTTCCTATCTGGGAAATTACTTCGCCAAGTGAACCATACTTTTATCACCCTTTTGCCTAAAGTGGATAACCCCAGCACAACAAACAATTATAGACTAATAAGTTTGTGTTCAACAATTTATAAGATAATATCAAAAATAATAACTGATAGAATTAAAAAAGTAATTGGTAAACTGATTCAGCCACTCCAAGGAGCCTTTGTGTTTGATAGGGTCATCCAAGATAACATACTAATTGCACATGAGATTTTTCACTCTTTCAAAACACGCAAGGGTGAGGAAGGCTAGATGGCCATTAAGTTGGACATGGAAAAAACATACGATAGACTCAGTTGGGAGTTCTCCTTTGAAATTCTAAAGAGGTTTGGTTTCCATCCAACTTTCATTAGTTGGGTTAGAGAATGTATTACTTTGGTTTCCTTCTCTGTTTTCCATGTCCAAGATAACGTACTAATTGCACATGAGATTTTTCACTCTTTCAAAATGCGCAAGGGTGAGAAAGGCTGGATGGCCATTAAGTGATAGATTTATAGGTAATGTTGTTTTAATGGGTTGAAGGTAAATTCGGTTCTTGTAGATCCTTGCGGATAATCAAGACAATTTGAGTAGACCCAAAAAGGGTAATCTCATGGGTAGACCTCGAAAGGTAATCCCGAGGGAGTAGGCCAAAAAGGCAATCTCCACCGAATTCTTTTAGGCGACAAAACTAAGTATTTAAGCCCTTTAGAAAAGATATATAAAATGACTTGGATAATGGCAAACGAGTCATTCAAATAAATCGAGTTTTCTTTCAACGTTTATTGCCCATATATGTCAAAGGGTTGCACTACAATAACGTTGTGGGATAAAACGTTTCCTATACACTGAAAGTGTGGCATCCCATTTCATTATTGCATATATACATACCTTGTTTGTGTTTTAATTGTTTGTTATTCCGATTGAGAGAGATGTCGGAAAAACTCATGTCTTTCCAAGTGGATAGCAAAGGCCTTTTATAGGCAAAATGGGGTGGTAGTTTTTGGGTGGTTATGGGTAGTTATTGGTGGTTATGGGTAGTTATGGTGGTATGGCGGTTACCCCCCAATAACTACCCCCAACCGCTGACCCAATAAAGGCCCAATAAAAGCCCAATAAGAACCAACCCAATTAAGGACAAGCTAGCATGACGGAGCTAGCATGATAGAGATAGGTCACTCATAAAATATAAAATGTGCATGACATTTATACTGTAGCTACCATGCAGCTAAAATGACTAAGCTAAAGCTTCAATGAAGCTAAAACCCTAATCAAGCTCAAAATTAGAGCTAAGTCATTTTTGGAGTTCCAAAGCTCGGGTAGCTCTCAAATTTTGCACCAAGGCTTTAGAGCTTAATATCTTCCTTTACAAATCATGAGACGGTGATTTAACTCAATATAAGTGAACAAAACTTGATCATAACCATATTAGATCGAATACCGAGCATATCCCTATTGCTCACTTTTATGGAAAGCATCCGAACAAGCTCAAGACCGACTTTGTCAATGTTGATATCATCGCATGAGTCTTTCATCATGATTTCCTTTTCCCTTAAAATCTTAGAATTACTTAGGGCCGATCACATGAGTCGTGCCTCCCACACACCCTAAGCTCGAGTGATGCTCTTACTAATCCTCACACTTAACATTTATGATTTCAGACAAATGGATTGATGACTTTTCACAAATCACCAACATTAAGTTAGATATGGAAAAAGCATACGTACGATAGACTCAGCTGGGAGTTCTTCTTTGAAATTCTAAAGAGGTTTGGTTTCCATCCAACTTTCAATAGTTAGGTTAGAGAATGTATTACTTCGGTTCCCTTCTATGATTTGGTAAATAACTCGCCAACAAAGCTCTTCGTGCCATCAAGGGGTGTATGCCAAGGGGATCCTATGTCTCCCTTTATCTTTATCCTATGTGCCGAACTATTAGTGCGAAAACTACACCAAGAATCAATGGTTCCTAAGAGCAAGATTGGATTCAAATTTGGCCTAAATAGGCCACACGTTCCGTTCCTAGCCTTCGCAGATGATATTATCATTTTTGCCAAAGCTTCCTTATCTACATGCCAGCGTATAAAAGAGATCATCGTCATCGATGAGTACTACCTTCTTTCGGGGCAGAAGGTAAATTTTCATAAGTCAACTTTCCAAACGACTTCGGGATTACCTGGAACTAGAATTCAATTACTACAGAATGTACTGCAAACTCCACACACAAGAGCGATGGAGAAGTATTTGGGTTGTCCAATCATTAGCGGGAAAGTCAATAAGATCACCTTTGAAGACATTATCAGTAAAACTAAAGACCAGTTATCAAAATGGAGGGCCAATTCACTATCAGAACATGGGAGGTCTATACTTATTAACTCAAACTTATCATCAAAACCTTTGTACGCCATGCAAATTTTCATGCTTCCCGCATCCATTCACAAGGAATTAGATCAACTCAACAGAAGCTTCTTTTGGAACAAAGATCTCCAACATAAACCACTTATCAGCTGGGATAAGATATGTAAACCGAAAAACAAAGGGGGAGTGGGTATTAGAAAATATCATCTGATGAATGAAGGCCTCCAAATGAAGCTGTTATGGAAAACGTTAGCAGGACCAAATAATTTTTGGGTTAAAATAATTCGATATAAATATTTGAAAGAAAGTGATATTCTAAATTATAAAAAAATTAGGAATGCTTCCTGGCAATGGAGGAAGGCTTCAACACTAATTGAAAATTTTAAAGAGGGACTTATTTTGTCTATCGGGGACGGAAGTTCTGCTAAATTTTGGACAGATAAATGGGTATCCCAGAAAGTGCTTCTACATCAGCTCCCTACCATGAATAATATCGATCAGAATGAAAAAGGTAAGTGAATATATTATTGATATGCGATATATTCTATAGCGCATTTAGTAGTTTTTGTCATCATTTACATGTCATTGTGAGGGATATTTGTATGAACTTGGTGATTCGGAACTTGTTGAAGAAGTTGAAGAAATCATAGGATCATGCAAGTTATAGAAGAGTTGAAGTGAAGAAATTCGGAAGCAGCTGGAATCAGGTGAGCTTGGCGCGGCCGCGCTGCTACTGACGCGCCTGCGCTGCTAGGAGGGAGTACCTGCGTCGTTGCCTCAGAGAGAAGTAGCAAAACATTCACTGACGCGCCCGCGCTGCTACATGACGCGCCCGCGCTGCTACATGGCGCGCCCGCGTCAGTCCCTGGAGACGGATTCTTATCCGATTTTCCCCTATTATATTAGTTGTTAATTTATATTTTTACGGGGTTTTAAAAACCCTTTAATTAGAATATATTATTTCCGAAGGGGGGCAGTTTTTAGGTTGAGGTTATTTTCCAGAGACGTATTTTCTCTTCTTCATCTCACAAACCCTATGGAGAACTAACTCTCCTTTGTTACACTTGGTTCTTTGAAGCCCTCGATTGAATTGGTTGTGAGTATTCTACTCTAGTTCGTCCTTTGTTAATTGTTTCGATCTCTTGAGCTTATTGCTTGATTGCTTATTATTGGTTAATCTGGATTGATCACCTAGGTTTATCGATACTAGTCATATTGCTAGGGTTTCCAATTCCAGGTTTGGGGTTGTAGATCCATTGTAGCAAACACAATCGTCATAAGTAGGTTGCTTGTGTTAGATTGTGAAGGAGATTCGATTACAGGCTATTTTAAAGGGTTGTTATAATCGCTTGTATCTCATTATAATTCATGTTTGAATGCTATTGCTTTATTATTCGGTGAAGGTTTCCCCTTGTAATTTGGTGATAAGCGCTTTTAGGACTGGTAGGACTAAAAGCTATTACACGATCTGAATTGAGAACAATTACTGGACATTAGAACTTGAGATTTATAGAATTCGATGATAAACCATCTCAATTGTTATGCGAATAATTACCTGGTGTAATACTTTTCCATCATATATTCGCAACCTCTATTTGCAACTTGTTCTGTCACTTTTGCTTACACACAAAACTCCCCCTTGAATTGGTTACTTTTGGGTAATAATACTTGCTCTTACAATTGATTCTGTTTCCCTGTGGGTTCGACCCTAACTTACCTACTATACTTGTTATAGTTTGCACCTTAGGAATTTACTTTGATTTGGCATAACGACATTAGGCCTGTCAAATTTGGCGATTCGGATCTAGTCTTATTATCTGTCGAATATGAGTTCATCGGAGGAAGAGGTGAGTCGATCTAATGATGAGTTAGATTTTTCTGAAGAGGAGTGGGCTATTTATAATAAGGTAAACTGTGTCAGTTCTACAAAATATTTGCATAGAGAGACCCTTCAGAGACTTCAGATGCTAGATTGTATGCAGAAGTGTCTAGCTCATGCTGGTATTGGTGGATTTTTGGAGTTGAGAGCTGTAGGATACCCAGAACTTTGCAAGCAGTTCCTTGCGACATATCAGCTAAACCTTGGGGATAACAGAATTAGAGGGGTTTCTTTCAGGTTCAATGGCACTACCTACAGGATTTCTGCAGCAAGGATGCGAGCTGCTTTGGGGATCACTAAAGCCCCAACTGATGGATGGGTGACAGCCGCGACCGACCCAGACCTAGTTGCATTCTTTAGAGCGGTGTCTGGAGAGGAATTCTTAACCAGTAACGAGTACAACAGCAGGATTACCCATCCTGTCTTCCGTATGTTGTGCAAGATCGTCGCTGGGACATATTATGGGCTGACCACAGATACCAAGCTCTCCATGACACACCTGAGGTTTGCTTACAGCGCTGTGCCTACTGCAAATTATACTCCTGACTGGGTTAGGCTTTTCTTCGATGGGCTCGACAAGGTCAGAAGGGATCGCAGTGTCGCTGGACCAGAAATGGTCCAAGGCGGACTTATTACTCGGGTAGCCATTGCTGCAGGCGTTGAGCCAGGTGGTTTGCAAGAGCTGGAGGAGCAGGTCATAGCAAGGACCTATACAGAGGAGTATCTGCGGAGGTGTTTGATGCTTGACACTGCGCCGGATGGGGGAACCATTTGGTGTACAGGCAAGAAGAAAGAGCATCAGTTCAGGCTCCCTAAGCCCCTTCCTTGGTCTGAGACTTGGACTGATTGGTATATTGAGGCTGATTATTTTCCGACATCAGTTCTGGGTAGACGGCATCGCCTAGAAGTCGGTAGCAGTAGTGGCACAGCTGGAGCTGCCACGATTGAGGAAGCGCCTGTGGCTCCACAGGCTTTTGTTCAGACAGATACTCAGGGTTTCGCGCAGAACCCACAGCAGGAGGTACCTGCTTATCATACCCCTTCTCACGGTTGGGATTCTCACCCGACATATCAGAGCCAACAGGATTCACATCAGTGGGCCCCTTGGCCCCCACAAGCTTTTCAGGACGCTCATCAACAGCCTCAACAGTGGGGCTACCTGCTTGACCAGATTGGCCTTCTGCGCCAAGACATAGGGAGTTTGACGACGATGGTTCAAAACCAAGATAGAGTGCAGAACCAGATTCTCCACCAGCAGGCCGACATCCTAGAAGGCTTTGGCGAGTTCAGAGGTATGAGGGAAGAGCTTCGCCGCATGCGAGAGGATTACTCTCGCCACTATCCACCCCCTCAGTGAGTCCTTCTGTTTCCTTTCTCCCTACTTAATTCGGTCTTCTTTCACATTGAGGACAATGCTTCATTCAAGTATGGGGGAGGGAAAGGATTTACATATCTTGTACATATTTCATTTCCGCATTATTTTTGTACAGATTCTGCACTTGTTATTCAAAAAAAAAAAAAAAAAAAAAAAAAAAAAAATTAAAAGAGACAATCAAAATCCTGGGATGAGTTGAAAACCCGAAAGGGCGACTCAGGCAAAAAGCAGGTAGTCTGGCGAGCTTTAGGCTTTGGCAATATGAGACTTGAGGGAAGTGAGAATGTTTATGTGAGTACCATCTTTGAAAAAAAAAATGAGTGGCTTGGTGAAAACCCCAAAAGGGCGCCTTGGCAAGATGAGCGTTTACTTTGAGTGTTTAGGATTGATCTCTTGGCGAAGGCGACATAAGAAGTGGAGTGATAAGGAGGTTTTCGGGTAGGCCACTGGGAGCTATAAGGTGTAGATGGTTGAGATATAATTGTAAGTCTCATTTCCTATTTTGATTGTCTTTTGTGCTGATTGTTGAGATGGTGGAAACTACTAGTACTTATTGTTCATTTTCCTTGTACTGTCTGTGAACCTTTGAGATTTATGGTGAGAGTAGGCTTAGCTTCTATGCTTACTCGGGACGAGTAAAGGTTTAAGTATGGGGGAATTTGATATGCGATACATTCTATAGCGCATTTAGTAGTTTTTGTCATCATTTACATGTCATTGTGAGGGATATTTGTATGAACTTGGTGATTCGGAACTTGTTGAAGAAGTTGAAGAAATCATAGGATCATGCAAGTTATAGAAGAGTTGAAGTGAAGAAATTCGGAAGCAGCTGGAATCAGGTGAGCTTGGCGCGGCCGCGCTGCTACTGACGCGCCCGCGCTGCTAGGAGGGAGTACCTGCGTCGTTGCCTCAGAGAGAAGTAGCAAAACATTCACTGATGCGCCCGCGCTGCTACATGGCGCGCCCGCGTCAGTCCCTGGAGACGGATTCTTATCCGATTTTCCCCTATTATATTAGTTGTTAATTTATATTTTTACGGGGTTTTAAAAACCCTTTAATTAGAATATATTATTTCCGAAGGGGGGCAGTTTTTAGGTTGAGGTTATTTTCCAGAGACGTATTTTCTCTTCTTCATCTCACAAACCCTATGGAGAACTAACTCTCCTTTGTTACACTTGGTTCTTTGAAGCCCTCGATTGAATTGGTTGTGAGTATTCTACTCTAGTTCGTCCTTTGTTAATTGTTTCGATCTCTTGAGCTTATTGCTTGATTGCTTATTATTGGTTAATCTGGATTGATCACCTAGGTTTATCGATACTAGTCATATTGCTAGGGTTTTCAATTCCAGGTTTGGGGTTGTAGATCCATTGTAGCAAACACAATCGTCATAAGTAGGTTGCTTGTGTTAGATTGTGAAGGAGATTCGATTACAGGCTATTTTAACGGGTTGTTATAATCGCTTGTATCTCATTATAATTCATATTTGAATGCTATTGCTTTATTATTCGGTGAAGGTTTCCCCTTGTAATTTGGTGATAAGCGCTTTTAGGACTGGTATGACTAAAAGCTATTACATGATCTGAATTGAGAACAATTACTAGACATTAGAACTTGAGATTTATAGAATTCGATGATAAACCATCTCAATTGTTGTGCGGATAATTACCTGGTGTAATACTTTTCCATCATATATTCGCAACCTCTATTTGCAACTTGTTCTGTCACTATTGCTTACACACAAAACTCCCCCTTGAATTGGTTACTTTTGGGTAATAATACTTGCTCTTACAATTGATTCTGTTTCCCTGTGGGTTCGACCCTAACTTACCTACTATACTTGTTATAGTTTGCACCTTAGGAATTTACTTTGATTTGGCATAACGACATTAGGCCTGTCAATTATTGTTGGGAATTGGTGGAATGAAAAATTATCGACAGTCATAGACCAACACCTGGTTCAGCAGATTCTAAGTGTACCACTTCTTGTGTGCCCGACGTCGGATAGGTTGTACTGGTGGCCTGACAAGCAAGGCTGGTTCTCGACATCTAGTGTTGTCAAGTTTCTATCTAACCAAGACTCCGTTAATGATGACCCATCCTTCTGGATTTGGAAGGTGGATACAATGCCAAAAACAAAGAATTTTCTATGAAAAATTTCCCAAAATGGCATACCGATCAGGGATAGATTAAATAGCAGAGGGGCGTCAATCCCTAATTATTGCAGCTTTTGTGAAAACCATGTTGAAGACGAGTTCCACCTATTTGTAGATTGTAACTTCATCAAAAACTCTACGTTAAAATTGGATAAATGCTCTAATATTATCTCCTCTATTCCTTGCTTGGATAGAAACGGCAAAACTATCATGGCTAAATTAGGACCGAAGATAAGCAAAGAAGAAAAAGCTAATATGGCTACCAAATGGTGGGCAATATGGTTTTTCAGTAACCAGGTAGCATTTAGAAATGTGAAAAAACCATCATGCTTCGAAATCTAGCAATTTATAAGCTCTATAAAAGATACATGGAGAAAAGCATCGATCGAAGAGATGAAAATATACAGAGTAAGTCTAAAGAAGGAGGTCCTAAGCCAAAACGCAAAATAAGTCGAAGGAATGTAAAATGGAGAAAACCGGAACCGGACACTTTGGAAATTAATTTTGATGGTGCGGTATTGGACAATGGAGAGGCTAGTGCTGGCTTTGTCATTAGAAATTGCGAAGGAAAGGTTATCAAGATGGAGTACAAGGATTTGGGGTGCACCTCGCCGATCATTGCAGAAACAAGTGCCCTTAGAGAAGGAATCATTTATGCAAAGGAGATCAAGCTCGACAAAATTATAATAGAAGGAGACTTGTTAACTATCATAAATCAAATAGCTTCTGTCCCTCGGAAATTGAACTACTTATGAGAGATATTAAAGGACTTTTACGGTCTTTTCGTAATGTTTCCTATTCCCATGTGCCCCGTGAGGGTAATAAGGCGGCTGACAAGGTTGCACACCTTGGTCATCTTGTTAGCGAGTCGGCACTGGAATTACATTTAGATCTTCTTGATCTCATCTGTCGAGATGCTATCGGTTAGGTTTTCCAACCGAATTCTTTTCTCATCAAAAAAAAAAAATTCACCCGCAACAGTTTGAAGCTGCCTCTCCAAACGCTCCCTTACTAGGGGTGTGCACCGGTTGAAGCCGAACTGGAACCGGCACAAAACCAGAAACACTGGAACCGAAATATTCTAAGTATTCAAATCGATAACCGAACCGGTAACATTCTGGTTCGGTTTAAAGCCGACCCAGAATATAGAAAGTCAATCCGGATCCCGAACCGGAACCGGAACAACCGGAAGTATATACGATTATTTTTTCCTTAAAATTTATTTGATAATATTATATTTAATTTTTTTGACTTACACCGTAAGAATTTATATATATAAAAAAAAGTATTAAAAAAGAAGTTATTGGATGTAGTATGTACCTTAAAATAAAATAAACAATGGTGTAGGGAAAAAAACAGTAAGGTCGCGAACTAGCAATAAGTCAATAATTAATAATTAAACTAATAAATCTTGATCGGTGTTGTAGCTTGTACGTACAAAAATTAAATTTTTGGGTTTATCCGGTTTAAACCGGTAAATCGCCGGTTATTATCAAAACCGCAATTCACAAAAATTATCAACTGAAAATCGGCCCGAAATATCCGGTTCGGTTATAAGACCGGTTCTACCGGTTCGGTTCCGGTTGATTTTCCGGTCTAAACTGAAATCTGCACAGCCTAGTCCCTTACTATATCGGAAAGCCTATATCCACCGAGCACATCTGCCGCATAACAATATGTTATATGTACTCAAAATGAACGGATCTAGGATTTGTTTGATCCTCAACTTGATACGTGTCCAACCTTAAATACGTCTAATATTAAAGAAGTAATCAACAGATCAAAGATCCGTTCAATATAACGAACGGATCAAAGATCCGTTGTGTTTTTTTTTAAGTTTAAAAATTTTTGAAAAAAAAAATTATGCACAAACGGATCTTTGATTTTTTTTTTTTAAGTTTCAAACTTTTTATATATATACAAATGGATCAAGGATCCATTCATTATATTGAACGGATTTTTAATCCGTTCATTACTTTTTTAATGTCGAACGTATTTAATGTTTGACATGTGTCAAGCTAAGGGTAAAAAAGGATTTAGGATTCGTTCGTGTTAAGTGCATACATATGCTCGGTGCATATAACAAAAGTCTATTATATCTATAAGGAGGGGCAGATATTTACTATTAATTTTTTTTAAAGAGAAAACTAATTTAAATAATACAGACTTTTGATGGTGTGTGAAGAGAAAACTATGAACTAAAAAAGTGATAAAAATAATATGAACTTTTAATTTTATATGCTCACATAACCACTAATATATTTTTAAAAATAAAATTTTCATATAGCACCTAAAACAACATTAAACTAGTTTTTTAATTAAAATTATATAAAGTGTAAATTAAAAAGGAAAAAATAAAGTATACATCTTAAGAAAATTGTACAAAAATATCTCTAATTTATGTCATTTGTTTAAAAAAAACCCACAACTTTATTTGAATAAATGGCATAACTTAGAGATATTTTTGTCTGATTTTTTTAAATTAAAATAAGTGTTTGTGTATTTTAATTCTTTAAGTAAAAAAGATTTTATTAATTAAAAACTAATTTAATATTATTTTGGTGCTTATTTGAAAAAATATATATTAAGAACAATTTGTAGCAAATATGCCAAAAGAAAAAGCTCTTGCAACATCTGATTCTCCCCTAAAAAAATTACAGAACTATCATGTACCTCCAAATTTTGCATAATTGACAGGTAACTCACAACCCCTATTAATGTTGAAAAACATATTAGTGTCATTGAAAATGTAAGTAGTATCATGGAAAATG